>OZ034966.1:19661540-20261540 GCA_964030785.1 Siderastrea siderea
ACGCATGTGAATTAAAGGCAGTTTAGAAGTGCTACAAGGTTCGAGAAAATGCATAAATTATGGAGTTATGCCTGTTGACATCCATGTTTGGCTAAAAAAAAGTTATCAGAGCCTTGAAGACACCTTTCTCCAAGTGCTTCGTTTCACTTATTGATTTCCGGTTAATTATTTAAGAGGAAACAAGGGTACTCGTAAAAGGCGTGTGCACCAGACTAAAAGCTTGAGAGGGACTATCTTGTTGCACGCTGATTTTTCTCATAAAGGGCTAATTAATTGCTGTTTTCTATCAAATAACGCACATCAAGGGAACCTTTCCAGTTTACCACAACGGCTTTTAATTTTCTCTATGTGTCGTTTTTTTCTTATTTTGGCCAATTCTCTCCTCCATTCTTGGTAGCATGTCAGCGCAAAAGGTTCTCGAATATAATTATATGGATAAGTGTGGAGAATAACTGGATTTTTTTACCATTTGAGCTGTGTTTGCAGAATCTCGGAGAGTTTCTAAGAAAAGAAATTATTTGTCTACGAAACATAAACAAAAGTAGGAAGTTTTGATCTCACAAGCAGTTACTGCCATTTTACCTAGCACATACACAAACAAGCACGTGGCTCTCGGGTGGCTCACTTGACCACTTGAAACAAACATTTGAGTGACCATTTCACGCTAGTTTTCTCAGAAGTATTTTTTTCTATGAAGCGGAATCCTTATGCTAGAATAAGCACCTGTATAAAAAACATCCAATGTTTTTACCTGTTCAAACACCAAACAAGTTGTTTGGTGTGTGTGCCCTTGCTTTACCATCAGCTTTACACTGCAGCCCCAGTACTTTAACCGTTTTCCATTCTTTTAATCCTGGACTAGACCTTGGATGATGACGTCTCAATACGAATCTTAAAGTGGACGTCATAATAACGAAAAAGAATATCGAAAAAATGCCAGATATCGATAAACAACGTACTCGTATCGAATCGGTTCGAAAACATGGTATCGCCTTACCCTTAGTGAACAACTGCAGTCCTATTAACCATTTTGACTAGAGTATAAATCAAAGACTCCTATGAGCCACTCGTAAATGCAAGTACGAAACAAGTCCTTGTGATCAGGCGCATTTTCACGAAACAAAGGCTTCGTTAAGTAACCAATGGCCTGGCTAAACTAGGAAACATTGTTGCGGAAACATTGCTGCAGACGCAAATGTTTCCCAGTTTAACCGCGCGAGAAACATGTTGTGGAAGCAAATTTTGCGTCTTGGAAGCAAAGAAATGTTGCTGAATCAAGTCAAAAAAATTTTTGCTTCACGGACGCAAATTTTGCTTCCGAAACGTTTCCCAGTTTATCCACCCAAGGAAACATGTCTGGAAAGAAAGTTTCCTAGTTTAGCCAACCCTACAGGCTCTCTTTCATTTAGTTTCGCCTTTCCCATACAGGTAACAAGAACGCCTAATGGGCATTTAAACCGGCAATTTTGACCCACCCCACCACCAGATTAACAACTGCTAGCGGGACTCAACATATGAATCCGTGAGGTTGAGCACCACCATATTTTTACTTGGCTCATCATAAGAGCAAGCGTGAAAGACTGAAAGTGTGAACACCTCCACGTCCACCTTTTTTGCGAGAGCTTGTCCATCTTTTGAAAGCTTTAGGACTGTTCTGCCTAGCACTCTCTGTTACGGTTATGTTAGGAACTATATTCAAAGTTGAACGAAAGAAACGAGGTATACTCACAGCTTATGCGTTAATTAGTCCTATAAATTTGATACAAACGTTTACAGAGAAGCAATGGATGGGTGGAGTGACATGGCTGCCTCATACATGTAACTTTAATACTTCAAGTGTGGAGCGCTACGCGTATTCACGAGTGAAAATGAGAAAAAATAAAATTAACGTTCCCTTCTGATTTTCCTTTGCAGCCAGTCCAAGTGTCAAGGCTCGAGCTAATTGATGGTTCTGATCTACATGTTTAATTAACTTGTTGACAATTGTTATCAGTGTGGGTTTTTCCCGTAAAAAGATCGTTAAAATAAAAGCGTTTCAAGCAGCATTTAAGTATCAGGCTTTTCTACTTTTTCAATCGACTCTAGGCATCTCGTGATTGTAACGGACTCGTTGAGTCCGGAAAAGGACCACAACAACCAGAACCCAGTTCTCAAACTCTTTATTGCTGCGCACTGCAACTTACTCTACTTTGCAAAACCACCCCCACAAAGTCCACCCGTTACAACACCACGTTAGACTCTGTTAAAACTAGTGTTGCGTATTTTGTGGGTATGCCCGAACCTAAGTATGAATTTGCAAGAATTTGATGGGGTTGTGCAAAGATCATAGTATAGAACTTTGATAAAATTTTTTGTCCGTTTTGCTCATTTTCTGCGATTCTTGTTTTTACCCCAGATGCCCGCCATTTCAAATTTATGTTGACAATACTACTAGACAACTCAACTGTTTTTGTTTATTTTTTTTTTTGTCCTTAAGGTGATTCCATTAAAAAAGGGTAGCCGTGCGCGTTTTTAAGCAACATGGGTAGCCATTGGTAGCTATATAATATATACGATACCGCAGGTTTTCGTGGGAAACCCTAGTAAACGCAGAAATGAGAAATATAATTTCTTTTAAGATTTATTGCCCATACATGGAAATATTAAAGCAGTTCGACTTGCGTTGTAAACTATTATAGTTGAACAGGGATTGAGATTTTAAAATAAATTACATAATTTGCTGCGTGCACACATATCCTGCTGTACCTAAAGACGTGGTCTTTTTAGCATTCAAATAAAAATATTTCAAAGTTTTTGTTTTGATTTCACATTTTTTAAGTTTCAGTGTAATTTTTGTCAGTGAAAAGTTTATTTTACTTAGCATCGAAATTAATTAAGGCGATCTAGTTTCCACGAGTTTTAGCTCCCATTTACCCATGGCTGTAAGCCCGGTTAGGCAGTGCCAAAGACTCAGAAAAATATTGACACCAGTGACTGAAAGAGCGAGTAAATAAATACACGTTAGCCTAATTGGAAGGGGTTGTATTGACTAACTGAGTTTCTAGCCGTGCTCCTCCCTCCGAGTGGGGGTAAACAGTACTATACTTTTTATACTGTAAATGACTGAAAGATCTTAGTTCCAGCTATAGCAAGCTGGTTTATAGAAAGTTTATCTTTGGAACACAGCTCGGTAGATGATAACACTTTTCATAATCTTATCACTGAACGCTGCACTTCCAAGTTTTCCGATCAAGACAACTCACTATTGTGTGAGTTGTTGTCGCTGATAATCATTATAATTAATTCTGAATTATTCACCGAAGTGGAGGTGAACAGTGGTGGAGTCGAGCCGCAAAGAGGCGAGGTAAATATATACCACTCTTCACCAACACTGAGGTGAATAATTGTTTTAGTGTGTACCAGAGCAGTGGGCAGTTAGCACCAAATAGTTCATGAGAAATGAGGAAAAACTCGTGCGCGAAATCCAGCGCGCGAAAAACACTATCCACTGGTTTGGGTATAGAGCGCTCTTCAAATGAGTGTCGTAAAACCAAAACCAAACTAATTACCCCCATCTAATCACAACAAACACAAATTACCCAATGGACCAATCAGAACTCGAAGCAAATACATGTAACTGGCGCCAAGCGCGGGAAAACGCGTGCAAGCAAGTCGTGATGGGTTTGAGTTTTAATTCTGGCCCCGGTTCCTGGAAAGCCGATTAGCGCTAATTGGGGGGTTAAGTCTCGCTAATCGAGGATGAAAATTTATCCTTCGGTTAGATTCTGATCCTGAAAGCACGATTAACCTTAACCAAGTAATAAACGAGGGGTTAAATTTAATCCACCTAGCAAGGTTGATTAACTCAGTAATCGGGGGAAAAAACTTGATCAAAACAAACAAAATGGCGGACTTAAATTTTGCGATATTGTTACTTTTATTGAGTAAGGAAAAGAAAGAAGGTAATTTATGCTAGATACTATAAAGGTCAACGGCCATCCTCGCGTCTTCGTCCGGATGGCTCGTTGGCAATTAATAAATAAAGTCCACGTTTTCATTTGGTACGTCGCTCATTATCCTAAAACTGTTGTCAAATTCAAGTTGCCACACTAAAATACAAGCTGAACGGTAATTTGATGCAAAAACCATCGTTTCTGTAAAATCATCCACATCTTACAGATGTTCAAGGCTTTATTTACAGCTTTCAGTTTGAGTTTTATGCGGTTTACTTTGCGCTTATATATATGTTGCTCGGAATTATCGGCCAGTCAGGATTTCCCCCGTACGCGCGTATTTAAATATTCCATGCATCATTGCCAGAAGAGTCCTGACTCTTTCCCGTTATTGAGCTCTCCAGAATCGACCGTTATTGAAGTGTTTTTGGTTTCTGTAGATCATGCCAGTTTAATTTCGTAGTTCCCACAGTTGAATGTATTCGTGGATATGACATTGATCTGACGATTTAACTCAGTCGTTATTCTGAAGTTCCCAAATGATGTTTGTTCATTGATGATCACTAGAAGGATTCTTGAAATCGTTGTCATTTAGCTGCAAAAATGTTCCGTGTTTTCTTTCGCTTAGCCTTTTAGAACGATCTAATTCGTGAGCTTTTCCTGGTACGAAAAGCTATTTAAATTTGATTTTCATAATTCAGTTAGTAGAATCAGTTTACATAGGTGCAATGTTGGCATGATTTCTGACACGAAAGTATAATTGTCAATCTCACGTTTTTAAATAAACTCAAACAACTTACATACACGCAAAAACTAGCCCAACGTCTGTTTCTCTTTAATTACTTTAGTATGTAAGTATTCTTAATTCTACATTCATTCTATTATTACGAAAAAGACACGATTTCCCAGACTTATGATAGCATATTTCTTTTCAAATGGGAGACTACTTTTTCTAAACCCGTCAATCGTGGTCTCCTCGTTATTCTTTAATTTTGAGCTACCTGTTACCCATTTAATGGTGAAGCTCTCTATCATGCAACCACATCCTGCTCCTGATAACTCACTGATAACTAGTACTGGATACATTGCATGCGCACTATCGTTTTGCAATTAAAAATTTACTGGTCGTCCTGTAGTTGACACTGAGCAAAACAGCTTGGCCTCTTTAGAATTTATTTTTATTCTTTTTTTCCAGAAAGTAAGGTAGAAGGAAATAAAAAAGAGGGCAAAAGGATTCACTTACTAAGAAGCAGTTCAAGATCGTGAGCATTTTTTAGGTTTACGACCTAGGAAATTAAGTCCTTTAATCTTGCTGAAAGTTTCAGAACACTAGGTTACAATGAGCCGGGGATATCGTGCGCAAAAGTTCATTCAGTTCGAGAAATTCTGCGATTGGAGAAAAACAGTCTTAAAGATGAGGGAACGGATTCTAGGCAGCTTATCCGTCGCTCATTATCCTAAAACTGTTGTCAAATTCACGTTGCCACACTAAAATACAAGCTGAACGGTAATTTGATGCAAAAACCATCGTTTCTGTAAGATTTGGGTCATGTTTTGTTGGTTGAAACTCGGACCTCAGGACTCCCTCCTCAGTCAGGTGTCTCTCCACAGTACTACCAGATGTCATTTTACAGAGAGGCGGGGGGGGGGGGTAATGTTCTTATTGAGGCTTGTTTGTGAGCATTTAATAAATGTAAACAATTGTTGCTATGGCCGTTGCTGAAAAAAAAGTCGCATACTGCTGATTAGATTTCTTAAATCTCGCTGCTTTAATGCTGGAGATCGCGTGAGATTATTTCAGGACAGCATTCCCAAGTGTTTAAAGGTTACAATTTTGCCATTTAAAAAAAAGTGACTTTTGCAACCTAACATCACCTTTTTTGAGTATAAGACCACCTTAATTTTTCCAGCCGTAGAATAGTTTGCTAAACACAGCCCCAGCAAGCTTTCGGTAACAGCAAATTGCCAGCAAGATTTCTATGCCAGTTGACAAGTTGCCAGCCAGCTCATGATGACCCTGCAGAACGGTTATTTTGCAGAACGGCTCCGTCGAGTACTCCTGAGTCAGTCTTCTCCTGTTGAGTTCGTTTTTTCTTTCTAGTTTTATTTTTTTTGGAAGGATGTGATAGGAATACCTCTTCCTCGAGGCGCAGTGCCACTGCATTAGATGGGGAATACCTTTTACACATATTTTTGGCCACAAATAAGGAAGGAGTGGTTTTTTAGTGGTTTTTCGTTGGTGTCTGGCGTGGTACATTATTGTAACATTTCATACCTTAGCACTATGAGATGCATCTCTGTGTGTATTATTTTGAACGATTAACTACTAGCTATAGCGCGTGTAATCATCAGATGACTGACTGCATATTCCTTAATAAACTATTTCACTTTGAATGCTCGTCAGTAGTGTAGTCGGAATCTCCAGTTTTTTACACACTTAGAAAGATTCACGAACCGACTCTAGTCGGTAGACCTATCACATCAGGGTGTGATGGCCTAACCGAATGCATCCCTTCATTTGTTGATAGACTCCGGCGTTCGGCCTATAGCGCAATCGAAAGACTCGTATCTCAAAGATAGGACAGACTGTAGAAACTTTGGGGAAAAAGACAAAAGTGCCTGCCGACGTTATCCTAGTCTCAACGGCCGTCACTAACCTCTACACAAACAGACCACAAGAAGAGGGAATAAACACGGTATGCTAAGCATACCAAGATGCATACCAAGATTTTTACGACAACAAGCCCCCCCCCCCCCCCCACCACCCCATTCCAGTCGGGTAGCTCAGAGAAATGCTTAGTCATATTCGTAAGGAAAACTCTTTCCAATTCAATGGAAAAAAGATTACTTACAAGCCCATGGTACTGCTATGGGAACGAAAATGGCCGTAGCTTTTGCTAACATCATTATACTGAGTCAACATTGAGAAAGAGGCCCTTAGACAGAGTACCTATAAACCGCTAGTGTGGAAAAGATTCGTCGATGACGTGTTTTCACTGTGGAACATAACAAAAGATGAAGTGGATGACTTTATTGAGCGAGGGTTGTCCTATTTGATGAATGAGGTCTCGAAGTGAGGTACTCAACTGAGTGTCCAAACCGTAAATGAAACTGCGCGGTTACAGATGTATGATTTATAAATTAAATTATAAATTAATTGGCAGGAGGTGCAAATGTCTTTTTAAGGACAAAGATTACAAAGAGCAAACAGACAACAAACCTGTGGGAATGAAAAGTAAGTATTCATTAATGAAACCCAAATTTATATTAGCAGTTTGCACGCGTAAGAGAATAAAAAGAAAAGGTAATTTGTAACAAATGACATTATTCGTCGCCTTCTAGACGAACGGATCCGTTGGGATAGCTCGCGGTTGTTTTTCTAGATGTTTCTACTATTTTGCCTCCGCTGTCTTTGTTGTTCAGTGTATATCAGTAGCTAGTACTCTGAGCAATAACGTAGCGGTTGATGTCGTTCATGTTTATTACTCATGCGAACTACTGCCCATAGAACATGAAGAGACGGTCGCTTTGGTATATTTCTACTATTTTGGGGAGGTAAGTGGCTAAGGTTTCTTTTTAGGTTGTCCGGTTACCGACGCGGGAGCTTTCAAGTGCCACTGGGACGAAAATTCATAGGTTTATTTCGGCCAAATTCTGTCGCAGAATATCGCGTTGTGTCTATATTTCCCCAGAAAACTGAACAACAAACCTTCCATCCTAATATTTTTTAGCTCCAAAGTCGCGTAAAATGTGTCCGCCATTACTGAAAACGTGTTCCTTGGTGATTGCGCAATTTAGTAGCTTGTGACGTCAGAGGCTCATCTCAGTCGCGTTTCCTTGTGTTTTGACTGAAGATGTCTACCGTCGACTGCGAAACCTCTGAAGAGTATTTCTACGATTTGGAACAGTCTTTAGTTTCCGAAGCATCTGAGGATTCGTTTCATTTGGCAAATGAAGAATTTTTCTTACAGTACGATGTAAGAACTGATGTGAGGTTTCAACTAATAATCTTGTCAATAAACTGCTTAAAGTTTTTTTTGCTCGCCATATTATTTGAGTTATTTGGCGGGAGTTCAAAACATAAGTGAAATATGCTTATACAATGATTGTAGTTCAGGCCCCAGTTGCTCAAAAGGTGGATAACTCTTTTTCAACGGATAAGTCGCTGTCCGGCGGATAAAGTTTATCGCTTGCTTCATCTCGGTTGTTCAGAGCTTGGATAGCGCTATCCAGCCAGCTGTTCAGCCGCTATCCAGTGGACAAAGTTGTCCATTCCAAGGTAGGTTGTGTAAATTTTATCCACTGAATTCCCTATTCGAAAACCCTATTCGAAGAATTGATCTTTTCAGCTGAGGAAATTTAGACAAAGCACCTATAAAAACTTAAGACTTTGATGCTCGCGAATTCTCCACCATGGGTCGATGGTATTGTTGGTGTGGGAGAAAATAAAAGAAGCTATACTTTGTCTGCCGTTGTTTATGATATGTGCATTATATATTATAAAAAAGCATTGAGATTTTTGGCCATTCTTGGCATAGTCTGGGAAACTTTCTTGAAGAAGCGTAATTGTTGTAGTCAGCTGTCATAGCTATCATAGTACAGTGGTCACTTAACACATGGAAACACTAGTGTTTGGCGCTGCTAAATATTTTAAACAGTTTTTATAGAGCCGAAAGAAGTGAAATAAATCAAAACCTTTTTTCAAGAACTGGAGGCCTTGTGTGACGGGAATCTAAATATTTGCAGTCAAAATTAAAAGCCACAAGGAAAATTTTCGGCTGCTCAACAACAACATGCGGACCGCCGACTTTTTACAAGTGAAAGAGCATTTAAGAATCGAAATCGGAATATTTACTAATAATATCGTCCATTAAAAATTTTCTGATTCCATCATATCTATTGCAAGATAAGAGGAAGTGTACTTCGTTTTTAACTTCATTTGAACTGCAGCATTGACAAATTCTCAGATGCTCGGGGAGTTTAGGGGTGGAATGTCTGCCATTTTCAATTCTTAGGTTGTAATTACCTAACCTAAGTTTTGCTACTGTCCGAACAATAATGTCAATCGACTTTTCACCGACAGGGAATAAAGAGAGAAAAGTTTCTCCACATTCAGGATGGTATGTTATAAAATAAATGTCCATGCTTCTAAGCGATTACCGCTCTGAAATTAACACACGCGGAATTAAAAAACGGAAAAGATAAGCAGTACAAACTATATCGACTAATTAATCAGGGCGGTCAGGACTGCATTCGCCGAGGATCTTCGCGCTAGCAGAAGGCAGAACTAAAAGGGTTTTCCACGACGATAATAAATTTTAAAATACGTTAAAAGAAAATCAGTTTTGCACAATGGTGGATGCGTTGAAAAAGAAACAAACTATCACTTCAACTGCGTTATAAGATTAGCTACCTTTCGTCTTGTTCGCGCAGATAATGTTTTTTCCGGTTCTTTTTTCCATATAGTTGGAATGGGCAATGGAATGATCGACCTCTGGGATCTCGCGACATGAACAGCCCTCTGAAAAACCTCGTCCGTGAAGTGATCAAAACGGCCTCTCAGGTTGAAATTCACACTGTGTGTGAGTACGAACATTGTCCTTTTTTCTATTGCAGGTCCGCTCGCAGGGCTTCGATGAAGCGAAATACAAGCTCGGTGGTTGGATTTATTATATTGTTGTAGCATTGTACAACACAAGTACTACCTGTCATTACTGCTGCAGCAAGGAAGATTTCAAAGTCGTGCAACAAACACTTGGGAAGAAATCGTTCCTCGAGGACCGTTTAATTTCCCGTGGCTAGGTTTGAGGTGAGCCTCTGACGTCACCTCCGCTCATTCGCAAGCCAGCTTCCGGAACAAGGGCCAGTAATGGCGGCCGCAAAATCTCGACAAAAACCGTCCGAAAAAAGCGACTTCTAGTTGTCTTATTAAGTTGAAATTTGGCATGGTGACTAAGAACCACAAACTATGTTAGAAAATGTAAAAATATGGAATACCAAAATTCTGGTCCCAGTGGCACTTTCAGGAAATGAAATATTTGATATTTTTGTTTGATTTAGCACACTAATGAGCAAGATTCGAAGGGGCGTCTCTCAAACCGCTTAAAATCTACCGGCTGCATATCTCAGGAGTGGTAGGGACTCGAATCG
Source organism: Siderastrea siderea (assembly GCA_964030785.1). NCBI lineage: Eukaryota > Metazoa > Cnidaria > Anthozoa > Scleractinia > Rhizangiidae > Siderastrea > Siderastrea siderea. Next base: position 19,671,623 of record OZ034966.1, read on the forward strand.
TAAGTAGGCTTGTTTTCACATTATAGTATTCTAGGGCGTCATCTGGGTAATAAAGATACGCTTTTTCAGTTTTCTTAATTCAGTTCCGTTTATATTTGTTGATCGCCAAATTAACCGACCACTTTGAATTTAAAAGCGAAGAAAGGCCATCGCCAGCTGTATAAGCATTGATACCATCGTGTATTTGAAGGCACTGTATAATTTTGGATTTTGAGAAATCAAATAATAATATTTTATTGTCCTAAAGTGTGCCTTTTCTAATTAGTAGCTATCGCGCACTCTTCGCAAGATGAGCGGAGTCTGCGGTTGAAGATAATCTTTAGTTCGCGCGCACGAAGTCTACAGTACAGAATATGTTCTCGCGCGTTTGTCGCGTTCGTCGCGCTTGTCAAGCAAACTGACATATATGCAGTGGAACCCCGATATAACGAACCCCTAACGAAAGTTTGTGAAACGCGGCTTGCGCAGTGACTACCGCAGAAAAAGGTTTCTGTCCTAAAATTTCAAGCACTAAATAAACGCCCCTGTCTACTGAAACGTTACTAGACCTTTGCTGCGCTGGTGACGTGTCCACTGACAAGACCGGACCTTTGCTGTGAAACTGTGCAATTCATTTTGTGAAACTTTTGCGGTGAAGCATCCACTGACAAGACAGGACCTTTGCTGCGAAACTTTGCAATTCATTTTGTGAAACTTTTGCGGTGAAGCATCCACTGACAAGACCGAACCTTTGCTGCGAAACTTTGCAATTCATTTTGTGAAACTTTTGTGGTGAAGCATCCACTGACAAGACCAGTCCTTTGCTGCGAAACTTTGCAATTCATTTTGTGAAACTTTTGCGGTGAAGCATCCACTGACAATACCGGACCTTTGCTGCGAAACTTTGCAATTCATTTTGTGAAACTTTTGCGGTGAAGCATCCACTGACAAGACCGAACCTTTGCTGCGAAACTTTGCAATTCATTCTGTGAAACTTTTGTGGTAAAGCATCCACAGACAAGACCGAACCTTTGCTGCGAAACTTTGCAATTCATTTTGTGAAACTTTTGCAGTGAAGCATCCACTGACAAGACCAGGCCTTTGCTGCGAAACTTTGCAATTCATTTTGTCACTTTTGTGAAACTTTTGCGGTGAAGCGTCCACTGACAAGACCGGACATTTGCTGCGAAACTTTGCAATTCATTTTGTGAAACTTTTGTGGTGAAGCATCCACTGACAAGACCGGACCTTTGCTGCGAAACTTTGCAATTCATTTGTGAATTTTTTGCGGTGAAGCATCCACTGACAAGACCGGACCTTTGCTGCGAAACTTAACAATTTATTTTGTGAAACTTTTGAGGTGAAGTGTCCTCTGACAAGACCGGTGACGCAGACGCTACTCGCCTGCATGTGCTTTGTTCTCATCACGTTTTGACGTCATCTGTACGTTATAAGAGTACACACATAGCCAAATGGAATCTATTTGTTAAGTCTTTACTTCTACTAAGGTACTTAAATTGCAATTAACGCCGTGAGGCTTTGCGATGAAACTTTTGAGGTGACTGACTACTGAAACCTGACTTGATTATTGCTGCGAAACTCGATGTTGTCATGTTGCCCTGGCGACATCACTACAAAGATGAACCGGAAACAGTAAGATAAAGAATAGATTTGTTTGACGTGTACACACCTTACAGCATTAAAAGATTGTAGGCAATATAGCACTGAAAACTTGCTGTTTGACACCTTTAATTTAGCAACATTTTAATTTCTACAAATATATACAAATCTCATAGCGTCTTTAAAGGTTATCATTAGGTAACCGAGTATCTGAGTGTGCAATTCCTCAGTAAATGGCAAGTTCGGCGCCTCGATAAGGTAAGTGATGCAAGTGATGTGATATATAATAAAGGGAAAAAAGACTTGGAACTTGCAAAAATAACAAATGAAGATCTAAAGGCCTTTTGTTATTTGCTGGGAGATCACAAGGTTTTGAAATAACTGTCCTGGCTGGCAAATTATGAAGGCAGTAATTTCCCGGCTAGCATTGCTATCAAATGTGCCGCTGGCTGGGAAAACAGAATCCTTCAAGCGATGCTTGCTGGCAAATTAAACTCTCAATCTCTAGCTTGCTGGCTCTGAAGAACGGATAAATTTTTGCCAGGAAAGTTATTTACGGGCCAAAAATAACTCGGTGATTACTAAATAGCATGAAAAGTTACAATAATGTATCACGCTAGATATCAACGAAAAACCACTAAAAAACCACTCCTTATTTGTGGCCAAAAAAATGTGTAAAAGGTATTCCCCATCTACGTCAGTCTTTTAGTTAGACAAAATATTATAACACGTAGTCATTCTTAATTATAGCTTAACTTAATTTATACACTTCCAAGAAGTTTTTATTTTTCAGTTTGTATTTTTATTTCGTGGCGCACCTGTAAACTAGCTTTTTAGCTAAGCGTGCTGACCACGTTAATAAAGGATTGATTGATTGATTGATTGATTGATTGATTGATTGATTGATTGATTGATTGATTGATTGATTGATTGATTGATTGATTGATTGATTGAATGAATGCAGTGGCACTGCACCTCGAGGAAGAGGTATTCATATCACATCCTTCCAAAAAAAAAGAAAACTAGAAAGAAAAAAAGAACTCAACAGAAGACTGACTAACGTAGAATGACAAAATATCTCCCGCCAAAAGCTTAAATAGTCCCGAAGGACAAATGACAACACCCGTGCCTCTCAATCGTGCCGTCAGAATATTAATTTCTCACTAATTCGTTTCAAGGTCACTCAACCGTCAGAAATTACATTTCTCGGCGGATAAGGTGTGAGGAAAAGTCACTTCTCCTTCATTGAGTCAATATGTCCCTCTTGGCTGAGGGAATTTACTAGCTGTTGAACTTTTTGGGATGCGGATTCTATCATTGGTCTAGTCGGCTGGTAGTTATTTCTGTCGTCAAGTAGACTCTGGCGCTGCTTAATTTTGTCTTGTCTGTTCATTATGACGGTTGCAGTTCCCTTATTTGCTTTTTTGAGTACGATGTTTTTGTTGCGTGATAAATCTGTTAGCGCGCGTCGCTCTCTGTGTGGCAGATTATCTTTTGGTCTGCGCACTTGAATGATCTTGGCTTGGCTCATGCAAGGCTGATCTTATCCTCCATGTTCTAAATAACTTTCTAGCGTCACTGATGGCTGGATAGGTGGTTTCCAGTCCGATTTGACGTGGAAAGGGTGGGGATCGCTATATTTCCCGTGAAATATATACTGTAGGCACACAGGTAGGCACATACGTCTTGCAAACTGCTCGAAATCCCTCGTAAGCTGGCGCCTAATACTGTAGGGAAAAAAAAGCTCGTTGCAATTTACCTGGATACTGGCGATCCAACAGAATTGTAAAAACACCGGCTAGACTTTATGACTACTTTCAATGAGTAAAAAGGGGCTATGATTAGCTTACGAGCTCTCCACTTTTGGTCACTTGGACGCCGTTTCTCGAAGGAAGCACTTTGCTTAGGTTTTTTTAAACATTGGTTTCTTGAACGGTCAAAACATCTATTTGTTTAGAGGGATTTTTTAGGGCATTACTTGGTCTGGAACTCGACTCAGTAACAGAGTTGTGCGTAACAATGTTTAGTGATGCACTGACAAGTTATCAAACGTGAGCGAAGCAAGTGAATTTCTCGGCTTATTAATGCTGGGAGGCGAAAGTTTAGGGAGGAGCGAGAAATTGCCCAAAAAAGTAGGGAGGAGAGAGAAATTGACTGAAATAGTAGGGAGGAGGGAGATTTACCCTCCTGCCCTCCCCCCTCTTCAAATGGCAAGCAAAGCCTCCTTAATAGGAAATTCCGTTCAAAATTGGCATGTACCATTTGCGTAGTTTTCACTAATTTACAGAGAGTCTGGACCTAGTTCGACTATGGACCTGGTATTGTTACAAAAAAGGAAATGGAACACAATTTTCCGTTTGGATATTCCTGTTGGGAATTTTGGACTACCTCTCAAGGCGTTCCGTTTATAATGGAAATTTTCCGGTCGGGCAAACCAAAACAGCCTTAGTATTTACAGTCCAGCCGAAGAATTGTTTTGTGAATGGTTAACACTCATTGTAACAAGGCATCTGTAGTTGACGTCGCAAACTGTTTCAGTTTGTTTCAACTTAGTTAATGAGTACGGTTCTGTGTATTATAATTGTGGAGTACGACAAGTGGCTAGATTAAGGTTCCCCCTGTTTTATGAAATCATAGCCGGCGGATAAGTATGAGAAGCACTCTCAACTCCTGCCAGTCTAAGTTCGTATCGGTGTGCAATTAATTCCCACCCAGCTCCTGTAGTTATCAGTAGGCTATTATACCACGTGAAAAAACGAATGCAAATAGAACAGCACTCGTCTTAGTCCGCTTGGCCGCGTACAAGGAAAACTGCGAATGGTTACATTTCGGGACCCCATTACCAGGGTTCTATCTCTTCCTCTCTTGAAAGAAAAAGAACTTGGGAACGAGGGACCCCATTCCCAAACTTCTTTTCACTGCTCGATTCCCTCGTTCTGGGAACGAGGTTGGAAACGGGGAAGAGCATATCAGAAGTACATGATGAAGTAAATTAGCCTTTCAACTGAGAGACTCACAAAGTCTCAACACGGTTGACGTTTTCGCCACGCATTTACACGATTCGCTTTCACAGTCATATCCCGGCCATGGAAAGAGTTGAGTGGTTTCGCTAATTTTCAGTTCTTTTCTCCTGTAAATTCACCTCAGTTAAAATTCAGTTCAAGCTTTCAAATACAATCATGGCTTTTTTTGGTTCTTATAGTCATCTCTCCGCGCCTTTTACGTAATTATCAATACAATACAATACAATAGTTTATTTATCCACGTAACACCGAGGAGCTTACAAAAACTCGTTGAAACGTGTACGTGCACAATAAGCTATACTATATACAAACAAACAATAAAACTATAATACAATGTCTCTTAATAACGAACTGACTGCGGTCCCTCCCAAAAGTATTTCAACCCCTTAAAGATGATGTATATGTAGATATAGAAATCACGCAATTCATGTCACATAAAAAAGAGACATCATCACTATTCGTTATTTTTGGTATTAAGCGTTGAACACGCCACCTGAAGAAAGCATCGTGTGAGCGGTCATCAAGCGCTTCAAGTTTGACAGCCCGCGAACGTTTGTGTTCCAAGTGTGTTTTGTTGATGAAATTCATTTACTTTTCCGTTGTACTAAATACTGTAGTTTTAGAGATGAATTTTACAAAAAAATAGAGAAACAAATACCAAACACAACACAATTACCTCCTATGCAAGCCACCAAAAAATTAATGAATTCTGATAATTATTATTTAAATACTCAACTGATGAAGTTCATTTTGAGATGCTTATCTTTACGAAATAATCTTCTATCGAATGAAAGTAATGTAACACATACATAATTGCTTTTTTTCCTATTACATGATTATGGTTGTTATAAGTTTCGCTTTAGTTAAGTTTTACGCTTTTGCAATACTGTATGTACTTATAGTCATGCAAATAAAGCTTGTTGTTGTTGTTGTTGATGAAAATGGGCGGTTTGGGGCAGTCCATAAACATTCTTAAGTACCACTTGGAGTTTTTATAGATGTTTCATGCATTTGCTTTCTAATCTATGCCTTGTCATCGAAGTGCGCCATCAAACAATCCCTGACCAAACTTTAGTACTGATTTTTCGCTCGTGTAACAAATAACTTGCTATTATCAAAACGTCAGACCGTAAGGTCTTGCCTCGCGGTTGAACTTGCTCATGTCCTTGTCGCCGGCCTATTCTGATTTTGTTACAGAGCTACAGTAACTCCAGAGGTATTCCAACCATATACCGACCAACATTTGTTCTTTAGATAATCACTAAGATCGGCCATGTGCATCTCTTCGCGCCTTCTACTAAGTTATCCTCAAAATTATGCAATTAATTTCATACAATAAAAACGGCGCCATCGCAATTCATTATTCTTCGTATTAATTAAGTGATAGCACGTCTAGTGAAAACATCGTATACGTGGTCATCATTCATTTGAAGTTTTACAGCCCGTCACGCGATGTTCTTAACTAGACTAACTATGTTGTTCGTGTGTTGTTTGTTATTTTTCGCAGTTTGAATAAAAACGTTCTTAACCTTGCAAAGATGACTTTTTGTGGCGTTCAGATAAGTTTAACTTGTCTGTAAAAAAGTGGGGATCTGATCGACTGTCAATGTTACGAAAATTCGCCAATGAATTTACAAAGTTCTTGAATGCAACTAACCAAAATGATGTAAATTCCAACTCAGCAAGTATACATAAAGTATATTTAACGGTGGCGCGGGGGTATGAATTTTATATCTGCTTTGTATCTGGTTCAACTGACAAAAACGTACCTGACGGTTCAGACTTAGATTTCAGACAGCGGCCTATCCCGAGACCGACACCTCCCAAGTGACTCAAAACAAACCGCCTGCGCTACCGACACTGCTAAAATAACTCGTAGTAGTAAAAATAATAATAAATAAAGGAAGGCTGACTGTACAGCCGGGGGTATATTTTGTCTTTGGTTTCCAATATTTCAAATATTCATTCTTCAGGGAATGAATAATACAAGTAACAAATTTCTCTTATTTCTCTGAAGACGTCAGACCGTGCCTGATCCCCAGCTGTACGGTCAGCCTTCCTTTTTGTATTTTTATTTATTTATTTATTTTTTACTACAGTGTATTTTGCTGACTAGATCGATCCAGCAGGATCCGGTACCTTTGCTTTGTCTGGTTGGCCATTGCAACATTTTTATGATAAAATAACTCGACAGGGCACCATGGGTTGGCTATGAAGCCACAAAGCTGGACTTGCTTTCTCTAGAAACTAACGTTATATATAAATTCATTGAAAAATTAACCCTGGTCAGCAAAGAAGAAGGTGGCTGTTGGCCCCACACTACCACCCCCCCCCCCCCCCTCCGCCGCTAGGTTTGTCCCTAAACCCCACTGCCCTCTCAACCGCTTGGTAAAATGTCCCTTGACAACCCCTCTTAAATTTTGTCCCCCACAAAATTTTGTCAAAACGCTATATTCCATATAATTACCCATCGTGGCCAAAAGAGAGTATAACCTATTTAATAATAATATAATGACTTTAATACAGAATCCTCAGAGTGGCTCTTCGCCTGTACGCTAAAAACTATTCTACGGAATTTACGGTTCAACAACAGTAATTAAGGGAAGCAATTTCCGGGACTTTGACAAGTAGCTGCTTGCCCTTGACTCGCTTGCCCTTGCCCTTGACGCCGACCTATTGTGATTTTCTTAAAGAGCTAAATCTGAACTCAATAGTTATATTCCAGCCCAATACAGTCCAATATTTGTACTTAAGATAATATATCATTAAAATTTACCATGCACGTGTCTTTGCGCCTTCTACTAAATGATTCTAAATCATCGTTAATAATGCAATTCATACCACATAAAAAGACGGAACCAACAGCGGTAAATCAGAAGTGAGTAAACCTCATCGAAGCTGCTTGAGGAAAGTCGACTTGAGAAACATTCATCAAAACTTAGGAGGTAAGTCATAGAGTTCGTAAATTTTACAGCTTTTCTCTTTGTATTTATCAGTAAGATATTTATTTTAACAAACAAAATTGACCTAACGAAAATAACCAACAGAGTCTGATTTAGTCTTTCTCTCGTAACTAAATGACAAAAACTAAGAACCTAAGAAAAGGCGGGAACAGAGCATGCGAGAGCTCGTTGGCGATTTTTTTCATCGTATGCTATTTAGTCAAGAAACGGATCTTTTAACAAGCAGTTGGTCACTCCTTTTTGTGAAAAATGGTAGCGATATTTCTTCAGTGCTTGCCTTATTTGCGGTACAAGGAACCGCCAAAAAATGGCGGGAATTTGGGCAATGTAGGTGAACTCTTTTTCACAAAAGCCTGTTAACGGATGAAAACTCCGTATTTTCACGGCATCTAGTCTAAAATTTTAATTGCAAACTTGCGTTAAAAATTTCCTGCTGCTTTTGTGTGGTACTATTCCCGCCCAAGCAAGGGTTAGCGCTGGCAGTAAATTAAATCGGAGCGAGGCTATTTCAAAAAACGGTCACTTTATCTCTTGGAAATATTCGTTCATCGAAAGACTACTAGTTATGGTTATTTCGTAATATATATTCTAGATCGTATACCGTCTCAGAAAGAGAGAAGAAAGGAGTTTGAGACACTTTATTCGGATAGATCATTCACGATTTCCTAGTTTTTTACATGGAAAAGATTGCTTGTTCGACTGAAAAAGTCTTATTATTTATGTTTTTCGTTAATTTCAATTCTCTCACATGTTTAGCATTTGAAAACGACGTCCGAGATACAAACTTAATTTACCTCGTTTGTCTTGGGTCGATATTAAATCGATGCTCATGCGTTATAAAGTGGAACGCATGGTTTTTCGTGCGTTATATTCTACAACGAATGAGTTTCGCGCGTTGTCGTGACATAACACTTAGTCATGCGTTGACAAGGAATCAATAACAATCTGTTAATTCTCACAGCGCGCGAACGTTGAATGTCAAACTTCTATAAAACAGCCTAGCAACAGAACTCTTCCCTTTTCAGCTGGACAAACTATTCTTTAGAAAGTTCTTATTTCGGTCAGTGTGATCGGCTCCCGCTATAATGCAACATTCTTTAGAAAATAGCGGTTCCCATTCCAGTTTCGCTTCACGCATCCGCACTTCTCGTATGGAATTTCAATGCATTTAATTGACTCGAACAATGTACGTTTTTACAAGCGTTTCTATCAAAGTAGTCCTCTGAATTCTTCATTCTGAAGCTCAAATTTTACGAAACAATAATTCTTCAAGTATGAAATTAACGGCTGAATTTATTGAACAGACTCTCAAGGGTTGAAATGAAATGAGAATAATTGATATTATTTTGTATTTCTCACTGAAGCATGTTAACTGGCAGTTATTCCATGAGGGCCTTTTGTGGTGATCAGAAAGCTAGAAATTCAATGTCCATCTACTGTAGTCTGGATTGAAGAGAGTTTGCGTCATTTTCTTCATTGATTTAATTCTTCTGTATTCAAAAAGCCGAAAAGCTTAAAAAAGCGAAACAGAGCGTCGGCCCAAATGTGTTGTATTTTATTTTATTTTATTTTATTTTATTTTATTTTATTTTATTTTATTTTATTTTATTTTATTTTATTTTATTTTATTTTATTTTATTTTAAAAAACCTAATAACGATAAAATAAAATAATCAATTTAATATTCTTTCGATTCTTTTCTCTTTTTCTCTTACAGCAGATTAAACATGAATGCCAAGTTGTTCGTGGTTGTCATGGCAATAGCCTTTGTTTGCATCGCTGCAAAACCATTCTTTGATGATGAGGAGGTTAGTTTTCACTTTAAGACAGGGAGGGGAGGAAACGTTAGAGGTGTGAGGTCCAATGACTAAAACTCACTGAATTATTCCAGAACACAACAAACTGAAACGACAAAAAGAAGGTCAATAAGAAATCCTACGCCATTCTCCTTTTACGGTATACCTATCCGGCTCTCCAATGAGATGTTGAGTTTTTCCACGCAGTTTTAACTTGTATTTGCAATTCAAAAACGTGTTTAAATATAAAGTGACCTCAACTGGATTGTTAACTGATGAGAACAACGTTCGAGATGCCTAGGTACTTCCTTGCACACGCTAATTTTATTTATTTATTTATTTATTTATTCATTTTATTTATTTATTTTTTTGTCACGTAGGAGTATAAAGAATAGAGGGCAGGTAAGAACATCCAAGTAACTAAATAAGTGTGCAATTATTTACGATTATCTCTGCTAACTTCAGGGGAAAGCCTCCTAGCTCTTCATGTCTGTGTAGTTCTCATGCAAAGTGCTGTGTTTGAGTGTCAGATGGGCAACGGAGGGGCGGGAGGGTGGAGTAGGTAAAGTGGATCAAATCTTGTGCTAACCGGCAGGTCAGTTAATTGAGGATCAGTTAACACAGGCGTATGATTATAAGTCCAACACTGCCGTTGTTCTTTCGTTTTCTAGTGTCCAATTGTCACTGCAAATACACTGATTCCGGTTCTTTTTAAAAATAGTCAAATATGGATCAAAGGATAGTCGCCACGTTAAGCTACAGATCTTAATTCAGAGTTGGCGTTTTTCCTGAGTTGACTTTTCTTTTTCAGGTACTTAGTCCTAGCAATGAAAACTAACGCAATTTCAGTCGTCTTGTGGAAAGCATTTTTAATTGTCAATCGGAAGTACTCAAGACCCGATTGCTGCTAAAACGGCCCAGTCGGGATCTTTTTTTGACATAGGGTCACTGCTTTTAAACAAGTCATGACCCCAAAATTAGCCCCCAAAACTTTTTTTAAAAAATACGAAAGATTCGCAGCTGTCTTTTGCGAACTGGTTATTCTAGATAACCTACTTATTAATCCTATTATCAAAAAGTGGACCCAGAGTCCTTCAAACGACGCACAATGTGGCATTAAAGGCAAAACAACATTCATAACAAACAACAAGAATTTCGTAATGTTTTATTCTAACCCAAGAGGACGAGAACCAGATAGAGAGGCGCGGGAATTGCCAATGCGATGGAGAAGGATTTCGCGACGCTGCTTACGGCTCTGGAACCCGCTTCTGGCTCGTGGGATGCAAATTAGGATGGCATAACTGCAGAAGAGGTGAAAGCGGCGCGTTTTATACCTGCTGCAGAAAGAAGTACCGAGGATAATAAACAACAACAAGCTTTTAAAGGCGGGCCACTGTATAGACGTGTTCAACCATCCAGCTGTATTTTTTTTATAGCTTAGCTGAATAAAAAGAATTAAAGGAGTCCTCGCTTGTTTTGTTTTGTTTTTTGTTTTTTTTTTTTGGGGGGGGGGGGTTTAGTTAATGTACTTCTTTTTGTACTTTTATTTTTTACTGATGGCTCACCGATTTTAACTAAAACAAAAAATACAGTCAGCAAAAAATAAAACAATAAATAACATAGAAAGGGCCAGTTCAAAACAATTTATCAGTAAGCACAAGCTCATAGCCTGGTTCTAGACCACTTGCATAACACAATAAACTAAAAACACCACAAAAATGAATGAGGAGAAGTAGTGTTTGAATGGTCATAATAAACAGTACCAATTCACAGAACGTACCGCTCGGTAGTTTTCATTTGGAAGGTCACGTTGTTTGACAAAGAATAAAATGAAAAAACAAAGAGAATAAAAAGAATATTTTTTTTTTCCTTTAACCCTTCTCCACGTCGGGTAGGTTCAGTCTCTTTACTCGGACCACAATTTCTCCTCGTATAGCCTGACAAAATCTCCCTTAAAATCCATATCTTTTTCCTCGATAATCTACTTTTTGTTGTTTTCGATAGAAATATCATCTTCTGTACAACTCCACCTTTTTTATGTTTGTTTTTCCGCCTTCCCAGTGAATTGACTCAACACCGGTTTGTGCGTGTTCACAATATAGCGTTACATGGTTAGTCCACCGAAACGATATGACTTCAAACCACTCTAGCTCATTCGTGTCAATTCAGTTTCTGGAGTGCGTCAAACTCGGCTGAGGTGGTAAACTCGTCCCCAGTCGTCTGGCACGGGAGTGCGAGGTGTGATGGCTATCACACCTCGCCCTCCCGTGCCGCGCCCGTCATGAAGACGACTGGGGACGAGTATGGGCTAAGGTGGATTTTCAATGTAGTCATAGACAAAGATTTTTGTGGAAAGAGACCTGAGCTTGTGCTGGTCTCTGCGTGCTGGTGTAGCCTGCATGGAAGGCACCGAAAAGGAACACTGGAAGGGAAATCTGTTTGTGTCTACCACACAAACAGAGGATGGTAAGCTTGTAAACAGCACTGAAATGGGTAGTTTTACAAGCCTAAAGGATTAAAAAATAAAAAGGGACTCAAAACAGCCATCCACGAAGATCATGCAGCTTTTTTTGGCTCCTTAAAAAAGGAGACTCTTGAAAAACATCAGTCACCAATGATCACATTGTTTTAGCAATCACGTGGACGATAGAGGTAAACGCGTCGTAATGTATGCGTTTTTTATCTTATTGTGGTGGCTAAAATGCATAAATTAAAGGGTATGAGTCCAAATGAAAACTTATTCGCGTGTATAAAAACATTGTGCCACTTTTTTTGGCTAAATGAAGACGGAGACTTTTCAACACGCATTCGTGTGAACGAGGTGTTAAAATTAACATCGTGTTCTCTACATGTCAAATAAAGTTATTGCGGTGGACGGCGTCATCCACCGAAATAACGTTAAGATGATAATTTTTATTCAAAATCTGTTGATAACTTGTCATGAAACGATATTTACAAACGAGTATTGAAAATAAATACTGGTTATATTCACCACAAATTTATTGTGTGAACTTCAAATCTTGCCCTCCCGGCTACAATCACACAAAGCATTTTATAAGCATTTAACTTTCGGCCGAACTGTTTTGCAAGCCAACGACAAATTAAGTTGACAAAAATAGTAAACTGTTGGAAGGGGATGAAAAGTAGCTAAATAATAATATTTTTCGTGTCGTGGGTTTTTTGATTATCATCCAAAGCCTTTGTAAAAGTCACGTGACGATCGCTAACCAATTAAGTTTATGAATTTTACAACACGAACAGTCCAATACTTATGAATCATAATATATCTTGACATGTGCGAAGCGAGTATTCGTTGTATAACAAATAAGAAACAAACGAGGATTTTTCTTCTGAAGTGGTAAGCCACTAACTTTGTAACACAAGGGGGGCAAGCTGTCCATTCGAAACGCACATATATGACATTATTACATGTCCGATCGCGAGGGAAAAGTTTGGCCTTATTATTAATTTCCATTTATTGGCAATTTCTCTTGCCTCAAATGTTAGGCCGGTTAAAGAAAACTTGAGTCGATTTATATTTCAATCAAGCCATGGTTTTCAGTACTTTTTTAGTTTTAAAACAAATTCTTTGTTTCGAGCCGCAGCAAAGATCATGTGAAATTTACATTTGAACATCATATACACCAGGAAATTAGAAATACATACATGTACTGCTCAAAATTTTGAAGGAAGGTATTATCATTTTAATCCAGGTAAAGCCATCGTCATTTAAATCCAGTTTAATGGCCACCATTTTTAAAAGGGGGTACTGGAAATTAGACATCTCGCTTCCAATTATAATGTTTGTTTTGTTTTCTATGGAAAGCAACACAGACTTTTACTTTAAGACAAAAATTCAGCATGTCGCTTTATTGGTAGGGTTTAAAATTTCATCTTGAAACAAACTTCATTTAACCTCATTTGTTCAAAACTTCTCCACAAAGCAGTGTGTTTTGGCGATTTTCCTTAAACTTCTTAGACTTCGGGTAAGATAAAATTCGGGATAAAATTTGGGTAACTTAAAATGGAATATTCATTCACTCTTGAAGTGTCGACAATGTGCTAAATTACCGCGTGCTTCTGAAACCCTGTTGTCGTACTACTGGAGACCGAAAAAGCGAAAAAAAGCACATGTATTATTGATAAACTTTGATAAACTTGAACTGAAGAATTGAATTGCTAAGATATGCCATCCATTCAAATAACAGATATTACAGAAGCATCTGGTAGACTGAAATCTATGCATAATCAGACATGTTATAATTAAGAATTCATCGTGCTGAGCGCAAACATTGAATGCCCCGCAGACTTTTTCTTTCTTTTTAATTTTTTCTTCAATTCGTGTCTTGACATTTCAGTGAAGAACTAAATTGGGCACAGCGGTAACGTTACTCCTTTAAAAGCAATAAAATATCCACCAAAAATATAAGGACACTGCTGTTATTAAAGAAAAGTGAATGGCCCGTTTAACAAATATAAACGAAACATGACTTGCGTGCGTTTCTCGATAGCCCCGAAACTTTTCGGGCCGGACTCGGGTACGATAATTCGCACCGCATCTTAAAACCAAAGAAGTGCCAAGCATGAAACTATGCTACAAGTTAGACAAATCTTATCTTAAAGACATGTTAAAATAACAGCACTTTGGAAAATGAATAGTTTATATTTATTTTAACAAATTGCTTTTCGGGGCCGAAACTTTTTCCGGACTTTCTAGAAACGCGCACCTCAGGTTTATTTATTTTCTGTGATCAGTAAACAGCGCGCGATCTGAGAATGAAATATTTGACGTGATACGTGAAACTTGAAATTAAGTTTCCGAAATCTGTGATATTTGACAACTAAGGAAACTAACCTTTTTCAGTGAACGGAGCACTTACGAAGACTTCTAAGCTAAGTGAACTCGTATGGAGTAAAGAGGGCAGAGTTGTCTAATGACTATTTATGAGTTCTTAGGAGCTAACACTCATCAACACTCATCGAAATTGTTCGGTACGTAAGGTAGCTTCCAAATGAAATCATGGGCTCTAATGCTTTGCAGAAAATAAATAATCATATGCAATATGAATTCAATGCACAACCCTGTCCTTAATAATGGTGCTATTTTCTGTGAACGGCGAAACCGTGATTCGTTGTTTACCATCTTTAATTTGAAAAGTGAAAAGCTAAGGTGTCTTTTGAATTCACTTTAAAAAATTGAGATTTTTTGGCCTCGCGAATAGATGTTTCTAGTAAACTGTTGCAGTCCACGACATGGCCGCACATCTAACTTGTATATCGTACATCCTCCTCCGAACATCGTTGCAACAAGAGTAGAACTACTAACTGAATTACAAGCTACTTTATGATCGTGTTACTTAAAGACATATGTTATTTCGATTGCCGTAGAATATCAACGTATAAAACATCGATTGGACTATGAAGGCGATGGTACTGAGTTGGTTGCTTCATGAACAGTAAACTGATATGAAAACACACACAGGCACCTCTATTTACCAGACTGTATACACAAAGAGAAAAAACTGCAGGAAATCTAAGCTGGAGAAGGCTTCAGAACTAGCCGAAACGACAGCTAACAAAAGAGCAAAGAGTCAGTGAAAAAAAATTTAGCCCTTACAATGTACACTACTCGCTAGTATATACCACTTAAAACCGACGAAGAAATTAATCTTACAAAATGGAATTTTGGTCTACTAATATTTTTAATTGTTTTCTCGATGGGCTCAGTACCAGATGCCTATATCGTAAATATATTTTTATGGCTTCTGGTTCAGAAGTCAATTAACTTAAGAAAAAAAATTAGGGACAAAAGTTGCAGGTTTGTGCCATATGTTCTTGAGTATACGAAGCCCTTTTAAGGAGTGTTTGAAAGATCGCCGTCTGAATTTTAAAACTTGTTTTGTCCCAATTTTGGGCGGTTTACTTGTCTTCGCTTGTCTTTGTCCCTTCAGTTTGTAATTTCATAGCAGCAGACTTGAAGTTTGTCCATCATAAATATTTTTTTATGGCTTCTGGTTCAGAAGTCAATTAACTTACGAAAAAAATTTAGGGACAAAAATTGAATGTTTGTGCCATATGTTCTCGAGTCAATGAAGCCCTTTTAAGGAGTGTTTGAATGTTCGCCGTCTGAATTTAAAAACTTATTTTGTCCCAATTTCGGGCGGTTTACCTATTTTTGCTTGTCTTTGTCCCTTTGTAATTTCATAGCAGCAGACTTGCAGTTAGTCTTCATTTAATTTCCTTTATTTCGCTGCATCAGTTTCAAAGTCGTGTCGCTGCTGAAATCTACCCTAAAAGGGACTCAAAAGCTTGGTTGTCAATTAATTGTTCTAACATAAGTTGTTTTTTGAACACTTCTTGATAACTTACGTCAGAAGCCCGTCACCCTACTTACGTTTAATTTTTGTTTCATTCGCGTGCGAAACGAAGCAACTAAACAAAAGAAATATATATGGCACTTGAAATGATATGTTGATCAGATAAAAATCACTATTTGAAATAAAGTCGCTTCGGAACTAGTTAGAAACATTTCATCAGTCAAATAGTTTTTACAATGTATTTACAATTCATTTCTCTTGAAACTACGAAAAAAGCATGCTGTTTTGTTAAAACTCTGGTCCGTTACTCATCTTGCTTAAAATGCATCATTCCCGCGTTAACCTTCAGAATATATTTTCAGAAAACGTCTGTGACACCTGTTTTGATACATTTGCAAGTCGATGCGAAATGTGGACTCATAAATCAGTCACATCAACGTTTTTATTGTGGTAATATCATGGTATGATCGTAATAACTCCTTTTTCTATCATAATTATTTGTGCCGCCGACAAGCATCTGTTCAGGTTGCAGTCAATAAGACAATTTATTTGGCTGGGCTTGCCTTAGAAAGTCATTTACACTGTCTGTTGCAAGCGTCAGATCATAACATCGGCTTAAGCGGCAAATCTTCGTCGGTAAATTCATCGTTTATATCTTTGATTCGCTTCTCAATTCACACATCCGGTAAGTATAAAAGTGTAGCAGTTTTTCCTTATACTGAGCCAGTGGTGTTAGTTACAAGGAATAGCAAAGTTTTTGGGAGCTTTGCCCGAGACGATTAGGAAAATTAACTGGTTGTAAGGAAAAGCTCAAAACGTTAATTCTGTGTGATGGGTTTTCGTTTGCGAAAAGAACATTTTAATCTCCGAAGTGCAGAAAAGTTGTCGCCATTCATTTTCTCTATTCAACACCTCTCGCCATCGGTTTCATATGTGAATGGTCCTGTAATATTATCGATATTTCCTGCAAAATTTCGAAGCAATGGGGTGCCGATTAATACTAGACTCCACGATTCTGAGACTTTTTGCAGTGTTGTACACAACCCTTTATTCGAAAAGTAGGCAAAGGAAATATGAAAATCTTTTGCAAAAAGCGTTTAAATGTATCTATTGAGGAAGTTCCAACTTCGTTCTAACTTCGTAAGCCCCGAGGCTTCCAGGTCGACTTCCGTTTAGTAGAACCACAGAGTGATCATGAATGATCATGCGTTGGCGTTTGAAACAGATATTTGTTTTTTTCGTTTGTCTGTTTGTCACACAAATAATATGAATGCTACTTGTAGAATCACTAAGGAAGTCGACATGGAAGCCTCGGGGCTTACAAAGTTAGAACGAAGTTGGAACTTCCTCAATAGATACATTTAAACGCGTTTTGCAAAAGATTTTGATACTTCAACCATAAAACTTATTTCTTAGTTATTATTTCACTTTATATTTTACGCTTTTTGCTGCGTAGCAAGCCTTCACGCACATTATGGAGATGATGAATGTAATCGCTTTCTTCGATAGTTGCGCCACAAGTTGCATGACTCCCATGACATATTCTTCAGAATTTAAATTTAGCTGGTTAGCTTATACAATATTTTTCCTGTTATGTAAAGAGTAATTTTAATATTTAAACACAAAGCGTGTTAGTTTTGAACATTATTCACATAAATTGCTAAAAGACATCCTATTAAACAAGGAGAGGAATTGCATTTGAAATGAGTAATTTTTAGAGGAAGCCTTGAAGAAGGGCTGAGATGTTGTGGTCAGATGATTCAAAAACTCAGCTTCTTTCTTTATCTATTTTCTCGTCACTCGGTGATACAACAGAAAATTCAAATCAGTATCTGCAGAATCTGACAGTTTCATCAGGATCATGTTCGTCTTACATGGAATTGTTTTCACGCTGCAAAAGCCTCTCAGAAATCATGTGGTTTTCATACCTTTTTTGAATGATTACAAGAACTAATGTAACTGATCATGAATAATTCATCCCACCATATGCTGTTTGGCTGTTCTACATAGACTGGTACTGTACAAATAAATATTCGATGCACGAGAGATGCGTCAATCCGAAATCATACTTGGAAATGAGGTTGAAGTGAAAAATTAACGTGGTACAGAGCACGCACGCTGACAACCTGTTTTGTTTTTTGTTTTTTTTTTTGGTTCGGGTAAAAAAAAAAAGTACAAATAAGTGATAATTTACGTCATTTCTAAACCTGAATCAAAACACGATACTGTAACTCGTTTTTCTTTTATCTTTGTTCTTTAGTTTCAAACTTCAATGAGTACATTTCCAATTTTCTTTGCATACGTCTTTCAATGTTAAATTGTGGGCGTCAAATTTGAGTACCTCAATTTAACGCTGGCGATGAAAAATGACCCAGAAGAGAATTTATTCAGGATTCGATCACGAATTTATGAAGCCAAAGAAAGTCTGTCGCTAAGCTTTAGTTTCTCGTTCGTAGTTTATATCAAAAAGAAGCCGTAAGGAAGACTCAGTCTCGTTTCTAGGGTCTCTCTTTTCTCGCCCCTGGAAACGAGGCGGCGTCTAGCGCCCAACTCAATTTTTCGTCCGAGCAAGGTCCGTTTACACATGCGATTTTTACGAGTTCACTGCGATTTGGACGCGACAGCCGGGGCGATATCATTGCAATTTCTAGGGGTTATCAAAATAATGTACAAAACAAATATTGGACGTCATAACGTAGTAAGAACATCAGTCACGCCACTCGCCGTACTATTTTGTTCTTACCCCATTTTGTCGTCATCTGTACGTTACCAGAGTGCACACGCAAGGCCAAATGGAATCTATTTGTTAATTAGAGAGACTTTCCATAAGTTCTTAGAAGAGCTGGAGATTCATTGCCTGTGAATATTATTTTTATCCCCTCGATGGCACTTGAAACCTCCCCCGCAGTCATTTTTAGGAGAGTCGTATTTTGTAGACTCCACTTAACCCTTTCACTCCCAGAGTCAGTTATGGAGACATTAAGATGATTCTAACGTTTGAGTCTGTGGATGAAATTCCATGGTGTGACCATTCAAATGAAACCCCTTCAGCAGTACTTTCACATGATACCATCTATATATATATATATTTTTTAATGAAATTTGCGATTTCTCTTGAGTTTTGATTTTAGGCAATCATGGGAGTGAAAGGGTTAAAACGGCTGCTTGCGAGGCTATGGGCATTTGTGAATACATATATTTTGCGTCAAACTGAAAATTACGTGAGTTGTATAAATGGGTTTTGTGCAGACCAGTCTGTCGGTTCTTGCAATTTCTTTCTGTTTGTTTCAGGGCGGTCTTAAAACCCATCTGAATGGCACTAGCTTCCAACGTTTCGAAACCTTCAACGGCACAATTTCACCAGTACAACCCCATCTCAGCTCGTTGGTACTGGACAGTAAGAGTGTTCCTGTCCTTTTTTACGATCCTCGGAAATGCACCATTGGTATTCCTCCTCATAACGAGGCGCAAGCTGCGGCGTAACCTGTCAAACAAGTTTGTCCTGTCCTTGAATCTCGCAGACCTGTGTGTGGGCCTGTTTGTGACACCACCTGAACTTCTGTGCACATACTGGGTCCAGTGCTCGAGGCGAACACAACTAGCTATGTATGAGTTTTTCGTGTATACATCACTTTTGTGTCTCTGTGTAGTGACATGGGACCGTTATAGGTCAGTGACTCGTCCGTTGACCTATCCTGTTGTGATTGCCGTGAAGCAGTACATAATTCCTATCATCATGTCATGGGCAGTCCCATTTATCGTAGCTCTCTTTCACTTTACGTACCTGGTCGAAAAACCCGACAAGCACGCGACGGCTATGAAGGTGTTCACAGTCATTGAAACCATCTTATTTATGGCGCTTCCTTGTCTTGCATTACCAATGGCCTATTTACACATCGTTTGCATCATACGGAGGCACAAGGAAAGCGAGAAGCGACAGCAAGACCAAGTCGACTACAACTACTCCTCAGCGATGTTAAGCGACCAAGGCGACACCCTGAAAGAAACGGAGTTCACAGCTTCAAATCTGAGCCCCCGCGCCGCGCATGACGCGCAACATAGCGACAGACTAAGTACTAGTGGACTAGAATCTGACATAGAACGCTCCACAGACGGCGGCAGAACCTTGCCACTGAAGCCGAAACTGCGTCACCCGAACCATGACCGCTCCATCACTGTTCTCGGTGTTGTGATCACTTTCTTCGTAACCTGTTGGATGTTTGCTGCCTACCTCCACTTCAAAGAGTCGTTTAGTTTAACCGAAGTGGCTGATATTGCCCATCCAGAGGTGGATACTACCATGAATATGTCGTGGCTACTACTGCTGGCTCACTCAACCTTGAACCCATTTGTCTATGGGCTGGTTAAGAGAGACATAAAGAAGGAACTGATTAAATGCATCAAATGTCGGAAATAGAGATCAGAATGGGGATGAAACAAAGTGACGTCAGATTCAAGAACGTGTTCCCAATGGCAACCTGAAAGGTCGTCAACGCCAAGAGGTACAGCTATCCCAGAGTCGTCTCCAGGCCTTTACGCGCTTATCGAGTGACAGCGTGAGGCTTGGGGCGAACATGACAGGCGATCTTCCCGTTGAGCTCGACAGGTGACGTCACATTTGATATTCCGCTGAGGACGATTTGGGAACGAGGCTGCAGCTATCCGTAAAGGCTAAAGGTTCCCGAGTCTGGAGGTGAATCAAGCCAGCGCTATGCATCCGTAAGATAAAGCTACTAGGCCAGTTTTAACAAAGGCTATCCCCACTACCAGCATTTTTGTCAGGCTTCTCGACAACTTACCCTTCTGCAAACTGACAAGTAGTTGTACAGCAGAAAAAAAAAAGCTTGACTGCACACAGAAAGCAAGTGAGACGTATAAATCATCAATTCTTAAGAGTTATGCGATTAATGAATGACGATAAGGTTTAGGCTATGACATGCAAACGAGGGGCACCCTCGCAAATGGTCACACTATGATTCTAGACGTGAGACTGTTGGAGCCGTTTTGGATGACACAGATAGGTTATCTAACCGAGGCCAGAAAATAACGTTGGAAACAAGCTTGAGTAGTCTAAAAACTACACACGTTTGACAAAAGGCTATTTCAATTAACGCTGCCGGATCAAAGTTTCAAACCCCGCGACACTACCCCAAGGCAAGGGGTCTTATATCACCTTGATCCCGTATTACCTTGACCCCAAGGTGATATGGATGTCAAAAATGAATTGATCAGTCAGCAATTTCTCACGGAGGCAACCGTTAATGGTAATTTCTTACATCCTAACGCTTTGACGACAGCGAGGCTTAGGATTTACAACTACCCATACTACCTTTCGGTCTTGTCGAGTTAGCTTTCATCCGAGAATGCTCATGTGAAATGGCTGTATCAAAATTCTAACATGTTCCCAAGGCTTTCGGGACATACTTGTGTTTAATCTTGTCTTCTTTGCATTCATCCCTCTTAGGAATTCAGAGAGAAAAGAACTTTGAAAAAATTGCAATATTCTGTACAGAAAGTTTCCGAATGGTGTTAGAATTTTGTCATATCGAACGAGGTTTCACTAATTTATTATGCAAGAATTGCTTACCTATATTTAGACAAAGTCATGTTCACATCCTCACCAATTTTATTAGCCTCTTTTACTGAGTTACAAGATACAAATTATTGTACAATAAAATATACTAATATGACAACGTGAGTTCACTTTTTTCAGTGTCATTTCCAGCCGTTTTTATTTACTAACGCGCCAGAATCAAGAACATAACCATGCAAGAGTCCCTGCTTCAAGGCGGTTTGGCTCTTATCGATTCGCTAGGATCAAGTCCCGCATATGAATTTGTATAGCGAGGTAACTACCTAATCTTCCCTTCGAATAAATAAAGCCACACACCGAAAAGCAGTGAATATAATTGCCCAAATACAGAGTGCCGCAGGCAACGACATATAATTCAGATAAGGGTTACCAAACTCATAGACTCGGGTACATGAGGACTTTATAGGAGACAATATGTTTGGAAACCATGACATGAATTACATGCCGCAGACAAGCGACTATCGCGCCAAGTGATTTTTGGCGACAAAATTTGCCTTGACCCATAGATTTGTAAATATTTTACATAATTCTTTTTAGCAATATTTTAATCGGCTAAATCGTGCCTATAAATCGCCTCTTAGAATTAAACAACCACCTACTCCACACAAACAGAACAAAGTGGAGTAATTTATATACGCCAGCACTCAGATATTTCGTTAAATACTTAAAATTTCAAAACCGCTGAAGATGAAACATGAACACGCATTTGAGCATCTTGAGTCGCAATAAGTCAGACAGAAAATTGTTCTGGTCAAAAATACTGGAACAGAAACCAACGGCATTCTCGGTAGAACTATAAAATAATTAGTCATTTCGACAAAGAGTTACATAAATCCTAAGTAAAAATTATGTTTTCTTGCGAACTATGTAATAAAGCTCTTAAAACTGATTCCTAGCAAAATTATATTTAACAAATAAAAAACCCAAATATTAACCAAAGCATATAAATATGGAAAACAGCCGCAAAACACACTAAACAGCAACAAGCACAATCACCTGATAAAGCACGTACATGTAACAATTACAAGGCGAAAGGAAAACAACGATAAAAAGCAAAGCCGCAAAACTTTGGACAAACTTGAGGAAAATGTTCAAAAACGTAATGTGTAATGTATCACTTAATTAAATCACCATAATTACATGAAAACAATTGTACATTGCTTAACTTTATCGCTGACCTAGCCAAAAATATAACTTCACAATTTTTTTCAACAGTAGACAACTACAATTCTTTCACAAACGTCGAGTCGTTCGTTAAATATACTATTCTTTCTAAAAAGACGAAACACATCCATTCTTTAATACGACACGATAAATTGTCAACAAATCAAATCACAACAATTGTTTCACTATAAAAAATCTATGGACACCACGTTAGTAAAGAGATTATTGATGATTCTTGAAAGAATAAAACGAATGCCTTCGGTCAGCTGAAGTTATAAATATTTCACCTACAATATTGAATAACAGAGCCACTGGTCCGCTTCGCAGCTGGTGCTTAAATCGTCACACAACGCTTCTAAAGTATTGCGTGACCTGCGTGACGAGTGATGAACCAATGGAAGACTACTGACCGGACGGAAGACAACTCTTACAGAGATTACCAACAATTATATTGAAGGCCAGTTTCTTCTTCAACTACAAAAACGTCGGTGTCGTTTCACAAACGTTCTGCAAAAATTAATACCTTAACGACTCTCAAGGACGTTTTTACCACTATGCAACTTCATCCTGCCTTTGCATCTGCGAGGCTTTCTGGCAGAAAAACGTCGTAAGTCACGAAAAATGACAAATGAGTTTGCACTTACACTTGTTCCCAAGTGTAAGTGCAAAGAGTCCACAGATGACTTACATATCAATAGCCCACAGGCAAATAGTCTGTCAAATTGCTCTACATCAAACAGAAATTTACAGATTACGACTCACAGGAGTTTCACTTTTTTTTCGCACTTGTGCTACTCATTCGATCGATCACGTGCACACTTGGATAACTGGCTAGTAATGTGCACGTGCACTCTAACGTATTCAACACGTGCTCAACACACGTAACAAAATGGAAGCCGCTTCTTGATGGTGCTTCGCAGTCTACAGAAAGCAAAACCTCGCGTTATTTCTTTTAAACGACTAATTTACGACCGTAGCGTTCATTTCCCTGCAAAACCTGGACAAAACCTTCGTCTAAAACCTAAACCACTGGCCGACACTTTAAAAGTGCTCTGAATAAAAAACTGATTTAGCAAACACGAAAGAGAAACACATCCAGTCAGACTGGGCCCAGACAGTCAAACACAGTAAAAATATCGATATTACAAAGGTTTCATTTAACACTGGGTTTGACTCGCTGATTTAGTCTACAAGACACAAACTCGCGCTGTTACTAGTGGTTATTTACACGGAATTATGCTAGTGAACAAGACTGACATCCAATCACTCCTGTACGCGGATGTCTCCACTGCAACCTGACGTCATCTTTGACGAATCAAACTCCTCATCATTGTTAGCCAATGAGGATGCACAGGAGCCACGGAAGCTGCTTAGCCCGCTGAACGCATCCAGCTCCCCAGGGATCTCACTTTCCCCCTTGCTGCTGAAACCGAACCCCATGGGGGCCCCGCGGGAGATGACACTAGGGAAAGGCTTCATAATGCACCTGCGATCCGGAACTAATCCATCCTTCTGTGCGTCCCGGAAGGCAAGTTCCTCGGCGAGTTTACGGTCTTCTCGTTCCTGCTTTTCTCTGTCCTGCTGTTGAAGAAGGGCTCTGCGTTCCTGAAGCAAGCGCATGTGTTCTTCTCTTTTTCTGCGCTTTACTTCAGCTTCACTCTCGAGGCTGTCAATGGTCAGGGTGCGATCGGGTGCGTCCTACAAGAAATGAATTGTACTGACATCACTCTCAACACTCTCGTGTGGTGCTGTTCCTCAACATTTCTACAAAAAGCAATTTCGATTTAATAACCCTTTAAGCCCTGAAATGAAAATGCATATTCTCCTTACTGTTCTCCATACATTTCTTATGGAACTAGTTCGGAGAATTTGTCTCAATATCAAGACTACAGACGTCTTATCCTTGGCGATTACCTCCGTTATTCTCATCACTTGAATGTTTGAATAAGTAGTGAAGAACTAAAGAGACATTTTATTTTCTTCACTGTTAGGGCTTAGAGGGTTAATCACTACTTGATCACATAGAAAATTAGTTAGATGCATGTGGCGGACTAGCAACAATACCACCCTGGCATATTCCATTAGCACTGTAATCCCAATTGAAAGAAGCACAAAAAATCATTTATGTACATTTTGTAGATGAACGTCATACCTGCCCCCTCCTGATCTGCTCATTGCCTTGCTGGTCTCCACTGACAAGCGTTTGTGAAGTCAACTCATTGCACCTTGTTTCCGGAGGAGTATCGCGCTCCAACTGTTCCTGTAGGGCCCGAGCCAACTGCTCATCTTTCTTGATCTGTTCTTCTTTCCTGAAGAATATGAACAAAAATAAACCTTTGGAACAGAGTTTCAACGATACAGTTACCTTGAGGAGAGAATGTTCCACTTACGTTAAAAATCAGAAGAAATCTAAAATAAGCAGGGTTGACACACAACTACCGTGTGGCGCTAAATTTTTGCGAGTTCTAATTTTTGCGATCTTTGAAGTTTTTTTCACGATCCGCAAAAAAAAAAAACTTACCGCAAAAATATTTTCAGCAAAAATTTACTCCACTGTCGAAATTACATACAAAACATCACCTTTTACACGAAATCTAAAATTGTGTTGGTGCCCATCAATTCAAAACGTCTCTTTAATTCAGGAAAAAAACAAACTTAGAAACAAAGCATTCAGAAATAAAAAGAAGAAACACTACGAGTATGCAACTGCTAAAGGCCTCACAGTGATTAGCCTCCACTGATTAACTGATTAACGTGTTTTACGACTGCATGTTGTTTCACAGGTACTTCGATTGCATGAACTCAAATAAAAAACGCAAATGTTATAATTCCAATTGATCGCGACTTCCTGAAAATCGCAAAAATTAATCTCCAGCAAGAAAAACCACTTTTTCCCAATCGTCAAAATCAGTTCCTGCAAAACACAGAAAATCGCCCATCCGCAAATTAAACTCCCGCAGAAATTTAATGCTACGTAGTAGTGTAGCATAAAATCGTACTCCGGGGTCAGTGATTATCATTATGGCTTACAGGTGTTCATCTCACACCGACATTGGTTTTCCCGCGTGAAAAAATAAGACTCCGGACAGCTACAATTCTGGAGTTCACGATCTAATACAGAGAGCAGGTTTTTCTCACCTAGACCAGTCATCAAAGTCAATAAGTGGTGGCCAAAGCTTGCGAACCTAAAAGGAGACAAACAAAATAGACTGTTACGCGAATGTTTCAGTAGTGAGGCCCTGTCAGGGGGTCTGAATAATCCATAATCCTGGGTGAATTTTATTTTAGGAAATAATCCGTATCTCAATTTTGTAAACAAATATATCCCTAAAGTAAAATTCTAAAAAACTAATCCGTAATCTTTAAATTTAGTGGCCAATAATCTGTATCCCTTCTCTAAAAACCCTAATAATCCGCAATCCTACATGTAAAACCCTAACAGGGTCTCAGTAGTGACCAAACAAGAGCAATGTTAAGTTAGAACTGTATGGAGCCACAGGTTTCTTGCTGAACTTTGTTTTAGTTTTCAAGCAGTTACTCAGGGAAAAGGTACTGCAAGCCTTTGCTTGAGACCCAAAAATAAAACAACACATCTTCAGTCAATCAGTTAGTTTGAAATAACTACATTCAAGATGTGGATTTAAGCCAAAGGTTCTAATTAAAATGCGATTAAATATTTCGTTCTTATCAACAATCAGAAAACATTTGGCTTTAGAAAAAACCTAAGAAACGAAAAGCCAATACTATTAGGATACGGCATACCTCATTTCCGTGGTGCGGTCCCCATATTGGTGCAGTATCAGTGATACCCGGAGGAGGTGGCAAAGTAGTGCTGTCATCAGTAAAATTTCTCCAGATGTACTCAGAGTCACTTCCATGCCAACCCACAGGAGATTGTTGCCTAGGCGACAAACTGGAGTTTGATGACTGGCTGGCGGCAGGAGAGTGACTGAGTGGGGAGCCACTGCTGACACCACTGCTGGCACTGGACAGTGTGGTGTCTTTCCTGCTGGGAATAAACAAGTCCAGAAAATCGCCGTCACTGCTTCGAGGAGATGATGACTCGGCATTCTAGGGAAATATAACATTGCATAAATGAACTGATGGCAAATCACAGTAACATTTACAGTATTTTCTAGCTAAAGGAAGATCTGGAAATTATCTATTTTGAATGACCGCTGCAGAAACACACATACATACATACATACATACAAGGCCCGGAACACAATGCTAGGAATGCTGGCCTAGTCAACCCACATTGTAGTCCCAATAGTTACAAGCATCTAATTTCTCCTTACAATATCACCACTTGATAAAACATACATGTACAGGTCGTGAATATAAATAAATCAAATGATCACCAAAGACAAACTAATAATAATTATGATGGTGTTTAATCAAATTCTCCCAACTAGTAGTGTAAGAAATATATGGAGAAGAGTGATGAAAATACGCATATTGATACTGGGGTTTAAGGGTTTAACTCTGGGCAAAACAGAACAAGAGTTGCTGAGAGTCAACTAAGAGTTCAAAACTCACGCTTTCATTTGCTATTGATTACCACTGCATGATCTCAATGAGCAATACATTTACCACAGAATTGATGTAAGTTAAAACTCTCACTCCTACATATATTTGGCCTCAAACTCTCATTTCTCACATGCTTTCGAGGAGTTTAAATCAGCCAGAGAATCAAGGTATGTTCAAGCTTGTGCTCTCAATTGGCCTTTAACAATCATACATTCTCATTTCTCATCAGCTCTTAAAGAGTTTGAGAGATTCATGGGGAGTCTTGCTTTCGCCTTTTTTTTAACTGTTTTAATATTTTAATATTTTAAATTTTAACTGTTTTAATATTTTAATATTTTAATATTTTATTTTATTAATTATTCATTTATTTATTTTTAACGCAGGACCCATGTTGATAGCAGTTTTTATAACTGAAATGGTCATCCTGCATAAATATGTTTATTTATTTATTTATTTATTAATGGTCTCGGTCTTAAGGACAGTGCCTCCTTTTGTTACTGCGCATACGTTCTGCACATCTCAGTTTCTTAAGGAATTTGCCCCATAATACAACAATATTTTTGCATGGTTTATGACTATGTAGAAAAGGCAGATCTTAGCAAGGGCTAACAGAATTCAGAAAGAAAATTGGGGGTAACCACGCATTTTGCAGAGATAATTGAGCTTAAATCTGGAAAGAAATTGCCATACATTCTTTGTATTTTAACACTTCTTCAGAATTATGATTGCTTAATTATCTCTGAAAAATGCGTGGTTACCCACATGTTTCTTTTTGGATTCCAATAACCTTTGCAAAGATCTACTCTTTCCCCGTAGTTACAACCTTTGCAAAAATACATCTCTATTAGAGGGCACCGTCCTTAATGGTTGAAAATGAGGATCACAACTTCCCTCTTGCTTAATACATTTTAATGGCTTTGAGTGAAGTGGTAGAAGCAAACAGAACACAAAAATCAGCTTCCAAAAGTTTATTACCTTAGGGAGCCACCTTAAACAGATAAAAGTTACCAACCTTTTCATCGATTAGATCACCAGGAATGAATGGACTTCTTCCTCTCATCCCTGCTCTTCCAACTGGATCAGCAGAAACATAAAAAGGCGGCCGAGCAACTGGATAATAATCACGTGCTCCAGGGTAAGGATACCCAACCACACTCTGGTGTATGGGTTCATACGACATTGCCGCTCTCCCAGCATATGCTGATGTATAAAAATCTGTCTGGGGACTAGAAAGAAAAAAACCAAATCATTACATTACTCATAAAACTACAATGTACATATCCTTACAGGTGTCTGCCTTGTTCCACTTATTCCTTATTAGTAACGAGAATTTGTCTTAATACCGAGACATCTTATCTTTGGTGTTCACTTCCTTTATTCTCATCACTTGAACGTTTGGATTGCAAAAGGTAACCCTTTAAGCCCTAACAGTGATGAAAATGAAATTTCTCTTTATATCATCACTACTTGTTCAAACATTCAAGTAATGCGAATAAAGGAAGTGGTCACCAAGGAAAAGATGTCTTGGTATTTAGACAAATTCTCCTTACTAGTTCCATAAGAAATGTATGGAGAATGGCGAGGAGAAATATATTTACAAGCAGTCTATTCTACCTGTAGTACCCAGTAGGATCTGATGGATAGCCATACGAATGATCAAACGGCTGATAGCTGCCAGCTCCAAGAGGCTGAGACTGATGCACGGGGGCCATGTCTCTTCTTGGCCGTGCAGCCCTGCCATTGTATAGGGAGGGGTGATGGTCCACATGTCCATTTGTCATCCCGTTCATTCCACTAATTCCATTCATCCCATTTATTCCATTCATCCCTTCATCCTGAACAGTCAAGGGAGAGCTACGAGGTGGAGTCATAACACCTGGGAAAATAAACAAAATCAAAAAATAAATAATTGATCAATTCTTATTTGCAAAGGTTGAAAGAGATGTTAAGTTACAGTAGCATCTCCACTGTATCTCAATAAATCTTTTGTTTGAGAGTGATAAATGTACAACAGAAATGTACTTGAAGGTAATATCGAAAGGTAACGTCCTGCGATAAGGAACCTGAAAAGCGGCATCCCAGAAAAGGCTTTCAGGCAGTTATCAATAAGGGATTGTTAGAAGTCAATAGATCTAAGTCACTCCAAATCACTAGACATTTGGCATTTGATTTTAGGGTTGGGTAGTTAGCTCAGATCTTTGATCTGACACTCCTCTCTTATCTGAATGCTGTATAGGGTACACAAAGGCCATTCTGACAGACTTCAAATGAGATGACCCTTGGTCATGTTTTGCTAGATATGAATCAACGGCTGTAACAGTTCAGTGTACACTCAAACCAAAATTTGGTCATAGAATTTCATACAAACTGGATAACAATAGTGAGGATTTTGTGTGTGTGTATGAGTGTTACATGGATGCATATGACTTTTCTTTCAAAATGAAGTCTTTCATACCAGCTGTCACATCCTTCCCCCTGGAGACGACATTGGAGTAAGAGTTGCCAGCAGACTGGGGATAATACTGGAAATAAGCTGCTCTCTCACTTCCTGAAGATGGCACATATGATGACTGTAGATGATCATATGGCGAGCGTGGTCCGACATAGCCGTCACTCTGATACATGGGCTGTCCAGATTGCATTGTCATTTGCTTCATTCTCTGTGTCATCATCTGAATTTGTTCCTGGCTGTCTCTGCGGCTTAGCTGAGTCGCAGCTCCATAAGCAGGTGAAGGTTGTGACATATCACCTGAAACAAATATTAAAATATAATTTGCAGTTACCGTGATCACATCATACAGTAGACTGACATACATTTAACTAGCCTGTTGGTTAACCAGTCAGAAAGGTTGAAAAGTTGAATAGTTAACCAAAGATCCTGGAAGAGGTCAAATAAATGTTTTAGAGCACTTGGGAGGAGGCAAATTTCTTCCTTAGAAAAAGTTGTGGTTAAAAACAAACATACAGCTGCACATGCACACAGTCCTCCAGTGGCCATAAGGGTTTACACTTAGAAAAAAGTTTTATACTCCAATGATATCTTAGCTCTTGTTAACAACACTAAAAAACTGGCATCACCACAAATGTTGTCTGCAACAAAGGAGGTTCAAGGGTTGTTGAAACTGAGTTTACACCAGGTACATGTAAGCTGGACAAACACTTAGCACTTAAATAACTACACAATGACATGTAGATGTATGGTATACCAATAAAAACTTACAAAATTGAAAGGTTACAGAACATCACACTTTTCTTCCATTCATACCTGAAGCATACTGAGGGGAAGATCTCGCTGAGCCATTTGGAGCCTGGGTAGAAGTGGGACTTGAGTCACAGCCATTCTCTATGGAGCCATGGGGTGAGTATTGATCTGGGCCAGCACCAGGTCCTGATCCTCTCGGAATGGCTGTGGGGCGGGGCATACGTGTTCTTCTTTTGCTATACCTGATGAGAGAGACAGGACATTAGCTCTCAGACCTCAGCAGCTTAATTTCACAGGTACGAGAAAATGCCAGGTCACGCACATAGCTGTGAAGGTAATCTGCAGACACCTACCTCTCCAGCTCCTCCTCAGAGTGCGCAAAGGTGCAGTTAACTCCCCTGGGACATCCCCCTCGTGCATGATCCCTACACATACTGGTTTTGAATTTGGTGTTGTTATGAGGCTGAAGAAGAAAAGGTTAGATTTAAGCTTCATCGGATTAGTCTTGTTTGGCACGCAGCCTTTTTTCATCAGATTTGGACTCTGTTTTTGAGAAAAACTTTTGGATACTAGCAAATGTTTCCTTGCAAATGCCTACTGGTAGCAAGGGCATTTTCTCATAAAAGGGCCAAAATGGGCAAAAACAGGCAAAACAAAAATGAACAATGTTTAATTGCTTAATTCAAGGCTACATACAAAAATAAAAGACAAATATATAAAAAACAAATCTACATACAAATATGTAAAAAACAGCCAACTCTGATAACCAAAAAAGAGATTTTCAAAACCCAGTCCTTGAAATGATAAAAACATTGCATTTAAGCCAGTTGGGATTCCACTTTGAACGACAAACTCAAACAGAATCATCTCACCATACAAGTACATACCTGGGGTGGCTCACTGGAGCCGCGCATACCCTTACCATACACCTAAAGTGAGAAAAGAACCAGGTTATTGTACCAGACCTGTGTAAGCTCTTGAATAACACCAAAGTAAACAAGAATGTGCCTATTTGTGAGCTTTTTAGCTTTTAATACACACCTGTAAAGATTGTAATAATATTATTATATCAGTTGGATTCATAATTTCTGTATTGTACTAGATTGACCAGCCTAGACTAGTGGACTGTACATGTACCTGCAGTAAGCAAGTCCTATTAAAACCAACAAATTTTGAACGAAAAATTGGTAACTGATGATTAGAATAAAACTTGCAGAATGTATAATGTGACTAGTCCTCAAACGTTTGCCATCCTTAAAGCACACTACTAACTTGCAAATTTAATTAACAACTACGTTCACGATAAAACTTCACCTACTTTTGAAAACTTCACAAGTCCATGAACTACGGAATGCACTGCACTCATAGCTTTCTCTAGTTCACTCCACTTCGGACATTCTGCCTCTGTTAACAACGAAAAGTAAACAAACAGTTAACAATACAGTTACGAACATTTACAGAGTGTTCAATTAACCAAGATGAGACTTGAGTAACACACAAACCTGGTGAGGCGTCAATCTGAGAAAGCAATTCAAACTGGTCACGCATCTGGCAGAGATTGCCAGGGTCACCGGACCTCTGAAGTGCAATAACCAACTCCTGAATACTCTGAGAAAATGATGCTGGAGACTGGAGCTAAAATGCACAAAAAATGTCATTAAATTAATTACGGATATTTTAATAGCCTTCTGTAATATAAAACAACAGTTAATAAATAAATAAAATGATAAAATATTTAGTATCAAAGTATTTAGCACTGCCGTGCTAATTGGGGACATAAAAGTGCTGAAATAAATACAATGTATGAAAATAATAAGCTCATAATTATGGATGTAACTACAGCAAGACAAAACTAAGGGTAAAATTTCCTTTGCCTAACAAAAAGACCTGTAATAGTTCTTTTGACATCAATAAAGTCACATCCAACCCCACCAAGCAGTACATTTTTGAGAAGGCTACACATCAAAGACAGGGGTTTCAATAAAATTTGAAGTAGGCAGCTCGTCTGAATAGAGTAACCGACTTTATCAACTAGGGGTTTGAAACAATCTTCCTTTAATTACTTTAATTTAGGGCAAAAAGTAGCCGACTTTTCTGAGCGAAATAGCCGACGCTTTTCGTCGGCCGTCGGTGCTTATTGAAAGCACTGAAAGATAAGAACTCTTAACACACCTTGTCAATAATGGATTGCATGTGTGACTTGTGCTCAAGGTCACCGTACAGGAGTGAGGACCACTGGTCGGGGAGAATGCGTAGTCCTGCCTCTGTTGCAATCTGTACTATCTGTGCATCATGCTCCTTGCGCAGTGCATCATATGTGCGGAACTGATGAATGAAACACTTCTGGTTACTACTACATGTGTTTTTCTAGCAAAATTATACTTAACACTGCACCTTCTACCAGGCTACAGTGTACAATAACATCTAGACTTTGACTTCTAGGATCTCATAAGCAGCTACTGGAAGTTAACTTTTCTCTTTTGATGCAATCTGATATCAGGGCAAGCCACAGATGTCTAATCAAGTGTCTTCCTATCTGCACCAGTAGAGAGAACATGAGCGGGGCTGTCATTAAGGGCCCTAACAGACTCAAAATCACACAAAAACGATTTTGAATCTAACAATGAAACTGTACCTGTTCTTTAAGCTGCATCAAAGATGATTCATTGTTCTTCTTTTCCACCTAAAAAACAAACATTAACAACTTCAATCCCTAAACATTTAAATACACTCAAGCACTAGCTTCCTTATCATTTGAAAGTTGATTTCAGGAGACCGCAAAGATGTTTTCAAAGTACCTACCTTAAAACAGGATGCCCTGTAAAGTAACTGCACTACATGGCCAATACTTGTTTTTGAAGCTTGTGGAAACATTGACTCCAGCTTTTGAACCACAAACAGAACTAAAACTTTCCTAGACAGAGCTTCTCCTCCCTCAAGAGCCAACAAAATCAGTTTCAATGCTTCTTCCTGCATTGCTGGTCCTAAAAACTGACAACCACGATTGCGAACAGCGGCCCACAAATTTGTTGACAGCTGCTGCTGATTTTGATGTAATAAAATCAGCTCAGTGACGGTTCTTTCCCCAAGGCTTCTTGCAGCACGCATTGCCCTGGTTCGTCCATCAGTTTCAGCCAGCTGACAGTTTACTAATGTCACAAGTTTACGCTGCATAGGTCTTGTAAGTATATTATTTCCGTTCACATTCAAAGAGCCATTACATCCACTTCCATTGCTAGTTCCATTGACCATTCCGTTAGTGCTGCCAGCAACAGGTTGTAAGAACAGTGCAAGTTCTTCAATAAAGCGCTTGGCTGCTCGATATTCACTTGCATTGTTCTGTATGCTTTCTATGTCAGGAAGTGGGTCGTCTGGTACTTCTACTCCAACTAGCTGCAGCAAAGCATAGTTGTACGGAAGCTTTGAGATGTTAGTTTCAACTGTGGCCTGGTCAAATGGACATTGCGTTCTTGGCAGTGATAATAAGCAGGAAACACACATTGTATGGCCACATCCAAGACTGATTGGTTGCCTGTTGTGTTCGTCAAAATCCTTGGTACATATTGGACACTGGAGGAACTCCGTCCACTGTGGTGTCTGAATCGGCATGATTTATTTCAGCTATAGCAGATTGCAGCTTTGTTGAAACTAATTGATGCTAAATACCATAGGTATCCTGCGGAGAAAAAAAAACAAGACGATCAATTAGCTGAATTTACTCATAAAGGAAGAAATGAAATCGAGTTACTGCCTAGACAACAAAGAGAAAAATACTTTCAAAAATAACATTTTCAAAGAAAATTCCATTTTGTGAAAAACAAATTCTGCTAGTAGCAGCCCCAAATTGTGTTGGCAGTCAGTATTTTACCACATGGAGGCATTTATTTGCCACATACAGCTGTAGTCCACACACTGGACATCATCGGAATCCCTCCAGCAGGGAGGGGGACAAAGACCACTCCACCAACTACTTGTACTTGTGTTGTGCTGACCATTACTGTACAGATCGCTTTAAATAGACTGTGACACCGTCATATTGAAAGCCATGTAACGCAAACTTGCAATACAAGTTATCATTCAAAGAATGTTTGTTGGCTGTTTGGCAAGATGTTTGACAAGCACTTTTCATTTTCTAACATGTAAGAATTTGTCAAATTATACACAACATAAATAATTAAAAATAATGCTGGAGATACATGTAAGTATTGGTGATAATCTACATGGAAATATACCAGGTCCAGTAACAAAAACACAAGGCCTGTTAATGAACCCAATTTTTTTACACAACATGGGCTACTTATTCAAATAAATTGGTAGTTTTTTGTGTGAAAATGAGGGCCACTTCATATTGGCCCAAGCCGCCAAAAAATCAAGGAAACTAGCCAGACTGGCCACTTCAATTTGGCCCTGAAAACACGCTTATACATGTATAATGCAATGAAAACAGAGCACAAATCCTTCTTGCACAACAATGGCTTCAGTATAAATACATTAAAATAAATTTAAAAACTGGAATGCTTTCTCTGAAATTAATGTTAATTACTGCAGCAAAATACAGATGAAGAAAAAGGGATTGACAAAAATTAATTCTGCACTTAGTATCTTGTACAGCTAGAAAGTAATTTAACATTTGACAAATCAGGAAACCACAAATTATCAATCAAAATCTTTGTTGTGGTCTATGGAATTACAACAAAGTTCAAAACACCAATTCATTGTTTGTATGAAAGGGCGGTTGATGACAAAGCATTTTTAGTTTTCACAATCAAGCCTCTCATTAAATCATGTTAGTGGCAGCACACTATTGCATGCTGAAAAGCAACCTTCTTTAAGAATTCACAAGAAAAAATACATGGAATGACTTTGACAAAACATTGAGAACAGTAATATACAGTAACACACTACCAAGTCACACAGTCACGTGTCAAAAGTGAAAGTATTTTCTACGAAGGTGCACAAACATGTTTCCGGGAAAAAACTTGTTTTGTTTTGTACTTGAGGCAGTGTGCAAATTCATGCTGGAAAAATTGACCCTTTGAAAGATTTAAAAGAAAAAATACATGACATGATTTTGACAAAACTGTGCAATTGGTAAAATAACACACTACCAAGTCATACAGTCACGTGTCAAAATTGAAAGTATTTTCCATGAAGCTGCACAAACGTGTTTCTGGGAAAACTAGTTTTGAATAATCTTGTACGACATGTTACGTCACATGAGCTACATGTAGTTACAAGAAAACCACAAAAAGTAGAGATATATACTGAAATGAGAAGAGTACTTTCAAAATTAACACTTGCAACTAAATCAAATTTAGCTTCAGCATACTAGGTAACTTGAAGAATAAGGAAGTGAAAGGATTTTTAATCACCAAAATTAAGGTCTCAAGTTTATGTGGATGGCTTTTAAAACCTTAACCAAAATTTAACACACTGGAATTTCCATTGCCTTGACATTCAATCTACAATTCTGAAACATTGAAGTTTTACTACTTTTGACCTGGTCATATCATTCCATCCATAGAATTAGATTTTATTGCTCATTGTTTTAGAGGTCACTAATTAAGACTATAACATTGCAAAAGGTGAACAAGAATTTGTTTCATTTCTTTACAAAATTATTTGAACCACAAAGATTCAACTTAGACTTCAGATTAATTTTTTTGGCTTTTCACTTGTTGTATACTGTGAAATAGGCTGTATTTCAGTAAAATCCAAGGACCTAAACAATAGAACTTTGAACAACTAACAAACAACTTCCTGTTTATATAATACGTTATCAACCTTGCATAAAAGAATTTACCTCGTGATCAACCTTCCCACTTGGAAAAAACCTTTCCTCCTCGCTCATCAAATACAACTCAAAAGTAAACTGAAAGCTTTTTCACATCAAAACTAAAACTGTATCAGAAAGAAAGCTATTTATGTCACTCTGATCTGTTTCCAAGAAAACTGCATAAAAAGTACACTTATAACCTGTACACAAGAGAATTTTTTTAAAAAATAATGCCATTACAGCACTAAGGATTTTCCCTTCAATCAGGTGATTGGTTTGACCCAAGATAGTCGGAAAGTGCGAGGATAATCAAAACTACATTTTCAAGTGACGAGTCATGCACAAAAAGGTCAACTATTGTTACCATAATTATCTTCTGCAATATTTATTTTTTCTTGATGAAAGCTTGCTGAAATTGAGCTTGCTGAGAAAAAAATGCTCCATTTGTAATACTCTCCTCTGTGATCATCTTTCACTGGTTATGAAGTGAAGAAATATGTATTTGCTTAAAACAAACCCTTTTCTTACCCTCACAATCACACTTTTAATATTCTTGAATTGAGATGAAACTTGACTTCTAATGTGATATTTGAAACAACCGAAATCGACTTGGCGTGAAAGAACATTTTGGACTGCTACAGTGCAAAAAATTCCTGCAAATCTAATTTTATCGATTGTATATTAAAGTTATGTAATGGATTTTCTTACCTAAAACGCTACAATGAGCCACCGGAGCATTGAAGAAGTGTAAAACAGGAAAAATACTTCAGAAAATATTACTATCACAACATCTTGGCGACTGTTACGTAAACCATAATATTAAATGTTTATAACGAGATTACAGCTATGAACGAGACGGATACCTTTCATGGTTTATCTGGCCAACTTGCCCTACTACGAAACGGCCGAATACATTTACGATTTCCCGTAATTTTTTGATCGACCTGATCTTTGTTCCATCGATTCTCGAACAAGCTATTTCGTGACCCAAGCTGGAATTTACATTCACAAGCACAAACCATAGAATCGAGACTTCCTGTTGCATACTAAAATATTGAACTTTCTCAGAAGCTTCAATGAACAAAACAACATCAAAATCAAAAATTCTTGCACTGTTAAATTGTTCAAAGCAATTTCCGGTAGTTAACATCGCCTAGACGCAAAACAAACACTATCCAAAGACTGCTAGGCACTGAAATTCTTTTGAGTGTTCTGAATAGCTCATGCGAAATTTGACGAATGCAAAACAAAGCTCAATATAATCATTCGTAAGTTGTGAATAGCAGATTATCCTGAAATTATAAATCAAAAACACATATGAAATGAGTACTGCTGAAATAGTACAACATAAAAGGCAATCCCCTTTGCTCTTATAACATTAGCAGATAATCAGCAGCATATTTTCATATTCAATTTCTGAACAGTTGACAAGCCTCAACAAAGAACCACAACACTACGCACGAGAAAGCAACATGATTAGCGAGTTTCATCGTGAACAGATTTTTTTCAAAATTCGTTACAAAGAGATCGATTTTACAGTCTTAGGTATCGCAAAGGGATACAGAAATGTTACAAAAACTCTACGTTGTCCACCGATCCTCGAAGCACGTACAACGCACTGCAAAACTAACACGTTTCTGCACGTTCCCAAGACTGCAAGATTGATCAATGATGAAACAGCGCTTCGCACTCCAATAAACTCACCTTAAACATAAACAAAATCTTTATCCAACACTGGAAAATACTTTTCTGCACATATAAATGCCTTCAGCAATTAACTAGGCTTTTCAAGAAAGCAGTAAGGTTACGATGAATCACAGCAAAATAGTGCTACTGCGGTCGGTTGTCCTCGCAAGCTAAGGAAGTCCAGTTTCGTTTCCAACACGGAAAGAGGAATTTAAGCGTTAGACACACAAAAGATGTCGTTATCGAGTCCTTGAACACTCCCAAAGGAAGTATGATGAGATTTTCAACTCTGGTGAATGAGGTGAGCTCCTCGCATTTGAAAATTCCTATTCGAGTCGACGTATTTATCGGCGATGCTCACGAGCTTCGTCAGTTTCATGATCGATATACGCCATTGACCGGATAAAGTAACTGACGGTATCTCCCCCCGGGGATAACGTCACCTACTGCTCATGCGCTCTTTACTTGCCGGAAGCAAAATTCCTCGATCTCCAATTTCATTGGCTTATTTTGCCAACAAAAGAAGCAAAACTGCTCCTCTCAGGGGAGGGGGTAAGATAAATAACCTCTTTGTTTCTCGAATGATCAGCTGTAATCATACTGAC
Organism: Siderastrea siderea; assembly: GCA_964030785.1. Lineage (NCBI taxonomy): Eukaryota > Metazoa > Cnidaria > Anthozoa > Scleractinia > Rhizangiidae > Siderastrea > Siderastrea siderea. The sequence continues at coordinate 19,709,876 of OZ034966.1, forward strand.
GGTAAATTAATTTAGACATTACATTTCACTAGGCGTTTCCTTTCACCTTTGAACGCTCTTGAAGAAAAGTACTCGTGACATTTCTCTCCTTGTTTGGACGCTTCTCGGACTTTGTATCTTTACAAATCGCGAGATAAAAGCTTGTATATTTTTGTGCTCCGAATCAGCGAGTTTGTGAATGAATATTGTTTGGATACAAGTCCAGACTTGTCCCTTTGTTTTTCAACCACGGATGACAGCAGATGGCAACGCGTAGAGAATTTATAATCTACAATGTCTGTTGCTATGTCAATATTTTGTCCTCTTATTTATTTTTTAGCTAAAGAAAGGCCGTAACTGGTAACTTGTGCATCTACCAGTACAATTGTACTTTGCGAATAATCTAGAACGCCGTGAAACGTCTTAACACTTCTTGTTACAACAGGTTAATCCTCTCATCTTAAATATATTGAACTAAAACTCACAAGGAAATGCATAAGGCTTATGTGCATTCGTACTGACTGTTCTGCAATAAAATATCGGATCACAAATTTAAATTATTTTAGGGACATGCCTTTGAAAATTCTATAAATTAAGAATTGGCCAAAGATCAAGAAAAATATATTATTACTTGGCTCGCCCAGACTTGAAAAAGCATGAAGTGAAAAAGGCCTCATTCATTCACATTTTTAATATAGATTAAGCCAAAAACTTGGATAATCTCTAAAATGCGTTTATGAAGTTGCCGTGGAATTTTGATACACAGTCAAGAACATACAAAGAAGTGTAAAGAAGTGTTTGTCCTAGTGAGATTCCCCCTCCTCCACCTCCCCCTCCGGCTCTCTCTCCGCCCAGACGAATTCAGATAATGGGGGCATCTTAGTAAACTTTGCTCAACCATTCGGTTAAAGTTATTCATTAAAAAGTGCCGGTAATAGAGCGAATTAATCGAATAAGAAGAGTTTGCTTTTCACGGATCGCGACCTTGGCAACAGTCACTCCAGCAAACCGGAAATGAATTGACACAGCGGAAGTACAGCACAACATTTTTACCCAGTACTTGCAAAACACTGAAGTCAAACTGAACAGGATCGAGAGAACTTTTTGCAATATTATTCCCGTCTCAAAGATAAATGCAGGCATTTTACTGGCTAAATATAGTGATTAGGAAATTCAAAAAGGAAACAGAAGTCAGTTTGGAAACAATCACCGGCCCACGCAAAACATAAGAACAGTCTTCCGGTGACAAGAAGAGCTTAAAAACTTATTATTGAAGTTTATGTATGTGGGAGTTATAGGTTTATCCCCCACCCAGAAACTTGACTGTTTCTTTTCTTCTTCTGAGCTTACAGGTCTTTTAACAGGTAGCTAAATCAAGCGTCAAAATCGAGATTTTGTTTTTTGGTTGGTCCGTATGCTTTCATTTTCAAAAGTGAGAGAGCTCAAGGATCTTCGTTATAATTCATCGAACGAATGTTTTCCTAAAAGTGTTTTCAGTTGCTACATTGATTTTTTACTGAAGCAAACACCTTGTTAGTATAGATCTATACACGTGTGTTTGTAGAATACATTTAACAAGTTTCAGCAACAGGTGGTTTAATAGGACGGGAGAAATCATAAGGACACATACGGCATAAAAAAAAAACAAGCCTTATATTCAGTTTTAAGTAACATGGGTAAAAGAAGGTTCAGTTTAAAGCTAAAAGCACAGCATATTTAAGATACCAGGTGATTAAGAGACAATGGAAAACAATGAGAATTTGTGCAATTCATTCGTTGAAACTAAAAAGGCAAATTGTTCTCGGCGCTTAGGATCCGAACAACAATGGGTAAACGTTTTATAGTGAAATGAAAACACATAATCCTTTAGCTATAAATTCGTCAAGTTTTGTTTTAGCTTGCAACTCAAGCCTTAGTCCACTACTCCAAATCTTCAACACAGAATTCGAATTGTCGGCCTTTGATGCAAGAATAAAAATTGTAAATGTGTTCTACTGCAACTGACCTTCCCCTATTTGGCTTCAAATCCATCCACCAGTGTAAATTTCTCGTTTTGATCCGGTTGTGAGCTCTTCCTTGACCGGTGAAAGTTTTCTCGCTGCCAACCGAAACTTATACCTCACACACCCTGATAGCTTCCGAGAAAAGAAAAAACAATTATAAAAAACAATTACGCAATAAAACCCAAGGCAAATTAACTGTTGACTGGTTTTTGTCCCCAAATGCTCCAAAATAGGGAGTGGCAATTTGTTTACCGGTACTGGTCGTGTCACGTCGATATATAGCCTGCATGTGAGAAGTAACAAGGTGTTTTCCTAAATTAATCAAGCCGTAAACACGTACACCGCAAATATTATCGGAAGAATTCCAAAATACAGAACAATTTCTGGTCAGCTGTCGGGTTTGTTATGAATCTGTTCAGTGAACCGTAGATTGAGGAAGTTTCGCACGTTCCCAGTTGCCTAGTAACAAGTAGTAATACGGATTTTATCGTCGCTACCATGTCAGTACGCAGTCTGTACACCGGTTTTTTGACCAAGTGCCCGGGGGCCCGACCCAGTGGTGCGGAAGGGGGGGGGGGAGAGACTTCCTTTAGCTATAGCTGAAGTATGGTTTTAACCTTTTTCAGTAAAAATAGTGTGAAAACAACTTACATTCTGACTTGAATTATGACATGTGTTGAGGCCCTTTCATTCGATTTAACCAAAACGTATCATAAATTTTTTTATTCTGTCAACATTATCCTGTGGGCTTTTATATTGTATTTTAATCCCAACTATTTTTGTTTTGGTTTTGTATGTGTGTTACATTTCGGTTGCATTTTCATGTCCTTCATTTTTGTTTTATAGATTTTATGCAGGGATATACTAAATAGCATAGGATCTGGTTTTCAATTTGAAATTTTTATATTCTAGTTTTTGTTTTATTTTATTTTTGAGATCAACGTGACACATCTCCACCACAGAATTTGGAGGAGATCCCCCCCCCCCCCCCTGGCCATCAGTGGTGTCAACAGACATGTCATTAAAAGATGTAAGTTCTGCTGGGCTGTGCCAAATCTTCTTAAATAAATAATCATAACAAAAAAAACATCAGTGCTACAGGTGTGGACTGGATCAAATTTCGCGCAAACTTGTAACAGTAGTAAAAAGCATAGCCTAAAAAGAAGTCCATACATATTGGTATGTTGTGCCACAAACACTTTCAATGACTTCTCACATTGTTTCCAAACTAAAATGAAAACAGCGAGAAAACAACTTTTAACGATAGTTTGAATAGAGCGTGATCGTAAACAACTGGCACAAGTCTGATGTGTATTTGTTGTTTTCATTCAAGGTAAGTCCTGTTGTAGACCTTAATCGTCAGGTGTGATCTGTCAATTTGTTTTTCGGTTACTCAAACTCATTTTAATTGTCGACGCTTTTGTATTTAATTTTTTTCGCAAGTCCAGACGTCCCCTGGAAGTAGCCTCGATGTCAATCTCGATAGAGAGTCGTTTAAATAATTTACTGTTTTCGAAACCCTTATTCACCTGTACATGTGGAACGGAATGAACGTTTGATAAACAATTAGCAATAATTATAACGGACATGCTTGTCAACATCACGGATTTGGTATCTGTGTTGCGAGAGTCCGTAATACCAGGTACGAAAGCATATCAAAGTTCTTCAAAGGTAAAGCTAAGCATGGACCTGGCTGTAAACAGTTCAGTCATAAGTCTGTAGTGGGAATGTTAACCGTGGTAAACAAATCGGGAGAAAGTTTTGAGGTCGGAATAAGTCTCAACAGCCTCCAGGTAGGGCGTTGGGCGAAAGAATGTTGAAAGGCTGGATTAAAATTGACCTAAACCACTAACGAAGCATGAACGAACCACCTGTTTAAGTAGGAGTGCTATAATTTGAAACGAAACTAATAACCCAAACAAACCAACCGACTGAAGTTTTCTGAGTCAAACACGGGAAGCTTTTATTGAAGTAACTTCCGAATATTTCCGTACTACAACTAGATGAGCTCCGACGGTGTCCGAAGCTAGGTCGTCGTGCCGATGATACTGGCACTCACTTTCAGGCACATGCGCTCGGAATGGAACGGTCCACAGTTAAGAAGACACAGACTCCTCTCTTGAAAAATGCAAGACGCACAATTTCAATTCCCTGGCATTTTTCTAAAATTCAGGCTGAAGCAAGACAATACTCTGTCACGCGATAGAAAAGCCTATCATCTATTTCTAGTAAAGGAAGGAAAAGGTAAAAACCACAACTGCATCAATGGAAGCCAAAAATACTTGCCCAGTCTTGTTTAAAATGGCCCGATTTCTTTTCTCTAAAAAGCCACTTTAGCTGTCAAGAAGCAATTCATGTATGACAGTAGGCATCTAAAGTATCTACAACACCGTAAATTCAGAAGTTCTGTTTTAGCCCCCAAAATGGGGCCGTTTCGGTGAGTAAAATACCTTATCATTTTTGGGGCTAACTCTCTTGGCTCTCTAAGTAAGGCCGTAATAGCCCTATTTTCAGGGGCTGACTCAGCTGTTTTGTCCCAGCTGTGACTGAAATAGCTGCACATTGGGCTGCATCAGCTCTAGGGGCCTGAGGGCTAATTTGGCATTTTGGGGCTGAAACAGATCTCTTGAATTTACAATGAACGCAGATGAATTGAACACATTTTTGACCGAAAAACATGACAATGCCTCTTTAAGCAACTCAAAAGAAGAGGAAAATAAACGAAAAACTTACAGGTTCTCTAGAAAGATTGGAAGGGTTCTCCACTTTCGCCTCATTCTGTTTGTAGCCCCATTCTAAACACGGCTGCTCTACCCAATTCCTTTTCGGTGTGTCTATTTAGAGCTGAATGCGAAGAAGGCTACGTTTTTTAAAAAAGTATTCAGCTGTTCTTGGAAACTTGTGCAGTCTCTTGCTGCGGATCAGAACTTGAGTATATACGGTGTACATGTACCAGTTTGGGCACACGTAGCAAAATCCAATCTGGCCAAGCTTGACAAGATACACCATGGAGCAGGAAGAATCATGACAGGAGCTACAAGATCAACACCCAACATGAACATAGAACATGAAGCCAAGCTACTGCCTCAATAAAAGGAAGAATCAGATCATGGTAAAATATCACAGCAGACTGAAAAGTCTCCCAGAAGATCAAATGAATCACAGCCATCTGACAACAAGATGGCACCGGATTTCTCAACCCAAGCGATCCGCGGTCCCCACTTGAAATCTACTCAGGTTTGGTCTTGAGCTATAACCTCAACCAGTTTTTCAAGATCTTACTACCTCATACATCCTATAAATATAAACATGATCAGTGGGTTACAGCCAGCACTCAGGACACCCAACTTCAGCTAACACTACAGGAGGTATGCTCCACTGAAGTCAGACGATCCAGGGAAGCTCCAAAGATTAGCCAGACAATCGCAAAAAGATTTTTTACCGATGGCTCAAGCGCCAACTCGTATTCATGTAAATGAGGGATATGGTGCAGTAGGTATTCAAACACCTACAGGCGCTGAAAGTGCCCAGTCACTCAACTCGAGCGGGCTATCATGACTAAACGAAGTCCTTCAAATGAGTAAACCCCCTTCAGAAAATCACATACAGTCATCTACTCAGGCTCCCAGCCAGACATCAAGACAGTTGAGACTATAGAACAAAATCGATGAACAACTGCCCAACCAAGGAAGTGGTCTCAAAAGTAAAGAAACGAAACCACAGTCCTGTTGCAATAGGTTTCAGCAAACGTCATCCGGAGTAGACTATAATGGGCGTGCAGATGAACCAGCAAACCAAGGACAAAACAAGCCATCTGAAATTTCCACTGTTAAATTAGCAGATGTTTGTACCCTAATCAAGAAGAAATTAAAAAGTTTCATACCTCAAAACGTTTGAGTGGCAACCTGTTAAAGAAGCTCAGTAAATACTTCAAGGGACATACACTCCACAATTAAGCGTATCAGGGCGTATCAGGCTCAGAAGCAAACATACACTAGGTTCGGGTTCCTTCAAGATGGGAAATAAGTTAAATGTGATCGTTGTCAGAATGGAACCCCGACGCCCAAGCAAGCTTTTTCACGCAATATTGTTATGCAAGTGAAAACATTTCGCCTCGTGACCTTAGAAGAGGCACTCAAGATAATCCAGTGGCAACCTCAAAATATATCACCGAACAGCATGGCCCAGAGTTGAAACTCATAAACACGCGCGACAATCAGTCAGTCAGTCAGTCAGTCAGCCAGTCAGTCCGTCGTCAGAACTAACATTAAAGGAAATATGTACAATTGTTCAGAATTATCTCAAGCTTGCAACTCAAAAATTGTCCATTTTCAGTTATTTCCTTACCACTTATAGCTCAAGAGGAATGAGTAGGAAAATAGAAGTCAACATGTGATAGGGATTGTAAGTAAAAACTTTTCAACAAACACGGCGTAATAACTAAGAGGAAGACTGAGTTAGATCAGGCATCCACTGGTTAAGACGCGCTAAGCCGGGTGTGTTCGTTTCTATTTCAAGCATTGTTGACCTTGACCTTGTCATTCCAACAGTCTTCTGAATCAGTGAGAATAAGTAGATATAAAAAGCTAACAGAATTTTAAAAACAAAACCGACTATACACTGAACCACCCTGGCATGTTAGCAATGGAAAGCTTCGATGTTTTTCATCGGCTTTCAATGTAGAAATTCCAGTTTTTCTTGTTACGGTTCTATCGAAGGAACCTCTATGTTTTAGTCTCACTGGAACTACATCTGTGCTTTTGTACCACGGCCAATAACTGTTTTGATAGAAAATATTTACAGTAAAGTCCGGCACGTGCCGTGTCCTCGGTCCTCCACGAGACCGACTAATGACCTACTTCATGAAAGGTGAGCCTTCAGAAAATTGGGTTGTTTCCTAGTATTATGTTTACATCCGTTTGCGATGTTTGCGTATCCTTTTACCCATCCGTTTATCCCTTTACGTATCCTTTCATAGCGTTTCCTAACAGTTATTAACTGGTCTTTCTTTTTTTAAGGTTAATTTTCGAGCTTAATAAATAGTTCTGAAAGTGCACTATAAAATTGAAGATAAATGTTTCGAAGGGGCACATGCATGAAGTGAGAAGTCAGTATTCTTCAGCCTACGCGTAGGCTAGCATTCTTCAACATCTACAAATTATTCACTCTAAAATCTTAAAAACAAAACCGCTTCATTATCAAAGAATTTACCTTTTACCTACCTTTTAAATAATCAAAACTTGCCAATGCGTTCTGGAGTATAAACTTTGCGGAAAGCCCTTCTTTAGCATGACTAAGCGAGTCAGTCTGAAAGCCATTTTTCAGCCTGAATAAGCGAGCAGTGGTCAGATGATTGGCCACATGATGTATTTATGACCGGATAATGAAACTCGTTTCAAAATTAGAAGATTACACATCACGTTGAAAAAGCCTGAAAATTTCATGATTACGATTTGAAATTAACAAGCACCTCAAAAAGACGATTTCATAGATTTAACAGGTGTTTTCCTTTTTTTTTCCTCTTTTGTGGATAAAGATTAATTTAAAAAATACAATCTGAAGTTTTATTTATTCTCCCCTTTCTAATCTTTGAGAAATGTCTTGTCATAATGGAAAGATGACTAGCCAAAATAACGTCAGTGCGTAGTGCTGTATTTAAATTAAGTTTCGGACCACTTACTTGCAACTGATTTTCACCATTTTTCACTGGCACTGTGTACACAACAGACCGGAAGTCGTTGCAAGCGGTTTGGGATATGGATTAGAACCAGTTGTGTTTGTATGCAACGGAAAGTAATACTTAAAATCGTGCATTTCTCGAGAAAAGTTTCTTTTATAACTGCTAGAGGTTCTAAACTCCATTAGAATGTTTTTAGTACTATTCTTCCATATCTAAATCATTTACAATTTACCCGCGTAAGATCCTGGTCTGAAAACGAAACTCACAAATCATGCGACGTCATTATCACACAGACCTACGCAAACTAGTTTGCAGTTTGTTTGCTGCCGGCTTTTTTAGATAGTTTGAAGTAATTAAGCTGGGACAAGGCTGTTCAAGTTAACCCTGCATGCACACACGGAAAAGAGAAATTAACTTCGGTGACAAGCCTTTGCCTATGTAACTGTCGGTATCGCTTGCGTGAAGGCAATAACGCCATCCGGACTTCGGACTGTGTTAAGGCCGCGGGTGACAAGCTGCTCATGAATAAATCTATAAGGTAAAATTTTGGTGGAGGTCTTACGTTAAAAGACTTTATATCTTGAACGTTTGTGAGCTGATTCCTTTGAAACTTTACAGAGAGCTTGGGGAATGGTGGAAATGCAACAAGGTTGTTTTTGGTTTGATAGATGGTGCTTCTTTGCGATGCTATAAGCTCCCAAAGTTAAGATTGTGTAAAACGTGACTCCGTGTCCAAGTTTTCTCCTCGTGGAGAAGACAAAACGTCTTGATTTTACCACTCATTGATCAGTTAAAACCTCTATTGTGTCACAGCAGAAGCCGATTATATGATTTCGAGTTCCATTGAAAGTTGTAAACTTTTAAATGAGTAAAATCGTCCTTGTTTAAATTTGAAGCCTTTAATATTTTGTTAAAAAGCCTGTTGGAAAAAATTGCTTCCGTTGTGACAATCTATAATATATGTAGTTTATGTGCCTGTTGTGTCAGTTCAGGAAATTCCAAATCCGCTCTGTATTCTTGGACACCAAATTGGTGGTTTTAGGGCTTCCGAAGGCTTTATACCGAAGGCGAGGTTATGCTAATTATGGAAATTAAATTCTAGCAGCTATTGTTCACTGTCCAGAAAAGAACAATACGTTGCAATTTAGAGATCGCAAATATTTGGATTGAAGAATATAAGCCTTTTCGAAGCTCTATGTTAGCTATAAGGAGTATCATTTTAGGTTTTCTTTTGTTTTGTTGGAAAACTTCTAAAAAGTTTCTATTAACGTTTGAGCGCGTAAAAAAAGCCCGACTTCGACAGTATTTTTTAGTAAAAATGCTTAAACGTCACAAGATATCCGCGGTACGCGATTTAACGCACGTGCAATTATTGATTCAGAAACTGAAAGTTTTACTGAAGACCCCTTTCATGAATATTTCGCGCAATGTCGCTTCCATTCGTCGCACTTCGTGCATACGCTTTAAATAAATGAATGCTGATGTCTTAGTTTCTCACCCGCGGCCTTAACGCGCCGCAATGAGATTGGACAGTTCAATTTTTTCTTCGCACAAACAATACCGTCCATTAAACAGGCTATGACGAGCTCAGGCAATTATGTAGGAGGCTACAATTTCTGCTCTCAAGTACGAGACGTCACTTTTCTGTTAACTTCCGGATCGAAACCATGTCGGAGGCAAACGGTACAAGGGAAGTCCGTTTTCCTCTTCGTTGATAACCGGAAGTTAAAGCTGGTATGCCCTAAGCGTTGTTGGAAACCCCGAATTTGTCTCCTGTAGCCAATAAATTACCAGTAAATTCAAGTAAGATACATACAAAGTAGTTTTCTGTTTTCTCAAATGAATATATTAGTTTGTCAGAACGTCAGCTTTTGAATTTCTTTACGGTGATCAATTTACCTTAAAACTCAGTTGATAAATCCAATTTTTGTGCTTCTGTTTTCCTAGTTTTTTCAGAGCCTTTTAAAGGGATATTTGAGATGGCTAAGACACTTGATCTGTTCGGATTCTGTTAGCTAAAAATTTAAGTCGCAGAAAATTTAGGGAAAGGAGATGTCCCCTAATTTCCTAGCTGCTGTCGGCTTTCCGAAAATACTAGCTGACCTAATTTCGCACTTTTAAACGACATATTTGTCTCTCTCTTAAGGAGGTTCACAACAGTTTTTTGACCTTGGAGTGTATCTTTTGAAATCAAAATTGCGCATAGAAGATAAACTTCGATTTCCTTGATACTATACCACCTTTTCAACATATTACCAAAGTTTATTTTCTCATTGGTTTCCTAGCAACAGCTGTCACCAACATAACGTTAATGGACAACCCCTCATTTAAAATAATGTCGAATATCTCGAAAACTAGTCAGACACTTTATGACGAAACTTGAACTATTTGAACTACTCAACCTACACAACTTGTATACCAAATTAGAGAACAATCTGTAAGAGCGTTTTCAAGTAAATCATGATTCATTTTTTACAAGCTGATTTTGGTCATTCCTGTTATTTTCTCCAATATTTCAAGAAAGATAAAACTTAACACTTTCTCTTTTCAGTTGAAAAATATTTTATGATAGCAAAGCATTCTTAATGTACATTGAGCTTCCTAGGTGGCTGCGATTTAAGATATTTATATTTAAAAACTGCTAAAATGTTGCACAAATCAGTCCAAAAGTTCGTAATTTGCATAAATAGAAATATTTCTAAACTGCCCTTACAGATTTTTCTTTTAAATTGATTGCCGTTAGAATAATAATTCTTTTTGATGTTCCAGCCAGGTTTAGGCTGAATAAACATTTCGTTTATTAGAAAAGAAGGCTGAATCTCGGTCAGGTTTCAGTCGTTATTAACTTTTAACGAGTAACAGTTTTAATTTGTTTTTCCTGGTCTGGTCTATTTCACGGTTATTCAAGTGCAATGAAAATTTATGCCCGCTGCGCTTGTGTCCTCTCTTGCGTTTATAATTCCTTCTCATAACAAAAAAAATGTTCATCTTCTGAGCTTGTTTCTCGTTATTTTTCGGCCCCAGTGTAATGCCATCGTGGGCGTTAACATGTATGAAATCCGTAGTGCTAAAACGTCAGTCAGTTTTTAAAGACTAATGGCAAAGTGTCTCCAGGAAGAAGCTTAGAAGACGAAAATTTTTTGTTATTATGAGAAGGAATTATAGATGCACGAGGGGACACAAGCGCAGCGTGTATAAATATTCATCACACGTGAATAACCGTGAAATAGACTAGACCAGAAAAAACAAAATATAACTGTTGCTCGTTGAAAGTTAATAACGACTGAAACCTGACCACGATTCAGCCTTCTTTTCTAATAAACGAAATGTTTATTCAGCCTAAAACTGGCTGGAAAATTAAAAAAAATTATTATACTAACGGCAATCAATTTAAAAGAAAAATCTGTAAGGGCAGTTTAGAAATATTTCTCTTTATGCAAATTACGAACTTTTGGACTGATTTGTGCTACATTTTAGCAGTTTTTAAATATAAATATCTTAAAATCGCAGCCACCTAGGAAGCTCAATGTACATTAAGAATGTTTTGCTATCATAAAAGATCTTTCAACTGAAAAGAGAAAGTGTTAAGTTTTATCTTTCTTGAAATATTGGAGAAAATAACAGAAATGACCAAAATCAGCCTGCAAAAAATGAACCATGATTTACTTGAAAACACTCTTACAGATTTTTCCCTTATTTGGCATACAAGTTGTGTAGGTTGAGTAGTTCAAATAGTTCAAGTTTCGTCATAAAGTGTCTGACTAGTTTTCGAGATATTCGACATTATTTAAAATGAGGGGTTGTCCATTACCGTTGCTATGGTGACGGCTGTTGCTAGGCAACCAATGAGAAAATAAACTTTGGTCGTATGTTAAAAAGGTGGTGTAGTATCTTTTGATTTCAAAAGATACACTCTTAAGGCAAAAAAACTGTTGCGAGCCTCCTTAATTTACCCACTAGTTACGAACGTTTGAGGTGATATTTCACCCTAAAAAACTCTAGCTTTTCATCACAATGCATTTCCAATTTCTGAGCGGTTAACATTTTCCCAACAGATTCCACCGAAACGATCATTCGAGTGCCCCTGTGCGTTGGAAAACGATAGCCTATTGTGAATCCAGCCCCTGGGCATTTAGCGGAACTCCACTGAGGTGTCCAAGGTCTAGCGCTCTCCCAGGGAACTGGGATGGAGGAAGGAGATAACTATTTCAGATCGTCTAATAAAGTTAGCCGCTGAGACAAAGCGGCTGCCAGCGAAGCTATTTTTCTGACGTTTCTCAGTAAAACAATAATCAGATCCAGCGCAGTTGTTGTTTCAGTATAAAAATCGAACGGGTATCGGGAAAGAAACAGAATGAAACTATCTGTTTCGTTATTTTTGTAAATGACTTATTTGAGAAGCACTGACAATGTGGTGTTATTGTTCACCTAACTTACCCTAAGTCAAAACCAACCATTGGAACAGCCCATATCTTCTTTGACCTCATGTTAGTCGTCACGGGATGTCCCTAAGTAAATACGTGGGTTGGGGAAAAAGTTTCAAACAGGAGAGCATAAACGTCTCGGGTGAAACTGTCAAACAGGACTGAAACCATTGTCTCGGGAAAATAATTATGCTCTCTTGGCGAGTATCTTTACAAAGAAAACAATATATTTTTCAGAGGACCTATATATAATACAGTTTCGCCGGATACTCTACACTGAATTTTAAACCACTTATCTTAGTCGTGGTTCATATTTTACACTTCCACTATCTGTTTTTAGAGCTAGAAGCACTGATGTAGCCTGTCTAATTCACTATTGTTTCAAAATCCAAAATCCATACTCAGTTTGTTTTACGGCTTTCGCGATCAGTTTTTAGTGCAATAATACACGAGTGACTTTCAGCATTAAATCGGTATACTCTAGACATTAGGGAGCTTAAGCAAATACGACGGCGACGGCTGACGAGAACGCCAAAAGGTAAAAGCTTTAATTAACAAAACAATAACTCTGCACGTGCGTTATAGTTTTTGGTACATTTCTTTGCCGTTCTGTGCACAACTACAACGTGAAATGACCAAATTAAAAGCTTTGGGTAGTACGAAAACAAACCAGGTGAATTTTTGTTTTTCTCATTGAACGGTAACGTTCAGCTCTCGGAGAGTTCGGCTACGCTAGACAGACTGAATGAATTGGAATAAACGCGAAGAATTTTAAAAGACTGCGAAGTCGTTTTTTAAATGACGTTTTCCTTGGCGTTGCCGTGGTGGTTGCTTAAGCTCCCCAATAAAAATTGTGAAACATCTGCGAGAATTAGTTTAAAAACGTGCAAGGATTTCCGCATTTCGCTAAAGTATCACTGCAACATTCAAGTAATCAGTGCTTGGTTTTCTTGCTACTGTTCGAATTGCTCAACTACGGATAAATCAATCTTACAGGTTTTGGGACCACAAAAGTGGTCTTATACATGAAGCAGCTTGCAAGCCAACTCGAATTTTCAAGTTGCTTTAAACTGCTTCGTGCGACAAATTTATACCAACAACGAATCTTTGATTGTCTTAATTATGGGTGAAATCAAGCAAAAATGTGACACTTTGTTTGCATGAAAGGGCTCGTCAGTTAGTGACGAATACTGCCAGTTATACCTCAGTAAAAAAAACAGTCAAAACAGCTGACCAAAATATACGTCGTTAGAATGCAGTGGCTTCGGCTAATGTTGGTTGCAAACAGATGAAAATCGAGTGAATTCATACTTCAGTACGATAGACTCAATGGATATACTTATTTCATTTCTCTTCTTAGTTAGAAGAGAAATGCCAACAAACATGAAGTTTTTTCCTCGTCCAAGCTGTTTCAGATTTAAACAATGAAAACATATGTTTATCCTGTTATAATACCATGTCAAAATATACTGATGTACAGTACGGGCATTCCTGGAAGAACCAAAAAGCTAACAGTTACATGGCATACTTTTTAAACTATTCTAAAAGCTAGTGCTTTTAAAAGAACCAGGCAACTTATAGACCAGAGTGTTAGTGCTCGTGAACTTAGCTCATAGACTATCCGAAAAGAGCATCTCCAATTTTCGCCGAAAGATTCCACGATAACCAAAGTTCGAAAAAGTCTTCAGTTTCTGGGAAATTAGCGAAAAATGGGAGCACCTCCAACTATTAATTAAGAGTTCATTCTCTTGAAACAAAACAACATTGAAAAAAAAAGAACATTCTGTACATGCCCTGTCAAACTCGGATTCCACGTTTAAACGATAAAGAGCGCCGAGGATCGATAGAAACTTGGACAAAAATTTCCTCTACGTGCGGGTTTGCACGATTGCCACGGTTGCAGAGTTAAGTTTGGCATTCTCCTGAAGCTAGCTTGTTCCTTATAATAAAATTTCTACTCTGTTTGCCAGACTTTGTAGCACCCTTGCGCGTTTAGTGAGTCTATCCGGCTCAAGTACATGGTTATCGTTATTCACAACACTTGCGGCACGTTTCTCGAAAGCCCCGAAAGGTTTCCGGCCGGAAGAGCCATTTGTAAAAATGCGAAGAGCTCATTCTACAAAGTTGACATTTTACGATGTGTCCAAGATAAGAAATATTTAGCTTATAGCAAAGTTTCATGCTTAGCCCTTCCTTGTTTACACGATACAGTGTGAATTATCGTGCCCGAAATCGGCCCGAGAAGTTTCGGGGCATTCGAGAAACGCACGCCTGTTTGCTTAACAGAGTGAATTGATTCTCTAGGAAGTTGACCGTATGTTCCTCCACTGGTTTGTTGGACTACACTCCCTCTTTTATTTCAGTCCGGAATTGTCAAATGAGAAGCGTGCGTGTGAGCAAGTTGCCTGCTCAACTGTCAATGCGGTGGAAAGGCTACTGGAGCGGAGAGCAACATTTGCAGTCTTCTAAGGCTCAGTGAAGATCGCAACGGTATAATCAAGACATACTAACCAAGCCCTTTAATGAGATTCGCTTTCGAAACGTTAAGAGGAAGTCGCTTGGGGCTAAGTGCGAGAATTTGAAGAAAGGACTAAAGCAGGCCGGTCTGGGCAAAACTTGGCACTGCACAGATGATTTGGAATTCCCTGAGCAAAACCAACACTAACTGCGAAAATAAACCATACACTAAATCGTTTGCTTTCACAAGACCTGCACTGTACCGGTATGCTCTCGCACCGCACCCTTGGATTGCTAACAGAAATAAGAAAAAGTTAATTGACAGGTTATCATGTAAATTTTAAAGTAATTAGTTTACCTAAGAAGCTGATTCCTGGAGAAGCCGATCTCTTTACCACTCCTACAACGTTCTGAGCTCTGATCTACTTTAGGACGCGACGCAAGTTCTGCACGCTTAGGTGTCCGCTGCTTTGCACGGACTGTGTCGGCAAATGTGGGGTATTTTTCGATTTCATTTTCCTCAACACTGTCCAATAACCGTCACGTTATTCGTTTCCAAGAAACCTGCGGTCGTTTCATTTTCTAAAACGCCCTCATGCTCCGGGAAGCGCCTGACTTCCGTTATTTCCGGGATTTTGTGTTTATGTAATCCACAAATTTGAAAGGAATGTTAATTACAGTGGAGCCCCAAGCATCAAGACAATTCATCTTTGGTGATCCTTTCCCTGATTCTTATGACTTGTTTTAGAACAGTTAATATACTGCACTGCACTGATATGATAAGGAGAAATTTGATGCTGATCACTCTTGGGGCGTTAACCCTTTAAGCCCCAATAGTGATTGGCATCAAATTTCTCCTTGTAATATCAATGCACAATTAAGTGCACAGGTGTGGAGAATTAAGGAAACGATCACTAGGGATGAACTCTATTGATATTTGAACAACTTCCCCCAACTAGCACTGCAACAAATGTAAGGTAACCAGTGAGGAGAATTGATATGCTGACACTGGGGTTTAAAGGGTTAAGCGTTAAAGGGGCATAGTCACGAGGATTTCGCAGATTTTTGGTCAAAACTGTGCTAAAATTATCGGCAGCTAACTTAATCCATGCCCAACATTGCGTTTGAACATTTAAAGGAACATATTAACTTCATTTCATTAAGAGAAAACAAACCATGACCATTTAATATCGATTTAATGTCTACACGCTGAAAGAATTTGAAAAGTTTAGCCTAATTTTTTCAAATTTCAATCCATTTCCATCCGTGCCATCCGTAGCAACAGACGACAGAAAATAGTTTCAGTGAAGTAATATAGTCTTTGGTAACAAAACTAGACTATTATTTGTGGGCGTTTATTGATGTAAAGACCTATTTTTGATTTTTAAAGTGAACTAAAATAGCGTGACTATGCCCCTTTAACCGAAGAACAGGGCATGTTCAAGTGTTGTAATTGTCGGATTTCGATCAATTGTTAGGTCTCCGTTAGCTGGCACCGACTTAGCCTGTGTGGAAATCTACGGCGTGATTTTCTGCGTTCATGTTGGCGAGAACAGAGACTAGTTCTATTTGCCGGCAAGAGTTTGCCAAATTGTTTGGCTCGCTTACACACGCCACTTTGAATTCACCAATAAAGCTTGCAAACTTTAGTTTGTCGTGTGAACGCGCCTTGAAGTCCCTGATGACAATGAGTTTTTCATAGCGCATTTTACGTATGTACATGTTTAATGCGGTTTACAGCAATTGAGTTGTGAGATCGGACATCAAATGACAGCCCACTTGTGACCTCACCCCGCCCGCCCTACCCATAAATGAGTTTTCGGTTAGTCCTCCTACGCACTAAACCGTAAAATCGCCCCACCCCCTCCCCCACATATAACTCTTGCGACTGCTACTCAGGCTACGTCGTAGTCACGTAGTCATATACCGGTTTGACTTGGTCCACGACGCGCATATTTCAACACAACTGTACATATGGGTACCAAATCCTATTTAGGAAAGTTTACGGTTGTGTAGCCTTCATGATTAGGGTTCCATGTGCAGCTGTATTTATATCCTTTGTTAACCGAGTCAAACCACAATGTGCCTGTTACATCACATACAGACTACGTGCAACCGCAGGTAACCGCGGCAACAACACTCAAGTGAATTCACAAAGTCTGACGACACCACATATTAATATGATTAAATATATTTCACGGCACTCACTAGGTAAGTTGAAACACAAATTCCGAAACATTTTGCGACCTGGACAACATATTTTTATTCCTAGTTACAACAGACGGACTCACATCAACGTGCATTCGTCTAATCGCACTCCGCAATTAGAATACACAGAACAGCACTCACTAGGTAAGTTGAAACACACGTTCTGAAACATTTTGCGACCTGGACTACAGATTCCTAGTTACAGTGTCTCCAATAGAACAAGCACACATCAACTTGCGTTCGACTAGCCGTACTCCACAACCCGAACACACAGAACCACAACAAACTTCTCTCTAATCGGGAATTTAGAGGCACTACAATACATAATGAAATCTAGACTTCTCAGCAAGAATTATCAGATATTACAATTCAAAAATTATGTTTTAAATAGTGACACCTCAAGGTTATTCAACTTATTCTTATTCTGGTATATGACCAATCGAACGCAAAATTGTAGTTTTACTTTTCTTCCCCAGAGGGAGAAAGGGACACTTAAATCAAGTTAAGAAACAGCAGGTCTCGGTCGCCCCAAAACTTTGACTTTGAACTTACGAGCACTTACGTTATCACAGTTTACTAGAACCTTTTCTATTTGTAAACTGATCATGACTTTGGTATGTAAATTATTAACATGACAGCACTACAAGTACCATGACTTTATATCTCAATCGATTATACTTATACCAAAGTTTTTTTTACAAGCATTGTCATGCATTCCTAGCGTTCTACGTTTCCATATTTTAATTTCCGGCTAACACAAGCGTATTTACAAGCAGTTGGATACTAAGAGCAGTCAAATCGTTCCTCGCAGAGCAATTCAGGTAATTAGAGCGCTTTTCAAATGAGTGTCGTAAAACCAAAACCAAAGTAATTACCCCAGCCAATCACAACATACACAAATTACCCAATGAACCAATCAGAACTCGAAGCAAATACATGTAACCGGCGCCAAGCGCGGGAAAACGCGTGCGAGCGAGTCGGGATTGGTTTGAGTTTACTTCTGATTGGTCGAGAAAGTGGCGCGAGATTTTTTAACCAATCACAGAGTGAAGTAAAGCAAAACCAAAGCAAAACGCGATTTACATTCGACACTCAATTGAAAACTGCTCTAAAGAACCATCTTTTTTTGGATTCTCCAGTTAGAACTGGGTTACGCGGATAGGAATTCTTGGGGTAGAAGTGAGCACGGCCGTGGTAAGATTCCTACCAGGAGAACGCCTCGCCGCTCAGCCGAAATTGTGACACAGTGCAAGAATGTTCCAGGTGTTCAGATAGTAAAGAGCATCCCCCCCCCCCTCACTTTTTCTTCGCACCGCTCCCCACTTTCCGAACACCTGCAATATGCTACACAGTGCACATGCACTGGCAGACATTCCGATAATTTGCCCGTCAGCTGAGCAACAGGAAGACTGCGTTGTTATTGGTAAGCAACGCCACGACTCAGTCATTTCTCGAAGACCGGATAGAAAAGGAGCTACTCCCTGCAACATGTCCCTGCGACTAGTCCTCTTCTGTGTTATGACTTTGAAAGGACTGTGTCAGCTAGTCAGAGCGGTTTTCAACCAAATGTCGTAAAACCAAAACCAAAGTAATTATTCTGACCAATCAAAACAGACGCAAGCAACACAATGAAACAATCAGGACTCGGAAGAAATACATGTCACAGGCGTCAAGCGCGGGAAAACGCGTGCGATCAAGTCACGATTGGGTTTGATTTTACTTCTGATTGGTTGAGAAAGTGGCGCCAGTTTTTTTTAACCAATCACAGAGGCTATTAAAGCAAAACCAAAGCAAAAGCGAATTACTTTCGACACCCAATTGAAATCCCCTCTAACGGAATTTGAAACTAAATAATAATAAATAATAATAAATTGGAATTTGCAGTAGCACCTCCACAGAGTGGCTCTTCGTCCACTGATTCCAGATGGAATTTGGAAATGTTGGTTTTTGTGGAGGGAAGAAAACCGGAGAACCCGGAGAAAAACCCTCGGAGCAAGGACGAGAACCAACAACAAACTCGACCCACATACGACACCGGGACCGGGAGTCGAACCCGGGCCACATTGGTGGGAGGCAAGTGCTCTCACCACTGCGCCATCCCCTACAAACAACACCATGATTCAAAGAACCGATAGAATCCTCAATACACGGTCCAGTTTTGTTTAAGTGTACTATTAATACTAGAGCTCTGAAACTATGAACAAGTGTCTTGGGCCACGGACGGCCACGCAGGATGGAAACGGATCGCAAACTAATGATATTAAGCCTGTTTCTATAATCTGAGAGAATTTGCCGACTTTTTTAAAACAAGACGTGTTTCCTGAGATGACAGGAACTAATCACTACTTGGATACACAATAGAGGCTGAACTGTGGAGTAAAGAAAACTCGTCCCAGCTCACCTCACTCCTCTGAAACTGACTTTAAGAATGCCAGCAATGTAGGCGACAAGGCAAGATTATTTATCGGTAATAGACGCTTAAGAATGTTCAGATGCCTTTTTTACTTTTTTACCACCCGCATCGTTTCCTGCGTGACTGTGGCACTTGTCCAGGGTAATCTGCGCCAGTTCCCTGACTCGCGGGGACGTCCAAGGGCTCTCTGTGAGACCCTGTAATAGCCTGACGCCGTCTTCGTCACGCACAAGTTTGCAGTATTTCTCAGCTGCAAAAAAGAACAAGAAACATAACACACAAATATTTAACATTTATTATATAGACAAGAGTGTTTTCGTGGAAAATAGACCACTCGTAGAGTTCATACGAAACTACATCAAAGAAAATTACACGGTGGCTTGAAGATAAGAATTTTATTTTCTCGTGGTAAAAAATTAAATAAAATTCATATCTTCGCGCCGCCGTGTAATATCCTCTGTTTATTCAATGAAACTGATTCGTGAACGGGTTCACAGCCAGCGAGGCGTGCAGTGCCGCGTTGGCAGCGAGCTTGTGTGCGACGAGATTGAGCGAATTAATTGTTTTACAATAAACATAACAGGGCAAAATGCCAATTACCCAGAGAAAAATAAGTAAAACCTAAGAACACCGTCATAAAGTGCGAATTTCTAAGCTCGTCGCAGCAAAATTGATCGCGAGCGACTGTTAGCTAGTTTCGGTGTCACTTGAAGGAGCGGGCACACAAGGCGATTACTGGTGATTTTCGCAGAATCGCCGGCACATTTAATCGCCCATATCTGATCGTCGCGGCTATTAAGACGATTTCCGCTCAACGTTCGAGTAGTAAGTGCAAAAATTAAGTTACCAAAAAAATACTTGCAGCACTGTTACATTTTGAGAACAGATAAGAAGAACTTATCGTTACTTTTGCTCCCAAGCTGACCCCGCGAGAGAAAATTGGATTTGAAGTTATCCATATTTCAATTAAAAAGACGCTTCATATCAGTTCAAAACAAAATGGCGCCCGTTTTTAGCATACTTTTACGAGATTTGAAATTAATTTTCTTGAGAATGATTGAGAATTTCATCGCGGGGTCACTTGGGCAAGTGAACTAGAGTGAGATGTTTCAAATAGCATTTAAAATGTTACCGTGCTATGAGTAGTTTTTTGGTAAATATTTTTTGCACTTATTGCTCGAACGTTGAGCGGAATCCGTCTTAAAATCGCTGGTAAAAATAGCTGTCGCAGTAGTGGGCACACCGCGCGACTTTCGCCAATCGCCGCGACGAACGTATAAAATCGCCAAGTGTATCGCTGGTTTAACCCTTTAGGCTCCAATATCAGCATGCATATTCTCCTAACAGTTCTCCATACCTTTCTTATGGCAGTAGCTAGGAGAATCTGCTTAAAGACCACGACTTTTTATCTTTGGTGATCATTGCCTTAAGACGAAATCGATTAGGAAACCGAGTAATTTTAATTTTCATTGGACAAAAATCTTGTACCAGAATAATTCAAAGCATATCGCATTCTTTTTCACATTTTTTGAGAGCTATGGATGTAATTTGTTATCTGTAATAACCCCAAAGACAATTTCTTATGAGAGCCCGAGAAAATAAATTTCAAATTTCACAAAATGAAATCTTACGCATGAAAATTTATCTATTTTACCTGTGTTTACACAATTCCTGTGAAATTTGAATTTTAATTTCACTTGCTCCCATAAGAAATTGTCTTTGGTGTTATTACAGATAACTAATTACGTCTATAGCTCTTAAAAAGTATAAAAAAGAATGCGATATACTTTAAATTATTCTGGTACAAGATTTTTGTCCACTGATAACTCAATTTCCTGATGGATTCCATCTTAATTCCCATGATCTACATGTGTTATAATGCACTAATACGAGAAAAAGAAATTTGATGTTGGTCACTGTTGGGGCTTAAAGGGTTAAAGAAAGAAAAGAACAATTTTCCTATTTCTTCTCCAAATAAGCTAGTCAAGGTATATTGCATCTTATGTAAACTTTGAGCAGATAACCAATCGGACTGCCGAAAACTGGATATCCTTGAAGACCGTTTCTTCACTGACAGCTGTCTTCACTGACAGTGTGAAGATCGAAAGCGTCGCGTGGCCAAGGAAACTGAAGGTCTGGAGTAACAGGAATTCCACAGACTCACTAACTTACCGTCTACATTGCACAGGTTTGCCAAAGCCCAGGTGGCCCAGTGGTGAACTGCCGTTATATCACATCCGGATATCAACTTTAATATAGGAGCAAACGAGCTGCGAGTAAAACAACAAAAGTAGACACTTAGTACAAAATTAATAGACAGTAAATAGACACTTTCGAAGACCCTTGTTTGATTCGTCAAAGTACGACAGGTAGAACTTACTGATAACAAAGACAGAACGAAGAATCATCCATTCAGCTGTTAGTAAAAGCAAAACACGGTTGGAACGACTCCACAAAAGCAAATAATGGGATTCTATATCATGGTCTTTTGTTTGTGAAGGCCTGCAAAAAGTTTTTGAATAACGCGTGCAAAACGCGTGAAAACGGGCGCAACCTGTTCCAAACTGTTGTTTTGTCTTTTCTTTCTTTCTTTCTTTATTTCCGACCAGACGGTGCCCTAATCGTCTGTAAGGAGCGTTGAATGCCCTTGTGGTTAGAGTGATAGACTTGTAAAAAGGGGTTTCCGGGTTTCACCTCTTCCACCCTGCCACAAGCTAGATTTGTGTGGAGTGGTCCCGAGTGTTTCTGTTAAACTTTCACACGTACGTCATGTAAAAAACTAACTGGTTAGCTTCCCACCGGTTATTTATAAATATGTCCTGTTTTATTTCTGTTATTAATTTCTTCAAACTGAGGGCCACGTATTTTCTCAATTAAACGCCCCCGGCGTTTATTTCAAACTTGGCATGGTGGACCCGGCGCTTCTTTGAATCAGCAGTTTATTTGGGCCGCCATTTTTTAAGAAAGTGCTATTATTTGTTTTGCTTGGAAGCCCTGTATCTTGCCTTAAAATCTTAAGTTTATTAAACAACAAATAAACGTCTGCGGGGCTTATTTACAATTCCCTCTTTTATACCGAGCGTTTATTCGGGGCACGGCGTTTAATCGAGAAAATATTGTACCTGTTTTTCATTTTTTTTTTAATTGTTAAATTTTACTCTTATTAGTCAAGTCTAGTTCTCCGTGCTTATCAGTGGTTACAAGTTTTAAGTTTGAGTTCTGCTTAGTTAGTAACACCACTTGAAAAGAAACTGAAACGGTTGGCTATATGCCGGATTAGTTGGGTTTTAGCTTTAGAAAAAGTGTTCACTTGTTTGGCAGAAGGTCGCAGGATGTTCAGCATTCACCCGCTCGTTCCCAGGTCGCAGGAAGGGTTTTAACCTTACCGGTAGCTCATATGACGGTGCGTAGTTATGTCCCATTCCTCAATTGTCTCCTCCTAAAAGAGAAGGAAAAGTAAAACAGAAAAGGCTGATCACTAAAATGCTTGGTGGCCGTTGTATTTCTGAAAGTACAAAAACGTGTATACAGTCCCTGCAATTTAAATAAAAGGTTTTGGAGTGTACGATTATGATAAAGTACTTGACTAACAGCACAGTTAACCACCAGCTTTTGTAGCCTGCTTGCAGGCGGTTTGAGGGTGTTTTTATCGCGGAAAACGCGGAGTTCGCGATCGCCGGCGCCATCTTGGCACGCGCAAAAATCGGTCTGGGGCGAGTGACAAAGCGAATGACTCGTGCCAGACCGATTTTCGCGCGCGTCCAAGATGGCGACGGCGATCGCGTACTCCGCGTTTTCCGCGATAAAAACACCCTAAAACCACCTGCAAACAGGCTACCAGCTTTTGTAGCGCGTGATCACATGACACAGGAAAACCACAATAACAGCACGGCTCACCACCCTTTGCAGCGCCTGATCACATGACACAGCAATTTTACCTAACAGTACAGCTTGCCAGTATTTTTAGCGTCTGATAACGTGACAGAATAACTCTAAACTGATGGGCGATAGCACAGCTTACCAGCTTCTGTAGCGCCTCATCACGTGACACCAATGTGTTTGTCCACTTGCTTGGTCCATCAAATGCCAGATGACTCATGATGCCTCCAGCATTGTACGCTACTTCCAGTTCATTTGGATTATGTTCAGCCAACAGCAGTTCACTGAAAAGAACATCAAATCAGATGCGTACTCTCGGAGTCAAATCTCCATCTCCTGAGTCTGGTTTAACTAAGAGAATATAAAAACTGTGTACACTTCTATCTGATTTCGATAAATAAAATTTTCGGCGCTAACCATCCAAAAAGAGCTCAAATCACAGGAAACGTAAACAAACGGACAGTGCACGATTGGTTTTTGCCACCTGGTTAGCTCAATTCGTTGGATACCGGACTGTGCAGCAGTGGGCCCGGGTTCGGTTCCCGGCCGGACAAACACTCAGGGTCTTTAAATAACTGAGGAGAAACTGCTGCCTTTGGTCTGACATCCGTAAACGGTTAAACTTTCTAGTCTTCTCGGATAAGGACGAAAAACCGTAGGCCCCGTTTCACAGTACCTTCACCTGAAACTGACTCTGTGGGACGTAAAAAAAACCACCAGGGACGTAACAAATCTCTGGCAGTGACCACCCCTAGTGCCTATCTCAAATTCACATTCACATTTGGGGGCATCATAACCAAGAGAGGATGAAGGGAGAGAGCGAATACCCCATACATGGGCCTCTTCCGATGAAAATTATTTGAAATCTATTTTTGGCTCTGCATCATACTGCGTGGTTATTTTTAGGGCGACACCTCATTGGACAATTATAATGACGTCATGTAATTTAAGATTGTTGTCATGGGAACAACAGATAAAAATAACTTTCGCAGCATGGGTGCGAACTAATAATAAATTTCAAATAATTATCATGGGGCACAGGGATTCACTCTCTTAGTTCATCCTCTCTTGTCATAACTCATTACTTCATTAATTGTGAACTACGCAATAAGCAGTCTCGCAAAGTCCCCCACACCGTGTTGTAAATTACACCTGAAAAGCCCTGAGGGGATAGGAGTGGATAATAAGATATTTGTATTTGTATTTCTAACAGGTTGAGAAAGTTGCGCAAGTTTTTCTAACCAGTCACAGAGCGCAGTAAATCAAGACTAAATCAAACGCGGATTACACTTGATGCAATTGAAAACAACTCTAGGCCTTAAATTAATAACAAATTCAACCCACTAGAACACATGAGCCAATGGCATCAGTTGTGGTCTCAGCTCAGACACTTCAGCCACATTTCCCTGGAAACAATAAACAAACATTATTAATATCATCATCAGAGTGATGATGATATATGGGGCGGTACGCAACTCTTACAAGGTCTTCTCTGATTGGCATCTGTGATATATCATAGGCTTACGAATAAAATAACACAACTATAATTCCCATAGGGAGCAGGATGAGTTGTAACGATTGTACTCAGAATTGTACTTGTCTGTTAAGTTCTGGATGGAAACGTGCGATGCAGAACGCTTCTCTATAAGCCGCGTTTACATGAGAGCCGCGATGAGTTTTATCCCGGGGTGAATTCATCCCGGAATAAAGATTAGTAACAGCCTTTGTATCATCGAGCTCACCAGCCTGGTAATAAATTCATGTCCTATAAACACCAATTGGTGAACCCTTATAACAATCTCACTACCGTATATGGTATAACTACACGTCATTTGAAGTCATTAGACGTAACTTAACATCACTAAATATCACTAGACATTGTTTGACATTATTGACCATGAATAAACATCAAGCATCGTCACTTCACATAAATTAACGTAATTCACCATAACTAGACATCACTCACCATAACTACACGTAATTCACCATAACTAGACATCATTCACCATTACTAGACGTCATTCACCATTACTAGACGTAATTCACCATAACTAGACATCATTCACCATTACTAGACGTCATTCACCATAACTAGACATCATTCACCATCACTAAACATCATTCACCATTACTAGACGTCATTCACCATAACTAGACATCATTCACCATAACTATACATCATTCACCATTACTAGACGTCATTCACCATAACTAGACATCATTCACCATAACTAGACATCATTCACCATTACTAGAGGTCATTCACCATAACTAGACGTCATCCAACATAACTAGACATCATTCACCATCACTAGACGTCATCCAACATAACTAGATGTAATTCACCATAACTAGACATCATTTACCATAACTAGACATCATTCACCATTACTAGACGTCATCCACCATAACTAGACTTCATTCACCATCACTAGACGTCATTCACCATAACTAGACGTCATTCACCATCACTAGACGTCATTCACCATAACTAGACGTAATTCACCATCACTAGACGTCATTCACCATAACTAGACGTCATCCAACATAACTAGACGTAATTCACCATCACTAGACGTCATCCAACATAACTAGACGTCATCCAACATAACTAGACATCATTCACCATCACTAGACGTCATCCAACATAACAAGATGTAATTCACCATAACTAGACATCATTTACCATAACTAGACATCATTCACCATTACTAGACGTCATCCACCATAACTAGACATCATTCACCATCACTATACGTTATTCACCATAACTAGACGTCATTCACCATCACTAGACGTTATTCACCATAACTAGACGTAATTCACCACAATTAGGCGTCATTCACCATCACTAGACGTCATTCACCATAACTAGACGTTATTCACCATAACTAGACGTAATTCACCATAACTAGACGTCATTCACCATTACTAGACATCATTCACCATAACTAGACGTCATCCAACATAACTAGACGTCATTCACCATCACTAGACGTCATTCACCATAACTAGACGTCATTCACCATAACTAGACGTCATCCACCATAACTAGACGTCATTCACCATCACTAGACATCATTCAACATCACTAGACATCATTCACCATAACTAGACATCACTCACCATAACTAGACCCAATTCACCATAACTAGACGTAATTCACCATAACTAGACATCATTCACCATAACTAGACGTCATTCACCATCACTAGACATCATTCACCACCACTAGACATCATTCACCATCACTACACGTAATTCACCATCACTACACGTCATTCACCATCACTAGACATCATTCACCACCACTAGACATCATTCACCATCACTAGACGTAATTCACCATCACTACACGTCATTCACCATAACTAGACATCATTCAACATAACTAGACATCATTCACCATAACTATACATCATTCACCATCACTACACGTCATTCACCATAACTAGACATCATTCACCATCACTAGACGTCATTCACCATCACTAGACGTCATTCACCATAACTAGACGTCATTCACCATAACTAGACAGCATTCACCATAAATAGACGTAATAACTAGAATTCATTATAACTAGACGTAATTCACCATCACTAGACATCATTCAACATACCTAGACGTAATTCACCTTAACTAGACGTAATTCACCATCACTAGACATCATTTACCATAACTAGATGTAATTCACAATACACTTTTTGTATCTGATAGTGCAAAAGATACGCAGCTTTAGTCCGCTGAGATGGCTAAAACGGGGATGGAAGCTTGGGTCACTGTAAGAATAAGACCCCAACCGAAGTATAAGGAAACGAACCAGGAATAAACTTAAGGTGGATTTCCTCTGACGCGTCAATTTTTACGTGCGTGAGAAAAATTTAGAGACAATGTATGAACGACTTGCGTAAACGTGTACGCAAGTCGCTACGCTTAACGCTACGCCAGCCATTTATATTCTCAATAGAAATGGTGTTTGCACAATGTCAGTAGTTTTCAATATAACACATGTTCATGTCTACATCTACATCACCATTTATTAAGTTGACAAAATCTTGTAAGACATCACATCAACTACAGATAAAAGTCAAAAAAAATACCAAATATGTACATATGAATAAATTAGATTAAAGTGATGTGTCAGAATAGCAGGATAATTTTAAATCAGAGAATGACTTGCAATTCACTTAGTCAGCGGGGAGTGAGTTCTACTGTAATTGATATAGGAAAAAAGGAAAACTTTAAAACGTCCTTAGATACATTCGGTATCCTATACTTAAAAGCATGGATATTGCGTGTTCTTTGTTTCACTGGTTTGTTCTTCCGTGTATGTCCTAGTCAGTCAGTCTGTTTTTATTTCGTATGTCCCATTTTAAGTCAGATAACATGTCTGACACAGCTAATGTACTTGAAAAATGTGCGTTAGTTAACAACACGTGCAATTTCAAAGGATCAACGAACAGAATCTAAACAGATGTACCCTTAGTTACTATAAACAAGATTGAGTTTTACTTTTAGCCAATCGGAGATCATCGGGCGTGTGAGTGTTAAAGCCATTGTATTTTCGAGTATTTCTTTGTATAATCGTACACTTGAGTCTACTATAGATGGTATACAAGCAACGCGAAAGCTGTTGTAAATCGCTTTCTTGCAAACCCTTTGTTGTGCTACCTTTTAGAGTCTTCCAGTATAAATTGAATAACTTGAAGTGAAAGCTCGGCGATAATTGTGGTTCGACAACGTAGACAGCTGATCGTGTGCAGTACACCTGTAAAGGTCTTTACCCGATAAGTAGAGGTAACGGGTGGAGTTTTGTTGTCATTGAGTACATCAAGGAAGGGCAGGACGTGGCTCACTTCCTTCTTTATAGTAATGTGAATATTAGGGTGTTGACTGTTAATGAAGTCAAAGAAATAGTCGGCGTCCCGCTCGGAGTGGATCAGGCAAAATGTGTCGTCTACATAACGAACACAACACCTCAGAGTAGAGTGACAGTTCTGCTCCAACCATATCTTCTCATGGTATCCCATAGAAAGATTGGCCAGAACAGGGGGTTAAGGTGGAGCCCCTGGCTACACCATCAATTTGGTCTTAAAAAGGGTTACGGTACCTTATTGTTACTTATTTTCGCGGGAGTTAATTTTCGGGTTTTTCGCGTTTTTCAAAAAATCGTGAAATTAAAGACCCGCTAAAAAGGTTCTCGCGAAAAATAACTACGCGAACGTTAATACCCTTCTATATAATTCATTATGATTAATGAACTTTACCGTCAGTTTACTTCATAATTATCTTGGTACAGTCGTCACACTAGTTGTACTTTGTTACAAAGGAACATGCCAAACTGTTTTAAGTTTTGTTTTGTTATATGGTTTTGTTCAGTGTCATTGGAAACTATTGCCAGTTGAAAATAAAAACCAGTTGTGCCAATTTTGAAACAAACTGTTTGTGAATGCAGACCAGTATTTTGACAATTTTCGCGTAATTTAGTTCCTTTAAACATACTTTTTTACCAAATCGCGAAATTTAAGTCCCGCGAAATATGCCCGCTCCATTTTTCGCGAAATTAAGTTCCCGCGAAATTATGTAACAATAAGGTATATGGTTCTTGTTCAAATTTCAGCTTTCGACTCTGGGCCCGGTTGCACAAAACGTACACTTAAGTACTCACTTACGTAGGACACTTACGAATCTGTTATGGGTACACTTACGGGTGTTGCATGAAACATACTTAGCGCACTCGTAAGTGTCTGCCTTACGGGGCAACTTACGTGTTCACTTAAGGGCACACTTAACTTTGTGTAATAGTGGCTTTATTAATTAAGCTGATTACATATTTTTTTGATTTTAAATATGTCTAACTGCTTGACCACAGTAATGACAACTTTATATAGAAAAATTCTTAAAAACTGCAACATGATTGCATTTTGCCATCTACTCCGGGACAAGTACCCGCACTTTCTAACATGTAGTTTTAGCGGTCCATTTTTACATGTATGGTACGTTGAATGTTCATGAGTTTATATAGTCGACGTCGATCATAAGCACCCTTAGAAAAGGGCCCTCACTTGAATAGGGGCGCTTATTGAAAAAAACACGATCCCAATGGGGGGCGCTTATTAGGAATGTTGCGCTTAATAATGGAAGGTATTATGTAAAAAAAAAAAATCGGAAATAATAAAGAGAAATAATAATTAAATAACTAAATGCGGCCCTTTCAGTGCATGACGTTTTTTTTTCCAGAGTTTTCTTTTTTTTATTATTTACCCACTGATGTAAATCAAAAAGAGGCATAAAGTTATGGTGAATGACGTCTTATGATGGTGAATGACGTCTAGTTATGGTGAATGACGTCTAGTGATGGTGAATGACGTCTAGTTATGGTGAATGACGTCTAGTGATGGTGAATTACGTCTTGTTATGTTGGATGACGTCTAGTGATGGTGAATGATGTCTACTTATGGTGATTGATGTCTAGTTATGGTGGATGACGTCTAGTTATGGTGAATTACGTCTAGTTATGGTGAATTACGTCTAGTTTATGGTAAATGATGTCTAGTTATGTTGGATGATGTCCAGTTTTGGTGGATGACGTCTAGTGATGGGGAATGATGTCTAGTTATGGTGGATGACGTCGAGTGATGGTGAATGATGTCTAGTGATGGTGAATGACGTCTAGTTATGGTAAATGACGTCTAGTGATGGTGAATGACGTCTTGTTATGGTGAATGACGTCTAGTGATGGTGAATGATGTCTAGTTATGGTGAATAACGTGTAGTGATGGTGAATGACGTCTAGTTATGTTGGATGACGTCTAGTGATGGTGAATGATGTCTAGTTATGGTGAATGACGTCTAGTGATGGTAAATAACGTCTAGTTATGGTGAATTACGTCTAGTTATGTTGGATGACGTCTAGTTATGGTGAATGATGTCTAGTTATGGTGAATGACGTCTAGTTATGGTGAATGATGTCTAGTTATGGTGAATGACGTGTAGTGATGGTGAATGACGTCTAGTTATGTTGGATGACGTCTATTGATTGTGAATGATGTCTAGTTATGGTGAATGATGTCTAGTTATGGTGAATCACGTCTAGTTACGGTGAATTACGTCTAGTTATGTTGGATGACGTCTAGTGATGGTGAATGACGTCTAGTGATGGTGAATGATGTCTAGTTACGGTGAATGACGTCTAGTGATGGTGAATGATGTCTAGTTATGGTGGATGACGTCTAGTTATGGTGAATGACGTATAGTTATGGCGAATGACGTCTAGTGATGGTGAATTACATCTAGTTATGTTGGATGACGTCTAGTTATGGTGAATAACGTCTAGTTATGGTGAATGACGTTTAGTGATGGTGAATTACATCTAGTTATGTTGGATGACGTCTAGTTATGGTGAATGACGTCTAGTTATGGTGAATGACGTCTAGTGATGGTGAATGATGTCTAGTTATGGTGAATAACGTCTAGTTGTGTTGGATGACGTCTAGTTATGGTGAATGATGTCTAGTTATGGTGAATTACGTCTATTTATGGTGAATGACGTCTAGTTATGGTGAATGATGTCTAGTTATGGTAAATGATGTCTAGTTATGGTGAATGACATCTAGTTATGGTGAATGACGTCTAGTTATGGTGAATTACGTCTAGTTATGGTGAATTACGTCTAGTGATGGTGAATGATGTCTAGTTATGGTGAATTACGTGTAGTTATGGTGAGTGATGTCTAGTTATGGTGAATTACGTTAATTTATGTGAAGTGACGACGCTTGATGTTTATTCATGGTCAATAATGTCAAACAATGTCTAGTGATATTTAGTGATGTTAAGTTACGTCTGATGACTTCAAATGACGTGTAGTTATACCATATACGGTAGTGAGATTTTTATAGGGGTTCACCAATTGGTGTTTATAGGACATGAATTTATAACCACCAGCCTCATGCCCAGGCTCTCTCCTCTTGTCACCTTGGGAACGAGGTTGAACGGTGTCCACAAAATAGGAGTCCACAGTATTAACACAAATAAAACGAAAAGACAAGTACGATTACAATTTGAAGACAGATACCTCGCAGTACAAGGCGGGGTAAATAATGGTTAATTTCCAGCGCACTGCGGGTATTAACCCATATTAAGCGGGATAAATCACGGGAAGCGGGATTGACTTACCATGAGTCCCATCATATTACGGACCAGATCCCGTTGACCACCCAGCCTCTGTAATAGAAAAGAGAAAAGACTGTTTCGCGACTTGGTGTTGGTAACTTTGCTTGGTGTTGTGAATGGAAGGGAGGGACAGGGGAGGGAATCTGGGAGAAAATGAAGGTGGGGAACGGCAGGGAAACGGCACTTTTGAGACAATGGGAAGAAGCAAAAATGCAGGGAAAATGCACAACATTTGTATGATACTTCACAATAGCAAAAGCAACAACCAAAGGAGGGGTGGGAACAAGGAGGGCTACAGGAAGTGAGAAGTCATGAGCCCCAACACCTATTCTCCCCCCCCCCCCCCCCCCCCACACACACACACATAAACACGGATTGGATAGGTTCGTGAGCCCCGGACGTCAGCCAGAAGTTGAATGTTCCCTTTTACTTCTCTCCAAAGGATGGTAACTTTTGTTTTGGTTCCCAGTAAACTGAAATTACGAACATGATCGTCATTCGCAATTCCTTGCGCGCCTTCTACTATAATTAACCACATTTTCCACTTACTGTTTTACACTCCATGAAAAGATCCAAGCCACCATGTTGCAAGAACAAGGCACAATTTTCTGGAGTCTCATCTACAAATGAAAAGAAAATGTCAGTGTGAATGCTTGAGCTCTGAAGAAAGAATGAAAGATAATTCATAGAGGAGTGTTAATTCGCTGGAAACATGGCTTGTGTTTGAATTCAGTTAGTTCTCGACAAAATGTATGGAAACCGGTAAAGAGAATTTGCTTTATGATGCTTGGGCTTTGACCGCGACCTCGGACTGTCAGAAAATCAGCTGGGCTTTCGAACAGTCGGTGCGTGCGTTATTTAATGGTTAGTCTCTTAAATTCTTGATTTAATTCTTTTACCTGTAACATTCCACAACGCACTCCAACAACACTCCAGGACTCCACCACCTTCCTAAAAAACAGAAATCAGACTCAGAATTGAATTCATGTAAGGCTCATAACCTTGATTCATGATTCATTCAGATGAAACCTACTGAGCCGTAAATTACTGTGATGCTTTTTACGCCGCCGTGAGCACGGGGTCTAGTAATACTCGCTTTTTTTTGGGGGGGGGGGGGGGTGGTCACTTGTCCCAGACTTCCCTCGGCCAAGCAAATATGCAAACTTTCGGTCAAGATAAGCAGTGTCTCCAGTCCTTTAGGATCGATTCGCTAAAATCTTCAAGAAAGACGGCGTAGAAAATTACTAGGGATACAATGGCCTAAAAGTCTCTTCAACGAGAGCAAGGACAAAGATGATAACAAGCTTTGAAAGGTACCGATTCGATACCCGAGCCTGCTAAACAGACATTATTCAATATTGAAATGCTTGCATTTCTTAGCAGTTTTGCTTTGCTTTGCCACAATCTTTAGGGATGTTTGTGTAGAAAACTACAAGGAATTCAACGGGGTTAACTTCTCTTCGACAAGAGCAAGGACGAATGTGCTAGTCAGCTTTAACTTGAAAGCTGGCAGCAGTTATGATGTAAAGTGTATGTATGAGTGCCAAGAAGTAAGCAATACTGCCCTCCATAATTTCCTCCGACCAGACCTTTAAAAAAGAAATTAGGAAGGACAACCAGGATCAAAGAAAAATCTTTGACCTCGGCGGGATTTGAACCAAAGACCTCCGGATTAGATCACCGTCGCTCTACCAACTGAGCTAGGAGACCAAGCTGGGAGCAGTTATGAATCCGCTGACCGATGAGCGGGCAGACTCTCAATTGCGTTTGATGGTGCAATCGGCATGGCGTTTGATGGTGTGTTGAAAGTGGAAGTTCCTGCCATCGAAGGAACGAGGGGAGAGAGAACCACGGCGGTGTTAATGCCCCTGGGGCTTTTCTTGTTATTATCATAAATCGGTAAATTTTGATTGTCCGGGTGATTGTAGTCCTGAGAAGTACTGTTTGTGGTCACATTGACTAAGGTTTGGACAACCTGAGCGGAAGTCATCATCGGGGTCAAGTGAATTGGGAATCGTCAGTAGATGTTATAAGTCTCTGGTCATTATCCTGATTGGACAACGATCTCGTGATGTTATTGGTTGTCTGTCAGTTAAGCCGTGATGTTATTGGCTGTGAAGAAGTGATTGGTGCGTTTCGATCCGTCTTTTGTTAGTCAAATGTCCGTTGGTCTATTGTTTGTGAAATAAGTCGGTTTGCCTATTGTTTGTCGGTCTTCTTGTTGTCGGCAATCAGTCGTTTGTAAGGTGCAGGTAGCTGTTGGCAACAGTTCAGTGGTGTTTGTTCTTAGTTAGTAAACCAGCTTTCCAGAGGTTTACTAACTGATTTACTAACTTAGAACAAACACGACTGAACCGTTCTTCTGACGATTCACAGTTCACTTGACTCTGACGATGACTTCTGCTCAAGTTGTCGAAACGTCAGTCAATGTCACCACAAACAGTCCTTCTCAGGACTACACTCACCCGGACGACCATAATCTACCGACTTATAATATAACACCTGGGTACAAACCATTTACAGCTTTTTATTACGCTGTTCAAGGCGATTTGAACCTTCGAGTCTGTGGATAAAATTCTAAGGAGCGACCACTAAAGTGAAATCTACAGAGCCCTCTTTTTTGGCGGTACCATTTATTATTCCACTCAAGGTGACTTGAAAGTTTTCAAAAGTTACTTACAGAATTGTTCTAAAATATGAAGATTCAAACATAATTACCGGGTGATGTCCCATCTTGTAGCGCATGACGATTAGGATTTTCTAAAAGAAACAAATTGATCATGAGTTGACTCACCCTTAAGCCATGTAATATATAGATTTAGCCAAGCCTAAAAGCGGAGCCCCCGCTTTTTTGTTTTGTTTTGTTTTGTTTTTGTTTTTGTTTTTGTTTGTTTGTTTGTTTGTTTGTTTTTTTGCTGCCACTTATTACTTTGTGAAACTACTCTCATTCAAGTCATTAAATTTAAAAAAAAAAAAAGAAAAATATTCCTGCCCTCGCTGAGAGCCGAACCCGGCTCGTCGGTGTCAGAAGCCGGTGATTAGTCCACTAGGCCATGAGCGATTATTGTCATCTTTTGAAGTTAATTTTAATACTTATTTCTTTCTTCATGACAAGCTGCCTATCAGCATGAAAATGCTGGTGTTTTTCCTTGCAAAATGTGTTCGGACCGCCATAAAAACCATGGCTGTGGACAGAAAAAAAAAAGCACTAGCTCTGCTATATTTGGCGTCAAAACCGCTGCGAAAAGCTGCGAACTCAAGCGGTGTGCCGACCGAGTTCGAACAGAACCGACGAGGCAAATTTGAACTTTTCGCCTGAACTTTATCGCCTAATTTTTTTCGCCTAAATTGAACTTTTCGTCTTCCACCAAAAAGACAACTGAGTATTCTTTTGAACTTTTTTTCCATTGACAAATTTGTTTTTGACTTTTGTTGTCTTTGCTAATTTTGCTACAACGCGGGTCAACATGCGATTTCATGCCCAAAACACACGGGATTCAGCACAGGGATATATCCAGTGTATTGGTGATCCTGTGGTGCCGACGGACGGACGGACGGACATACGGACGGACGGTCACGTGACTATTACGTCACTACCAAAATTTCTTGGCTTGATAGGTTACCAAATTTCCTTAGCAATGGTGCTCCGCTGACGTGCTAGCGCGCGGGCTCCGCTATAAACTAAGACCAATACAAGGACAGAGTCCTATCAAGAGGGATTGGAAGGCAAATGTTCCCCCACCCCTCCAAACACTTTCCCTCGAAAGGCTGACAATTGTGAAATGCTTACACTGACTGCAATATAACACATTTGGCCAATCTTTGGAAAGTCATGATACTGTCTCTTGGACAGACCACTAAATAATTCTTATAGTTTGCTCCTACATCGAGAATTCACTTTACATTTCTTCTTGAGAGTGTAAAAAGCATTCTGCATATGAGAAAGATTTGTCATAATTTTAGGACAACTTCAACAAAAAGAAGTAGCAAAATCCTTAGATACATACAAAACACACTGGGCCAGGTTGTTCAAAAGCTGATTAACTCTAACCCTGGGTTAAAAGTTGTTGAAGAATTCTGTTTCTCTCGTTTAAAACCGTTTCCAGTGCTAATTTTACGAGACAATTTGAAAAAAGCCAAGTCAAATTTCAAAGTGAAAATAATTTGCAGGAATCCACGTCGTTAAGCTGAAAAACTGAATTCAAAATTGATGCTAATCCTGGGTCAGCTTAACCCTGCTTTGAAGACTGGGCCCTGGTTGATAATTAACAACTACTTGCCAAAGTGGGAGTTGAATAGTTGTGGATATTTGCCATGGTGAGGTAAATAACCACCATTGTGCACTGACACTGAGGTCAATGATAACTACCCATGTTTACACAAGCAAATAGCCAGCACCAAAATTATTCTGTTTTCTGATAAATGGGCAAATTCCTGCATGAGGTGAACAGCTTGGGTTACCACTTTGCACTAACTGAATGCATGGAATAGGCTAGTTTAAAGCCAAGTCAGGCAAATAATCACAATTTCAAGATTTCAAAGTACAGTGGTCCAACAACCCTGGGCATGCTTCCTTGGTGAAACTTTGTGCACCATGAGTGATGCGCTAGTACAAAATTAGTGCACCAAAATATCTTACTGTGTTAATCCTGCAATGCTACACTCTAGCAGGCATCCTGAGTTAATTACCTCTACTCCTTCCAGATCTTTGCCCACAAGAAGTTTCTGAGAGTCTTGCCCCTGGTAGAGACAAATGCAACGAAACACATAGTACAGCCTTAATCATGAAACATCTTTTATTATAAAGCTAGAGTACTACAATTACTCGAAAAAGTGCCACCCAAGAATAAGCACCACACAAGAATAAGAAGAAAAATGTTAGTGAGCACCGCCCCTGAATAAGCGCTACACCACTCAACTATGATGTGGCACTTGTTCAGAGCTCTTGCATTCTAGAGCAGTATTATTTGAAGAGTGTTAAAGTAAAAATATGAAAACAGTGCAAGACTTCATAACAAAAACTTTTGTATGCCACAGCACATGAAATAACCTCCAATTTCTTAACCTAAGAAGGCAAAAACCAGTATTATTCACTGATAAACTGTAAGAGTTTATTTGTGTTTTATTTATATTTTTTATTGAGGAGAACTTAAAACAGCCACATAAATGTTCTCCTTTAGCTCATGCATCAATTTTTATCGTTTTCCAAATGTTCACTTACTATATTGCTATTTAAACAATAGAATTATTCTGTCGAAAGCACTATTGTGTGATAGTTTGCCGGAGGAAATTTGATGCTCACAACAAATATTAGCCCAAGAACATAGTCCGAGGGCTTATATGAAGTTTGAACATCAAATTTCCAAGGGAACCTATCACACATAGGGCCTGAGATAGAAGGACTCTATTGTTTAAGGTACAACGCTAAATTTTGAACGAAAAATGCCAAAACGGGCACTATGTGCAGACAGATGCCTGCTGAGGAGAGACACAATCACATCACATGATCCATTTCAACCAATGGGAGCACACCAAAATTTAGCGTTGTACTATACTATGGGGAAACATTGAAAGCATTTTCATTTTTGATTTGGTTCTGACCTGGCACACTAGCAGATTACACAGCCCAATAGCAATCCTTTGTATGAAGTCTTCTTTGTGCAAGAGTGCAGCCCTCAACAACAGCTCAACAATTCTTCTGTAGTCACAGCTCTGCAAAATAGCCACACGGTGCATCAGAAAAATTCTACCTTACCATATCAATGAACAGGGCTTTATCTCACAAGAGTACCTGAAGTAGAAATTTGTCATTTATCAATTTTTTTAAAGAAAAATAATTTCCAACTCCAATAAGATAAAAGATAAAAACAAACAAAACCATCAAAAAGTAGTATGTGCTCAGACAACAGCTTTCATCCAAATGGTCACACTTAAGACTCTTACCCATTGACTCAAAAGGCAGAACAACCTTGCAGCGAACAATGTGAAAGTACTGCTCAGCAGCCTTCATTTGAACAGTCACACTTAGGACTTCATCCACAGACTCAAAAGTGAGAACCACCAACTACAACATTATAAACAGCACCACACGAAAATTCTGCTCACTGGCTTTCACTGAATGGTCACTCTAAGGATTCCATCCGCAAATTCAAAAGATAGAACAACCTTGTACAGAACCACATGAAAGTACTGCCTCCCCAACTGCTTTAATTTGAATGATAAAACTTTGGAACGATGAAAACAGTTAACTACTTCAGGGGTTTCAATAAAATTTGAAGTAGGCAGCTGGTTTGAAGAGAGTAACCGACTGTATCAACTAGGGGTTTGAAACAATCTTCCTTCAATTACTTTAATTTAGGGCAAAAAGTAGCTGACTTTTCTGAGCGAAATAGCCGACGCTTTTCGTCGGCTGTCGGTGCTTATTGAAAGCACTGTACTTTATTAACTTCACAACACACAAATTTAGCTACTGTTTAGTAAATATCACATAGTCTTCTTCACATTTTGTTAAATAGAATGATGGGCAATAATGTATAACAAGAAATAACAAACCATACGAAATCACTGTCTAGTGGTACCTGTACTTCATTTGGAATTCTGAAGTTGCACAATGTCAGGCAGCAATTCTTCTGTAACTGAAGAAAAGGGTAAAGAAGACAATCAATATTTTTGCAATAAAATTTAAAAAAATTACAATTACACACTTTTATTCGAACACTAGTAAAACTTCTTAATTGGTGTCTTTTCCTGTAAATGACACGGTCATTTCACACTATAGTAGACTTACGATATCTCGAACACTCAGGGGAAAATAACAAATTGTTTAAAAAATCATGTCTAATTCTAAAGCAGTATCAAAGGAAAATAGGTTATAGTTTGAGATAAACAGATCAGGGTAAACAGTCATTTAAGATAAACAAAATATAGTTCATAACAGTCTACTCTATTGAAAAACTGTTTTTTGCATACCTGTGATTCTGAGACATGGTGTTCCATGGCTTTAAGAGTGGCTTCAATGACGCGCCTAAGGGAAATGCAAATTAGTTGTAAACCATTAAGTTCACAATTCACTCATTTAAAGAATTTCTGAAGCAAACCTTACATGGATCTGCAATTTACAACACACTTCTCTCAGTCATGCTTCCATGGGAGGAGTTTATTCTTTGGCTGCTATCAAATGTGATGCAAGATGAAACCAAAAACCCTTCAACTATTGCACAAAGGAACCAAGCTAATAACATAACAGTGTGCAAAAGTCAAAATATAACGGAAAGGTGCAGTTGTACTGTGAGTCAGTGTAACATTTTCTATCCAAGGGTGGGTTCTGGATGACAGTGTCTCAACAATATTGCAACTAACTGTGGGTACAGTAAATTGAACTGGTAGACTGAGCTTAAACGTTTCTACCTTTTAAGTTCTGTAGTCAACTGCCACTGGGGATGATCATGCGCATCATCATCTCTTGACAGATGGTACAAAGAAGCACTAGAAAAAAAAATTTATGTAATCACTGGGAATTCTAATTTTGTAGACTATGTTCAGTGTGGTTCTAGAAAATATCCATACCCACCTCAAGAAAGGTCATTGGAAACTCTAAGTTAAGGGGGTCCCAAAAGTAAAAACAGAACCTAAACTAGGATCTAAACTAGATTTTAGCTAAACTAGGATCTCCAGAGGGGTCAAGGGGCTCAACCCCCCCAAAAAATTCTGTGAGGGAGGTATGGATACTTTCTAGAACAACACATTCTCAGACTGTCACAGGCACAACAAACCAATTATTAATAATTTTATTTATTTTATTAGGTCTATTATTTTTCCAGAATATGGACATTTGCCAAAGTGTAACCATCCTTTTATGCAGGACTTGAGAAAGAAAGCACAAAAAGTAATGTAGGTATCAATGTTCAGACAAGGGGGGGGGGGGGAGGGGTACAGGCAAAGGTGTGGCATTTGAGTTTTTTGGCAATTTTTTTGTCAATTTCCCAACCCTTGGGACTGGAAAATTTGAAAAAAATATCCACACCTGGGGATACCAAAACCGTGTAATGACATGTATTAAAAGTACATGTAATGAAGTAATGTGAAATGACTGTTTCTCACTCCTGTTATCAAAGGTAGATTGAAGAAGATTGAAGTTGAAAAGAAGTCAAGAAAAAAAAACAATCCCCGAGAGTTGTAGATTGTCTCCCAGTAGCGGAAAAGGTGT
Source organism: Siderastrea siderea (assembly GCA_964030785.1). NCBI lineage: Eukaryota > Metazoa > Cnidaria > Anthozoa > Scleractinia > Rhizangiidae > Siderastrea > Siderastrea siderea. Next base: position 19,749,298 of record OZ034966.1, read on the forward strand.
TGAGAGGATATTGAGTTCATTATTTAATAACTGAGCTTCAATTATCTGTGCTGGTATTAAGTGATCTGAGCTGCATTAAATATTGGAACCACACCAAATTAATTAAACAGGAACATTTCTAATGTACCTTTCCAGAAGGATAACATTGCTTTTTCTTTACCAGTTAGTCAAAAAAGTGAAATACTACAAAATCGTCACATGTAGTTGAATTAGCAAAGGACATAATAATTACATGCCATTGTTACACACTTATCGATCTTTGCCTTCAATTTTCCAAGATGGTGTCTTCTGGAACACTAGCTTAGGACCCAGTACTCTGTACGGTTAAATTCAAACGGCCCCAGTCCTCTGCACGGTCAAATTCAAATGTCCACAGCATGGGGCAAAATTTGCGGTCAAATTCCCCAGAGAGGGGACAGCTGAGGTGTTCAAATGCTGCACCTTTGCCCGTCCCCCCCCCCCTCCGTCCAAACATTGATACCTGCATAATAAGGCCATTATTTTGAAATCCCTCTGCCTTTTTTGGTCCCAGTTAGCAAGTTTGCACCCAGAGACACACAAAAAAGGTCTAATTAAGGCTGCTTTCTAAAGATTGAAAAAGGAAACTGAACTTAGCAGTGTCCTATCTGCTTTAAACAAAGTTGAATAATTGTATACACAATTTTAAGGTCTTTAATAAAGTTTTTCATTAGCTAGAAGATAAAATATCAGAAATGAACAATTTCAACCTTCCTGCCAGTTGAATTTTCTTCTCTGAAGGGTGATTTTCCATTGCCTCCAATACAATCTGTTAGAAAACCACAAAGATAATTAAAACCAATTAAAGGTATACCATGATTGTTGAAGCTAAAATAAAGATGCTCAATCTTTCAGCAAGTCTCTCTAGACCTACATAAAACCTAAAACCTGGGGTTAACCAACAGATTATGATCAAACAAAAAAGCTTCAACAACCTAATGTATAAGTTTTTCTTCCACTATGTTACTGTCGTGATAAGACCCTAGTTTTTAAAGGACTTAGCTCACTGCTAATCAACTGCATCAGTGGATAGAGCAGGTAATTATTTACAGTAGGTACTGACAATGATGCCTTCAACCTCTTAAGAGGACTCAGAACTTCCTTTATAGTCGCCACAGTGTTCCAGGTAAGAAAGGGATGTCGGTCAAAAAGGCGAAAAGGCTGGCAACCTGACCAATAAATTAAATGATAAACTTTTGAAGACTAGAAGAGTCATCCACACCCATATTTCACCGTTATAATTCTCACTGACTCCCAGCTCTAAAATGTTACCTGAAACACTGCCCTTACTCATGACAAGTTAACTGAGACGTTGTTCTTTTACCTAAACAGTCCTACAACTAGCAGCAACATATTCTATTCTCGTCATTGAGGGTTGGAGATCAATGGCCAAGGAGCAAGTAAATTTCCACCACTTTTTGATACAGGTCAGTTTAGTAAAATGTGTTAATTACAGCAGTATCATTTCTGTTGACTCTTCTGCACTCTCCATACACCACTGAGAGTGGCACACAGTCCTCCATTTTCCTTGAAGAGTACTGCCAAATCATCAGGCTATTGAAAGGCCTACTAATGGCATAATTTTACCAACAGTGTTCTAATTTAATTACCTTACAAGTAGAAAATTACATAATAACAAAGTTCAGTTGTTGAAGCTTACATGGCAAATCTGTCTCACATCCAAGTCAGGAGCTCTTTCCCTGATGATGGAAAACAGTTCTTGCAAGGCACTAATTAGAAACATTGCTCTGCTCTTGTATAACTTCATTGATAATGTGATCTGCTTTAGATTTGCAATTCCAGTTACCTAAAATTATCATTCCAATAAAAAATCAGTTGATTCTGAATGGTTTGTCACACACCTCCTTATCAAGTAAATTATAACACCTAATCACCTAGCAGAAATTGCCATTCCTACTGGTAATATAGTATCTACCCCAGTGATATTCTCAGCTGACTCTGTGACTCAGCACCCTAAGCTTCAGTAAACTTAGTGGTCCTTAGAAAAGCTCTAAGTGCATGGCATCACGTTTGGTCAGGAGGTCAAGGAAAAAACTAGAGGTACCTCAACTAAACTCAACACACAGCAAGTGCTAGGAGTAGTTCAGTGCACCTTGAGTCCCATTGCAAATTCTCAACGGGGGTTGACCCAAGTGATATAACCCTTGATTCAACACACAAACACACACAAAAGTACCTATAGGGCACTTCGACATTGCTCATCCTTGCAGTATGCAGGACGCGTGTCACCACGAACTCAGTAAATATGACCTATGCTCGCCACGAGTCTCCCTGTATAGCTCAATGGTTAGAGTGTCCGACCGGTGTAGGGAAGATCATGGGTTTGTTTCCCGTCGGGGACTCAGATGTTTTCTTTGTCCCACGCTCGCGACATGTTGATTATTCCATCTTTTCTTACACACAAAAGTAATTGAAACATTCTGGTGGATGTCCAATAAAAGTTGTCCTGAGTAGAACTGTCGGCGACACAACTGTTTTGTCCAAACAGAAATCTAAAAAGTCCAAATAATTTCAAAATGTGCTAGGACACAGTGTCCTCGCATGAAACTGACCCAAAATTTGCCTTCCAAGATCTTGCAAACTCTTCAGATTCACAACTATAAGAATTCAAAACTGGACCAGTTTAGAGTGTTTGAGTGTGGTCATTGCTTTCTTTTTGCAACTGCTGCAATGGTCTTTCAGGTGTTAAATATTGTTTTTTGTTAGTACCAACTTACCTCATCTGCTGGAATTTCTGGATAGTGTTCCATATCTGTATTGAATAATCCCAGGAAATGGAGCCTTTGTTTTAGATATTGATCAAACAGTTTGAGGTGCTCAAACAGAAACTTGGCATTACCTGATGGAAAATATGGAAAAGTAAACACAAATTAAACAAACTAACAAAACATATAATTTATATTAAAGACCTTTTCAAACTTGCTAACCACTGACGACAACTGCACTTCCAAATGGGGAATTGCTGCAAGCTTGTCAGCTAAACAAGTATATCAGATTGGCTTCCAAAAATGCAGCATTTAATATGTTGATGGAAAACTGTCATTTTATTTTTGTCATGTCACAGTACAACCAGAAAGGTTCCATATCTCAGGGTTTATTCTAGAGCACAGCTTTGCGGGATTTCCGCAATTTGAAAAAAAATGCCACATAAAATGTATGTTGGCGCATCAAATGGGGCGCACAAAATTGTGCCCAAGAATATGTATTAATTTTCTGAAATAAAGTATTCGAAAACATCACTGACAATTAGATTGATATGGCTGCCGCTCTATACTTCGAAATTTATAGCCTCTTACTGTCTTAATTGCCCTTCTCTTCTTCATTTGTTTCAATCTGTGTTTGTATTCTGCACTTTCTTGAGTTACTTCTGAGTTATTCTTTTTCTTCCATGTATATAACGATAATAATACAAAAGAACAGGGAGAGTCACCGTTTACAAGGGACAAGAGACATTATTTTACGAGACAAACATCCGGGATTCTGCAGTTGCTCGAGTCCAGGCCTTCTCAGTCACTCCTTTCCTGGGCCCCGTTTGTTGAAAAAAGACCCCCTAAAATTACAGAAGGCAGCCCACTGGGCCCTAATTGGCCAATTTCTAGAATAAATCCTGATATCTTAACCTAACCAATACATTATCACCGCCCACGCCTCCACAGGGTATCTACATGTACAGTATTGTGCAAAAGTAATGCAAGTCAATTTCGACGAATTTCCTGGCTTTTCCCGGCTTTTCGACGAAATTTCGCTCACCGCGAAATTTCGTGACACCTATTGTTTCATTCCACACGAAAGTTTGCGCGATAATTCGCGATGCTAGATCTTTCGAAGCGAACTTTCGAGTGATAATTCGCACCGCTCGAAATTTCGCGGCGATTTTTCGAGCGAATTTTCGTTTTGTCTGTCAATTCTCCAGCATTTCTGGGCAATGTTTTGCTGCATTCGAAATTCGACTCGATATAAACCATCTCTGTGGTGCGGTTGTGCGCGTAAAAAGCAGCTGTGATCCATCTGCGTATGCAGTCTCTCGATCAACTGAACCAATTTTAGGTAATTGCTGTGTCAAACTTACCTGGTTATCCTCCAAAGAAAGCCCTACTGTTTACTATACTTGAATCTAAAAGCGTTGTAGGTCTAATATGTTCCGTATTTAAAACTAGTGATACTTGTCAACGCGCGAGCGAATGATTAGTAAACATTAGCCGCACATCAGTCGGCTTTTGTTTTGCAAGCGTCACGGCAAATTTTTAAAAAGTCATAACTCCGGTTTTAAAAGCCAGTATAAAGATGATTGAAACAGGAAAACACTCCGCATTTAGAGGCACAATTTGTAATAAGGATTACACGATGCGTCGAGTATTTCTCGGGACCGTATTACGAGCGAATGATGTTTGTTTTAGTAAACATTAGCCGCTGGTGAGCGCGTCAGTAGCACTTTTGTTTTGCAATCGTCAAAAAGTCATAACTCCGGTTTTAAAAGGCCCAAAAAGATGATTGAAACCAGAAAATACTCTACATTAAAAGGTCCGATTTGTAATAGAGATTACAACGATGCGCCGAGTATTTCTTGGTACTTTATTGCAAACGAATTCGATTTTTTTTCTTCACAAGTGTGCAAGCATGGCGCTTAGGTGAGAAGGAATGTTAATATCCGAAAACTTTGAATAGGAAGCAACGCAATGTTTGAAAAAATATTTGCATTCATTACGCTGAAGTCGATATCACATTAATCTTCGCAGAAAACGAAAAAAGCATCCGAAAACTCTGTGATCTAAAAGGTAATTCGAGACGTCAACTGAGACACGTATTTAAATACCGTATGCAAATTTTGCATGATTCATTCTGTAACGCAATGAATAGATCTCAAAGCCATCAAGACAGCAAACTGCTTTCTCAGCTGTGTTGAAAAGCGATGGTGTTACTTAAAATATATTTCTATGCTATTTCTTCGAGTATTCCTGTTTTGCTGGGAAATTAAAGTGGTAAAGAGGCAAAGACCATCAGACAGTCGGCCGTGACATCATGCACGTGGTTTTAATGAACTTGTAATGCAAGTCTTGTTTTGTCTTGCCTGTCAAAGAAGAGTTCGCGTTTTCGATGTCGAAGTAAGGGCAAGGAAACGTTTATATTCGTAGAAAACTTGGATATCTCCGTTCTATCAAGTTTAAACTATATCAAAACACCGATGTGGGTTTGCAAAATGCGTGGATAGCCGAAACGCGAACGAAACTTGATTCTGCATGTTAAGCATGTCTCGTGTTTACGATTAAATCGTCGTCCTTGGATAAGTCGTTTGTGATGAGTTTACTTACATTTGTAAGCTACTTAACTGCGCAAAACTAGAGTGTTTTGCCTTCGTTTTCAGAACAAATTGAGTTCGCAGTCTTAAAAAGCTCTTAAAGGTAAGTTCTTTGTACAGTGTATTCTATGCGTCGAATCAACATCGGTATCTGAACTGGCGGTTTCAAACCGTTCGCTAAATTGATACTCATGTACAGCTGTAGACTTGAGGTCTTGCAATTGCCCGGGTCTTTTAAATTTTATTTTACCCTCTCGAAGTTTTATAAGTCAATAGTACCGCCACAGCCACAGATTTCAAAACGGTAAAACTCACTTCATTTTTTTGGCAATCTTGACAACATTGTTCAATGGCATAGATTGCGAAGGAAACTGCACGAACGCTGGTGTCGCCGTTCAAGGCTCAGCGAAATTTCTTGAACTGGCTACCGAAATTACGCTCATGATCTCGAAATTTCGTTGACGTCCCGAAAAATCGCCGTATTATCGCGCTTTGTTTAAGCGAAATTTCGCTCAAAACGCCCCGAATTTACGCTCGAACTTTCGAGCGAACTTTCGCTGGAAAGTTCGCGAGAACAAAGAACGAAATTCGCGCATTTCGCTTGCATTACTTTTGCACAATACTGTAGGAGAGGGTGGACTAACACTCAATCTCACCTGAAAGGTCCAATGATGTTAAATTTGGAAGAGATGAAAGTAAATGTTCCAAATAATCCTCATCTATGAGGGGATCAGTCCACTCAAAAAATGTTCCAAGTCTCATGAACTCATCTGGGTCATCTTTTGATAAGTCAAGGTGCTGCAACTGTGTAAGTTTTACTAATGTCTCAAGCACTTCATCTGATGACAGCAGTTTTCTACAGTTGTACAAAGACAACCAGCAAAGTGCCCTAAAACAAAAGAAAACTCAAGTTCAGTACTGTGAGGAAAGAAAGGCACATTCCAGACCTTGATTATCTGGTCTTTTCGTACCCTTGCATTTCTTCAATCAGAAGACATTCAAAAATGATTATTGGGGTTAAGGAAAAAAACCCTTTATATCTGCTGTAACCTAAACCTCAAGGTTCAACCACGCAGGATTTTAAAATTTGTGCTTGCGACACAATACAACCAAGCGCTCAATAGTGTTAAAACGAGTAGCTCTAAAACACGAGGTGGAGATGATTGACATCCACCAAAACTCAACTTTTCATCCAGACTTTTCTGTTGTAAGGGTCGAGTGTGAAAGGAAACTGCTATAATTGGTGTCTGGGCTTTATTAAACAAGGCAACTTTTCCCTGTTTTTTAATCTAAGAGCTTCATGTGACATGTGTGATGCATATCCACTTTGCCATCTTAGCTGAACCAAGTGGTAAAAAGAAACTGAAAATCAGATTTATAATGGGCAAACATCTGAACAAAGTTACACGATGACAAGGTGGTAACATTTTGTGAAGCCAGAATAAGCCAGGCCTTTAAAAGGGTATCAATTCTCGATTTTCTACCCTTAAACAGGGTCAGGGTTTGAGAACCTTGACGGCACGCACCTATCCTAAATTGACGGGAGTATCCCCCCCCCTCACCCCCGGGCTGCCAATAGTGGCAATATGTTAAAATATGTTAAAACTGCCAATAGTGTTAAAACTGTTAAAACTGCAATATGTTAAAACTGCCAATAGTGGCAATAGTGGCAATATGTTAAAAAATAAGTTGAAATCTGATCTGCTGCATTTAGAGTGGCTCTGGAAATCAAACACCAACGAACACTGGGGCAGTTCTCATTCGACTGTGTTTGATTTAATAACAAACTCAACTGCTTGATTTAATTTGATTGGGTTTGATTGACTAAGCAAATTAGTAATGCTGGACATATGAACAGCCCTTAATATCATTAAAAATAAATCATACCCTTTTGTGGCTTCCAGAGGCTCAATGCTCTCGACAGAGCGGCAGTTAGATAAATCAAGAGTAGTAAGCAAGGGCATGCTTCTTATAGGCTCCAGTGATCTAATTTCTGTTCCACTCACATTCAACCGTCTGAGATCTACCAGTGTTGATAGCCACTCAAATTCCCTTTGATCTATAAACGTCCGGGACACATCCAGATTCTTCAGTTTTGTAAACTGTTCCAGTCCTCTGAAGGCGTTTATTTGTCGGCAATAAGACAAGTTTAAGGAAATAAGGGAGTCTTTACATTTGAGCAGAGATTGGATGGATCTCTCAGACAACGTGACGCACTTAGAAACATCCACTTCTCTCAGGAAATGGCGAGAAATCATTTCAACTCCTGCGTCTGTTATGGTTGCACAGCTAAGGTGGGCTTTGGTCATGCGACTAGTGTGAACATCAGCAAAAAAGGTAGCAATAAAATCATCGTCGCAGCTTCCCGTCTTTAACTTTTTGCATATAAGTGCTTCGCACACATCTTCTGGCAGGAAAATATTTTCATTTTTTGGCAACTGGGATGATTCGAGGTACCTCAGAGATGTTCTCAAACATATGTCGAGCAGAGAAGAAACACTGCCGTGGGCCAGTTCGTCTTTTGTCATCTTTGACAATGACTAAAGGACTCCACTTCACTCCATTGACTCTTGTTTGTACCCGGAACCTTACAAACGAAAGAGAAACGAAAGAGCAACGAAAAGCACTCACTCACCGTTTTCGTTCAAAACATAACATGTAGTTTTGCAGTTCTCATGTTCTCGTCCCCAGGGCCTCTCGATTCTTTTAAAGGGCGGGGCCCTTTTCGCACGCGTTTGGGAAAATAGGACATTTCCGAGTTGTCTTGTTTTGGTGCCTAGCCTTTCATAAGAAAATGAGTTTCCATTCACATGCAGATAAAACTCATTTTCATATGAAAGGTTTTGCACGAGGCCTCACTTTGGAAAAGACGCAAGAGACAATTCGGAAATGGCCTATTACGTCCGCGTTTTTACGCCAATCCAGTTTAAGAGTCACTCATAGGTAAGAAATATCTCTCTACACAAGGCACAAGAAAATTCTTTGTGGAGCACAGGCCAGGAGCATTGACGTTGAAACTCTTTCAACAAGTAATCAACAAAGAATTTTTCAAAACTGTTTTACTCTTCAGTCTCAAAGTTGACTTTTTCTCATCATTAGCCAAAAATAAGCTATTCGAAACCTTTTCAACAAACAAAATTAAATGCTCGGTTCATTTTTTTTAATTCAGGAAAACTGCATTTGTCAGCCTTTGAACAAGTACTCGACCTCACAGCTTGTTTCATTGGCTGTTGACATAAATAACATACATCATCGTTGCTTTTGACTTGTTGGCAACCCTTGACACAATTTGGTAAGCTTTCTGGTGGCCCCTGTTTTAACTGGACAATCACAGACAAGAACTGTATGTGGGAGCATGAACACAGGACGCGACAACCTGGCTTGTTGAATGGAACCATAGGAGGAAATGATGTCCAAAAGTTGTCAGACTGGCATCAATAAAGCAAACTGCACTTCATTTTAACCTTGTCATGTTGCAAAGCCCACACAGAGAACTGGCAAGTGCATAGTGTCCATAGAGAGTGGCAAAGCCACACACATTTTAAAAAATACAACAAAGCCACACACATTAAAATACAAAACCTTTGTTTCAACAGAAGAGGGTTTAATGCAGTGTTGCTTGTGCAGTTGTACAAGGGTGAAAAAATAAAACTACCTGGCACAGGGCAATCCTGATTCTTCCTGCACTCAACTTTCACTCAAGAAAAGTGATTTCTGCTTACAGTCCACATTTTAGATCAGTCATGTCCCTATGTGAACTTTGTCCAACTCCAACATAATTTATCATCCATACTACACCTTAGGCGAACTTGTAGAAGCGCTGGCCCTCACTTCAGGCCATCGACCTTCCAATCAAGTCCTACCTGCCAAGTACTGCATCATCTTCTCTATGCCTTGTTAACTTTTAACCTTTAATTTTTTCAACCTACCCTTTCAAATGTCTTCAGTTAGGAAACATATTGTTTTTATGTACAGTGAAACCTCGATTTAACGAAGTGCTAAGGGACTGGGGAAATTGGTTCATTATATCGAGGGTTCGTTATATCGAGGTTCTTTTCCATACATTTTGTTATTACTGGGCTGAAAAGTATAGTTTGTTATACTGAGGACTTCATCATATAGAGGTTTGTTAAATCGAGGTTCCACTATAGTCAGCTTGTCCCCTAGGGTCTTTTAGGGGAAGGACACAGGAGGAAAGGAAACCAACAGAAAAGTGGGTGGGAACTGGGAGAAAATGGTATTGGTAAAATTCTGGAAAGTGGGATGAAATGGGAAAAGTTACAGCATTGTGCAATATTTGCCATAAAAGTGGGAGCCATCAAGGACACTCATAGTTGCAATGTGCCAATGACTGAAGAGGAGGTTGTTTCTGATGTCAGCCCTTTGGCAATCTCATTTCCTGAGAGCTTTCTCATCCTCCCTCAAGAGAGTGAACAGAAAGAGCCACAGGAATGAAGTTGCTCCTTTGATTGCACTTTCTCTAAATGAGAAGAACTTGAGCTACAATGTAAATAAGAAGCATTAACAAACATTTTTTTAAACAATGAAACCTTGCATGTAGCTTTTACTGTTATTTATTCTCAGAAATGTACAAGAAGCGTAGTCAGTTTTTTTTGTATGTACTTGCTTAATTGTCCATCTCAGAGCTGACAAAGTATGACCTTTGGCGTCAAACAACAACTCCAATTGAAAAATTAATCATTGAATTTTATAGGTATATATATATTTTAACAAGAACACTTTTCCAAATAAAAATTATGGCTGATCAATTAAACTCCAAAAACTGAAAGTCTCAAAACAACAATTTTGTCTGGTGTTCAAAATGTTTTCAACTACTCCCAGCAACTACTTAGCTAAAAGCAAACCATTTTTCCACTAGATTGAACTGTAACCTCATTAAATGTTAAATTGCAACCATTATTAATAAATAGTTCAAAAACTTCAACAAACTGCAGTAAACTTTCACTGTCAGGAACACTTACACCTGGGAAACAGTGGATTGCTTGAGAAAGATGAAGTATATGACATCCAGTGGTGAATTAATGTACCGCAGTACACAAAGGAAGGGGTTTGCTCTACTAAAAATTAATAGAGTGCAGTGAACATTAGATGACTGGAAAACTCCAATAATAATATGCAATTGATGATCACAATAGACGCCAAAGAAAAAAATGTAGCACTCAGCAAACGAAAAGGATTACAAACAGTGATGAATACAAATGAAGGAAATGATCCTCGCAGCAAATGTAGTTGCCAGTGGTCAAGCATAGTCATGAACAGTGACAGATAACACAAATAAACTAATAATCCCTACTTAAAACTACTTCTCAAAATTTGTTACCTTTGGCAACTGTTGAGGGCTACAGTTATTCAATTTCTTCCACTTAGGTGCAAGTGTGGTCACTTTTCATCACCACTCATCGCTATTCACAACCATTTGCCACTTGGGTTTCCCATACACCTACCAGCATCTTTAATTCTTGTGGGATATATTTCTCCCTGTGCTCTGAACTCTGCACTGAAACATTAGAATGCTGGCACACTTCACAGGGGTCCTCCATGGTATTCTGGGTGGGATGTACCCCTGGAACTCAAGACTCTAAACCTAAGTTAACAATGGTCTAAAATGGATCTTTGGTCTAAAATTGATTTTTGATCTGAAATGGTTCAAATGAATGCCATACTTTAGGCCAGCGGCAAAAACACACTCTTTTTCAGACAAAAACAGTATGACTTTCCACCCAAATTTAGACCCAAACCTGCCAGAAAAAAAAAACATACCTTGTGAGAAATAATATATCATTAACTAGGGAAATACACCCCTCTCCTTCCCCCACCTGCCCCACCACCAGGATTTGAACAGTTCTGCAAACCAAGGCATAACATTAATTGTTTTCATGAATTGACTAGCCTGGCTGAGTAGACCTGACAAACCACGACTGCCAAGATACAGCCGTTTCAATTAACGTTATCGGAAAGACTACGCGACAAGACTGCAAGGTGATATGGGTAACTTTTAAATAAATTTACCAAACTTAAGCTATGGTTCACCCATAGGCAGATGTTTACAGTACTTTCACCCATCCTATGGCAGTGACAACTGTGAAATTACAGCTGAATCACAAAAGATGTACAGCTACCCATACTAACTTTCGGTCTTGTCGCGTAAGCTCGAGGCTTTAAAGTTGATTTCCAGTCCATACTGCACAGGCTTAACGGTTTGTTTTGGTTTTTTGTTTTGAAAACTACTTACGTCATGTACGACCAATATGAAATGTACCAATTCGTGAAATCTTATATAAAGTGAAATTATAATTTTTGTCTCCTGCCATCATGGATATAAGCTTTACTCTCGGTGAAATAAAAGAAAGAGACTTTGAGGTGGCCAAGCAGCCAGGACGAGATAATATCTCGGTGTGTACATGTACCGGGTTTTGGTTACGGGAAACAGGAAGAAATGCCTGCCTGTGTCATAGTGCCCAGCAGTTCTGCACGTCCAGTTGCCATCGAGCATGAGGAACGCCAAGTCTGTGGATGAACACACGGTGTCCAAAAATGACAAGGTATTAAAGTCTATTTATTTTTCCCATGTGGAAAAATTTTCGTACAGCTCCAAACATGCACTCTATTTCATAAATTATCTATGTTTTTTTATTGTCGCGAAGACAACATTCCATCATGTGAGGCTCACAAACAATTCGGGGCTGAGCCTGCGCAGTACGGACTGGAAATCAATTTTAAAATCCGACAACGTTAATTGAAATAGCTGTGTATCCTTACAAGAAATTTAGCTGTAAATAGGGTTGATGTAGTGTTCTCTTACAATGGTTTAACATGCAAACTTTGTACTTTCATAGTGATTGGTGAACATTTTTGTAATCTCCTCACTAAGGACTTTCCACTTCATGCCATGTTCCTTATCATCCACCTTGTCTGGATGGAAAACTGCCAGTGCCTTAACAAGCAGCTTCTTGTACTCCTTTGAACCTCGCTCCAATGAATCCCACTTGGTCATGTCGTCGTCACTTGGTTTCTCCCACGTAGATGACTTTGGAGGATAGCTGGCGTATACATGCTTTATCAGAGCAACAGCACTGGTATTGTGTTTCTTAATATCTGCTAGTTCTTCTTTGAGTTCCTCCAAGTACTTCGCCCGTACCTTTCTCTTCTCCTCTTCATCTCGTTGCCGTACTTCTTCCTGGTATTTCTGAAGGGTGGTGATGCACTCCTTGTACCAGTCGTGAGAAGTGAAGACACGAGGCTTCATGGACTCGACCAGCTGCAAGGTATGATTGAAGTAATCTTTGGCACGGTTGGTCAGCTTAAGTACCTTGTCATAGACCACGCCCAGCCTACTCTCAGCAATGGCCTCTTGTTCTATTTCCACCTCCCTCGCGAGAAGCACGGCTTGTTTGTACCAGTCGATCACTTCAAACACCAGAGTCATGTCGAGTTCTTCTTCGTCTTCCAAAGCCATAGTAAGAAGGTGGTCTCCCTGCACGCGAGCTTGCATTGATGAGGCAGAGCATGTGTGATACAACACATCTTGATCCAACGTTTCGGCTTCGCGCAGCAAATCATTCAGTTCCTCGCCTGTAATATGAGCCAAACGTTTCACTTCTTCGATAGGATGATAACAATCTCTCATACGTGAAAGGCACGTTTTGTAGTCGCCGTACTGAAGTTTGGTTGCGCCGTCAAAGAAGAAGAGTTTAGCCAATCTCAACTGCAAATCTGCAGTCGCTCTTTCCACCGTTGTGATTGCGATAAGCCGCTCCACTTGATGAATCTTCAAATCGGTGTGAAATGGATCACACAAATCGATCACTTCTTGCAAACAAAGACTGAGTGTTCCTAGAACTTCGCTTCGCCACTGCAGCGGTTTGCAGTCTTCGCTTCCGTTGTAAGCAGCGCATAACCCTTTGACTGCTTCGTGCTGGTAGTGGAGAATGGTCTGCAAACCCTCCATCGTCTGCCTCAGCACGCCCGACATCCTCCATGCGGCCTTGCCGATGTTCTTGGCGGCGGAACATTCATCCTCGGGATTTTCTGCTTTTTCCTTGGCTCTGTAGTACCGGGATAGCGCTTGATCGTAAAGCTCCCTCGTTTTCTGTAAACCTAAGTTTTTGCCTGAGCAGGCTTGCCGGAAAAATTCGTTTCCTTGATTTCTAATGATGCTAGAAAGCGACATGTTTTTAAAACCTTCCGGGAGTGAATGCGAAATGTGTCAAATCACCACTACAGTATTGCATGCCGGCGAGGCACAAAATCGCGGGAAATTTCTCACTGCAAGTGACATGAGGTGACATCACTTCCGGTCGCTGTTATTTCGGTGATTTTCGCACCTACGCCAAAACAATAAAAATTCTCTTTTAGGGGCCGACCATTTAACTCTTGAGGGGGGGTGTGGATGATTTTGAAAAAAAATTTCCTGCAAGCCCTTGTCGGAAGAAAAAAATTGCATGCAGCACAAATGAAATAGAAAAAAATTCTTGCACTGCTGCAAGCAAGAAAAAAAAATGTTGCAAAGCTATTTCATCATTTCAGGGGGACTTTACAAAATCCCAGCAAAACTGCAACCATTCTTCCCTTGCTCCCTTTAAACGCTGGAGTTGGTTATGCTTCAGAATGTGCAATGCATTCTTAGCTTTATAGGGTCCGACAATCTGTGAGCCAGCGAGCCACTCCAGTTAGCCTAAAGCTATTTTTCAAATTAGACCATGATCAACTAACTTCAATTCTGCTTTCACACCTGTTTTGGAGATTTCGGTCCACTTTTAAATTGTAACTAGTGAATAGCAGCATCAACCATGTTTAGAAGTGGACTGAAAAAAGGCTGAGCAAAAATTATAAGTGCTATTTTTCAAATAAGACCATGGTCAACTAACTTCAATCCTGCTTTCACATTTGTTTTTGAGATTACAGTCCACTTTTAAATTTTAACTTATGATTCTAGCAGTAATTACCATGCTATGAGCATTTCTGAACTGCTTTTTGCTTTTTTTTAAAATAAGAAACTAAACATTTTCAAATCTACCTGTGGAGCATCACTAATATTATGACGTAATATTACATGAGTGTAAAGAATGACTTTCCGAAAACATGTTTTTGTATAGCATGATTTTGTATAGCTGACAACATTTTAAGGCTTTGCAGCTCCATATTGAACTATTACAACAATAACCACAATGTAAATGTAAATACATTCTGTAAATGTAAACACATGACACTTTTTTGAGGAAAAAAAAATCCTGCAGAGAAATGAAGAGGAAAAAAAAATATTCTGCAGAGCATTTAGAAGGAAAAAAAATATCCTGCCCACCAGGTTGCTAGAAAAAAAAAAGCTTGCTGACCAGAAATCATCCACCCCCTCCCTCAAGAGTTAAATGGTCGGCCCCTTAGGAAAGCGCTTTATTTCAAGAGATAGCCCAGAGATAGCCCTGTCCCAGCGAGTCACTTTTTCCCGTTGTTTGCTTGTAAGATCGGAATTATAGATTCGCTGGAAACTTTTTTACTGATAGACCGTGAGAAGTCTGAGCGCGCGCAAAATTTTAGGGGTGACACATTTTGGGTAGTCTTACATGAAGTAGTAACCATTTTATGCGCTGTTCAAAATGGATTGGAGGGGTTACTTCTCTCCTTTGCTTTCCGTTTTCTTCGCTCTTATTCAATTCTCCGTATCAGAATTGACTCCTGAACAATGCAGAGACTTGGGATTTTCAGTTAATCTGCTCTGTAGCTCGTGCGATGAATTAAAGCCCTTCAATCTTACATCGGAACCATCTCTAGAGCAGAATTGTCGAAAGTGTTGCCACGCCGACGGCCAAGAGGAAGCCACCAAGGTTTGAAGAAACATTGTATTCAGCACTTAATTGCACAGTTCTGTTTATCGCAAATGCATATAGTTTTCCTTCACTGATAAATTTACTACAAATCGAATTAATCTTATTTTAATTTTTTTTTGGTCTGCATGTGACGTCACGACGCCATGTTGGATTTCCAATTAAATGGCAAATTATTATGTATTGAATATACTTTCACTTAAATTATTGCTAAGATAAAAACAAGATTTGGATTTGCTTGAAGAAACATAAAATCCAACATTCTTTTAAATAAATAATGGCAAATGCGCACAGTGGGGACAAACCAGCTGATGTAATGCCACACAGGACACTGTAAATAAAACGAAACTGAATCTCGTGGCTCAAACAAAAGAAAAAAACATGATCGTTGTACTGTTTCCTACTGGCAGGTTGGTTAGTTGGGTACTTTTTCAAAAAAAGCCACCAGGAGATTGCAAGTGAAATATTTTAAGTACTGGGGTGGCCTTTAGAAATTTTTTTCAAACAAGCACCTACTAGCCAGTGGATAGTAAATTATCCACTGACTAAAGTTAACTGCCAATTTTACAAGTTATTCATCATTTTTCTTTTTTGCCACCCAAGAAAGATATTCTGGAATTGATCGTGCAAGATAATTAACCCATTCTATCAAGGAAGGGAGAGAGGGTCCTCTCTTTTTCTTCTTAATATAATTTATTTTCCCCTTTATTTTGTTTAGCGGTATGCTTTTGCCTCTCTTGAAGTGTGCAACTGAAAGATAGGAAGGTTCCCTCAAATACAGGGTAAGAACAAGCTGTTAACATGACCATACTGGCACATAGTTTAGAACTTGCTACAGGCAAACCTTATACAGTATTTCCTTGAATAATAGCTGTCCCTCAATTACCCCCCCCCCCCCCTCAAATTTCAGTTATGATAAAATGGGATAATAAAACAATATTTAGGACCTGACTTCCAGTGAGCAATATTTGAAATAATCATACCCTTCCATTACTCACCCCCTTTGAATAATTGCCCCTTTTGGTGTGAGAAAAAAATGTAGCCCCTGGCTATCATTTAAGGAAGTACATTAACTTACTAGCATTAGCTTATGCTTGTTTTAGGTAAATTGGTTTGATTCTGTGAAACAATATTATTATCTTACTGAGGATGTGGGTGGGTTCTAAAGCTGGTTCTGGGACTGCCGAGACTCCAAAGCTCAAAGCATTTCCTAAATGTCAATCACTAGCTCACCATTTCTTAGCCACCTTAGCTTTTGACAGTAGGCTCCACTTCCTCAAACCCTGGCTATCTTGAATCCCCCTGCTGTCTCGAACTGAAATATGTTTCCCTTGGATTTGTTCCCTATTTTTCCGTCTTTCACTATTGCCTATCTTGAACTCAGCTATCTCAAGTACCAAATCAAACTTTTTTAAACATTTTTTCCCCTTTGATTTCAACTTTGACTTTTCTTTACCCTTTGCTTGAAAAGAAACAAGCAAGACATTCTCTATATTCAAGGTCATTTCGGACATTCTCATAGTCAATATACACATATAACTTCCTTCAGTTCCCCCTTAGTAATGTTGTGATGGATTTAGAAATGACAGTCAAACTAACAAGCAACAACATTGAAAGGGGAAGAGGTGGTCAGCAATAAATTCAAGTTTTTCATTTGTTTTCAAGGGTGCATTCATAAAGGAAATCCAGTTTTCTGGGATAGTGTCTCAACAACAATGCAATTGCTTGTAGCTCTTGAAATATGTCTTCAACAAGGAGAATGAAATACTCAGTTAACTATTAAATGTGAAAAGTGTTAAATGGCTTTTATACAACCAGGTTCAGGTCAAAGTCTTGCTTGGTAACAGTAAAAAACATCAGATAAGGAAACCTTGAGAATGTGATATTTTGTCCATATTTATGTGCTGATCAATTCCAAAGTTCAACATCCCCCCTCCTCCCAGGTGACCCCCTGGGCATTTGAACTTTTGACGATTGGCTTGTTCAAATTCGCTCCCCTTGGGGCAAAAAAGCCATTCAAATACCCCACCAATTAGTACTAAACTACCTCTCCTTAAACACAAATTTTGTCTTCAATCAAACACTTTACATGCCTGTCAGAGAGAGATATGCTGTAATGACACCTTCAAACTTCTTTGAAAGAGTTATTCACTAACAAAGGTGAAATTCTATCTAAGACTTGTAAATCCGTCAAACCCTTCAAAAAGCGAAACAAAAAATCATGGGCGAATACCTGAGAACAGGAGATAAATCCGGTTCAAATTCCCCACCCTTCCAAGGCAACGTTAAAATTCCCCCCCTCCCCAGGCAGGATGCACAGTCAAATGCCCAAGGTATGCCTGGGGGGTGGATGTTGAAGTTTCAAATTGATTGGCGCATTATTTCCAAGTACAATTTTAAAATAATCGATTTAAAGCTGGTGAACTGACTTTCTTGTACATTGCATAATAAAGGTTTTTCCTGTTCATTTCCCTTTTTGCAGCCTTTGTCCGAAGCGAGAGGCCTGCAAAGTTTCCTAATCTTAGGATAAACGTAAGTGGTCCAAATTACTGCCTGTTTTGAATGTAAACCTTTAAGCCCTAACAGTGATGAAAATGCAATTTCTCTTTTCATCATCACTACTTGTTCAAACATTCAAGTGATGAGAATAAAGAAAGTGATCACCAAGGATGAATGACTTAAGAAATGTATGGAGAACAGTAAGGAGAATATGCATTTTCATATCAGGGGTTAAAGGGTTAATCTACTGAAGAAATAAATGGTAAATGTAAATCATCCCCATTATGCTTGCTGTGGCAAAAGAGGCAACATTAGGCTTCTCCACTTCAGCCTGTCTTTGGTAGTCTTCTCAACTCATATGCCCAGACAAGATGTTACAGTTTAACTGTACTGTGTCACTTGTAATTTAATCTAATGTGGCCACCTTGCAATTGCAGCTACTTTATTCTGGCAGGAACAAAGCTCATGTAATCATTAATTTCTTATGTTGTCATCATTCATCATCGTCATTATTCATTCATCTACCTGTATCCATCCGTTCTTAACACACCCATTGCCACCCTTCTAATACAGCTGGCCTTTAAGGCCTTTTGTTGGCTTCTTTAACCCTTTTAGCCCCAACAGTGACCAGCATCAAATTTTTCCTTATCATGTTAGTGAATTATAACACATACAGGTCATGAGAATTTAAAGGAAATGATCACCAAAGATGATATGTAGTGAGGTTTAAGCAAATTCTTCCAGCTAATGCCATAAGAAACATATGGAGAACAGTGAGGAGATTATACATGTGGATATTGGGGCTTAAAGAGTTCAACAGGGTTCCACTGTAACATGATCTCACCTCATTTTTACTTTTCAGTTTGTACGAGGGGCCGATCCAGTTCTTAAGCTTCACGATGAAAATAATGAGGTCAAAGAGGTCCTAAGGTGTGTAAAGGTTTAAAATAAAATGATGTTAGAAAGATAGTGGGAAGGGGAGAAAATATAGGAAACATTTTGTGATATTGCACAACACACTGCAATATTTAGAAAAATGATAAAGAAACAGCAGTAGCTGAGAAAGGGCATGAAGGAAAAACTAGCAGAAAGTTCATCCCCCTCCCCCACCCCCTTAATCGCTCCTAGATAGGATTACATTGGAGTAACATTCCTCCAGGAGGGGTGGGGGAATAGTACAGGAGTACAGCCTTTGCAGAGTTTGTAGGAAACCATCAAATATGCTGCTTACAGTTGTTTATTTGTTGCTTACTTTAAATTAGGTTCCCCTTGAAGAAGAAGGACCCTGCCACTGCTACCCATAACTTCTTTTGTGCTGCTAGAATCTTATAATTTTATTCCAGAAATAATTCTGTCTAGTGTTCTATTTTTTTGCAAAAATATTTCACAGTAAGATATTTCTGTTTATTTCTTCCAGCATTGATAAATGGAATACAGACAGTGTGGAAGAATTTCTAAATGAGAGACTTGCAAAATAAATTGAGAAGACGAGAATAGAAGATGAAACTGTGAGATGCCTTGCACAATATCATGAAGACTTCACCTGAAAACCTCGTCTGGTGTGTGAAGTTGGAGAAAAAGCTGTGCAATGGTCTCTGCAAAGTGCTAGCTGTATAAAAAATATATTTATATAGATCTTGAAGCATTGTTACCATGTTTACACATTTTCATTTCATTTCAATAAGTCATTTTGAGACTGAATTTCATTTATCTCACCAGAAACCTTTTTCTCCATTTTATTATTGTACTTTGGATTCAACACCTACATCCTTCATCAGAAAAGATGAAACACTTGCAAGTTGTGGAAATTTGTTTGGTTGCTGTGTTAACTTTTTACATTTTTGAAGTGTCAGGGTCTCTCTTGTAAAATATGCTCTTGTTTGGTAATTCTACGCGAAGGGTAGTCAATGTCAAATGGTGACAGCATCTGCTTGTAGTTCAAGCTTAGCCTCAATTGAGCATACAGTATTAGCCATAATCTAGTACCCAATATCCCTAAGTCAGGTTGTCTACAGTCTTTTTTTTCAACAGTTCTCATGAAGGATTTAGGAGTTCTATATCACTCTGAATGTCTCTCTCCACCCAGGTGTCTAATTGGGTACCGGCGACATACTGCCGGGGTAACCCTGTAATGGACTAGTATTCCAGCCAGGAGGGAGTAGTGCTCAATACTCCCAGTTGCTTCATGCTACAGCCCAAGTGCAACTTTATCCTTTTTTATCCTTTTTGCCTCACTATGAAAACCTTACTTTAAGTTCAATGTTATTGCTGAAGGGGATAACAGCTGATGTTTTCACTGTTTGTATGATGACTTTACCATAAACTCTTTAGGAGCTTGTAAAGTCTGAGATTTGTAACAGGATACTGATGTTGTAATGTCCATTATTTACCATTTTGTGAAACTAGTATACTCTAATGTAAACATGGTATACAATAAATATTTGTTACTTTCTGGGGTGGAAATGGCGACTTTCAAATGGCAAACTATAACTGCACTCATTTTACTTCAAAGAGCACACATCTATAAAACACTAGTGTTTGTGGATTTAAACTGCAAAGTTGTTAATGTCAACAGTGCAAATGTGTCAAGGTAAGGTCGCTAAGTCCTATCAAATTCTATCACTCACCGGACTTGAGGTTTTTAGAGGCCAAAGACTTGCCACTCAGCTTCAAGTTTGAAACGTTTTTCTGGTAACCTGCAATCAGGTTCTATTTTGTTACCCCACCATGAGGACAGGGTCAAGTTATACCCATTTTTTCGTGGTTTTTTGAATTTTTTTTGCGCGGCCAAACAAATATTCGTCCCAAATTTCCACTACATTACTTGGGCTTGTATCTTGAGTGACCGTAATATATTTTGTACCCTGAGGGGAGGGGGAACAACGGCGTGGTCTAATGCTCCTGGGGCTTTTCTTGTTGTGCTTGGTGAAATAGAACGACCAACAAAAGAGAATACGAGAGCAATGCTAAAATTCAGCCTGGTTCCAGGTTATTTTCTGGTAAAACTGTCCACAATGTGGTCTTTTAATAACAACAAGACTCACCTTTTGTAGACTGTGATTCAGGCAAGCACTAATCCTTGTTCTGCGGTGAGATTAGCTTTGATAATAGTTGTCATTGTCTAAGTGGCCCAATTTTGTTCTCGTTTTCAAACCTTTTCTCTGGTTAGACGTGTGGTTTGGGGTGCTTTGTGGTTTGGGGTGCTTAAATTCAAGTTTTTCATTTGTTTTCAAGGGTGCATTCATAAAGGAAATCCAGTTTTCTGGGATAGTGTCTCAACAACAATGCAATTGCTTGTAGCTCTTGAAATATGTCTTCAACAAGGAGAATGAAATACTCAGTTAACTATTAAATGTGGAAAGTGTTAAATGGCTTTTATACAACCAGGTTCAGGTCAAAGTCTTGCTTGGTAACAGTAAAAAACATCAGATAAGGAAACCTTGAGAATGTGATATTTTGTCCATATTTATGTGCTTATCAATTCGAAAGTTCAACATCCCCCCTCCTCCCGGGCAACCCCCTGGGCATTTGAACTTTTGACGATTGGCTTGTTCAAATTCGCTCCCCTTGGGGCAAAAAAGCCATTCAAATACCCCACCAATTAGTACTAAACTACCTCTCCTTAAACACAAATTTTGTCTTCAATCAAACACTTTACACGCCTGTCAGTGAGAGATATGCTGTAATGACACCTTCAAACTTCTTTGGAAGAGTTATTCACTAACAAAGGTGAAATTCTATCTAAGACTTGTAAATCCGTCAAACCTTCAAAAAGTGAAACAAAAAATCATGGGCGAATACCTCAGAACAGGAGATAAATCCGGTTCCCCACCCTTCCAAGGCAACGTTAAAATTCCTCCCTCCCCAGGCAGGATGCACAGTCAAATGCCCAAGGTATGCCTGGCGGGTGGATGTTAAAGTTTCAAATTGATTGGCGCATTATTTCCAAGTACAATTTTAAAATAATCAATTTAAAGCTGGTGAACTGACTTTCTTGTACAGTCGAACCTCGATTATCCGGACTCGGTGGGACTAGGGTAAATAGTCCGGATAATCGAAAATATGAATATTAATGAGACAATGTAAACAAAAGAAATAAAGATAACATGAGACGAGAGTTCTTTGCGGTAAACATTTCCACAACAGTCCAGTTTCGTCCGCGTTGTAGATTTGTTCCGGTATCAGCCCTCTTTCCTCGATTACTTTGTTCAGTTTTTGTAAAAAGGGTTCAACAGTTTCTTCTGCTGCTGAAAGTTTCTCGCCTTGAATGCTGAGGTTCCTTATGCCATGCCGATTTTTGAATTTGTCTAACCAACCAGTTGATGCCTTAAAGCTTTCATGATCAGCTGACTCGCCATTTAACTGCATAGAGAAATGTTCCGCTTTCTCCTGAAGAAGCGGTCCTGAAATTGGTGTTCCAGTTGACCTCTGCTGAATAAACCAGGTGTACATTAAGGCCTGATCCAACCGCTCGTCATTTGCAACAAAACAATACTGAACCAATCAAAATTCAGCTGAACGCATTAGAATGCTTCTTGTCTCTCTTTGTCTCCGAGCGCTCGATCTTTCGAAAGCGGAGCATGTAATGCGCTGTTTTAAATGCAATTTTCCTGACTTTTAACATAATTTCTGAATTTTTTTACCTCCTAAAGTTTTTAACATCTAAGGTCATTAATATTCATGAAAAAAACGGGACCAGAGAAAAAGTCCGGATAATCGAAAATTCCGGATAATCGATGTCCGGATAATCGAGGTTCGACTGTACGTTGCATAATAAAGGTTTTTCCTGTTCATTTCCCTTTTTGCAGCCTTTGTCCGAAGCGAGAGGCCTGCAAAGTTTCCTAATCTTAGGATAAACGTAAGTGGTCCAAATTACTGCCTGTTTTGAATGTAAACCTTTAAGCCCTAACAGTGATGAAAATGCAATTTCTCTTTTCATCATCACTACTTGTTCAAACATTCAAGTGATGAGAATAAAGAAAGTGATCACCAAGGATGAATGACTTAAGAAATGTATGGAGAACAGTAAGGAGAATATGCATTTTCATATCAGGGGTTAAAGGGTTAATCTACTGAAGAAATAAATGGTAAATGTAAATCATCCCCATTATGCTTGCTGTGGCAAAAGAGGCAACATTAGGCTTCTCCACTTCAGCCTGTCTTTGGTAGTCTTCTCAACTCATATGCCCAGACAAGATGTTACAGTTTGACTGTACTGTGTCACTTGTAATTTAATCTAATGTGGCCACCTTGCAATTGCAGCTACTTTATTCTGGCAGGAACATTAAAGCTCATGCAATCATAAATTTCTTATGTTGTCATCATTCATCATCGTCATTATTCATCCATCTACCTGTATCCATCCGTTCTTAACACACCCATTGCCACCCTTCTAATACAGCTGGCCTTTAAGGCCTTTTGTTGGCTTCTTCAACCCTTTTAGCCCCAACAGTGACCAGCATCAAATTTCTCCTTATCGTGTTAGTGAATTATAACACATACAGGTCATGAGAATTTAAAGGAAATGATCACCGGACATAAAATGTGTTGATGTTTAATCAAATTCTGTTCTCCATATGTTTCTTATGTTACTAGTTGGGAGAATTTGATTAAACATCAACACATTTTATGTCCGGTGATCATTTCCTTTAAATTCTCATGACCTGTATGTGTTATAACACATACAGGTTAGCTTTGATAATAGTTGTCATTGTCTAAGTGGCCCAATTTTGTTCTTGTTTTCAAACCTTTTCTCTGGTTAGACGTGTGGTTTGGGGTGCTTGACTTGTAATCAGGAGATTCCAGGTTCAAGTCCTGGTAGGTCCAAGTACAACTGCTAACATTAACCCCGAGGCCACAACACATAAATAGCTAGCTAGTTGGCCTGCCACCAGTTGCTGTGTTTATGTTGAATTCATTTCGAGAATGAATTTATGAAGCAATTATGTATGTGAAATGCGGATGAAGTGATGACGACCATTCACAGAAAGATGTTAACTTATTGAAGCAGTCGATAAAAGAACAACCTGAAAAAATTCAGGCTTAAAAAGGGGATTCAAACCATGACCTCTGCCATACTGGTAGAGCACTCTAACCAACTGAGCTTTCAAGCCAACTGGGAGCTGGGCATTTGTGAATTTGTATTAATGTACTAGTCAAATTGAAGCTTCAACATCCCCCCCCCCCCCCCCCGAGGCATACTCTGGGCATTTGACTTTGCATTGTGCCCGGGAAGGGGGGACTTTGAACGTTGCCTTGAAAGGGTGGGGAATTTGAACCGGATTTCTCTCTTGTTCTGGTGTAATATGCCTGTTAGTTTTTTCGGTATTTGCAAGGTTTGACGGATTTACAAGATAAAATTTCTCCTTTGTTAGTGAATAACTCTTTCAAAAGGGTCTTCAAAAGAAGTTTGAAGGTGTCATCATAGCATATCTCACCCTGAAAAGTGTGAACAGTGATTGAAGACAAGAAGAGGTATTTCAGAACTAAATTGGTGGGGCATTTCAATGGCTTTTTTGCCCCAAGGGGAGGGAATTTGAACAACCCAATCTTAAAAAGTTCAAATGCCCAGGGGGGATGTTGAAGCTTCAATTTGACTGGTACAAAATCCCGTAGATGGTGAACAAATAAGAATGTATATGAAGTAACCACCTATGTGAACTGCAGATGAAATAATGAAATGACCACCATCACAGTCAAGTGGGGAGGGGGGGCGGGAGACCGGGAAAAAGGGGGGTGGGAAACGGGATTCCCAAGGTGGCGGGAAGGGAGAGAAAAAGGGGAAAAATATGCAACATTGCACAATATTTTGCAATCGAAAAAATGCAAAGAGGGGGGAGAGTCGACAAAATACAGGGCGGATTAAAGGGTACGGGAAGCGGGAGGTTTAACCTCACCCCCCCCCCACCACGTTAAAGATAATATGAAAGAATTCATTTTGTTACTCTCTATTTCATCACCATGACCTCTCTCTGTGCCAGAAGGCACACAAGGCTGTACTATCTATTTACATGCGAATTGAAGTGACCAGGCAAAGTTGACACATCCTAGTTGGCACATTAGCTTAATCTAAATAAAAGCAACTGAGAACTTCATGCTCCATTTCGAACCTGTGACAAAAACAACAAACAATTCACACTCCAGTGCAGGCAATTTGATGGTTATTTTCTTATTATCATGTTACGGTCACTCTCAAGCAAGACCAAAGTCATGCAAAATGAGTCTTAAATATTACAATGTATTAAGCCTGTCTCATACTCTGCTTATAACAGCAGATGTGGCAAAAAATTCTGTTCACTCCAAATTAAATAAAAGAAAAAAGACAGTAAAAATGTGTCAGCTTAAGGAACTCTAACACAATTACAAATCTACTGAAAACCTTAACAAATGATGGAACATGTAGGGTAGAGCAAACTGCTAGCCCGTTGCAGCTTGGTTATCATGTGTTTATGAAGTCCAAGTTTTCCTAAAAGCTGTTCTGTAATGACCTTTCTGAGAAATTTCACTGAAGAGAGGAAAGTAAGGGCTTTGTTCATTAAATTTGTTAAATTTTTGCACAAATTTCCTGTTCCTATGGAAAATTCAGTGGTATTTAACCACAGTCAGTTATGGAGACATTAAGGTGATCCCAACTTTTGAGCCCGTGGATAAGATCCTATGGTGTGACCATTTAAGTGAAACCTCATTAGCAGTCCTTTCACATGGTACTATTTATATCTCAGTATTTTGAAAAAATGAAATCTGGAATAATATTTGTCTTGAATTTTGAATTTAAGCACTCTTGGGAGTGAAAGGGTTAAGAAAACGCATCAGGTGAGAAGGAAGAAGGAAAACTACAAATGATCTAAAAAAAGTTCAGTAGCCAAAAGCTTCTTCCCAAACCCCTAATACATTGTACAATCCATGAACCACTCAACTAAATTATATCAAGTTTTTCGATTGTTTTTAAAGGACTGCTAATTTACCAGACCAAATTACCCTAACCATTCCACATTGTCAAGTACTCAAATCTGAAGTGTCACATACTAGTAATTGAATCTTACATATTTACAACTCATAAAATCATGATCCCAGGATCATAATCAGCTAATAAAATTAACCTGTTCCACAGCTTTAAAAGTTGTGTAAATAAACTTTTCTCTACAATTTGCTGATTACAATTGTATTAAATACTGCAACTTAATCTACAAAATAATAGAAATGTCTCTTGTTCTACATAACTTTCAACATCCATAAGTGCCTTAATGAAAATCAGTTATTTCAAGTGAAGTTAAAGATGTTTTTTCTGCAACATCCTGTTCATGAGAAAGCTAAACAGACACAAAACAGTTCCATTTGTCGTTCTTAGCATCATAGTATTCAATGGATTTCAGAAATGATGTACCACCAAAGCCGCCAACAGCATAAATATGGTCATCAATAACAACTGCTCCAACATTATGACGTGGAGTGTTCAGACTAGCAACAATTTTCCACTCATCTGTGGAAGGGTCGTAACACTCAACGCTGTTCAGGAAGTTGGTGCCGTCAGAACCACCAAACACGTACAATTTACCATGCAGAGCAGCGGCCCCAGCACCACGGCGGGGAGTTTTCATTGGTGGGATCAAATACCAGTGGTCTTCATCAGGGTCGTAACATTCAACACTATTGAAACATGTCCATCCGTTGTAGCCACCAATCGCATAGAGCCTGCCATTCAAGGACTCCACGCACAGGTTGTTCCTTTCGGTGTTCATCGGCGCAACTCTTGTCCACTCTTCTGTCTCAGGGTCGTACATTTCCACACTTTTCAGGTTTCTGGGTCCCTCGTAACCCCCCGCTGCATAGATGCGGCCATCAATTACGCCTGTTCCAAAACTACAACGGCACTGCAACATGGATGGTGCCAAACTCCAGGCGTTTGTGGCTTCATCGTAAGTTTCAACTGTGCTGAGTTCTGTGTGTCCATTGGAGCCACCAATGGCATAAACCTTACCATTTACCACCTCAGATTCCAGCCGTCCCCTGTGCGAGTTCATGTTAGTGACAGGCATCCATTCATTCACCTGTGGGTCGTACATCTCCACAGTGTTGAGGCAGTCACCTCTGTCATAACCACCAATCGCATACAGTTTTCCATTGACATTTACAGCTCCCACGCTACAGCGACCTGATGAGTCAAAGCGAATGTAAGCCATTAACAACCCTGCAGTTATATAACTCTTACTTTTCATTATAAAGGGTACATCACCATAAAATTCATTCAAGCAAGTAGACCAGAATGAAAGACTTTAAGCTGGATGTATTTAAGCCATCACACAACCTACTCTGGCATTGGTTGAGATCAGATCAGACGTATGCCTTATGTTGGATTGGTTTGCCACAGAAAATTTAAGGGCAAAGAACTTTTTATCACTGGTACAACAAATGCACATGTAAACATATGTGAATCAAACATGCCCAATATCACAAATTTTATGATTGTGCAAATAATTGTCACTAACCCAAAATTGCATGTTCCTGAGTTGCTGAGCCTGTTTTAACCCTTTAAGCCCTGATATAAAATTGCATATTCTCCTTACTGTTCTCTATACATTTCTTATGGAACTAGTTAGGAGACTTTGTCCAAATATCAAGACACCTTATCCTTCGCTGCACCGGTATCGCAGAGGTCATGGGTTCGATTCCCATTCAAGCATGAATTTTTTCAGGTTTCTTCTTTTCAACCGCTTAGGTTGAAACACCTTCACTGCGATGATCTACACATAATTCTATCTTTATCCGCAGTTCAAATAATTATATGAATTTCATATATTAATATTCATTCATTCTCCATCTACGGGATAAATACGAACTCTCAATTGACCAGCTCCCAGTTGGCTTGATAGCTCAGTTGGTTAGAGCGCTGGACCGGTATCGCAGAGGTCATATTCAAGTAGTGATAATGTTAAGAGAAATTTCATTTCTGTCACTGTTAAGGGCTTAAAGGGTTAAAAATGGCTAGGAGTAAAATGCTACAAGGTAGCCTAACACAAATACCATAACCTCTGTCACCTAAGGAGCAATAAATTACTTCCCCAAAATCTCATTCAAAAACAGGGGTGTGGCTTATCCAAAAGAAAATCTATAGTCCACTTTCCCTTATCAGTAATAAATATGCAGAAAAAATAACAATAAAAGCTAGTGTCATAACCTTTCTCCATGCTTGAGTGTATATCTTTCTGTAAAAAGATTTTTCGTTTCTAAACTCAGGGTGTGGCTTACATACCAGTGTGGCTTGTAGGCCGCTGTTTACAGTGTATGAAAAAAGTAATCAAGTTAAAATTGGCTTTAACTGAATTAATGTTGGGGTAAACAACACATACACTGGAGATGTAGTGTTAGATACCTCTACTCATCGGCGCTATTAGTACCCAGTCTTCCGCAATCGTGGAATCCCCAGATTCCGAGTTATTACAGCTGGAGTGAGCTTGGGAATGGATCGATATTGCCACCAGTGTTCCTCCCAGTAATGCCACCCCCACACAACCACTATCGCCGCTCTGAACAGCACCAACCAACCGGAAATCCTTCTCTGACATCCAGGATTGCCTCTTCTTGTTGTTATTGTTTTCAATGAGAACAATCAGGTCCTCTTCGTCTTCGCTGCTGTTTGGCTCAACTTTGCAAAGATGCTCCATTGAGGTGTAGCGGATGTACTCACGTTGAGCTTCCGTTGTGATCAGCTTGGACTTTTCATCGCCCGAATCGAGATCTTCCAACGTGCACTCCTTGAGTTCATTATCTGCTGTCAGGAACATGATGTGTGTCTTCTCCAGTAGCCCTCTTAGGTTGATGTTTCCCTCCTTTAAATATAACAAAGTACAATCAGTTTAACAGTCTAGTTGCCATTGCAAATGGGAAATACTTGCCACTACCTGTTAACCCGGCCAACAACAGTTACAAGACCCTGACCATATTAACAGGGTGACCAGATTAAAGGGTGTTTTTTTAATAACAACAAAAAAGACCAAGTGAGCATTTGTTCTGACCAAAATGTAATGACCATAACAGCATGGTGACCACATGACCGAAAGGTGGCCATGTAAACAGAGGGACTGATAGAAAAGGGCTAATAACAACAAATTTAGGCACCATAACCGGAGTATAATGGTTAGAGTATAACGCACAGCACAACAGTTCACTACCCAATACTTCATCTCAAGTCTTGGTATCCTGAAGCAACAAGGAGCAACAGAAGCAGAATTATCCTAGGAAGATTAAAGTCCTATTGCAGGACTCCCATTCTTCAATATCCAGCTCAAGCCCAACCAGAATAGCATGCTTCATGGATGGTATCACAGTCCTTTCCAACGACACATTTGCACAACAACAGTTACAGGTAATTTTCAAATTTTCACTGACTGCAGGGACACTATTCACAGGTCATGTGGCACCCTGTGAAAGTGCAATCACCAATTTTAAGAAAACTACAAAAATATTGAAAGTTCATAATTTTATTTTATGCTGTTCAACAGAACTTTGAATAAGACATACAAATAAGTTACAGCACTAGAATGGACATGGCGTTGAACACCAAGTGATGGATAATACACACACACGACTGACGAAGGCGTTGTGATAACACTGAAATAATTCGACTCGAAAACAATTCTTTGGTTCAAGTCCTTAAAATTTGTTATTACTGGTGTTTCCAAAGCAGGAAATTAACTTTTTCAGTAAGTTGAGCAAAGTTTGCTCAACTGTAATCTAGTCCTTAGTCCTGGTAGTTGACAAGCACTTCAAAGACATGTTTAAGAAAGGCTCATAATTAGTGACAGAGATCACCATTTTTCAATTTCCTTTTAATTAATAAACCTGGTTAGGATGGACACCGTGTTACTGCAGACACTCCTTTGTTTCGTTGATACCAGAGATTAGCTATGATCTTGCGAAGGCAGAAAATAAACACTAATTTCAATTTTAGAACTGCTCAAATTTGTTGACTCTCTGTAAATGGCTGTTGACTCTGCAAGACAGCACTTCTCAGATGACAGTATCAACTGGCAAATTGAATGGAGAAAAGCAAACATAACTTAACAAACCGGCCAAACCACTAATGAAGTTACGTACCAACTTATGACATGTCACATGTGTACATCTGATTCATATGAAGACACCAATCAGAAATACTATAAAGTGAAAAAGCTTTTATTTTCGAGAGCAAGCAAAACAGGACATAATTTTCTATTTACGTTTTTGATGTCAAATGGGAACAAGCTATATTGACCTCAATAATTCATGATTTCCTTCCTTGAAATAAAAGTGTTGAAAGTTCAAAAGAGATTTTGCAAATAATTTAAGATGAACACAAATTGGTAGGTAGGGCATCTAAAAATGCAATTTATAGAATTACAGTTGCAATAAAATATTACAGAACCAAAACACAGCAAGCTTGATTCTTCAATGATCGGACAGGCTCAAATGAGCACATGTCAAGCAAGAGAAAAAACAAAGTTAATATGTTATGTATTTTACACCACAAAAGAGGAGATTTGTGAGGCTTAGGACATGACTGATTGTGATGCAGACACAAGAATTATTCAGGGTTTCAGAGGTCAAGACAAGGAATAAAGCATTTAAAAAAGTTGTCAGTGGAACACTTCATTATGGAAAATATAGTTTTTTAGAGATGGGCTTTAAAATTATTTATTCAGGGATAAGTGCAAGCAGTGAAGCAGAGCCATAGTCAATAAGCTTAAGCTTAAGTCTTTTCTCTATCGCAGCTCCTACACAATGCCTTTGTTAATTAAGTGTCTTCGTTTGGGGCAAAACAAAATTGTCAGTGAAAGTTACATGCCAATGCAATTCATCGACAAACGCCGACAGAGCGCTTGGAATTGAAGTTTTCAATAAGGGACAATAAAGAGGGAAAGGAATTTGATAGTACATGCATTCATACACAAACATCCATCCGGGATCACGGAAATATATTCAAGTGTCCATATTTCCCGCTCTAATGTTTTCCCGCGAAAATTATAGTCGTCTAATGTCACAAACATCCTCGAGGGTCTGGACAAAAGATGAACAAACCTCGCAAAACATGCCCACATTTAGAGGAATTCAGGTTTAATACGTAAGATGATTGAAATAAAGTGAAAGCTATTTCTCGTTAAAATTGAAATAGATCAAAACAGCTAGGCAGGGGTTGTAAAAAAACGGTAAACATACAACAGCGCGTAGAAAGGTGTCACACCAAAGCAAGCAGGTGAAAGAGTACGCGGTTAAAAAATTATGTTTATGGCTTCCTCACCTCAAGTCGTTTCTGTGCCCAGTTTATTGCCACATTACAGAGCTTCTCAGAATCGATGCTTTCTTTCAATCTGTCGTTTGTGGTGGCTAGCTCGATTTGTAGCCGAGGCAACTGGAAGAAGTCCTTCTGGTGGTAGATTTCTTCAACATGTTGTTCGATGAATTTATCGACAGCGGCCATCAAATTAGGGCAGTCTTGTCTCTCTGCAAAGTCTCTTATGGACATCCAGTTCAGGGGAAGAACTTTCTCGCAAATAAACTGCTCACAAGAGTCTTGGACATCTTTCATGCCAAGGATTTTAGCCGCATGATAAACGCCAAGGGCACCTTCTGGACAAACTCTTAGCTTAGCTGTGTAGGCAAACTCCACCAGAATTTCAACAGCATTCGGATCTAACCCTTCCAGCTCTACTCTCAACACGGAGTCATCTTCACCATTTCGATTCTCCAGCAGATTGGGAATTGCTGCAGCCAAAATACAGCGGTGGACTTTTATCTCTCTGTCGCTAACTTTGAGAATTGCATCACAGAAGCGCGCGCTCTGTCGTTGCTCGTTCAGAGCTTCGAACACCTTTCGAATATGGCCATCATTTTGGAACATTAGATGCCCTGCGACTGGTATCTTCCTGGTTCCACACACGTCGTCAGTGTCCTGATAACAAAAAAAATCGGCTATAATTTTCATAAAGAAGAACTTCTTTATTTTAAATTAGATCGGAGAATAACAAACAGGATTTTGTAATCAACGCCATAGAACTAGGTTCTATAGAATTATACGTCAAAAGCGCAAAAAGTTTTAGTTTTACTTCAATTCAACTTTGAAACGAAATTTTTAGTTTCATTCATGACCGACAAGCCACTAAACTTGAATAGCCGTTCACCAAGCCAATAAACTTGAATAGCCGTTCTCCATGGGTACCCGTTCCACATGTACAAGACAAGGAAGACTGTTCACTCCAGCAGTTTCTACACTTGGTCGAATTCTTTGATTCTTTCTCAGTACAAACCGTTTCATACTGTAACACTCCGACTGCTGATAGGTCTGGTCAAATCGTACTTTTACAGTGTAAGGATCGGCGACTTGTCACTAAATACAACGCCTTCTACAGCCTTTTGAAAGCACGCGGTTTATTAAGATTTGCAACTCATCGACTGTGAAATAGCCAGGAAAGATAAAGTTATCTGTTCTCTAGTTTATCCTGACGAAAAAAGAAAAACAAATTTGGAAAAGAAAAGAAAGATGGAAGCGTTTTACACAGCTGAAGAGCAAACTTGATAACTTTACCTTCGCCCTTGATGAATTCATGTCGCTGTTTTCGTATCTCAACTACGGCGTTGGACGATGGAGTCGTAAACAGGAACTGAGCGTTCAATGGGCAACGCAAAATTCTTTGTCTGTAAGACAGAGATTTCGTTCTTCATGTGGAGCTCGAGGAAAACACCATAGAACCGATCGTTCGATAGCAAGAAACAACAAATGTGGCTGAACCAAGTAAAACACGTGAGTGGAGACCGCACTGGGAGCACGTATTTTACGGGTAATCGGTTTCTGATTGGATAACGATAACAATCGCCTTTGTCTATCAACCTAGTCTATTTGTTAGCAGCAAGAACTTCTCATTTCCGGTCAATCAAGAAAAAAATTTTTGCGATTCTGCTCGCGAACTTTACCTTGTTTTGAAGGCTGCGGGAAAAAAAGAATGTTACATCCTACATATTGAATATGTCTATGTTCCTTGCTCTTTTATGGTAATCTATCAAAATTTGCTTCCACAGTGTTCTTGTTGAATTTTCCTTGCATACTGCATTCTGTATAAAAAAAAATTGTTAAGAGTGTACGTTTCTTGCTAACAGAGATGTCTAACAGAAAAGAGAGCACGTTATTTTTTTGTGAAGAATATTTCCTCCAAATACAAGTTAGAGGTGGCCAGGGAGTGATGTTTTTGGCGAAGCGTGCAACACCCCATGCCCGCGTAGGAAAATAACTAAAATTTAGCCTAGTAATTGACTGTTGATCAGTTCACGGTACACCGTTTAGTCGGGGGAAGGCAGAACAGGGCGAGAAAAACAAACTTACTTTTAGGGTTTTCCGATTTAGGGGCCGACCATTTAACTCTTGAGCGGGGGTGTGGATGATTTCGAAAAAAAATTTCCTGCAAGCCCTTGTCGGAAGAAAAAAATTGCATGCAGCACAAATGAAATAGAAAAAAAATTCTTGCACTGCTGCAAGCAAAAAAAAAAAATGTTGCAAAGCTATTTCATCATTCCAGCAAAACTGCAACCATTCTTCCCTTGCTCCCTTTAAACTCTGGAGTTGGTTATGCTTCAGAATGTGCAATGCATTCTTAGCTTTATAGGGTCCGACAATCTGTGAGCCAGCGAGCCACTCCAGTTAGCCTACAGCTATTCTTCAAATTAGACCATGATCAACTAACTTCAATTCTGCTTTCACACTTGTTTTGGAGATTTCAGTCCACTTTTAAATTGTAACTAGTGAATAGCAGCATTAACCATGTTTAGAAGTGGACTGAAAAAAGGCTGAGCAAAAATTATAAGTGCTACTTTTCAAATAAGACCATGATCAACTAACTTCAATTCTGCTTTCACATTTGTTTTTGAGATTTCAGTCCACTTTTAAATTTTAACTTATGATTCTAGCAGTAATTACCATGCTATGAGCATTTCTGAACTGCTTTTTGCTTTTTTTTAAATAAGAAACTAAACATTTTCAAATCTACCTGTGGAGCATCACTAATATTATGACGTAATATTAAATGAGTGTAAAGAATGACTTTCCGAAAACATGTTTTTGTATAGCATGATTTTGTATAGCTTACAACATTTTAAGGCTTTGCAGCTCCATATTGAACTATTACAACAATAACCACAATGTAAATGTAAATACATTCTGTAAATGTAAACACAAGACACTTTTTTGAGGAAAAAAAATCCTGCAGAGAAATGAAGAGGAAAAAAGATATCCTGCCCACCAGGTTGCTAGAAAAAAAAAAAAAGCTTGCTGACCAGAAATCATCCACCCCCTCCCTCAAGAGTTAAATGGTCGGCCCCTTAGCGGAAAATTCACTTAAACGAAACACATTTTTCCGCTTATTGAAAATGTCAATGAAATCACTTAGTTTGCCCATTGTTGCATAACAGGGAGCCTCCACAAATCGAATACGTGAAGTTAATCAGTATATTTCTGTTCCCGGTTTCGCGACAGAGCTATCTTAATACCTCTGAAGATACTAGAGAAGTCGTTGCAGTCAGAGCTTTGCAGGGATGTAGATCTCTAACCTATATTCGGTCGGTTTTTCGCAAGTTATTTCTAGAAATAATAACTTTTAATCGGGATGCCTTGTTTTCACGAGAGACTTCTACAAAGTTTTTCTCTAACTGTGGTCTAATAACCTGACCTCAGTTATTTGACACACTGTTTTCAAGGGGCAAGATAACCAAGATAGATGTAGAAAAAAACTATATACTATATATCTGATATATACTTCATCTTACACAACAGGAGGCAAGGTCAATCGTGCATCGCGGTCATTGCGAGTACACATAGAACACTCTATTGGATTTCGAAAAATGTGTCCTATTTCGAGTGTATTTCGATACTAGAGACCATTTCTACCTTTAGTTGTGTGCACATGTGGATTCCAACAGAGTTTTTCAAACTTGAAAAATACATTAAAATGTCTTGAATCAGAAATTATTGTAGATGCTTATTGTAAAGAAAAATAAACAAAATTCATTAAAAATGCAAGGCGACCTGTTTCTGATGACTTGCTAACGTGGTCCATGTGCATTTCGTTGACACTGAAGGGTGGTGATATCTTAAAGAGTGATATATGCATATAAGTACAGTTTTGCAATTCGTTTGCGTAGTTTTTGACACTAAGAAATGTTAAATAAAAGAGCAGCAGTGTTTTATCGGGTCTAAAATAGGGTTTTCTGATTTAGCGGAAAATTCACTTAAATGGAACTCATTTTTCCGCCTATTGAAAATGGCATTGAAATCCCTTCGTTTGCATATCTGGGAGGCAACACAAATTGCATAAGTTTAGTTAATCAGTATTATTTCCGTTCCCGGTTTCGCGGCTGTGGAATCCCAATTCCTCTGAAGATACTGAGGAAGTCGTTGCAGTCAGAGCTTTGCAGGGATGCAATTTCTTGCGTATATTCGGTCGGTATTTTGACAGTTATTTTTAGAATTAATTATTTAATCGGGATAATTATGCAGTATGGGAACTTATGCCTTGTTTTCACGCGAGGTCACGAAAGAGTTCTGCAAATGTTTTCTCTATAAACTGTGGTCTGATAACTTGACCTCAATTATTTGACACACTGTTTTCACGGGGCAAGATAACCAGAATAGACGTAGAAAAAAACTATATACTATATATGATATATTCTCCATCCCACGCAACAGGAGGCAACGTTCGGCCAATCGTGCATCGCGGTCATTGCGAGTACACATAGAACGCTCTATTGGATTTCGAAACATGTATTCTTCTAGTTCTAGTGTATTTCAACACCAGAGACC
The DNA here is from genome assembly GCA_964030785.1 of Siderastrea siderea. Taxonomy (NCBI): domain Eukaryota; kingdom Metazoa; phylum Cnidaria; class Anthozoa; order Scleractinia; family Rhizangiidae; genus Siderastrea; species Siderastrea siderea. The sequence continues at coordinate 19,784,792 of OZ034966.1, forward strand.
ATTTTTACCTTTAGTTGCGTGCACATGTGGATTCCAACAAAAGAAAGCACAAAATTCGCAGAGTTTTTCAAAAGTGAAAAAATATATTAAAATGTCTTGAATCGATTAGAAATTATTGTAGATGTAGGCTCGATTACCCGCCGCTGTTCGGGAAAATGAGCCGGCACTCATCCCCCCGAAAGAGGGGAGGAACAAAGACCGGACTCGAGAGAGCGGCGGAATCGAGCCTATTGTAGATGCTAATTGTGAAGAAACTCGAGGCGACCTGATGACTTGCTAACGTGGTCTATGTGCGTTTCGTTGACACTGAAGGGTGGTGATATTTTAGGGACCGTCGACATATTCACAAGTTCCGCGCTTAAGGGCAGTCTCCCTCCCCCCCTCCTCTTCCTTAACCGCCACATGGAATTTCGCACTCCCATGTTTTTCTAGAGCCGATAACTACGACAAAATTTATACCCGTGAAAAGGAGATGCATTCAGCTGTTGTAACTGGAATGAATTCCGAATAGAAAAGACTCTGAATGCCTTAACTGATTGGGAAAGTTTGAAATTCTCTTCGAACTTTTTAAATTAACTACTGTTGCTTTGTTTTGTCATAACTGATATATCCAGACATAACACATTTGTTGCTTTTGTAAAATCTAGCGAATGCGTATTACTTCTGCGCCATCTTTGAAAGTGACAATCTACGTAGATCACACTGGCACCGAGTTTGTTCTCATTTTCTACTGCAGTACGGTTTTATCTTCATGTTCTGTTATCTTGTACGTTATTTTGGTTTTTGTCCTAGATTCCCCACTCTAACGTCCAAATCTTCACTCTCCCTGACCCCCTCCCCCCCCCCCTAAACGTCCAGTGGTGAATATGTCGACGGCCCCTTAAAGAGTAATACATGCAGGTAAGTACAGTTTTGCAATTCGTTTGCGTAGTTTTTTGGTTCAAAATCCCTCGGCCTTGCCTTGAAACAAACACCCACTACAAAGTTCATAACAACGTTGCTTTTGTGAACATTTGAAATTAGCATACGGCAAAAATATCTGAAACATATCTTTTGTCTCACATGAAACCTGCCGAAAGGGCGCGTCCATAGCGAGTTCAAACAAATGCGCTTTTGAAAGAAATTTTTGAAGAAATTTTTATACAACAAAAACATCTTTTGTCTCATACGTGCTCTGGCCACGGAGGAATCAACATCGCTTCTTGTTGTCGAACGTTTTGAGAGCTGTAAATTCTGAAGAGAAGAGTTCAGTTAAAGTTTAGTTAAAGTTGGTTCTATTCTTTGAGCGATAGCTTTTGATGCGATTTTGTAGTCGACATTCAATAACTGAAAATGCATTGTGCAAATTGACCCAACAACACATTTTCATCCTCAATCAGCTTCCAAGGCGGAAAAAGTCTTTCCGATTCCGCTAAATCGAAAAGCCCCTTATAGGTTTGATGTTAACATGAAACTAGCATCCGGTATTTGGTAGGATTTGTATTTGTAAGTTAGAAATTCTTATTAAAAACAACCGCGAATAATGATTAGAACTCAATTCCATTCATGTGCAAAGTTTGCAACAAAGAACTCCCAAAGATTAATTAACCTTATTCTTTTCTTGTAGCTGAACTCTGAACCCTTGTTGACGCCGCTAAGGTTCAAACATGCATAGTTGAAACCACCAAAAAGACTCCCTGGTGAGCAAACGCCTATCAGCATGAATTGTCATCAATTACATTGCAAATCTGCTTAATCACAATGAATTCGAAATCAGACATCTAATGTTCGTCTTTGTTAAAGTGGACGGCATTTTTTCTTGTGGTCTTAGAAGAAAGGATCGCCGACTTGAAATTTCGAATTATATGACCTTGAATTCTTTGAACGTGGAACCCGCATACTGAACATCAGATGTCTGACTTCAAATTCATTATGTTTGAGCAGATTTGTTATAAGTGACGACAGTAGTGATAGGCATTTCACATTTCAATGCTCGCGGGGGAAGCTTTTTGGTGCTGCCAACTACGCACTTTTCAACCGTTCGGTTTCAACAGAAAGGTCAGAGTTCAACTACATGAAAAGAATTAGGTTTAATTAAATTGGGCTTCGGACAGGCGTGTTCCAACAATTCCACCCAATTCAACCTATTGGACATGTTTGCCCACCCTGTTAAAAGATGATGCGTAACGTGTAAAATCTGACTGCCACCAAACAATCGATCCAACATCATCCAACATTTCTTTTCCTTTCAGTGTGTGTGGATTTCGAAAAATATGTCCTTCTATTTCGAGTGTATTTCGCTACTAGAGACCATTTTTACCTTTAATTGTGTGCACATGTGGGTTCCAACAGAGTTTTTCAAAATTGAAAATACATTAAAATGTCTTGAATTAGAAATTATTGTAGAGGCTTATTGTGAAGAAAAATAAACAAAATTCATTAAAAATGTGAGGCGACCTGTTTCTGATTACTTGCTAACGTGGTCCATGCGCAATTTGTTGACACTGAAGAGTGGTGATATTTTAAAGAGTAATATATGAAAAAACGTACAGTTTTGCAATTCGTTTGCGTAGTTTTTGACACTAAGTCAAGTTAAATAAACGATCAGCAGTGTTTTATCGGGTCTAAAATCCCTCGGCCTTGCCTCGGAACAAACATCCACTATTAAGTTTATAACAATGATGCTTTTGTTAAAGTTGAAAATTTACATACGACAAAAACATATCTTTTGTCTCACATGAAACTTGCCGAAAGGGCGTGTCCTTAGTGAGTCCAAACAAATGCGCTTGTGAAAAAGAAGAAAGAAACGAAAAAGGAGAAAAAGGCGAATAAACGGTTTTGTACTTTAACCGCCCGTCTGCTGATACGTCTGGTCAAATCCTTCTAAATTTAAGTATCGGCGACTTGTCACTAAATGCAACGTACGTCTTCTACCTTCAGTAAGCACGATATTTTTTTCGCAATTCACGGTCGGTCAGTTTGAAAGCCGACGCGGTCTATTACTAAGATTTGCAACTCGCCGACTGTGAAAATAGCCAAGAAAGATAACATTAACTGTTCTCTAGTTTATCCTAACGAAAAGAAAAACAAATTTGGAAAAGAAAAGAAAGATGGAAGCGTTTTTACACAGAAGAGGAAACTTGCTAACTTTACCTTCGCCTTTGACGAATTCATGTCTCTGTTTTCGAATGTCAACTGCGGCGTTGGACGATGGAGTCGTAAACAGGAACTGAACGTTCAAAGGGCAACGCAAAATTCTTTGTCTGTAAGACAGAGATTTCGTTCTTCATGTGGAGCTCGAGGAAAACACCATGCAACCGACTGGTTCGATTGCAAGTAAAACACGTGAGTACAGACTGCACTGGGAGCACGTATTTCACGGGTAATCGGTTTCTGATTGGATAAGATAGCAATCGCCTTTGTCTATTTGTTAGCAGCAAGAGCCTCTCACTTCCGGTCAATCAAGAAAAAATTCACAAAGCAACAATTTGTGACACTACCTGACTGTTGCGGCAACAAATTTTTGCGATTCTGCTCGCGAATTTGACGTTGTTTTGATGGCTGCGAAAAAAAAGAATCTTACATCCTACATATTAAATGCTACTCTATGTTCCTTGCTCTTTTATGGTAATCTATCAAAATTTACTTCAACAGTGATATGTTGCATTTTCCTTGCATACTGCATTCTGTATAAAAAGTCGGTAAGAGTGTACGTTTCTTGCTAACAGAGATCTCTTAGCAGAAAAGAGAGTACGTTACTTTTTTGTGAAGAATATTTCCTCCAAATACAAGTTAGAGGTGGTCAGGGAGTGATGTTTTTGGCAAAACGTGCAACACCCCATGCCCGCGTAGGAAAACTTACTGAAAATCCAGCTTGGTTTTTGATCAGTTCAGGGCACTGAGTTCAGGGTAGGCCATTTAGTCGGAGCAGGCAGGACAGGGGAAAGCAAACTCATTTACAACAATACTATGTGATAGATTTTATGTATCAGCCGCGGGGAACAAATAAATGTATAATTCACCATTGAGTGGCTAAACATCAAACGGTATTAACTCCAAACATTTCTCACATTTTTATTATCGATGTCTCAATTTTCTCTCCTCTAGCAGTGGATCATTTCGCATACAAAACAGCGCAGAAAATTGTGAAGATTTTTGAAGATAAAAAGGTAATTACTGCTGACGGAAAATCACACTATACCAAAAAGAAAAGTCACCATGCTCATTTAGTAGAAATCGACCACTCATTTCTCTGTGCATTGTTCTCAGTAAAGGTGCGCTCTAATGACAAAAGAAATTATGCCCAGTAACGGTGCACAATGCTACACAAATTCAGTGCAATGTTTACAAGAGATCGCTCATTTTAAACAGACTTCTTGTTCTGTCCTCTTTTCTTGTCTTTTTTTTTTTCGGGGGGGGGATGGAGAAGAGGGGGGTGTTATTTCCTCCTCTAGAGCTAAAACTTGTTGTTTTTGCCTCAGCGAAACTCAGTTGCAAAGTCGCAAAATTAATATTCTTGCGAGATGCACCATTTCCAAAATTGCAAAATTTTAGCAGCGAAGGTCGGCTTGTGTATTGCACAAGCACTTGATGTCGTTTTTGCCGTGGGCTTTTATTGGAGATTTACCATTCGCCCAGATTTCAGCGCTTTGTTCTTTTATGTTCCGACTTTTTTAAGCCTGGATCCTGCTTTGACTGATGACGTCACAAGTATGAATCTCGAGTGAACGATAATATCGATAACGAATATTGAGAAACACGCCAGACATAGGTAAAAATCGTTCCCGTATAGGATCGATTCAAAAAACTAGTATCGGTCCACTTTTACGATGTGAGTTGAACTATGTCACAACGATCAGATTTAGGCTTCTGCTGCGTACCAATCAAATTGAAGGGACAGTAACGCGTTTTAGCCTGAGGGTTCAGTCCATCTACTTCTTCATGCTGCATCCATTTTCGCCGCCATTCAGGGAGTTCAGCATATAACTGAAGTGCATCTTTAAGCTTATCGTGTTCTTGAGAGACAAGCAGCTTTTGGAACAAGGTAGAGCAACGAAGACAGTATTTTGTCATTTTCAAGGCTGAAATAAATTTCCATCTGGGTAGCTAAGTGGTCTAGCAAGGGAATTGCAAGGGCCTTCTTGTAATACTCTTAAGGCGTTGTTGTCCACGTTACTCCGATGCTGCTACCGGCCCACTACCTTTGGAATAGAAAGTTCGATGCCGAATTTTTTTGCAAGAATAGCAGTTGTCTCGAACCATTGTTGAAACTGGGTGTCAATCTGCTCTTTAGCTAGCTTGTGGTCGCCTTTGATTTCATCAACTTGGCAGTATACCTGGTACACATCAATGTCGCGTTTCTGTAGCCTAATGCTCAGGGGCTTTACGATCAGTAGGCACTTCATAGCAGTTACTTGAGTGATGAAGAAGGGAAAGCTCATGGACTTGTGGTTACGAGATTAGTTGGCAAGGGCCTTTGTCTTGATTCAAAATACAGAGCAGTGTTTTCATTGACAGTTGAAAACTCAGTTTGCCAAACAGACGTCATAAGACCCGGCATTTGCAAAGTTTGAAACTGCGAAGGGTTGGGGGCCGGTACCCTTAGAGCCCTCCCCTGGGTACGCCCCTGACTCTTAAAGAGCTTATTTCTCGCTGTTGTCTAATATTTTACAGTACCGGTTCTTGCATGGAAGGAGTTTCTTAAAGCAGGGTATCGGGATTAAAGGATCGTAACGTGCAAGTCGTTACAGCCATGAAAAACGAACATGCTGGATCCACGTTTTCTTGCAAGTTTGCCCCGTTAGTGGCATTCAGTGCACAGCGTTCAACAAGCAGCGTCCTGAATTCTCATCCGTTGCGTTGGGCCTGGAAACGACACCCTTGACAGGTTGCAAGACTATCTAAAAGATACAACATAACATAACATAACATAAACTCTATTTTAACTCGAATTTTAGAGTAGCTTAACTAATATATTTACAAATGTTAGTAGCTAATATCTTCGAGAAATATAATAAAATATGTTTAAAATGGAATACAAAAATACGTTACACACTTAAAACAAAACTAGTATTTACAAAATTAATATACAGCGGAAAAAATGTATATATAAGCAAAAAGCGTCTAAACGAAGGTATTGCTCTGAATGTTCCTCTTGAACTCTGTAAAGTCACTTGTTCGGATATAGTCTGGCAGCGCATTCCATTGCTTGGCTGAGAAATAGGAAAATGAGTTAAGGCCATAGCTAGTTGTTCTAGGGTTACTGAGTGACGAAATGTAATTGCCACGAAGATCATAGGAAGATGACCGAAGTGAAAAAATATTTTTCATAAAAGCAGGAAAATGTTGGAAAAACAGGCTCTTATATAATAATGTAAGGAAATTCCGAATGCGGAAGCTACCTCTTTCAGTTTAAGAAGATTGTCACGAAGGTAGCATGCCTTACAAATTTTAGACGAAGTGTCCTGTTTGTGAAAAGCCATAACTTCAACAAGTGACTGTGTTGTAATTGAGCTAAGGAATGGAAACTAGCTGAGGATCACGTGACCTTATTTTGTGATTGATACCTCAAGAAGACGCGAGGTGATGTGGATTTTAGCTCTCGAACACGGAAAAGATCTCTGAAAGTCTATTGCGGAATTATATCTCGGAAACCAGGAACATTTTCAAAGTTATTAAGGAACTGCAGTCTGTCAGGATGTAATCTACTTATCGGAGTATTTCAAATAAAGAGTATAGATCGATACAACAGACTGAGATCAAGTGTATAAATTACAAACTAAGACAACACTGGGTGTATAATGCAAGGAAATGTCAATGCTCAATCCTCAAGTATGACAATCCAGTAGAAAAGGAACAAATAAACAACGAAAATGACCGTTTTCAGTGAAAGAAACTCGGACACCCGCCTCCGTCACCAAAAAAGTAGAATTGGTGCATGATGTTTCCTTGACTACGGAAGCTTATCTAGAATTTAGTTTTCGTCAAAGTTCTCGCTACTTGTGGTTGAGGCGGAGCCATCTCAATCTGGCAAAACGTTTTAGTTTGCAGTGCAAATTCTAACAGAAGATCGTATTCTTTACGAGTGTAAGAAAAAGGGGAACATTTTCCGGTGTTACAGTCAATTGCAAGAGGCGGATACGAGGATATGAAGTCGGAAAACTCATTATTTTTCTGTGTTCTTCCAAGGTTTCAAGACGATCTCCGGGACTTATATTAACCCAAAAACATAACAACATTCTGGTCCGTTGATGACCGAAGGGGCTATTATGTTCCTATTGCAAAGGAAGACAACAGGACAACCGGTTTGGAGTTATAATTATTTTTCACAGGGGTACTACCCTCTCCTTTATATCTATTCAATGGAAAAATAACAAAACATTCAAAGGCCATTTTTAAATAAACGATAAAACAGGTCTGGTTTGTAGTTAATGAATTTTACAGCAACAATGTATTTCTCCGCACTTTCAAGAGATACCACAGCATTTTATCCACAGCAAGTTCATGTATTCCACATGTCAAATCAGGTTAGAGTACTCCATAGCAAAAATATATCGTGTAAGCTTAGTAAAAAGATACCACTTCATTTTGTTGATGACGTTAAGACACACACTATGACGCGCTACACGATCATGTATGTCGAGAACTGTGGACACATCGTTGATTGATTGTTTGATTAGTTACAAAATGACCGGAAATGTATTAACTTGGATCTAACAATGTACTTTGTACTTAGTGGGTGTGTTACTTCGAGAGATCGGGTTACGTTGTTGTTACATTGAGCACGCGGTGGAGTTGTAAGAGAAGAGTTTTTCTAGCCTGCATTCAAGCGGAGTTTGAAGAAATTAAACGGAGATTTTAACAGGAAACGTATTGCTAGTGCGTTTACGACAATGTATTCCCCCATCCCCCACGCAAATGAGATTCCCCCCCGCAAGAAATCGCGGGCTAATGCGGTGCATGCTACACTACTTTAGAATCAGAATTAGCAAACCTTATATTAATTTTCTTCTCAAAAGAACTGAGGTTTGATTAACGTTGGGAATTTGAAGCCCTTCTCGTCCTTCTCAAATGTTTACGCAAACAAAATAGGATTAGGGTCTGGTCTGAAAAAGGGTATCAAATTTTGGGTCAGGTCTGAAATAGGGTAGGGAACATTATGTATTTTGGTCTGAAATTGGGAAAGGATTTCCGGGAGCGCGTCGCACACCCCCACCCAAATCTTCGAGAAGTACTCCCCTGGGAGTGAGAAGATATAGTTCCATCACTTTTCTATAGCGATTTCCTAGCTTTGTCTATATTACTGCGTTTTCAAATGTACAGTTTTACGATTTCTACATTTTCCTCCGCGGCTTAATTTTTCTGGCGTGTTCTCATTAATGCGCTTTCATTTGAAGACGGTTTATTTTACGTGTTGTCCTCTGTTTTCCAAATCCATACGATCAAATATGCCGTTGGCTTTTTCGAAGGTCTCCGTTTTTGTCCGCCCACACTGCAAACGACGCGTTTTCGGGGGTATTCACTTTCGACTCGATCAGTTCAAAGTGTACCTTACCCTGAAGTGACGATCTTGGACGTCCAGCAATTTGGATATCTTTCGTGGCATCGCTCCAGAGTTTTCTGATTTTGGTAGTTGTTCTTTTAGCAAAGGGTCATGCAAGTAATTCAGCATCTTCAGAACACCAAGATAAGGGAACCGATGCTGGCTGGAATCTCAAGGGGCCGTCGACATATTCACAAGTTCCCCGCTTAACGTCCACTGGACGTTTAGGGGGGGAGGGGGTTAGGGAGAGTCGAGATTTGGACGTTAACGCGGGGCATTTCGAGCAAATACTGTAGGAAGTGATTAGATGTTAACCTTAGAAGGGCCACGTGCTCACGTTCACTTTTAATATTCGCAAAGGAACATGTCAAATAAATCTCCTCACTACGGTCGTTTTAACATAAGTTAAAGCCACAAAAAAACAATGCACTATTGAAGAACATGTAGATGATGAATATTACATTTCAGTGGTTTTCGAGGTCAGATCTGTTTGAAACGGACATCTTTGGTCAAGAAACATGTTGAAACAAAATGGCGGCTTTATTCCCTTTTCCTTCGCATAAAAAGATGCGGAAACTCGGAACTTATCAATCACTTGAATCTCAGGTGAGAAGAAGGCGTAAAAAACAAGACGGCCTGTTCAGTGATGTTCGACCCTGGCCGGCCTACGGTCCTTTTTTCCCGTAGAAAGCCGGAGAGGTCTGACCTTAACGTCCAGTGGACGTTAAGCGGGGAACTTGTGAATATGTCGACGGCCCCCAACTGCTTTGGGCAGTCTGATTCAGGAGGAAAGAATAATTAATCAGGAACAAAAGCTAGATCGGTCAGAATTCGGCGGAGAGGAAAAAATACAATTTACCAGATTTGATGATCAGTCAAATTGGGAATTTTGTAAGGAAGAAAAGAGTCGTCTTCGTTCCGACACTCCCACAGGAAACAGTTTTGCCCCGGGAGTTTTGCACTTCTCGTCTGTTTATAGGAGAAAGCCATGAAAGATGATTTACATTTTTATGTGGTATGTAGCCATCATGAGAAAGTTGTAGCTTTGATTAAATACACAAAACAACTAGCACTGTAGACTACTCATCAGCAACTTGCATACCACAAAGACGTACCATCTAAATCTGCCCTAACATTACAGTAACCCCGAGGGGTAAAAGTAAATGGAGGCACACGCGGGTTAAACTTCTTTCTTTTGCCTCTTTTAGGGTAATATTTCAAAGCAACATCACCATCAGTTTTATATGGGAATTCTCTACTGGTGGCATCCTCAGAGATGGGCAGATAGTTGGGGTTGTTTAAATGAGCGGGGGAAAAAATGGGCAGTTTTTTTTTACCAATTTTCTTTGTCCCATTTTAAGCCTGGACTTTTTTTCCCTGGGTCTCTGATGATCCATATGGCATCGCTGAGGATGCTGGCAGTATCTTGTGGGGCTGATAAATGTATGGAGTAATTGTGTGAATGTCACCATTATTCCAAAGAACCTTTTATGTTGTTAGATTTGTACTTCATAAAATCCAAATGTTGTTTGGCAAAACGTTATTATTTAGTTTTCTAAAATGCTAAAATTTGATACCATAAACCCCCAAAATGAAACTCCCCCCCCCAAATGTCACGTGGTATAGTAACTGGTGAGACTGGATGTGTGTGTTTAGGGGGGGGGGGGAGTGCTCATTGCATATTTAAAAAGAAACCAACACAAAAACCCAACAGTCTCTCAAGTTATTTTGATCACTTCAAGTATTCTACCCTCTAATAAAGTAAAAATGTAAAGTAACTGTAGTTGCTTGAAAATGGATTCCTAAATTATGTGGGAACTATTTTATGCACGTCACGTTTAATTTTTTACATCAAAATTTATAAAGTTGCTGTATCTTGACATTTTTTTGATAATTTTAGCATCCTGTGTTTAGTTGCTCAGATTACCACTGACCGGGAATAATCTACTCTGTCAAGTAGTAATCTACTCTAATCTATCCATGGCATTCATGTAAACTTGTATTTTTGTACTGCATTGATGATTTCTTTTTTTTTTTTTTCTAAAACCAAGATAATTTTCTTCAAAACAAAATGAAAAGCTGAGTGTTGCCAGTTCCAGGCAATCAAATTGTGGGGTTGAATGCACACAATCCTTCCTTTTCTTCCCACATTAGGTATGCCTGGAACAGGGTAGGCTTGGTGAAAAAGGGCATTTCAAGGAGGTCTAAAACAATAGCCGTTGCTAAGGCATGATTGGTAAAATTTAAGGCTTTACAGACAAAAACAGATAGGAAAAGCAAGCCTGTATATGAAACTCAGCTTTAATAAAAAAAATTAAAAGTCTTTTGGAAATGATGTAAAATGTATTCAAATAATGTATATCAGTAAATAAATTGTTTAACTGAATTGTTTACTCTTTATTTGATATGGTATCTGCTTGGACTTGAACAACAACAACAACTAGGATTTCCATATTAATAATACCCTGCAGCTCTATTCACCCTGACCCAGGGTGGTACAGTGAGGGAGGGGGTGCTACCCACCCCCCGAGAGCTTGCTTGCAGGCTAAGTGTCATACCACAGTATAACACCACAGTATACCATACAAAAGTTATATATATATATGACATATATAGGTATACAGTACACAGCATAATTATATATACAGTACAGTACCTGTACAGTACTGTACTGTACAGTGTATACTGCACAGTACATGGTATACCGTACAAAAGTGACTCGACTTTTTGTTGGCCACAAAGTCATTTTCACTGACCATACACATTGAAACTTATAGATAAATAGACATTTTTTGAAACCTCACTGCCTAGTGCTCGTAAGAAAAAAATCATGATGAAATGTTGTGGCATGCCAAATTAAAAATTCCCACTTTACACGGACTTTGACATAGAATCTAGGCTCTCCCTTATCAACTTGAGGAAAATTACGTTACCTTGACGAAACCGGCTTCTTCCTTATTTTTCTGCGGCCAATTGGTAACCTGTCATTCTCATTGTCTTTACGGGGATGTTTCAAGACCTTGACACTATTCTAGACCAAACATTTTGGATTGTTCATTCTCATATTAAGAGATGGCTGATGAAATCAACATCCTGTATCAGTCCTACCAGGATTTTTTTTTGTTTGCATGTGAAAAAGCTGACGTGGTTAAGCAAATCCAACTCCACTGACTTCTTTGGTGTATTTTTCTTTATTTGTTCCTTCCCTCCATCCTTATGCACTTGCATGCTAAGGGAAGACATCGTACATGCTCATACCATTTGGAGCACATGTTATCTGCCGTCACCATTCTTTCCCATCTGGGGAAAGCTGAACCAACTTATTCTGGCTTAATCCTAGCTATTACTTTTCTGAGTTGCATGATAATCAAATGGCCGTCTATAGTTTCATGTGGCACTTTTTGTCATGTTTGTCCTTATAACTCCAGGATAGTGGAGTGGGTTTGTCCTGCCAGACATAGCTACAGATCATCATCATCATCATCATCATCATCATCATCATCATCATCATCATCATCATCATCATCAGCATCATCATCATCATCATCATCATCATCATCATCATCATCATCATCATCATCATCACTCCTTTAAAGCCACACACAGGCCGCAAATGGCCCCTGCAGCCCATTGTTTTGCAAACAAACACTATTTCTTTTCTATGCCTTTGTAGAGCAACTCATGAGAAATTAGTCACCTCAAAATAGTTTATTTGTTGTTTTGTGGGAATTTCTGTGTTTTTGGGTCAAAACTGTACGGAAATTAAAACTAAGTACTTTTTCTCAAACAGCAGATGCTCCTAAAATACCAGGAGAAAGATATCAAGTCATTTCTTAACCTTTTAAGTCCTGATATAAAACTGCATATTCTCCTTACTGTTCTCCATACTTTTTCTATGGGACTAGTAAGGAGAATTTGTCTAAATATCAAGACATCTCATCCTTGGTGATTATTTTCTTCATTCTCATCACTTCAATGTTTGAACAAGTATTAATAATGTAAAGAGAAATTTAATTTTCGTCACTGTTAGGGCTTAAAGGTTAAGGGAGAACAAACTGCAATAAGATTTTGGTGATTTTTCAGACATGAGGGAAGAACTTGAAAAATTAGGACAATTTTTTTCTTGTTGTAAATCCATTTCCATCCTGGCCATCCATAGCAAAACACAAATTCCTAGTTTCAGAAAACGAGTAGAATAAGCCCTAATATCACAATGCATTTTCTCCTCACCATTTTCCATACATTTCTCATGCTGCTAGCTGGGAGAATTTCATTAAACATCAAGGCATTTTGTTTTTGGTGATCATTACCTTCATTCTTCTAACCTGTATGTCTGATTAAGTAGAAATAATTATTGTGAGGAGAAATTAGATGATTTTCACTATTATGGCTTTTTTCATGGTCCTATGATTCCAGTGTCTTTTAGCTTTTTAAAGTAACACAAAATAGTGACATGTGTCCTTTAACAAACTTTGAAATGACGTAAACAGATTATTCTGACTAGTTACTGATTTGCATCCTCGTCAAGATAATATATTTCTGTATTCCTTTCTCATAAGAAGCACAATTTTTAAATACTGGTACCTTCACATTTTTATTGAATGAATTCTTACTCGTTTGGTGATGAAACTTTGTTTTACTTAAACTCTATTTTTACATATTATGTACATATTTTAATTGCTTTACATCAAAACTACATACATCGGAAAGATTTCTTTAAACTGTTTCCAAATGCCATGCATCACATTTGCTTAATGTTATCAAGAAAAAAGGCACCATTCTAGTTTCCAAATACAAACAGTCATTGGTCTTTAGTTGTGTAATTACGTATAGTATCTTGATGGAAAGTAAGATTTTCATGCTAATCAGCTAATCTACAACAGACTGAGAGCCTATGTATTGGCATGCAAAGGCTTTTCATTAGTCACTGTCACATTTCTTTAATTCAATGGCTTTGACAAGTTTTGAAGCTACAGCCAGAGCTAACCAAAGTATAGGACTTTCATAAGAAAGCAGGGGGGGGGGGGCGCATTTTGAACTCGGAAAGACATCAGTGTAGTAATGGTAGCTGTCTTCTGATGAATCCATGTTTCTGGGAAGCCACCACCTACCCCTCCCCTAACATAACATTTTGTTTTAAGTAATAATAAGTAAAAAAAAGGTTGGGTTAGGGGAGGGGTAGGTGGGGGGTTCCCAGACATGTGGAATGATCTGCCATTTGTGCACCAGAAATTTGTTAGTGTTTGCTAGTATTCCCTATAACTGAAATCCCTTTTCATTAAGGCAGTAGCCCTTCGTGTACATTCACTGCACATTTTTCAATAACATGCAAACAAACTTAAAAACTCAACCAACAGTTGCATTACACAATTCCAGAAATCATATTTGCAAACATTTCAGATGTTTACTTCAGTGGTTTCCCAAGGTCACATCCACGAGTTTTGAAGGGTGCATTTCAATACCGTTTCTTTATTTTAGGGTTTAAAATGGAACAGTTGGGTTCTAAACATAACAGTTTGCACATTACTGAATGGCAATTGCACAGTAACTAAAGGTCAAAAGACTACTTACGTGTCTTGTACTCCTGTCTTTCCAGCTTTGAACTTCAGTCATTTTGTCCTTCGTCTTGATTTTTTCCAATTCTGATACGTGTACATAACCAAGTAATTCCATTTTATACGTGTACTTTGTCTGATTGGAAACAAAATTGCTCCAAGCCCAGTGAAGTTTAGTTTATCAACAGTGATCAGCATAACGATTGCCTTCATTGCAAACACCAACACAAAGGCTCATAAGGCCCACTCTTTAGCTTAATTTGGCTTGTTTGCTTCAACAACGACAACCATCAACTCACTTCTATGCCAGTGAGCCAGGTGGTCTCTCCCAAAATAGTATCCTCTATGCTTTAACAATTTCTTCTCTCAGCTAATTTATCTCTTAGGAAACAAGCCAGAAAAGACCAACAGATTATGAAAAGGAACAAAACAGTAGAAATGCAAGAAAGTCCCTAGTAGTTCAGTTTCTAGTTCACCAAGACTGCTGGAAAAAACAAACAAACAAACAAGCAAAAACAAAACAAAACAAAAGGTACAGTTTACAGGGTTTAATCTCAATCTGAAAGTAGATATTCACAAACACCAAGAAGAAGATGAGCTGTTCATAACTCTGTGCATTGTCTTATTTTAGAATTTAGCGCTTTCCTGATGGTATTTGAGACTAACCCTGTAAAACTGCATCTTTAGTTTTTTTATTCACTGGTATTGGTGAACTTAAAAACTGGACTATGAAGTTTAAAAATCTCCCCACCACTACTAATTTTTCAATGAAATCCAAAACCATTTTTAACTTAAATCCTGAATGTTGTCTCATTTTCTTCCTTATTGACCTTATTATGGCCACAAATTGTTCCATGTTGCATATCTTGGCAAATATACAGATTCTTTGTTTGTTCCAATACTGAGGCAAATCTGGGCAAAAAATGTTACTGCTTTTAAATAACTACTACGTATGTTAACATGATCTGTATGTTCTGAATGACTCAAAACTATCATGCATGGTGAATTGTCTTCTGTTCCTTATCAAATTCTCCATTAGATTCAATTAAATCATGTGATCTGACCACATGGAAGTGACTTAGTCTTCTCAGCTAGTGTTAATGTTGTGGATTAACGTCAATAATTCAGAAGTCCACTTGACAAGCCTGTACTGCTCGCAGGGTATCGTCTTTTCTCCTTCAGATTCAATTCAATCACGTGACCTGACTGTGATGGGAACCGACTTTGTCTTCTCAACTTCAGTATTAATTTCGTGGATAAGCATCAATAATGTCAGTAGTCGACTTGACAAGCCCGCACGGCCAGCATTTTTAGAAGGATGAACAGTGGTACGTGTATTACAGCATAATCAAATTCTCGAATGCCTTCCAAGCGCTGGCATAACATTATCTTATAAGCTAATAACAACCCTACAACGCAAGCACTCCATAACGTTCTCATCGCCGCTAAACGCCTGTCACCGGCTAAATAAAGTCTTATGAACACAATGGCTGAGAAGTAGGCGACGCATCCATCGCAAGCGAACAAGGGAATGAAAACGTTCCACCATGAAAATGTTCCGCCTTCCAATTTCACGGCCACCAACACTGAAAATATAAATAATGTCACAATGTGAAGCCATAGTTCAAAGATCGACAGTCCCAGCCATTTGATAACCTCCTTGAGCGTAAAAATCATCCTATGGAAATCGTTTTATGGTGACGAGGAAAGCCACAAAGTTGTGCTTGTTGTCATGTACCAACTTTCTTCCACGATTCCGCCGCCATTTTCTCAGCACTTCAACGCGTCGCGCCAAGACTTCTGGGTTAGTCGAAACGATTCCCAGTGGGAGGAGGGTGGAGACAGCTCATCAACCAATGATTGGGTTAGTAAAAACTCGCAAACACCTCAAGTTTGGTTCTTATCATGTTTATGTAGTCTTATATGCTGAAAAGTAATTTTTGAATCTTTCGATTTTCTGTCTTGCAACTGTTTTTCATTTGTCACCTGTACCAAGCGACCCTCCCTAAGTCATATGTTGCCACATGGAAGAGAGGTTGGCGCTAATCTTTGAAAGTGAAAATTTTCAAAATGGCGGCAAGATCGCAGAAAGATTGGGTTTCGCCTCACAAAGTCTCTCTCTTGATACTAATAAAAAACATTAGCTCCACGGATGAAGAAGAGGAGGAATATTCAGACTGTTTAAAAAGATGTAGACATGAGTTGTCTTTGCTTCTTCTGGAGTTCTTTGAGGTAAACTTAGTTGATACCATACAGTCGAGGCTCTCGTAAGCGACCACCTCGGGAATTCAGAAAAGTGGTCGCAACTAAAGCTGGTCGCCTACGAGAATGGGCTCGCGTAAGCGACCACATGATGAAACAATAGAGAGTGGTCGCTTATAAGAGCTTTGGGCGTTAAGCTTGGCTTATGTTAATGGTAGTAATATTAAATGTTGAATAGTTTTTTATTGCCTATCACAGAGGTCCGCATAGGTACAAGTCAGAGAACCATTAGCACTTGTGTCATGTATCACTCTAAATTTGAACAAGAACCGAGTGCTTTTAATAAAGTTTTGACCGAGTGGTCGCTTACGAGAACTTAAAAACAAAGGAAAAAGCCCATTGGTAATTCACAAAAGTGGTCACGGTCGCTTACGGGAGTGGTCGCTTACGAGAGCTTTTCATTAGAGAGTTTAAGTGACAAGTCAAACGGGGTTTCACAATGCTGGTCGTAACTAGAGCTGGTCACTTACGAGAGCGGTCGCAAGGAGAGCTTCTGACTGTAGCTTCTTGATGAGCTTATTTTAATGAGGCCCTGTTGGGGGGAGGGGGGGGTCTGAATAATCCATAATCCTGGGTAGATTTTGGAAATAATCCGTATCCCAATTTTGTAAACAAGGTGTCCCTAAAATAAATCTTTTTTTATATCCCTAAAATAAAATTCTAATAAAAAATAATCCATAATCTTTAAATTTAGTGGCTAATAATCCATATCCCTTCGCTAAAAACCCCTAATCATATATAATCCTAAAACCCTAACAGGGCTTCTTTAATACTCTCTGCTGTTAATAAATCTGATCAAGTAATTACAGCATTGGCTTGTGACTTGACAATATTGCCAATAGTAATCCCTCTATCTAGAGATCGACACATGCGCAACATTGCCAGGTCTCAAGGAAACCATGTGTATGGAGAAAAGAAATCCATGCAGAATAACAAAATTATTATTTTGCATGTTTTAAACGCCGGGGGCGTTTATTTAAAACTGGGCCTCATAGACCCGGCAATTATTTGAACCCGACGTTTATTCGAGGCCTGGCGTTTATTTATTAAGTGCATTTTTCAACCATTTATTTTTATGATCAGTATGGAGCGAGGTTTGTTCAATTAAGATCCAAAAACGTTAAAAAAATGTGAAACGACATTACCAACTTTGTCTTCTCTCAGTGAATCAGGTAGGTCATTAATCAAAAAACATCACTGACAAGAACAGTTGAACTGTTCTCAGCGTCACATTTCTTCGTGAAAAATGGAGGAAGTATATCGGCAACTGCTTGACAGCAAATGTATTGTGCAAGCAATATAGAATAAGGCAATAAATTCAAATAAAATACTAGAAAGAGAACCAGTATGCAGTTATGACACATAATCCCCATTAAATATACCCATCTCGAATAAAAGCCGGGACCTCAAATAAATGCTGGGGGCATTTATTTTAAACTCGGCCCCGTAGACCCAGTGTTTATTTGAAGCCGGCGTTTAATCGAGAAAATACGGTAACACTAGAAAGGGTAGCTTTTGTACAAGGACACCATATTGCCACTGCACGGAGCCTGTGTAGCTGGCAGTATTGTTTGTGCAAATGAAGCAAGCAGGATCCAGGAGACTGGGCTGAGTCCCAAGGGACATTATGGGTGCAAAAAAAGCCATGTGCTCGATTGAACTGTGTTATGTTTAGTCAGACGATTCGAAACGACAGTCGATGTTATGTAGTAAATTCGAAGAAAAATTAAATGAAACCTTGTGGAGGGTAACACAAAACCAATGTTTGACCATCATTCCCCTCTCATTTCATTTTCCTCCTCCCCAGTAGACTTGCATGCTATACCATTGTGGTCTGAGTTGGATCCCATTGTTAGACTGTCCAGTTGATAATGGTTATGATCAAGAACTTGCATTATTATCACCTAGGTGCATGACAAAAATTTAATGCCACACAATCTTCTTTTGAGAGGGTGAAAGGAGATAGGAACTAGTATAAAGTTGTATTTGTTTGACAAGGGCAAAAAGGGATGTAAAAGCATTCACAGTACTGTTTGCAATGGATAGCGTATTTAGTTGCACCAACTCCCTCTTACACTTTATTTTGCAATGCCAAAAGTGCAAAGAGACAGGATCTAAGGATATAGAAATGTGAAGTTTGGACCACTGTCCCTTTCTTTATTTTGTTAAGTAATGAGTACTCCCAGGAGAGGTACCCCCGTCAATTTAGAACAGGCTTTTGTCACAAAGGTTCTTAAACCCTGACCCTATTTAAGGATTAAAAATTCCAAAATTGATACCCTTTTTAAGGCCCAAACCCGAAAAATTACACTCTATGTAAGGGTATAACGACATCTAAGAATTGCGTGAACAGGTCGTTTTTGTTTTTTTTTATAAAATTACCTTAGCAGGTACATATTTCAGTTTCAATAGATCATATCTTTTTTTTTTGTTTAGTGGGGCATTAACATGGGGCAATTTTACATGAGGTTAAATGTATTTTAACCAAGTTAACCTACAACGAGCACGTGGTTATCAAGCGTTGGTGGTAAGTGGTTGTTCAGGTGCTGTCAGGCTCAGTTTGTGTAGTTTGACTGCAATGGTGGGCTGTGACTGCTTGCACATGTTTTGTCTAGGTATTTTGCAGCGTTCTGCTTACAAGTTTGCAAAAAAGGAACTCTATCTAAGGATCACACAGGGATCACAATGCTATATACGGGCAAAATGGACACCCTGTTTAAGGAAGGAGAAGCTTAAAAACCATACCCTGTTCCGTGGCACATACCCACATGGCTTACATACTGGAGTAACCCCCCACCCCCACCCCTGCCTGGGAGAGTACTGTTCAATATGAAAATACATACATGAAGTAAACAACGGTTACATAAAATATTTCTAGAAGATTAGCATAGCATAGCACAGAGACCTATGTTTTTTTTTTTTACGGAGTTTTTCCTGCAGCGAGGAAGACACTTCTCATGCAACAAATCTTGCAAGATCCAATTTCCATATCCATGTGGGGGTGTTTATCTTTTAGACCTTGTCTTTGCAGTAGCTTTGTCACAATACTAATGTTGTATGACTCAAGATATTCTTGAAGTAAAGCTTCTAAATTATTATTTTGTTTCTTTCAGGCCCCAGATTTTGAATTGTCCGAGTTGTGCAGGCGACTTAAGGCTGTGGATGATCGCTTGCCTGGCTTGCTTGTGAAAAGGTTAATATTTTGATGACTTTAATAACACTGACTACTTATTATAGGCCAATTACAGGTATCAAAGATTTTAAGAGCTGTTTCATGCTTAATGAGCATCTATCAAGTCATGGATGCATGCAGGAAGGATGAGGGAGGTATGAGAGATGCTCAAGGCAATAGCTGAGAAACTCTTAGCTTCACAAGTATGTAAGCCTCGCAATTCAGTATTGTGCTGTTAAAAATTAAAAATTAACAATTTATTTACAGTGTATATGTTTACAGTGTAATTAACAGTGTATCAATCTATCTATCTTGTAACTCCTGCGATGACCAGCAACATGAAATACCATTGTTTAAAATTCTGTTCCATTTTCTCTTTGTAGCTTGCAGGGTTTTGTAGAGAATGGAGTTTCTGGTATTTCTGAATTATTTCAGTCCTTGGAAAATCTCTTGACAGGACAAGAACCTGCTTTACATAAGAAAAGTTTGTTTGGTTAGTTGTCTATTGGCAAACTATTTATATTAATTTTAATGATTCATATTGATGCTTTTGTCAATATCAATAATTAATAGTAATAATAATCAATAGATTAAGAGGAAATACATATACATGTACATTCATACACTTTAATATGCTTCCCTTGACAGGGCTGTACAGCATTAATATAATTAATATTAAGTAAATGATAAGAAGTGGAGCAATTAAGTTAATAAAATTGAATAAACCTTTTCTACAAAGCATCCAGAAAATAAATAATTACTAAGTATTTATCAGTTTGTTGTTTAGGCATTTTCTAGAGAGCTTGATGTCCTTCATGGACAAATACATGCAGTCATTAGCAATTAAGAAAAACAATGTAGTAACAGTGGGCCAATATCCATGCCGATTATTTTGTGTAATTGAATCTGGGTTTGCCCAGTTTGCCTAATAAATATCATTTGAAACTGTCGACGTGACTTCTTGGAAGCTCTTGCATAAATATTCTACCCTGCGTTCTCAGAAGTTTTTGTTTCTGTGAAGTGGAATCCTATTAGCCTGTTACTTCTGTTTTAAACAGAGGCAAATAAAACAACAGAGGACCTGATTAATATGAAATACATTCAGTTCTTGGTGTTTGATGTGTAATGACTCTCTCTTGAATGTTAATGTAAATTACAGAATAATGTAATTGAAGTCAGCAGACTTGAAGCACCTTTAGTTGACAGACAGTTTGTCAGGGTCTGAGTGCAACTTCAAAAACCAATTAGGGTTGTCCCTAACAGCCGGCTGCCGGCACAATTAACCAGCCACTTGGGTCGTTTGTGCCAACTACTTTTGTGATGTGTACACATTTTTTCAAAGACAGATTATTTGTTCCTTTACTGGTGCAGATATATGAAAATGAAACTTATTTTCCATTGTAGTTTATTGACTCAAAAATAATCAGGTTGGCACAGAGATACATGTAAAATAAAATGTAAATTTAATTCTTATCCAGGATTGCACGCCGATCATTTCACTCTCTCACTCCTTTGTATATTATTATTTCATTATGTTGAGTTCTGGGAATTACATGTAGAAAAACCACTGAAGGCATGAGTTTATACAAGTAACATTGAAAGTTACAATTACTTTTGGAACTGACATTATTGGAAATCAAGTGCTCAGAATCAAGAAAATTCAGTTTCTGGGGACTTAAAATGTAAAAATTTCCTGGAGGGCATGCCCCCAGACCCCCCTAGAAGGGATCACCTTGGGCGTTAAAAAATCACTATCTCGCCACTTAGAAATTTTTGCCAGCTCCTTGAAAAGTTGTGGACAACCCTGTAAAACTAGCTGCAGACAACTGAATGGGACTTTGGTCAAACCCTGGATGGGTCACTGGCCTGAAGAGAGACTAACTTTAAACATACCACAAACAACAACAACAATATTCATTTATGAACACCCTAGGTTTGTTTACCAGACGGATGGCCTTATCATTTCACAAGATGAGTTTCAGCCAAGTGAGCCATTTTGTAGATCTACTGAAGACTTACTTAGACAACTGTGAAAATGCTGATGCTGCTGAGGACTTGGATGTTATCATGGATATTAGCATGCAGAGTGTGGAGAATGAAGAGGAAGAAAATGTCACTAAGAAGTCTAGGTGAGAGTACAGTAAACACCCACATTTAAGAACCTTCTTTTTTCAAGGTCAGCCTGTCGTTGAATAAGTCTTTACATATTTATTGTAAGGTTCTTATATAACAGATGTCTAAAATGACGAATTTCAGCCTGGAGGTTTTTAAGCCGCTTGTTCTTTTATGCGGGTATTTAGTGATCTTCCCCCAGTGTTCATTCCAGGATTTCACCATAATCACCAAATTAAAACTCATAAAATTTCTGTCATGGTGTTTTGATTTGTGTTTCTGTGTTTATTTTGGTGATTTAAGGCTCGTGAAAGCAACGTTTTCAAAATAACAGTTGGACTCACTCAAAAGTAGAGAAAGAGAACGAGGCATGCAATTGGGCGACCTGCAAATTGCACTAACCAGTCAAACATTTCCCTTCGCACACACAGAAACATCTTGGCCCTTGAAAGAATAGTTCTCAAAGAAAGTTTAGGCCAAATTTGAGTTAGAATTGATTGGGGATAGACCTTTAGAATCAAGCCCAAACTTTAGAACATGTCTGTCAATTTGCTTTCTCCCTATGATCTGTCAGAAATCTGAACTCAGAGGAATTCGAAGAATGCATTTTTACGTTAAAATGTGAATTTGTGTGTGACAAACTGCTGCCCCAGGCCTCCCTGTGTGAAACTTTTGGTCCGTGACAAAATCCTCTCTGTGGTCACCCGAGCAGCAAGTTTGAATTTAAAAAATCGGTTGCGTGTCTTTCAACTGGTTTTGCTTTGTCGGTCAAAGTCACCCCTTGGGTGACTGCAGAGAAGATTTTGTCATGGACCAAAAGTTTTGTGTAGGGATGCCAGGGGCAGGAGTTTGTTGCACGCAAATTCAAGTTTTAACAGAAAAATGCATTCTTAGAATTCCTTTGAGTTTGAATTTCTGACAGATGGGAGAAAGCAAATTGACGGTCACACCCTATGTTACACTTTGATGCCATCCTTATGGTTAACGTAACTTCCTGTAATACACAGTCATTCACTCATTACGTTTGTGTACTCGAAATATTTAACTAAGCAAAGGATTTTTTTTACCTTCTTAGAAAACCTTTTCTTCAAGGCTCTGTGTCAAACAGGCAAGCTGAGTTCTTTCTGGCAAAACAGGCATGTCTTCATTTTGGTTAATATCTCTGTTTTTTTTTTTCACGAGGAAAAGACAAGAAATCAAAGAAAAACTGTTACAGTAACTAAAGACTTCTCATTGTGGGATGTAGGGATGGCACAATAAGAGCGCTCACTTCACAACAAAGTGGCCAGGGTTCAAATGCCAGACTTGGTGTCATCAGTTGGTTAAGTTTGTTGTTATTCTTTAGCCTTGCTCAGGGAATGCTCGGGTGATTTTTTCTGTACTCTTTTCTCTGGTTTTCCTTCCTCCCCAATAATGAGTATTTCTAAATCCCAAAAAAAATGAATTCTTTCCAGAATTCAAGGGCCTTTTTTTAGGTTGGTTACTCCAAAGGGTATTAAATGTCACCCTTGTTTACTAAGTGGGGGTGCGGTGGTGTAGTGGTTAGCGCGTTGGACTGAAGGTCGGTGGTTCAATGCCCAGTCCCTGCCATCGTGTTGTTTCCTTAGACAAGAAACCTTGCCCCACATTGTCTCTCTCCACCCAGGTGTATAAGTAGGTACCAGCAAAATACTGCTGGGGGTAACCCTGCGATGGACTAGCGTCCCTTCCAGGGGGGAGTAGCAATACTCTCAGTTGCTTCATGCTACGGAAACCAGGTAAAGCTCAGGCTGTGTGGGCTTCCTTGGCCCGAGTGCGACATATTCCTTTAATTCTTTTGTTTGTTCATTTGTTCACTTGCATGCAGAATTGCTCGATCGCTTGTTCGTTTGTTCCATCATTCATTTGTTTGTTTTTTAATTCAACAGTTATTTATCTATTTGTTTCTACCAAGGTGTCACTGATACAATCCACTGAAGAAGAGGCCTTACCACCCCCTGAACTTCAGTCCAGAATAAAGGACATTTTAAAGGCTTCTCCTGACATCGCAGAGACGGTAAGTTTGAACAAATAGATTTTTCATGTTACACAAATAAGATAACCAGTCACTGGTATGTTATCTTAAGGGATAAGCTGGGTTCCAGCTAAAAACCAACCACACTGCAGAAAAGAAATAAAGAGTTCCAACTTTGGTTATTTGACCCAAAAAAGAAAATGCAGTAGTCCCCTGATATCTTAAACCCTGGCTGTCTTGAATGCCCTGCTATGTCGCACTGAAACTTGTTTCTCATGTTTGATGTTATACTTATTAACCCGTTAAGCCCCAATTGTGACAAGCATCTAATTTCTCCTTACAATATCACTACTTCATCAAACGTAAAGGTTATGAGAATAAAGAAAGCTGGCTGGTACCCGTGAACGATTCACCACTCAATAACACAATTAGACTCTCCCAAGTCCTTTAATTTTTTTTCAGGTCAGTAGGTCTCTCGCGACTTCGTCACTCGCTCGGTCACTTCGCGATCTCATTGAAGCTTGCTTTGCTCGCTTTATTCGCAAACACAGGGCAAATTAATATCAATTGAAGAGGTCGACTTGGAGCAAGTCTACAACACGATGTTTTGAAAGCTGACACAAATTTGCATAAGTGGTTGAAATTAGTCACACATGAAAACTGACACCAATATGCATATTAAGCGATTGAGTTAGTCATGCATCAACAGACATAGCACAGTGTTTGCTTAGTGAGAGAAACGTGCGACTGGAAATTCTCGCAAAGTGGATCTTTTCAATTTAAAACCAAATTGGGCACATCCTTGCCAGGAAAGTAAACAAATGGTATGGTTTTGGCTTTTACAGTTCTCTCATCACATATTAATATAATTATATAATTATATAGATGATTACCAAATATCAAATGTCTTGATTCTTAAGCAAATTCTCCCAACTAGTTCCAGAAACAATATACTGACAATAGTTAGGAGAATATAAATTCTGATACTGGGGCTTAAAGGGTTAACTGAGGGCTATCTCAACTGCCTGTTATTGCATTATTATAAGTCAACAACTTAAGGTTTCCCTTGGATGTCTGAGGAGGCCAGTCTACTGTAGTGCGGTGCACCACTCAGCTTGGACTTTTAAATTCTCTGTTTTCCCTGGTTCTGCCAAGCTGAGTGTGACAGGTTTTTGTTTAAAAAAGTGACCCAGTGTATCATCGTAGTATTCACATTTAAGACTACGGGGAATGTAGAAGCACCGTGGTCTAGTAGTGACTAGCTTGTTAAAGGTAACCCTGTGATGGGAAGTAGTTAGCAATAATTACTAATTACTACCAAGCAGAATTATTGTCCCAGTTGCTTCATGTTATAGAAACCTATGACAAGTTGTACCCTAATAATTATAATAATTCAAGGTGTACCTTCCTCCTCGACAGCATTATGCAAGCTTTCTCAACTGCCTGAGAACAAAGGAATTCAAAGAGGCACTGGACAGTCTGTATCATTACTTTGATCGGCAACAGTGGCAAGGAGAATCTGCTTCAAATAAAATACTCTCTGACTCAGAGGAGAGTGAGGCTGAACGGTGTCACAGATTCAGATATGCTGCGCTGACCCTAGCTGCTCTTCACTGCAGATTTGGTCACAGGTATGAAGCTATGTATTACATAATGTGCAGGGGGAGGGGGGCACTTAACCCATATTTGGGTGTAGGAGTGCCACTGAGGTTCTGAAACCCTGACCCTGTTTAGGACAAAAAAGGCCTAAAATACCAACCCTGTTTAGGACAACGTCCTCCATGTCCATACATGATTTATTAATTCCTTTCACTTCACGTTACAATATCAACATTAATTAATTGTAGTACATGCACTAACAAACAACACTAAAGCTTAATTAATTTCATATACAACAAAAAAAGACATAAGCTGTTAAAGTATTTACATTGTATAAGGAAAGAGTAAAAAGCCAATATGGAGAAATAAGCAATGCAAAAATTCAAAAAATATCTATATTTAAATATTGTGTATATTGTGTATTGAGCGGCAAAATTGTGTTGACCAAGTAATGTATTGGAAAGAGGGATTTAGAAAGAATCGAAATAAATGCATCCCATTTAACATAATGCCTTGAAAGAACGTCATTTTTCCTAGCAACATAAGGTTCTAATTTGTAGGTAGCTTTCAATTTAGCCTTAAAAACATCAAGTGATGGTTTCTTTTTATCTAATTTGCACCTATAAATAAAGAATTTGGCTAATAAAAGGATGTGACTGATTATCATAAAATCTTTATTGACATTGAATTTACCAAAAAAAACGTCTGAAAAGGAAATATCCTTTACTTCATTGCTATAAAGGGCTATCCATGATAAAACTTCTTTCCAAAACATATCCACTACTTTGCAAAAGAAAAATAAATGCTCTGGGGATTCCACTTCATTTTTACAGAACGTGCAGTACAGGGAGTCTGCAATTTTGAACGCAAACAGTTCATCATTTGCGTATACAATATGATTTAAAAATCTGTATTGGAATGCTCTTAGTTTTGTATCCAGAGTAACCTTAAAAGGCAAAGAGTATATTTTTGTCCATTCACCCAAAAGGCTTGGATATTTGCCTTCCCATTTGGTTTGAGCAGTAGGCGGGGTTGACTTATAGGAACAAAATAATTATTCCTTGTACACATTTTATGAACAGATGTTAAGAATATCCATCATCTCACCTTTTAATGACAAAAAACAAGAGCTTTCGTTCAATGGTGATAGTGGAGTAAACGCATTTCCTTTCATAATGGAACCCCATTCACAAAGTAAAGCATTAACTATACCCATCAAAACAAAAAGCTGACTTGGAGATAATTGGGCTTTCAGGGCTTTCTCACTTTTAAGGAATGCACGGTCATTTGAGATCAGGTTATCCCACATTTGTGAAACAAGGGCTGATATGTAGATTTACCTT
This sequence comes from Siderastrea siderea, assembly GCA_964030785.1. Classification (NCBI taxonomy): domain Eukaryota; kingdom Metazoa; phylum Cnidaria; class Anthozoa; order Scleractinia; family Rhizangiidae; genus Siderastrea; species Siderastrea siderea. Next base: position 19,811,349 of record OZ034966.1, read on the forward strand.
GACTAAGTATATTCTTATTATTCCAAATCACTTGATTCATTATATCACCATATGTTACAACATCTGTCTTAGCAAGAAAGGACCATGCGTCAAAACAGTGTTTATAAAACACCGGAAGGGATATGGGCAATTTACAAGGATCGAACTGGCATTTCAGAATAAATTTGCCACCCACATTCCCTAAATAATAATCCAAAAAATTTTTTCCAAGGACTAACATAGTCTTCGATGTACTTCTTTAAACACATTATTCTTTGGGCTTTGATCATACATTCTATATCAAGCATCTTTGTACCACCATGATCAATATCATTTTTATTAATGCAGAATGCTTAACTTTGTCTTTGCCTTTCCAGATGAAACCATTCAATTCCTTGTTTACAGCTGCTTTTGACATAAATTTTGGAATGGCAAATGATTTGACTATTAGAATTTTTCCCAAAAGTGTTAGTCCTTGCCACTTCCACATATTTAGTGTTTTCTTGACATTTTAAAATTCCCTCAAAATTGTCTTTTTTCCTCAACAACTGGTTGTAGCTAAAATACACACCTAGGATTTTTAATGATGTCTTAAATTCATGGGGAAAAGATTCCAGTTTCTTTAAGCCTAGACAGAAGAATTCAGTCTTTTCTGAGTTGATGCTAAGACCAGAAACAGCAGTGAAATTTTCTAAGTTGCTGGTTAATTGCTCATAAGAAGATTTATTTTTCACAAAGCAAGACAAATCATCGGTGAATAAGGCCAGTTTGACCTCCTCCTTTCCAATTTTAATCCCTTGGATATTTTCATTTTGTCTAATGCTACATGCAAGATCTTCTAAACTTAAAATGAATAGTAATGGTGATAGAGGGTCACCTTGCCTCACCCCTCTTTCAATCATAAAATAATTTGAAGCAAAGCCATTGTTCATTACACAGCTAGACACTTTTGAACAAAAAGTGCGTATCCATTGAACAAAAGCTGAACCGAAATTGAATTTTTGGAGAACTTTGAATAAAAACTTATGATTTAATGAATCGAAGGCTTTCTCAAAGTCTAGTGTAATCAGGATTCCTGCAGTATTGGTATGTTTAGTGTATTCTATTCCATCCTCAATTGTTCTTACAGCATCAAAAATCAACCTTCCTTGTACATAGGCATTTTGATTACAGTGGATCAAGTCCAGTAGGATTGATTCCAAACGCTTGGCCAGGGCTTTGGATGCAATTTTTGTGTGGACATTGATTAGTGATATTGGTTTCCAGTTCTTGATAAATCGTTTGTCCCTGCCTTTTTTTCCAATAAAGTGATGACTGCTTGTTTCTGGGAGTTTGATAGTTCTCCATGATCGTGTGCATGGTTAAAAGAAGCAACCAAATGCTACCACTGCCTTGTTTTAAGACCAGCAAACATCTTTGATCTATGATTGCAAAACCCTACCTGTGGCCCATTTTTTGTTTGCCTGAACTCAATGTGCAACATCATGGTGGGAAATAAAGCAAGTGCAGCAAATTCGTTCACTTAAGCTGCAATGCCATGATAATTAATATGCATTGAAATGTTGGAAAATTTGACAGCCTGTTTCTCTGCTACACATTTGGATATGTGCATAGAGTATGCAATAATCAGTGGTGTACCAATTTATCACATTTAGCCAAGGTTTTGCATTTCAGCAGTGTGGCAAAATGTAATACTGTTACAATAATTTTGAGCAGACAATTCCCTCCTTTGTTAGAAGCGGTAATCAGAGTTGATGGCAAACCTAACCAAATGCAATGCAAACAAACACTGTGTTGCATTTTTTGCTATTTTAATAGCAAACTCCACCCTTACTTGCCAGAGATAAACTCCAGCACAATGAACCATTACGCTCTCCAATCCAGCCCTTTAAGGAGAACTGTCTTTTTCCTTGTTGAATTTATTTACAGCTTAGTTGACTTACGTAGAAGTTCAGTGCCTATTACAGTAGAGTGTAATCTCACATTAGTACAGCACTAACATGTCTGTAAATATAAAACAAATGGCTTGTTTTGCAGACAGGAGGCATTAGCGGCACTAAAAGAAGCCATTCAAATAGCACAGGAGACAAATGATCATGTTTGTTTGGAACACTGTTTGGTGAGTTTACTTATTGCTCAAAGTGCAGTCCTCTCTAGAAAAATCTGGAGAGGGATCATATACTGAACAGAGGTCATTGGAGGGAAACAAATTGCCTTGGTGACGAGGCAATTTTGTCAATGTTTAAAAAATGGAATGCCTGCAAGGTGAGCTGAAAACGTTTGTCTTTGAGTCAGTCAACAGTTTGTTTTGAGGAGAAAGTTGGTTGACCCCTTTGTTGCTGGTCTCAAAAACATTTTTGAGCTTTCCATGTCTTCACCCTCTGATTCACCTGCTATAACAATTTAGCTGTTCCCTCAACAAACAGCTATGCCATTGACCACTTAACAGTGTGAAAAAGATTTTTGGTTCTTAAGTTAGTTTCATCTAACCACACTAAGCTTAAGAACAAGAGGTGTTGAGTGAATGTATGTGAATGTGTTGAGGTAGGTAGGATAAAAAAATGTTAATAGGTACATATTACCTTTAAATAGGGGTATTTATTTTATTATTATACATGATTTATTTTGTTGTTTTACAGGGGTGGCTCTACAGACTGGAACAGGAGGGTAGTTCTCAAGCAAAGCTTTTGCTGGATAGATTTGTTGCAAGAGCTGGAGAACTCAAGATTCCTGTATGTGTTGTTAACTGTTAAATATATTTAACAATTCCTCACAACTTTAAGGTAGTGGTACAGTATGAGAGATCTCATCATGGTTGTCTTTTCTATTTAAGAGCCTATTTACTGTTCCTTTTATATTATGTGAGTATTTTTGGCGTGTCAGTTCTATGAATAAAATGTAACTCCTTGCATCTCGAAGAGCAGGAGACCTTACTATCATGCGTCTTAGCCTAATGTTTATGTACATAATTATAATTATATACACAATTTGCACATAAATGCAAACCCTGTAAACATCTTACTGAGTGATATTTGCTGACAAGAATTCCCAGTCAGAAATCTCCACTCATGTGTTATGCTGTTTTTATTTCAGTATTTAATGTCCCTTGGAATGCTAAGTCACTGTCAGTATGATGCTATGGCTGGTGCTCCACCCCCCAAGTGAGTACTACCAAGACCCTCTGTATGCTTTCCCCCACCCTTCAATGTTCTTACCTACTAGGGACGATTTACAATTAGGTAGTGTAACGTTTTTGCTTAACCCCTTAAGCATTGATAAAAATGCATATTCTCCTCACTGTTCTCCATACATTTCTTATGGAACTAGTAAGGAGAATTTGTTTAAATATCAAGACATCTAATCCTTGGTGACCACTTCCCTTGTTCTCCTCACTTGACTATTTGAACAAGTAGTGATAATGTAAAGAGAAATTTCATTTTCGTCACTGTTAGGGTTTAAAGGGTTAAGACTGTTACATGTGGCTTTTGTAGCGTCTGCTGCTCATACCAATAAAAAAAAGCAACAGCTTGTCATGTGTCCTTGCCTCTGGCTGCGACTGGGGTAATGTTTTAAAGCATGTTTCAAAATCATATGACCTTGTTTGTTGTGTGGAATAATTATGAACAAGTTCACGTGTCATCAGTTTATTTCAGCTTCACAAAACTGAACATTTAGCATCTTTTTCTTTACACTGTACTGTTTGTAAAAGAACTATGGTAAGAACTAAGAACTACTTCAATGATTTTGAGATTGTGCGAGTGTCCCACACAATCTTCTACTTATGACAACTTCATAATGTTGCTTTATCTTTTCTGTTGGTTTCTTTCAAGAGTTTTGCAGAATCTTTCACAAATCAACATTGTCAACTCTCAGAATTCCCTGTCTGACCTGATGGCCACAGCACATATCCAGCAAGCAGCAACCTGGCAGCTCTATGGCAAAGAGTAAGTCATGCAATGCAATCTGACAACATTAGTTACAGCAGTTTTCAATTATGTCAATAGTGAGAAAATGAAAAATTTTATCCTTGAACACCAACAAAATAAACGGAAAGTTCTTCAGAGCTTTCGGGATCTATCCAAGTCCCTTTTTCAATGATGTAATTAGTGTTATACAGCCTTGTTTTGGTGATGATGCTGCAAGATCGCTCCAGGGCTACAACCTCCCCTCGATCTACAAAAAATCTTGCAGCCTCGTCACCAAAACAAGGCCATATAACACTAATTGAATCATTGACAAAGGGATTTGGATAGATCCCGAAAGCTCTCTGAAGAACTTTCCGTTTATTTTGTTGGTGTTCAAGAATATTTTTTTTAATTATGACACGTTTTCCCAACAAAGGAATCTTCACGCTGTTATTGTGTCAATAGTAATTTGCGTTTGCTTTGGCTTTTCTTTACTCGATCTGCAATTGGTTTGAAAATCTCGCGCCACTTTCACAACCAATCGAAAGTAAAACCAAAACCAATCGTGTCTTTGTCACATGCATTTATCTGGACTTAGTGCCTTTTAGATGTATTTCCTTCGAGTTCTGATTGGTTCATTGGGTAATTTGAGTTTCATTGTGATTGGTTGGGGGTAATTACTTAAGTTTTGGTTTTATAACACACAATTAAAAAGCACTGTATGATGGAACAAGGTAGGAGGTTTAAAGAGGTTTAGTGCTGGTGGAATTATGCAGAGTGGCATAACAAAGTAGCTGTGGTCTTTTGCTGTAACTAGGTCGAACTCTTGAATCAGCAAATAATGGCTTACCACTAAGAAACAGTGACTATTCGTAAGAAAAACTGACTATGTGGTGTGAAGAGTTGGAACTTCTTAGACCTAAAAATAAATTTTACTAAGGCTTCAAAATGAGATTCTGGCACCCTCATTCCTTTTATACAGGTGCCTGGTGGCATACCTGGAGAGGCCTTTTTGTGTCTTCCTCTGTTCTTGTGTGCCTCAGTAGGCCTCCACAAAACTAGTCACACTTAAAAGCCAAAAAGGGATAAACCTTTGTCAAGACAGCTTTTCAAAAGAAAAACGCAGCCATTAACAGGACCGTGCCAACCAGATGGTACTCCTGTTCAAGTTTTCAGCTAGGGCATCTGTCCATCCTAAGGAAAATAAATTAGTTTTGGTTTTCAACAAATTTCAGCAAGGTATTTGCCAGGTATTTTGCTTTCAGAACGACCACTAACCAATTTCTGGTTAGCGGCTGTATTTTTTGCATTAATTTTTATGGACACTTATGCATTTATGGCTTGTCATTATTGCTTACAAATGATGCAGTACCATGCTGTTGTTGTTGTGAAACAGACATGTTATGTTTCGTTTATCATTTGTGTTTTGACGTATTCTACAAGGTTGTTGCCTATCAGAGCCTTGTAGCCTTTCAAACCCTGGAAAATGGCACGTGTCCAAAATTTTGGTTGATGTGTCTACCATTTTAGAGCCATGGCCCCTAAATTTTGACTTTTTGGCTACTAGCCGTTTTTCTTTTGCAACAACTATGATAGCCATCATTCTTTTTATGTCAGTTGTGTTGCAGGTATCTTTACCCAATTTCCACTGCAACTGAACACTTCAACAAGTCAGGAGGCAATGTCTCCAGTTGGTGGAAGTACAGGAATACAAAGTGCAGAAGCCACATGTCTGTCACTGTGCAGTCTGGCAGAGCAGCATGCAGACAGAGTGAGATGCAATTGATTTCCAGGCTCCTGTTCCCTTGAATGAGCTCTCAGTGCAATTTAAATTTCAACTTTTCTTCCTTTTGGAATTTTGGAGTAAATGAGACTTTGGGCTTATGTGAAAGAGGAGAAGTACACATTTCACAGCTTACAGTTTCAAAGCGGTTCCTAAACTAATTAGTTTTCTAGTTGTGGGCAGTTAACCCACTGCCCAACCTGAAAGACCAAGGAGGTTATTGTTTTTTAGCTTTAGGGATCGCAAAGACACTCAAGCTATTCCCCTATGAAAAGGTCATAGCCTCACAGGGGTAGATGCAAGACGTGTGCCACGTAGATACAAGACGTGTACCACATAGTGAAAGCGTCACGCATGATAATCAAAGGGCGTTGTCGGGTAGAATCATGTGTTCCTAGAGGCCCACAATAAAGGCAATTTTATGGTTTAATAATTACAGGAAAAACAGAGTTGTACTGTGTTTGTTGCACACAAAAGAAAGTCTCAGGAAAGGAATACAGGAACACCTTATGTGTGCTCGCATTGGTGGAATCTTAGGATCGAGTACCGGTATTTCAAAGTAATTTTATCACCGTGTCTTTATTGTTGTAGGGGATGTTTCAAGAGGCTTCAGACATCCTGTCATTTTGCAAATCAAAGTTTCCTGAACATTCTAACCTATCTAAGGTGGGTAGTTCCTCCTGATGTGTATTGTAAAAATGGCTGAAAATTTGCTTAGTACAACCAATTCATTTTTTGCACTGCTAAATGATTTCATTACTAAATACAAAATTCTCAGACTCCCAGAATGCTGTTGAAATGTTGTTGAAGACATCAGTGTCCACTTGCGCATGTTTGCATTAGTGTTAGAGCAGTTTTCAGTTGAGTGTCAAAATTAAGATGAAAATAATTCACGTTTTGCTTTGGTTTTGCTGTACTTCACTCTGTGGTTGGTTGAAAAATCTCGCGCCACTTTCTTGACCAATCAGAGGTAAAACCCAATCCAATTGCAATTTGCTCGTACGCGTTTTCCCACGCTTGGCGCCGGTTTCATGTATTTTCTTCGAGTTCTGATTGGTTCATTGGGTAATTTGTTTTTGTTGTGATTGGCTGAGTTAATTACTTTGGTTTGGGTTTTACAGTGCATTTAAAAAATGCTCTAAATGAGGTAGTACTTGCACCATAGTTTCACTTTAAAGGCTTGGAGTTACAATGGCATGCACTGGGGCATTTTCCTCTAGGTATGGATGACAACAGAGGCCAAGATAGACCACAGCAGAGCTTTACTTCAAGGAAACATGGACAGAGCAAAGACATGCGTAGAACAACTAGCGGCAGTGGATGAACATGAAGCAGAGTACAGGTGCAGTGATGTATATACAGTATAAACCCCAAAATGGGAAGGGGCCTATGTGAACTCAATCGCTTCCAGTATCCTTTGCTCCAAGTTCCCTCCCCTTCCTTTTCTCTCATCCCCCCCCTTTCCGTTCCTTCCCTCTCCCTCCCCTTCCTTTTCCTCTCATTTCCCTCCCCTTCCTTTTTCTCCCATTTCCCTCCCCTTCCTTTTTCTCCCATTTCCCTCCCCTTCCTTTTCTCTCATTTCCCCCCTTTCCGTTTCTTCCATCTCCCTCCCCTTCCTTTTCCTCCCATTTCCCTCCCCTTCTTTTCCCTCCCATTTCCCTCCCCTTCCTTTTTCTCCCATTTCCCTCCCCTTCTTTTTCCTCCCATTTCCCTCCCCTTCCATTTTCTCTCATTTCCCTCCCCTTCCTTTTTCTCCCATTTCCTTCCCCTTCTTTTTCCTCCCATTTCCCTCCCCTTCCATTTTCTCTCATTTCCCTCCCCTTCCTTTTTCTTCCATTTCCCTCCCCTTCTTTTCCCTCCCATTTCCCACAACTTCCTTTACCTCCCATTTCCCTCCCCTTCTTTTCCCTCCCATTTCCCTCCCCTTCCTTGTTCTTCCATTTCCCTCCCCTTCTTTTCCCTCCCATTTCCCTCCCCTTCCTTTTTCTCCCATTTCCCTCCCCTTCCTTTTTCTTCCATTTCCCTCCCCTTCCTTTTCTCCCATTTCCCTCCCCTTCCTTTTTCTCCCATTTCACTCCCCTTCCTTTTTCTCCCATTTCCCACCCCTTCCTTTTCTCCCATTTCCCTCCCCTTCCTTTTTCTCCCATTTCACTCCCCTTCCTTTTTCTCCCATTTCCCACCCCTTCCTTTTTCTCCCATTTCCCTCCCCTTCCTTTTCCTCCCATTTCCCTCCCCTTCCTTTTCCTCCCATTTCCCTCCCCTTCCTTTTCCTCCCATTCCCCACCCCTTCCTTTTCTCCCATTTTCCGACCTTTGGTGCCTCTTTGCACTTTTGCTATTATAACATATTATGCAACATGACGGATAATTTTCTTCCTATTTTTCCTGTTCTCCACGTAGCCATCCCTTTTTACCCCAGACTTTGCCTCCCCGCTCTCTATTTGACTATACAGTAGAACCCCGGTAACTCGAACTGTGAAGGGAAACGAAAAACAATGAGAGTTAGCGGGGGTTCGGGTTATCGGGGTCGATTGAATAGTCAATTTGCCATGTTGATAATTGATAGTTTACTGATTTTTGAACACTTCATGCAGTATACAGTACAGCACAAATTAACCTTATCTCGTCAGAAACTGTAACACGATTATGCATTCTTATGATAATACAGTACTGTAAGTGTAACTCAGTTACACTCACTCGGGAAATGACTGTCAAATACGTGACCTGTTCCTTGCACTAATTAAAATCAAATTGCTGTAGTGTTAGTTTTAGTGTTTAACTGATTGCACGACAAGAAGAACTAATGGGATATTTCAATGGGCGTCTGTGGTGAGTTGCAAGAACCAGAATTCAAGTTATCGGGGTAAATTTTGATCAAGGGAAACGAAATTTAGTCGAGAAAAAATGACAGCAAAAGTGGGGTAAAATCCAAGGTAAATGGGACTTAAGTCGCATTTGCTGGGGAGATCGAGTCATCCGAGTTCGAGTTACCGGGTTCTACTTTATATGCTAGTACGTGGTATCAAGATCACCCCTGTCAATGCCGAGTGGTACACATGGCTTCAGTGAAGAATACAATGGTGGGGTACTAGTTTAGACCCTCTTGTCATCCTATAATGGTGTCAATGTGATTGCCTTGTTCACTTGAAGAATGGTTAGTTGGTGTCCTAGATCCAGGACCTGAGTAGTCCCGCTACACTGGAGGTGACAACTTGATGTTCTCATTTCAATTTTTTTCTCTTTCAGATTAGCTTTAAACATGCTTCATACAGGAGAATACAATGCTGCATTTCCTTTGCTGCAGAAGCTGCTGGAGAGTTCAAGGTAATCAAACATAATAGCTACTGTAGAATGCCAACAGTAACAGCCCAAATTGTTTTTAAAATAGGAGTCCTCAAGGACTGGTTGCATTTGGTAGCTACTTTAGGCAATTAGCTCTAACCAAGGAGCCAATGAGAGACTGCTGGTGAGCCAGATCATATTTATTTTTACACGGCTCACTTGGGGAGCAGGGATGGCACAATGGTGAGAGCGCTCGCCTTCCACCAATGTGGGCCGGGTTCGATTCCCGGTCCTGGTGTCATATGTGGGTCGAGTTTGTTGTTGGTTCTTGTCCTTGCTCCGAGGGTTTGCTCCGGGTACTCCGGTTTTCCTCCCTCCACAAAAAAAAACCAACATTTCCAAATTCCAATTCGACGTGGACGTCAAGTATTTACAAATGAGCCCCTGGCTCGGGAGATTAGGCGACTACTCCCTACACTATGACGTTAAATTTGATTTTGCTGTGACATGCGTCCTGCATGCTGCTAGGATTAGCAATGTCGAAACTGTCCTGTGTGCTGGTAAAGTAAATTATTATCTTTCAGCATGTGATGAACATGGTACCAACAGTCTTCCAGTATCGCAGTGGCTAGACCACAGAAGGTCATTGTTCGATTCTCGTTGGGAACTAAGATTTTTCCTCGTTCTAAGTTGCTCGTTCTGAGTATGGAGGACACGCGCGCGATCCACGCGCTTGAAACAAAATGGCGGCTTGCTTTCTATCATCACATGACGCGCTACACATGCACTTACACAGAGCGCGTTTTGCAATCGCCAGCTGTGGCTCCATATAGTTTTTCAGCGCGCGAGGAATGGGAACTTAATTGGCGCGAGCGCGCGCGCGAGGAGCGCGACAGTCCAAGTCAGATGACATGTGCCAATCAACCTCCCAGGCGAACTTTTCCAAAGTCTGATTGAGGCATCTTCTATATGGCTTACCTTTTCAAAACTTGTCGAACACGTAGCAGTGAAATTATGAACAGCCTTTAGATTAATCGCTGTTGTAGCTGACAGTTGAAGTCCTACGATTGTCCTACGATTATAGGACTGGATTGATTGCGATCTTCAAGTTCAAGCAACACAGAGAGGACTGAAAACGTTGCACGAATTATTAGACGTCTTATAAAGCGCCTTCAAGAATTTTGCGTGAAGAACTTCTTTCCGTTCTCAACTTGAAATATCAGTGCTGTCCAGGTCAGCTGTCGAGAATCTCTGGGATGAGAAGCTTAAGTTTGTTTGGAGCCTAAATGTAAGTAATTTTTTGGAAAAGCGCTTTAGTTTTTGCCTTTCTAACAAGCCGTCTATTTTTTGTCGGGTAAGTTGTCTCTACGGCCGTTCTCATACGGTTTCAGCAAAACACAGCTGACTTGTGAATTTTATTGAGTGATGAATAGAGTACATACTTGTAGCGAGGTAACAGTTGTCATTGAATTTTAAAGAAGTTGAAGTTCAAAAGGACACTTATATTTCAGTGTCTATTTATCAGTCACCAGTAGCCTTTGATCTAAGTTTCACTTGTGTTGACAAGGTGAGACTTCAAAAACTTCAGTGGTCTAAAATAAAACCGAAAATTGATAAAAGTTCAATTGTACCTAAGTTCAAACAATTTTTTTTTTTTTGCAAAATATTACGCCTAGAATGACGGCATTCAGTGAACGAATAAAGGATGAGTATCAAGTTGACGGCCGGTTCCAAAACAATCGGCGTTTCGCATACGTTCCGTTGACTTGTTGAACCTATCACGCAGAAAAATAATGTGGTCTTTTTTAAAACGTAAAATTTCTTGTGGACATTTTTGTTCCCTTTCTCCAACGTGTGCCTTTAAATGTAATTTGAAAGCTTATTTATATACTATTTGCTATTCCATGCAGTTATCAAACACGCGAGTAGCCGCTAAGAAACAACGCAGGTCTCGGCAGACAAAATATTGAGCTTACAATATAAAAAGAACGAGCTTCTCTGCTTTGCTTGGGTAGCATACCAAAACGACACTGTTCTAAGAGTAAACGTGACCGCTTTAGTTTTTTCTTAAAGATCAGTTGTAATAAGTTAATGGTAAAAGTGAAACTGAAAGTGGTTTAATGATTCGGCGTTCTGGAAAAAGAAATTAATTGCTGCTAGCAATAAAGTGGCGGCTTCGTTCAAGTTTTAGTATCGCGAATCGGTATCATTTTTCTTCTTTTTTGTTTGTTTGTTTCTTTCTTCATTTTTGCGAATTTTTGGTCACATGGATCCTTTACAGTAAAGGAAGGCAGTTGTCCAGAAAAATGTTTTTCTTTAATTTGGAAAGAAAAGCTCTAGAAAAGCTTTTCTACCGCTTACCCACGTGCTGTCCACGCTCGTCCAAAAGGAATCACGAGCATGCGCAACCCCGTAACTTGAAGAATTTTTATTTTGGTAACGTGAAGAAAAAAGGTAGGTTTTGAGGCATTTTCAAACGCTTATTGTGCGCGTTCCACTCGGTGAAATTTTTTTAAAATTGGAACATTTGTAGGATTTTTGTGTTCTTCAGTCATAATAAAGTAAGAGTAATTTTTGTACACGCACCTCTGCGTTAATCGTCGAAAACTAAAATTTACTATTCTGGCAAAACTTATGTACAAGATTTCTCACAGCTTTGCCAGCTGAGACTTCTCAAACGACAACATCTTTACAACAAAAATAGCGAGGATTCACCGTGTAAAAACCAAGAAATGACGTGAAGAAACTGGGTAAGCTTGAACAATGAGCCAAACAACTGTATGAGTGGTTGCCATGGAAATGGGCCAGGCCCAGAAAATGGGCGTTTTTCCAAAAGTATTAAGCCTAGGCTAGTTGCTTTTATAGCTTTTCCCTAGTGAAATGTAAATCAATGTCCTGAAAGTCGTCAAGAAAGTTAGGTATGTTTGTCTCTTGAAACTGATGAGAAACTGTATGGAGCCACCTTAAATGTCTCTTTTGTCCCCCCAAAACCGAGCGACTTGTAGCAAGTCTACTTTGTCCCATGTTCGTAGCGTGCCCAGTTTCTTTCTTATTTACAACTGAGCTTAAAATTTACCTTGTTTCTTTCTTTATTAATTCCTTTTAGGGCTTGGTTTTTTTTTCAGCATATGATGGGGTCAGAAGGAGTATGTCTATCTCCTCCTGGGTGATATGATTATTGAGTTATTCTCCTTTTGTCCCCATTATCGGTGGACAAAACCGCCAACTTGAAGTAAGACAACAGTAAAAAATTCGTTATGGCATCGTGCAATAGCTTTAAGTGCCATCATCACATTCTTGTTTGTCTTGTTTCTTCCAGAGAAAAAGTTTTCATAAACGACGGTAAGAAGTCAGCTGCTGAATATCAAACCAGGTAAAACACGATGCAATAGTCGACTCCTTTTAGTTTTTTCTTATTCTTAGTCTGCAGTCACTTTTACTTACACGAAACTGTATGCAGAAGTCTCTAAATCAATTATATCAAAATTATTATTTAACAACTTTTATCACCAAGATATTTAACGAATTGAGGGTGTGGCGGAAAAGGACGTAGGTGACGCTTTTGGCCCAAATTGTTAAAAATTCTTAAAACCCTGCTTTGTTCTATGTGTGGGCTTGTTTTCATCGCAAGCAGTTAGTTTAGAATTTGCCATAAATTGTCAATTGTGCTCTTTTCCACTCCATTTTTTCTCACCCACAGAATTCTTATAGCGCTGACGCAGTTGTTTATATTGCTGGAGGACCCAGTATCCGCCTTGCCGTACGCCTTGAACTGTTTAACCATCTCGTGCACACACTTCCTGGACAATGCAGCTGCCTTGGCGTCACTCTACATCGCACAAATCCAGGTATTGTAATCGCGGTATAATGTTAATCGCCCTTTATGTTGACAAGAGTCGGGAATGTTGGTGATGAAGTTTGCAGAGACACTACATTGCTCTGCGAAACGCCTCAGTGCCAAACGACCACAGCTTTCAAGGCCAAACTCCTGTTGTGAGTCTAGAAGGTAAATCGGTTAATCCTCCTACATGTGACACATTTGTGCGCTTTTGGCTAAACCACAGATATCAAGTATTTTATTGCACTAGACATCGTGTTCCGCAAAACAAAGCAGGCATTGTTTATCCACGGAAAGCAGTCTCTTCAGGTGATTTGTCCTCCCTTAGTGTTTTCCTGTTATTACAGGCTTCAGTTTACGTTAAAATAAACGGATTATTGTCTTTTTTTAAGCTTTCGTTAGGTTTACCCACCAAAGCCGTTACCCTCGTCAAGAGAACCATGGTACAGATTCTGTCACACAGTGAGTTACATTTTGTTTTTGTTAGGGATGATATCACAGTCACAATCTTTGCTGATAATAGCAGTATGCTGGATGCCATCTTAGTGAACCCAATATAGATATGACCAGCTGGCTTGCCACGAGTGTTCTCGTGGCTGAGTGGTTAAGAGCATCCATCTGTTACTGCATGTACAGGTCATTTTTCTCTCCCTGTCGTGGGAATGTTTCTTTTTAATCACACGCTCATGACAGTCAAAGTCAGTTTAGTTGCAACATGACTGAGCTATTAAGGGTCAGTGTCCCGCCAAAATATCGAAATTTGGCTTAACTTCCATGTTATGTTGCCAAATAGGACTAAATATACAACTAAATGGGATGAAAAGATTCCATAGAGCAAAACAGATTAACAAGCTAGGGGAGGGGAGGGGGGGCAGGGGAGTTAAAACCTCCTGCTTCCCGTACCCTTTAATCTTGGTCCCCGCCCTATTTTTGTAGCCTCCCGCCTATTTGCTTCTCTTCGATTGCGTAATATTGCGCAGTATTTTATAATTTTCCCTACTTCTTCCAACCTCGTCCCCAGGGCCTTCTCCTCGTTCAAAATGGCTGTCGGAGAAACCCCTGGCCAAGGCTGCTAAAATACTCCACGAATCGTGGAGTATTTTGTCACGTGACACACGATGAAATGGTTTTTTCGGAGGTCGTTTCCAGCGTCTGGCGACCCTGTTTGTTTCCTGCGATCGGAAACCGTTATTCAAACAAAACGAAGACATTTCAACGTGTTTGCGTGACGAAATTCGAACGAACTTTCGGAGCCACTTTCGCAGCCTTGGCCAGGGGTTTCTCCGACCGCCATTTTGAACCAGGGGAAGGCCCTGGGGACGAGGTTTCTCCCGCTTTCCGCCACCTTGGGAATCCCGCTTCCCACCCCCCCTCTTCTTCCGCCTCCCGTACACCTCCCGGCCCCCTTTCCTTCCGAGCTCCCGCCCCACCCGGCAAAGTGCAGGACCTCAAGGATTGAAGTGGATTGCAGTTCTTTAAATTTGATTCCGTGACGAGTGTCCAGAAATCAAGATAGCCATTCTGATAAGAATTTGAGTGTTTTAAGGCATTATTTTATCTCTCCAAACTTATATATTTCCTTGCTTTTATTATTCTGCAGTTTTTTCTTCATATTTCAATGTTATAAAGCAAGCTTGCACCATACTGTCCCTGGAACTACTACCATCTCTTTTTTATTATTATCAACAGTATGGTTGTTGCCTTTCTTCAGTGCCATTGAAAACTGATTAATACAAGATCTATCTTGTTTCTATCAAGTTTTTGTTCATGTTGCCAGTATTGCTCATCATCTTTTATGTTTTTTTCAGGTTCATTTTATGTGCAGTGCTGTGCTCGGTTTTTATTAGTCAAGTGTCAACTGACTGTTGCAACACAAAACGCGGATAAATCCCGACGGGAAAATGGTAATTCACTCTTAGGTGCTGTTCACATGATACCAGAATGAGTTTCATTCCAGAATGAAGTTCGTACTGCATTCACATGACAAAATTGACCGGCGCAGCCTAAGGCGTTCTCGCGCGCGCAGTTTTCGCGTCAGATCAAATAAGCATGCGCCACTCACCCCAGACTACACGGTTTAAACACGGTTTGCGGTTTTATCCCGGAACGGAGTTCGTTTTCAGTTTACATGACACCAGAATGAAATGTCATACCAGAACGAGAATTTCATTCGGATTGAAAACCGGAATGAACTCATTCCGGAATGAAAGTCGTTCCGGTGTCATGTGAACGGCCCCTTATTCGGAAAATCTCTTAGTCAACGTTTGCGTGAATGCCTTCATACTTTTTATCATTTTAAAGGGAACCAACCGATTCTGGTGATGATGAAGTTTGTATTGAATAAACCATTGTTCTTTATTAAACAGATACAGTGAAATATATGGGGATGGAATGAACTCGTTCTGGAATGAAAGTCATTCCGGTATCATGTGAACGGCCCCTTATTCGGAAACTCTCTTAGTCAGCGTTTGCGTGAATGCCATCATACTTTTTATCATTTTAAAGGGAACCAACCGATCCTGGTGATGATGAAGTTTGTATTGAATAAACCATTGTTCTTTATTCTTTCTACTGAGGAACTATATTTAGAATAATAAGCAACAATAATAAACACCCATGGAATCTAAAAACTTGGTCGGGTTTAGGGGTTTTTTTTTCAGATAAATGGCTACATTAGCTGGAAAGACAAGCATTTCTCAGGAAGACATATTTTGAAGTCCCTCTGCACACGAATGTGATATCAGGAAACTGGCCAACAAAAATGCCACCTTTGATCGTCTAAACTACTTTATAATTCAGTACACACATCAGTTGATGTAAGGTTAATCGTTTTGCTGTCTCCCTTTTTTTCACCAGACTTGCGTTCCGCTCTCCCAGCGCTGGACAGAATTGTAAAGGGATTTAGAAAGTTAGGTGCCATCAACAAAACCAAAGATGTCTTGTACTATCAGGTACCCTAACTGCATCTTTATTCTTAGTGGAAACAAACGTGAGAGCCGTCTCCAGTTATCTACATGCAGCTGGGAAAAGTTATTACGTTTTTTCGCTTTTCTTTGTAATAATGTCTGCTCAAGTAGAAAGGCGCCCTATCGGTCGACTTATTGTATCTTTAGACAGTCATCTTTGCTCCACATTGTCTCTCTCGATAACAAAGTGTTTAGGGTGCTCCGTGATTGGTTAAAAAATCTCGCGCCACTTTCTAGACCAATCAAAAGTAATACCCATGTCAATGGCAACTTGTTCGTCCGCGTTTTCCCGCGCTTGGCGCCAGTTACATGTATTTGCTTCGAGTTCTGATTGGTTCATTGGGTAATGTGAGTTTGTTGTGATACTCGTAACTCTTTTGAAGAGCGCTCTAGTGTAATGCTGAAGATTAGTATTGCTTCTTGTTGCTCTATGTTATGCTGACCGTTTATGCTGTTGCTTACCAGAGTTTGATTTTACCTATTTCACTGCCGAGGATAAGTTGCTCCCATACTAGGAACAGATACGAATGAGTGTGTTTTTTTCCCCCGAGTTTCCGATGTTCATTTTAAGACTGGATACCCTAATGCCTTTTACTTTCACGATGGTTTTGTTTTCTCGATTTTCGCGCGTTCGCAAAACCTAATCCACAGAAAGGAATGTTATTACTCACTTGCACCCCACAAGGCAAATATAGGGTGGTGACAATAGTTATGACAACCGAAAAATCCGATTTTTGCTGTTGTCCGTATTACTGACAATAAAACTTTTCTGTTTGGACTACAAGCTCTGTACTTTTCCTGGTTTTGGAGTCTGAATATCGTGAAAATTTTGCCCGTCTTACCAGCCAATTTTGCGCGATTTTCCTGAGTTCCGAAGCCCGCTAAAACGAATGCCATCAGGGTAGTCCAAATTACTACTGCAAAGACACTTAAGTACCGTGCAGCACTAAATTTTTGCGGGAGTTTATTATTTTGCAGAAGGGCGACAACTAACTTTTTGCGATTGCGATTTTGGTTTTTATGCTGGGGATTAATTTTTGCGATTTTCAGGAGCCGCGTTCAATTGGAATTCAGTAAACCACTTTCGTTTTTCATTTGATTACATACAATCAAAATACTGGTGAAACAACATGCAGATGCAAAACACGTTAACCAATAGAGTACCTTCACACGAGTGACGAGTTCCTTTTCTATAAGCCTTGTAGTAGCTAAATACTTCTAGGGTACACACTGTAATTTCTTTTTGTCGTTAACGAAAGAGACTTTTTACTTTTTAGTAAGTACATGGGCACTAACACGATTTTACATTACGTGTATATAATTTCGACAGTGGAGTAAACTTTTGCGGAGAAAATTTTTGCGGTGTCGTTTTTTGGTGGGAACTTTTTTTGGGGGAATCGTCAAGAAAACCGCAAAAATCGCAAAACTTAGAACCCGCAAAAATTTAGTGCCACACGGTATTCCTGTATAGTTTTTTGCGTTCGAAGCTCAAATAACCGAAGGGTTTCTTGGATTTCCGACTGACAACCGTCGTAACAAACTTATTGTGGAGGACGATGAAGAACCATAACAGTATGTTTGTTTTCTTTCTCGCAGGCAAGGATATATGATGAATTAGGCTATACTATTGAAAGAAATGCTTGTGCTGCGGAGTGCTGTGAAATCCTTCAAAGGTTACCTGAGCAATACACTCGCTCATCTCTGTTTCTCTTGTGATAAACTTTGCTGGAGAATTGCACGGGACAGTGGAATGAGTGGGACAAGAAGAAGTGCCGCGATCATCGCACGACTTGGAATATGTTGGCCCTAAGCAGTAAGGGCCGGTTTAAAGGCTGAAGTGGTGAAGCTAAGAAAATAAGAAAGCAGATGGCTTTCCTCGACTTCCATTTTGGGGAGGATACGAACACTGTTCAAGATCTTGTCTAGCAACTTGCACAAACGGTGTTAACCAAAACGCCCCGTATAAAGTGACGGTGAAAGGATCTTTTGACTATGCTGTGGATACCAAGGCCGATATATCAAAAAGTGAAGACGATACGTGGACACCAGATTGAGAAGAAAGACGTATTATTTCATGGCCAAGCTTAAAATTTACCATCTTTCTTTCTTTATCAAAAACAGATTGCTTCTTTTTGTAAATAAATTCCAGCTACAAATGTCCGATTGCTGAGAAGTATTCGCGTTTAGTTAGAGATTTTCTGAATTCACAAGTTCCCAAACTCCGAGAAACCGGCAAAAACCAAGAACTAAATCCAAATATTTTCAAACTACAGGAGTGTTTAAATGAATTACGGCGCAGAAAATTACAGTACTCTTCAACTACCGGTATCTCGAAGCTTTCCGCGCTATCATTTGGTTGCCAACAGATATTAAACGGTGCGTCACTATCTCTGGAGACCAAACCAACTCCAAGACCAGAGCTCAAGGAATATTGTACAATGTAAGCAAAACGTTTCGGTTTGCTACATCAAAGTCTATCGTCTTTCAGTTAGCAGACTGTCCAGCACATCATTATGGTCGTTCAATACACAAATTATCATCCCAAGAGACCCAAGAGCAGCAAGTGGGGCAAGGAAAACTTGAAACGGGCTGGAAAAATCTGTGAAGAAAAGCAGGGGGAAATGACAAAGCCCTGCTATTTGCCCCCCCCCCCCCCACTTTTCTTTGCTGCTCTTTCCCCCGCCCGATTCGATTTTGCCCCACTGTCTGCATGAGACAAATTATATATCACAATATATATGCCTCATGAGCAATAAAATTTGTTCTATAAATGATCACAGTTGTCTGGGCAAAAACTTGTATTAACTTAGAACTTGTTATCGTTGTACTTAGGTGGTTGAACAAAACAAATTGCTATTGGGAAAAGAGATTTTGGTCACCTAAAGTAGGTATTTCGTTACACCAGGGTTCATCAAAACGTAATTCATCATCAAGTAGCAGTTTGGAAATAGCCAGCTGGTAAACACTAAGCTCTGTTGTATCAGTTGTATAAATTATGCAGAGACTTTCAATCAACCAAGTACACCAGAACACAGAACGTGTTGACTGTATAAAACACATTCAAAAAATTTTATTTACTATTTAAGTTGCAACTGTACAGGAAATGCAAATTAAATCGATGTGAGTCAGTAAGCAATGTCCTTGACTTTGCTGACTGCAGCCGGTAGATTTTTTCAATTCATTTGGCTTGTTCTGCTTTTTGGGCCTGTATTTCGTCTTTTGCCTAAAAATAAAAATAAATAGATTAAACTGATCATATAAAAACGAAGTAAAAGCTACAGCTAAACGTTGTTTTGAAATTAACAATGGTGAATTCATGAAGCCGAATCCTAAGTATTGTTCCTTAACTCTTAAGTCCCAGTATCCACATGCATATTCTCCCCAAAGGCCTCAATATATTTGTTACGGTATAAGTTAAAAGAATTTTTTTAGGCATCATTTCTGTCATTCTCATGACCTTTGTTTCATCATGTCACAACACTGTTTGGAGAAGTTAGATGCTGACCACTTATTGGGGTTAAACAAGTAGGATTTTCTATTCCAAAAGTATATAGGACAAATCAATAGTCTGCAGTGTAGCCACATGTTATTCCTTTCGATTATTGCCCAATTCATCCTAGCTGATTGAACAACTATTTTCTATGACAAGCCAAGGTTAAAATTGAATTTTACATACTTTTTCCACCAATGGCACCAGATTTCCTTGTTTGGCTAAGACTTTTAAAAGCTCCATGATCAAGGGCAGATAGTTGTGTTTTCGTCTGATGTTTTCAACCTGTAAAAAAGAAAAAGAGGTAAAATTCCACCACTGGCACAAAGCATTTTACAAGAACTAAGTTGATATTTATTGAAAGAAATGCTATGTACAAGTATAGAACCTAAGAGAGTTAGAGGAACAAGCACTTGTGGAAGTTGCAGACACGAGTGTCGCACCTTGTATCGCAGCATTTTATCATCTTCTCCCACAATAAGTGTCTGGAGTCTGGAGATTTCACTGTCAATGTTCTTTACAATAGCTTGTAATTCACTAACTGAAGACCCCATTTGGTCTGTTTCCATTGCCTCTCCCCCCTAAGAATAAAAACAAAGCAAAAACAATTACTGTAAACACAATGGCCAGTTGCGTGAGTTTACAGGGCACAAAAAAGCTACTACTCATGTTAAAGGGTATTTTCTACAGTTGTGAAATTTGCCAGCTGTAGCTTTTCTCATAGCTAGCAATAATCACCCGTCAGTTACATGTACTTGCTGTTTACTGCAAATTCTTAACCTGTTTTCTCAGGGTTTGCACAGAAACTGGGAAAAAAATTCCATGACTTTTAATCCAATTCCATGACCTCAAAATTGACAAGAGGACTGCTGATTTCAAACAATGACTGAAATGCCCCACTGGTTGAACGTTTTGATGCTTGACACAAAGTTTCCTAAATTTCTTTACTTTTCAACCATCAGCTAAAAACAGTTTTGGGGAAAAACTGAAATTCCATGACTTCCATGACCCAAGCAAGACAGTTTTTCTTGACTAATTTCCATGACTCCCAGGCCTGGAATGCAAATTTCAAATTCCATGACTTTCCATGACCATGTGAACCCTGTTTCTTTGCATTTATTTTGATAAGACCCTGATTTTAGCATATTATAGTTAACTAGTGTCATCAAAAAGTAGATAACAAAACAAAGACTATTTCACGACAATCAGTAACAAATTGTTTCCTAACCTCTGTTGTTTGACTCTTTAATTCTTCCAGCTATAAAAATACAATGACACACAAAAAACAATAAATTGGCTGACTCCAAAAATGTCAATGATAAAAACTACTTGCAGTTATTGATAGAGTGGATTTATACAACACTGGATAAACTGTGAAATAGACAAATAAGACATTTGGAAACTATTAAATGCTAACTTAGCCTGAGAAAACAGCTGGCGTCTTGTGAGGTCGTCACTTGAGCCCTCGCAAAATGATGTCTGAGTAACGAGCACAGAAATTCCATACTGATGATGCGTCACTACCCAGATCTAGGTAGTGCTTCTGATTGGTTGAAACAAAATTACCTCGTGTTTCAGCCAATCAGAAGCACTACCAAGATCTGGGTAGTGCACGTCATCAGTATGCAATTTCTGCACTCATTATTCAGACATCGTTTTGTGAGGGTTCAAGTGGCAACCTGGCGAAATATCAGCTGTTTTCTCAGGCTAATGCTGACTACATTGTTTTCTTTTGTTTACTTTTGACAACTTAACTATAAATTTAACAAAGCAAATATTATCTAAATTTCTTGGCAACATGTAGCCAAAACAATGTCAAAGCATTGACATTTCACCTATTATGAGGACGTACTACCGCTGAACCAGGTTCCTTGTCTCTTCCTTATACACCACCAGGCATCACGGCCTGTACACTTGTCTTGGGTTTAGGAGTTGAGAATTTACGAAATTCTTCAAAATTGGCCAGCAAAAGTCTTGTATCGTATATATAATATACGATGAATTAACTGTTTTCCACCCATCGCGGAAAAACGGCCAAGATACAAATAACCAAAACCACACCTGTTCATTTCTACACTTTCCTGGCAACGATGTGGGCAATTGGTTTTTAAATCGAAAAGATCCACTTTTGAGAATTTGCAGAAAAGTCGCACGTTTCTCTCAGCAAGCGAACACCGCACCATGTCTGTTGATGTGTGACTAACTTAAACTGCTTATGCAAATTTGTGTTGACTTTCAAAACATCGTGTTGTAGACTTGCTCCAAGTCAGCCTCTTCAATTGATTATAAAATTTGCCCTGCGTTTTGTGAGTAAAGCGAGCAAAGTGAGCTTCAATGAGGTTGTAAAGCGACCAAGCAAGTGCTGAGGTCGCCAGAGGCCTACTAACCTGAAAAAAAGTTAGAGGACTTGGGAAAATCTAATCATGTTGTTACCAGCTAGTTGTATAAATTGCACACCAAAACTGAGAAAAGAGCAAGTTTCCAGACAAAAAAACTAGAGTTTTACAGTCAATGTGGTGCAACCAATGAAAAATGGCATTAATAATATATTTATCAGAAGACAATGGACTTTCCAGGGGCATTGAAACAAATACTACAAATTGAAAATAATAAAGCTAAGAACCCTAACTAGCAGAAGCAGGCCAGTTAACTGTTTAAAAGCATGGCCAAGGAGTTGAAGGGGGCAGGGTGGTGTAGTGGTTAGCGCATTGGACTTCAGATCTGAAGATCGGTGGTTCGACACCCAGTCCCTACCATCGCGTTGTTTCCTTAGACAAGTCACTTTACCTCACATTGTGTCTCTCCACCCAGGTGTATAAATGGGTACCGGGGGTAACCCTGTGATGGACTAGCATCCCATTCAGGAGGGAGTCGCAATACTCTCAGTTGCTTCATACTACAGTAACCGGAATAAGCTCTGGCCATGTGGGCCTCCTTAGCTCCTGTGCGACTTTACCTTTACCTTAACCAAGGAGTTGACATTGGGTCTACTGAGCAACAGTGAATCCAAAGTTCCCCCTTCCCCTCAAAATCAAAAGTGGGAACACTTCATAATGCTTACATGACGTAGGAGGTCCATGGGTGGGGTTGGAAACCACTGACCAGTGCATGACTAAGAACCACGGGCTTAGAAGTCAAGCTCCAACAGGTGGGGACACTTGGTGTAGTTCACATGACCTCCAGATAACAAGTCTGGTGCCTTAACAACTCAACACTGCACGCTTAACCTATATTTGCAATATAACAATTTGATAAACTTGTCGCTCGGTGAGTAAACTGTACCAATAAGAGGCAAGTTCACCATTGCACTGACGTCTCATCAAGCATACTCAGCCGTAACAAGTGTTATGGGTTACGGCCCTTAGAGCGCTTTTCAAATGAGTGTCGTAAAACCAAAACCAAAGTAATTACCCCAGCCAATCACAACAAACACAAATTATCCAATGAACCAATCAGAACTCGAAGCAAGTACATGTAACCAGCGCCAAGCGCGGGAAAACGCGCGCGAGCAAGTTGCGATTGGTTTGAGTTTTACTTCTGATTGGTCGTGAAAGTGGCGCGAGATTTTTTAACCAATCACAGAGTGAAGTAAAGCAAAACCAAAGCAAAATGCGATTTACATTCGACACTCAAATTGAAAACTGCTCTAATGACAGCCTTGGATATCTTCACATTCCCATTAAGTGGGTTCATATTGAATTTACAGGTTTAATTTTACATGTGAAAATGCCAAACCCAAGTGAAATAAGAGGCATTTGCCGATACCATGCTCATCAACAGGTGATAAAAATATCCACTTAGGAAGCAGGTGGACTTCACCAACCTTGTCCAGAATCTGGGTTTTTCTCTGGTTTAATCTGTCAATATCCTTAAGGTGTATTTCCTTCCTGGACGAAATTATTGCCATAAGATTAAAGTGAATTTCCTCTGCTGAATATCTGAAACAAAACACAAAAAAGATTGGATTGGACTGCAAGAGATTAACAGTGATATAATTATTATAATAGCTGATAACTGGTATTAACTGGTATTTTTTGTTGTTAAGTTCAAAGATGCTGTTGACAGCAAGCAAATCCCAGACATTGACTTAAAGGGGCATAGTCACAAGGATTTCACAGATTTTTGGTCAAAACTGTGCTAACATTATCAGTAGCTAACTTTATCCATGCCCAACATTGTGTTTGAACATTTAAAGGAACATATTAACTTAAAAACAAACCATGACCATTTAATATCGATTTAATGTCAAAACGCTGAAAGAATTTGAAAAGTTTAGCCTAATTTGTTCAAGTTGCAATCCATTTCCATCTGTGCCATCTGTAGCAACAGACGACAGAAAGTAGTTTCAGTGAAGTAATATAGTCTTTGGCAACAAAACTAGACCATTATTTGTGGGCGTTAATTGATGTGAGGACATATTTTTGATTTTTAAAGTGAGCTAAAATAGAATGACTATCCCCCTTTAACAGTCGCACAAAGGTGTAGCTTAGCCAAATTACTGACAAATTAGTACTAACTTTTGCATTCTTGCTTCTATGATGGGTTTGCAAACACTGAGCCAGTTTTCTGGAGTGCAGGGTCCTGTGAGAAATTAATTAAAAGAACAACAAATGAAAATGTTATTTGGATCGGTAACAGGTTGATGTTTGGACTAAAGTGATTGGCCACCAGTGACCAGCTTTTTGAGTCCCATGTGAACTAAATCCTACTCAAACACGGTATTACTTTGAGAATCTCTCAAAGGGTAAAATTTGCTACAAGTAACTGACATTCACAGCCTTGATGGCAGTCTATTACAACAAATTCAACTGCATATTAACATGCCAGGTGTCACACTCCTGTCCTTGTAGGTGGATAAAAGAAATATTTTTACATGACAAAAATAGCAGCATTTTTTTCATGCTAAAAAAGTGGCCATGTTAACAGGGTGGTTGTGTCAACCCATTAAGCCCCAGTAGTGATAAGCATCTAATTTCTCCTTACAGTATTACTACTTGATCAAACATTCAGGACATGAGAATAAAGAAGGTGATCACCAAGGCCAAAATGTCTTGAATTTTATGCAAATTCTCCTAATTACTACCATAAGAAATATATGGAGAACAATGAGGAGAACATACATGTTGATATTGGGGCTGAAAACGTAAATGGGACAGCTATCGGCTAGGGGTCAAATGTACCAACAGTTATTTATAATTCATTGTTGTTACTAAACTGCAATAAAGAAAATTATTTATGAAGGCTTTTAAATACCAAGATCAATAGGTCCATCTCTTAATCCATCCAGTTCATAAAGTTTTCCATGCATTGGAACATACGCCACAAAGTGATAGACATTTTCATCTTTCTGGGGAAGCTTGGCATCAAACTCAAACATCTGTTGCCTGTAAAAGCAGAGAAAAGATAACCAATGTGCACATCAAGGGTAGTTATTTGATAGTGTTTTTTCAAGTTCAGATTAACAATTATTCACTGAATGGAATCTCTGTGTGTCTGGGGTGCTGAAATTGTAAAATTAGAAACAAGGGTTTTATTAAGGTTTTAAGAAAGCCAAACGTTTTTTGCAAGTGGGCAAACAGTTTAGAAATAATCGAAAATAATATTTCTAGAAGAAAAACTTTGTCAAGAACTCATGGGAATGGAAAAAAATGTGTTCAAAGATTGTCAATTTGGGCACCTACCTGGCCTTAACGACCTCCCTGTGAAACTGAGCAAGACATCCCTTGGAGAAAACTTCCACAAGTCCCTCTAATATTATTAAGGTAATTATTACTTGTTTGCAACAAGTTGATTTTAATAAAAAATAAAAGTTACAACTTTCCAACCTGGCAAACCCATTG
Organism: Siderastrea siderea; assembly: GCA_964030785.1. Taxonomy (NCBI): domain Eukaryota; kingdom Metazoa; phylum Cnidaria; class Anthozoa; order Scleractinia; family Rhizangiidae; genus Siderastrea; species Siderastrea siderea. The sequence goes on from OZ034966.1 coordinate 19,836,431, forward strand.
TGTACTTGTCTAATGACATCAGAGTTACTAAGACTGAGACCCTTTAACTGTTGAGAAGAATATACAGATTTTTAATAAATTTTTAATACATTAAATTAAAATTGAGAAAACTGACTGCAAAGGAGAAGAGTCTGAAGTGCCCGTTGGTAAAAGTTCAACAATATGCATGAGAGATAGGAAAAGAAATCTCTAAAGGTATGAAAATAGAACTTACCGATGCATCAAATGTTGCTGAAAACTCTTTAAAAGTTGACAATGTGGACCCGAGGTCAAGGTCTGGGTGATTGGAGTTCAGAAGCACACTAAGAATTGCCTGAGTTGCACAGGCATTTGTTATCACCTACAAATAATAATTTAATTAATAAAAATAGATGTAAGATCCACTCAAAAGGTTAAGACTTTCAAGGATTGATTGCCATGGGGCCTGGGAACTCATGGCCAAATCTGACTATTTGTGCAACAGAGTCTGTCTTAGAGAGCTGTCCATGTTAGAAAGGTGTCCATCTTTGGGCCAGGTCCCACTAGAAAGCAAAATTGATTTTGTCACAACAAAATTTTTCTCAAATTTCTGGTTCAGGTAAAATTTAGTTTGCCATGCTAGGGTCACACTTAAAAAAATATAAACGAACGAAGTGTCCGTAAAAATTGATGATTGTCGCGACACAAATAGACTCTGCTGCTTATTTCTCTGTTTTTAGCCAATCGCATATTTCTATGCAAACTTGACTCCCAGAAGTCAGTTCTTTGTACAGCAATTATAAATACACTGCTGACAGGTTTTCTACAGAATCACTGGTGCTCCGGCTATGCTGCTGCCGCAAGCTGAAGAAGGCTAAATTATGAAAAGGCTGGTTGAAATGCATGGACCATCTCTGGCCATGCGCATGATATTAAATTAAACGTTGAACTAAAAATTGAACAGGATCTTTGTTATGATTCAAGATATCAATATTATTGTGTGAGACTGTTTCAACACTTCCACAAGCAAAGCATACTATTAAATTGCTTTTCACGTCAAATTTGACAGCTTAAAAACTTTTTTGACGTTTAACAACATTTTGGTGAGGTCTAGAGCATGGCAATTTCAAGTGGTGGTATCTTTGAAAATTCGGTGCATTACACCAACTTGTGAAAACGTTTCATAAATAGGTCGCACTAGCAAAATCTATGTTGTGACAAACCAATCTGTTTAGGAGAACTGTCTCTTTGTTATGATTGGCAAGATATTACTATTCATCAATATCAATCAACTTTATTTAGACATGTGACATCAACGAGCCTGAAAAAGGCTTGTTACAAAAATGTACATGTATCTACAACAATAATAAATTAAGAAAATGTGAAAAGAACAGGAATCAAAAATGGATAATGCAGCTAGGATAAAATATGAAATGATGAGAAGAAAACTATGGATAAACTATCCATATTCAATTCAGTAACTGAAAGCCGTGAATATCAATTTAGCTTACTTGCTTGGCAAAAAATATTCCAAGGGATCTGCTTTCATGTACAATGGGTCCAGCTGGTTCTTCTCCAGGCTTCCATTTGAACAAAAATATCAGTCCATGAACAGGCCTGCAAACAAAAAACACCAAGAGAAACAGTGAATAAAAGAAAGCTTAGAAAATGAGCTCCCAGGGGGGGGGGGACACTCAACAAATTTTTGTATGGGGAGGCTCTGCCCGGAGGTCCAACCCCTTACCCTTTTATATACCATTTTTGACAGAAAAAGGTACCCCTTTTGTATACCTTCCATTGATTGAAAAATGGTACCCCTTTCACATACCCACTACATCCCTTTTCAAAACCCTTGGAAGGAAGTCTTCTTGTCATTTTCATGTAGCGTTTAATAAATTAAAATGATACAGACATAAGGTGAGTCTGCTCGAAATATTTTTATTAAAGGCCCTTTTAAATACCTAAATGACAGATTTCCCACCCTTTCATATACTTTGCCTCCTGAAATCCCTACCCTTTTATATACCTGAAGCCTAAAAAAGGTACCCCTTTTGGGCGTAACCTTCCCCTTATAGCTTATTATAGGGAGTGCCCCCCCCCCCCCCCCCCCGGGAATGAGGTTTAGTTCTTAGAGGTAGGCTGAAAGAAAACAAAAAGGATGACACCACGCACCTTAAATCCTCCAAGGAAGCCTCGTCAAGGCTGTAGATTTCCTCCACTTGGACGCCTGAACATCCTACAAAAAACAAAACAAACCAAGTTTTGAATTCTCAGACCTAAAACCTTGCAGAACACGTGCTTCATGGCGAATGTCCTTTTGTGAAAAAATAAAAATAAAAAGAACAGTTTATCCCGGCCGGCTACATGAAAGAGGCGATGGCTTTCAGAAAAGTGACATATCCTTGCGAGGTTAAGTTAACTGATCGACTCAGAGCAAGTTCAAGTGGCAACAAAATATTTACTCAGATAAAATCTCAACAGGCGGCAAAAATGTCAGGTATGAGATTTTTTCCCCTCAAGAGTATGTCAAAATAAGTAAACGATAATGGTGAATTATTTGAGCACCCTCATCATGCAGTGCTAAGAAAACCCTAAATAACTAGTATTATTGTCATAGTTTTCTTAAATCATGCTACATACCAAAACCACGGATTAATTCAGTGAAAACACCGGGATCGCTTTCAATCAAACACCATTCGCCTGCTCCCGCCATCTTGAAATTTACCCAGAGGACTGTTCGGAACTCGGAGGAAAAAACAAGAGTTCCTCGTTCCCAGGTTCTTAGCGAAGTGCACTAAGGAATCTGGAATCTACAAACAAATTTGAATTCAAGATGGCGTATCTCTATTGAAACAGACGCGAGAAAGATTGGTGATCTTTCACAGCATGAAGATGAGATATTCTGTGATCTTGACGATGGGATGTATCATTTACACGGATAACTTATGCGTGAGTGATAGAATTTCTTGAGAAGAGGATCGACAATGTGGAGATCTCCATATTTTTCACCCATCACGTCACCTGCAGGCGCTGCGGCCAATGATTCATCACGTGCACCTCAGGTAACATTAAGCTTACTGACGGCAAATTTTCACATTATTTCAAACCCAAATATGTAAGTTTTCAATAGCCTTTCTCATACCTAAAAGTCATACCCATTTTCAGACCTGGTATGTAAAATTCATACTCATAATCTCAAACATTCTGATTCAGAGCAAAATTGTTGAAATCCATACCCATTTTCAGACCAAAAATTGTGGCTCAAAAAACCGCACCCCTTAGATGGCACATACCTAGGTATATAGATTATACAGTTGAGAGCTAAATGCACAGGACATAATCTTGAGTTGGCCTGTTGGACGTAAATCAAATTACTGGTCGTGCAAGTGAACTTGTCCTCGAATCTGAGTTGACCGCCCAGGGTGTCGAGGGTCTGCGAAGGGTTGGTATGGGCGCAGGTTATGCAGCGGGGACGGCCACAAGGGAAAGTCCCTGATTCTCCATCGGTAGGTCCTGTTGTTTGAAGGCTGCTCTAGGACAAGTTCACTTGCACGACCAGTAATTTGATTTACGTCCTTTCGTGCCGCAAATGTTCCAAGCTCTACATCGGGGAAACTGGGAGACGCCTCGGCAACAGATTCCGCAAGTACATATGATCAGTTGGCGCGAATACTGACCTCCCTGTCGGGAAACATTTCTCGTCCCCAGGACACAGTGTGGGCGATATGCTAGTGTCCGTAATCTGTGCGGGGTTCAGGACAACGATGGTGCGACGCAGCATGGAAGCAAGATTGATCTTCCATCACAAGACTTAACAACCAAATGGAATGAACATTGACTTTGCATTTCTCTGATTGTTACTTTTTAGCACGCGCGCGTGTCGTAGATACTTTTTTGACTTTCAAAATTAACCGACGTGTGTTACTGCTTAACAGCATTATTTCTCACTGAAGAAGAGACGGCAGTCTCGAAACGTCTGAGGATTTTCCCCCATTTTCTATTTCAAGCACAGAGACACTAATTTTAATTTACCTCAAGAATATCTCGATTTACATGCGCTACACAGTTTTAATGCAATTTTCCGTTTTAAGCGTTTAAATTCCCCCCCTCCCCCAGCCAATGTGCAGTCAAATGCTTAGGGCATGGGGGGGGGGGGGGGGTTGTTGAAGCTTCAATTTGATCGGTACATTAGCATGCACGTGAGGTTAAAGTTGATAAACAAATTCCCCAATAGTTAGAGCAGTTTGAAGAAGTAATATTGTAAACTCCTTTTTGCTAACCAGTTGCCAAAGATGCAATCAACACATGAACCAATCAGAACTAGAAGCACATACTTCTCAATGGAACCAAATGTGTGAACCAAGTCACAATTAATGTTAGTTTTACATATACTTCTATTGGTTAAAAAAGTGCCACAAGTGTTTTTTGAGCCAATCATCCTGGCTAAATTGGTTGAGACAATCTTCAGACAAAAAGTAAGAATGGATCAATAAAAAACGTGCAAATGCATTTTTTTTAATTGGTTGACTTTTATGTCAGTGTTTTCAACCAAACTGCCTTTTTTCCCACTGAGTCCTTCAGCTGACTTAAATTTAGTCTCCCAGACAAATGAGAATCGAAATTCTAAATTACTTTTTAGGCAAATCAGCAACAATTTCCTCCAGGAGTTCAGCAACATATTCAGCAAGCAACTCCGATGCAATGCCCAGTAGCCAGGCTAGGAGGGGTACCAGCATTTCAGCCTTTGGGTTCTCCTTCAGCTTTACATAGGACACTGAATCCAGTTTCTCAGATGCCCTTGGGAGCTCCACAGATGATACCACCTGGAAATCCATTTATAAGTAGATCACCAATGCAGCAGCCTGCTTCCAGAGGACTTCCATCTCCAGTAGCACAGTCTTCACCATTCAACAGCCCACTGCGTCAAGTTAGAAATTCTCCACCATCTTTGGCTTCACCTGGATTGACAGCCCAGCAGCCTTTTAGGCCACCCACTGTGCCTCCTCCCAGGGGGGCCGTATCACCACTACAGCGTCCAAATAATTCTTCAACTATCCCTTACCCCGGCGGAATATTATCACCACCCCAGAGGTCATTACTGCCATCTACTGTACCTTCTCCTGGTGGGGTCATAATACCACCTCAGCGTCTGCACGCAACGGCCACCATGGTACCCCCTGGAGGTGTGCTGACTTCACCCCAGAAGTCATTTATATCATCTACTGTACCTCCCTCTGGTGGGATCGTAATGCCACAACAAAGACCATTAACATCCTTGACTGTGCCATCCCCTGGAGGGGTACTGTCTTCACCTCAGAGACCATTTGTGTCATCCCCTGGAGGGGTCCCGCCTCCCCCACAAAGACCATCTACTTCCTTGACTGTGCCATCCCCTAGAGGGATTATATCATCACCTCAAAGACCATCCAGACCCCCTACTTTGCTTCCCTCTGGAAGTTTCCCCATACCACCCCAGCAGCCATTTGTTTCCCCAACTGTACCCTCTCCAAGAAGAGTCCTATCACCTCAGCAGCAGCCATTTGTGCCAGCTTCCTTACCTTCTCCAAGAGGAATTGCATCCCCATCTCCACCATCTTCTCCTTTCAACAGACCACCACATGGTGGATTCCTATCTCCTCCTCAGCAGCCACTTGTGCCATCTGCCTTGCCTTCTCCTAGAGGACTCACATCTCAAGTACAGGTTACTTCATCTTTCAACAGTCCATCCTGGCAAGGACAAAATCATTACCCATCTTACCCCAACATGAACCTCCAGCCTACAGTTGTGCCTTCTGTTTGTCCAATGCAGCATGTTTCACCTTTCAACAGCCCACAACAGCCCCTGAGAAGTCCTCAACCTTCTGCATTTGGTTTAAATTGAGGACCATCCATTGCTGCAGCTTTGGATAGACGCATTATGGAGAAACGGTTGAGGAGTGCGGCTGCTGGAGGCTTGCCAACTTCCATGTCTCGACAGGGTACAAATGTACGTCCCCCTCCTGTACCATCCAGTCCCATTGGCCAGCCGGCACAATGGAGAACTTCTAGTCCATCCAAACCACATGCAAGTATAGCTTTTTATAAGGATGGCGGGAGAGGAAGAGAGAATAGAAGCAGAAGGTTGGTAAAAACTCAGGGACTGAACTAACAGAAATTAGTCTCAAGCTCAGTGAAGGCAAAATAAGTGTCATACCATTTTTGAGGGGTGTGAAAATTATTCAAGGGTGAGCTTATTAATATTTTTACTTTCATGTGCAGTACTAAATTTGGGGGTGGTGCTTTTTTACTTAACATGGTATTTTTGTGAAATCAAAAATTTCTTTGTGAGTGATAACTAGAAAGGAAAACCTCATCATCCTCAGACCTGTGGTTTTCATGTAGGACTTCCCTATCTAGAATGATTATTGGAACTTGGATATGTTTGCTCTTGCATACATGTTATTGGCCTAGCAGGCCAGTCCAGTTTTGAGAGGGGATTATTTTTTTACTTGCACCATGCGAACTACCATAAACTGCCGCTTATAAGCTCGTGGCCACTCTCACACCCTTCCACTGGACCATCTGAGAAACAGGCTACATGCCACTGAACTTGTAGAGCTGTAAAATAACTTGGGTAGAAAGAAGTTTCTGCCTTTGTAATAAACTCTGGTAATGCTGCAGTTTAGAACTTCAAGTGGCTTAGACAACCACATAGAAATGGGAGTTGCCCCAGTTTAGGGATTAAAGAATCATCAAGGATGTTTTTTTTTATGTGAGGTTTCGTTACCATGAACATCTTAGTGCCAGTAGCGTAAAATAAATAAATAAGTTATGTAGCCAGTGGCTTGTTGGTGATGTTTTGGAATTGCTTCCTATTGAAGGACAGCAATTACCAGCCAGAAGTCCATGGGACTTTACCAAGTGCTGGAAATCACTTCAGTTGACTCCCGGTAACTCAAACCCTTAGTAACTTGAACCTCCTGCTAACTCGAAGTGACTGTTATTTCCCTTCAGATCATTTTCTCAATGATTTTACCCTCAATAACTCGAACCTTTTCTTATTTCCCTTGAAGGTTCGAGTTATGAGGAGTCATCTGTAGTAGTATTATGGGTGCTAGTAAGTGCTATTCTGTTTGTTTCATGATGTGAAATTTGATAGTGACTATTGCCTAATACTGATAAATGATATTGAAAGGAACTACAGCCCAGGATCATTTGGCAGCAAGCCGCGAGTTTCCCGCTGCTTCTCCCCTCCACCTCCAGACATAGCGCGAGTGGTAAATTGCGTGATGTCAGAGGAGTACTATGTCAAGAAGGATGATAACCAGGTATTTTACATTTTATGCACTCCTTTTGTTGTTGTTATCATTGTTGTTGAAGTCTTAGAGCCAATTGCACAAAACAACCATAAGATGAATGGAAGCTGCATCAATTTTTGTATTCAAAGGATTCTCTTGTGCTTCCAGGCCATGCATAGACATGTTGAAAATCCATGGAGCGTGTGAGTGTCACCTCTCGGCATTTGTGTGTATGGTATGGATTCCTTGGTCGTTAATCACAGGTCTTCCAATTCTGAGAACATTTAATGCTCGGCAGATTTCCCAATTGCACACATCAACCATAAGATAAGTGGAAGCTGCAAAAATCTTTGCATTCAAAGGATTTTCTAGTGCTTCCAGGCCACACAAACATGTTTTAGGGTAGCTCACAATACATCTGCTAGTTTATTGGAATAAATTAAAATAGATTTAACAAAAGTATATGTTGCAAAAAATTAACATTAATATATCTTACTTGAAAAAGAAAGATAATGGAGACTTGTGAGTATCATCCCTCGTCATTTGGGTATATGTTGTGGAAGTGTGGGATTCTTTGGTCTTTAATTACAGGTCTTCCAATTCTAAGAACATTTAATGTTGGTTAGATTTGGTTGATTTTTAGTAATTTAAGGCTTTGACCAAATTGCACAAATCATCCATAAGATTGGGAGAAGCTGCATCAATCTTTGCATTCGAAGGACTTTCTAGTGCTTCCAGGCCACACAAACATGTTTTAGGGTAGCTCACAATACATTTGCTAGTAAATTTGAATAAATTAAAATAGAAAACAAAATTATATGTTACAAAAAATTAATATTAATATATCTTACTTGAAAAACAAAGATAATGAAGACCTCAAAATATGAAAACACAGCACATAGCACACAGCATGCTTCCAGGCCATGCATATGTCACTGTGTTGTCGTTTTTCCTGCCATAAAAAATCCATGGAGAGTGTTTTATCCGTCGTCATTTGGGTATATGTTGTAGAAGTGTGGGATTATTTAGTCTTAAATTACAGGTCTTCCAATTCTGACAACATTTAATTTTGGTTAGATTTGGTTGATTTTAGTAATTTAAGGCTTTGACCAAATTGCACAAATCATCCATAAGATAGGGGGAAGCTGCATCAATCTTTGCATTCAAAGGATTTTCTAGTGCTTCCAGGCCACACAAACATGTTTTAGGGTAGCTCACAATACATCCGTTAGTATATTCGAATAAATTAAAATAGAAAACAAAATTATGTGTTACAAAAAATTACTTTTAATATATCTTACTTGAAAAAGAAAGATAATGAAGACCTCAAAATATTAAAACACAGCACATAGCACACAGCATGCTTCCAGGCCATGCATACATCACTGTGTTGTCGTTGTTTTTCCTGCTGTAAAAAATCCATGGAGAGTGTTTCGTCCATCGTCATTTGGGTATATGTTGTGGAAGTGTGGGATTCTTTGGTCTTTAATTACAGGTCTTCCAATTCTGAAAACATTTAATGTTGGTTAGATTTGGTTAATTTTAGTAGTTTAAGGCCTCAACCAAATTGCACAAATCATCCATAAGGTAGGGGGAAGCTGCATCAATCTTTACATTCAAAGGATTTTCTAGTGCTTCCAGGCCACACAAACATGTTTTAGGGTAGCTCACAATACATCTGTTGGTATATTCGAATAAATTGAAATAGTAAACAAAATTATATGTTACAAAAAATTAATATTAATATATCTTACTTGAAAAACAAAGATAATGAAGACCTCAAAATATTAAAACACAGCATATAGCATAAAACATGCTTCCAGGCCATGCATATGTGTGTTGTTGCTTTTCCTGCTTTGAAAAATCCATGGAGAGTGTGAGTATCGTCCCTCATCATTGGGTGTATGGTGTGGACGTGTGGTATTCTTTGGTCTTTAATTACAGGTCTTCCAATTCTGATAACATTTTTTGTTGGACAGGACGATCAGTAATTTTAAAAGTCTTAGACCCAGTTGCACACATCAACCATTAGATAAATGGAAGCTGCATCAATCTTTGCATTCAAAGGATTTTCTAGTACTTTCAATACAATACACACATAAACTTTATTTAACTTCTGGTTTAAGGGCTCCTGTTAATAGCAGGGATGCTTTGTAAGCTCCCTGAATGGACTACCCTGAGTAATACATGTATTTATATATATTTTTTCTTTTTTTTTTTCTCTTATATGTATTTTCTAAATAAAGGCATCTACTACTACTAGCTCACTATACATCTCCTAGTATATGTGAATAAATCAAAATAAAAAAACAAATTGTATGTTACAAAAAATTAATGTATAATTAATGTTACTTGCAAAATAAAGATAATGAAGACCTCAAAATACTAAAATACAGCATATATTAAATCTAATACAGGACAATTTCCTTCACTTAATGCTTACTGTAATTATGGCAAGGGTCTCAGACTTTCTTGAACTATCAGGTAGTTGATTCCATGAGGCAACCACTCTTTCATATACCCTCAGTTGAGCAATTCATGATTGATTATGAGAAGGTTGTATGGCTTGTACTGTAGGTATCAGTTGTATAAATCCTCCACTTATCTCAGGGGAGGAGAACAGGCGGCTGTAAACAGGCTACTCAGGGAATGTTCTATGCAACTAAGCTTCTGCTTTGTTTTCTATTCAGTGTCAGAAGACTGTTATTGTTTAAGCCTTAAGTGACAAGCATCTAATTTCTCCTAACAATATCACTGCTTAATCAAACATACAGGTTATGAGAATAGCAGAAATGATCACAAAAGATGAAATGACTTGTGATAGTGTTTAAGCAGATTCTCCTTACTAGTATCACAAAAAATATACAAGGATAACACTGAGGAGAATATGCATGTTGATATTGGGACTTGAGTCTTAAAAGACGATTTCCGCTCAACGTTCGAGCAGTAAGTGCAAAAATTAAGTTACCAAAAAAATACTTGTAGCACTGTCACATTTTGAGAACAGATAAGAAGAAGTTATCGTTACTTTTGCTCCCAAGCTGACCCCGCGAGAGAAAATTGGATTTGAAGTTATCAATATTTCAATTAAAAAGACGCTTCATGTCAGTTCAAAACAAAATGGCGCCCGTTTTTGGCATACTTTTACGAGATTTGAAATTAATTTTCTTGAGAATGCTTGAGAATTTCATCGCGGGGTCACTTGGGCAAGTGAACTAGAGTGAGATGTTTCAAATAGCATTTAAAATGTTACCGTGCTATGAGTAGTTTTTGGTAAATATTTTTTGCACTTATTGCTCGAACGTTGAGCAGAATCCGTCTTAATAAAACCTTACATGCTGAGCCTATTCATGTTGAGGTTAAGGACGGTGCCTCCTTTTGTAACTGCGCATACCTGCTGCACATCTTGAGATATTCGGGTTTCTTAAGGAATTTGCCCACTAATGCAACAATATTTTTACGCAGTTCATGACTATGTGGAAAAAGCAGATCTTAGCAAGGGCTATTAGAATCCAAAAAGAACATTGGGGGTAGCCACGCATTTGTCAGATATAATTGAGCTTAAGGTGATTCCCTTCAATTGCATTGCGCATACTTTCTGCGCATCATTTTTTGCGTGATTAGCGCGTGCACGAGCGCGCGCACCTTTGGAACTTCATGGGTTTTCTATGAAAGCTGAGCAGTTCAGAGAAATAACTGGTCGTTTTCTCCTAAACGAGCTCGGTGACCCCCATTTTTTAGCACATAAATTCAAATGGTGCGCGGTCGAGTATAATATATCGCAATTTCAAGAAAAGTTAAAAATTCTGATTTCAGATATTTTTATTTAAATGCCGAAAAGAACACGTCTCTAGGTACAGCAGGGTATGTCTGCACGCAGCAAATTCTTAATTTTTTTCCTATCCTTAATTCCTGTTCAACTAAAATAGTACACAATGCAAGATAAATGTCTATTTTGTTGAACTGCTCCAATATTTCAATACAAGCAATGACTTTTTAAAGCAATTATAGTTCTCATTTCTGATTATTAGGGCTTCTCAGGAAAACCTTGCAGGTCGTGTAGTTGCTTTCAATGGCTATTCATGTTGTGCCAAAACAAGCTCGGTGACCCCTATATTTTATTGCATTTTTGAAATGTTCAAAACATAATTACCAATTGGACCAAGTCATTGAAAATTTTAAATATTTCTTCTATTTTGATGGAATCACCTTAAATTTGGAAGGAAATTTTCATACATTCTTTATATTTTAATGCTTTTTTGGAATTATGGTTACTTAATTATCTCTGAAACATACTAGGTTACCCACATTTTTCTTTTAAGATTCCAATAACCCTTGCTAAGATCTACATTTTCTCCATAGTCATAACCTTTGCAAGTGTACATCTCTATTAGGAGGCACTGGATTAGCTTTCCATCTGGGTAGGAACAGTCACACACCTACAGTCAAAGCTCTCATGAGCGATCACCTTAGGAATGCGCTTACGAGAATGAGCTCTCGTAAGTGACCATGCGATGAAACAATGGAGGATGGTCGCTTGCCAGAGGTTTTAGAATAAAGCGTGGGATATGTTAATGGTTACTAAAAGTATTGAAGTAATAATTTTGAATAGCTGATAATTGCTATCACAGAAGAGCGAATGTGCAAGTGACATATCCACACAGACTCAAAACTTCTCAGAATCTCCTTTAGACGAGTGGTTGCTTGTGAGAACTTAAAAGCAAAGGAAAAGACCAGTTCAAAATTCACAAAAGTGGTTGTGGTTGCTTGCAGGAGTGGTCCCGTACGAGAGCCTCTATAATATTACAGAGTTTAAGTGACAATTCAAATGGGGTTTCACAATGCTGGTCTTAACTAGAGCTGGTCACTTTCCAGAGTGGTCACAAAACGAGCTTGACTGTTAGTAGTATTTTGTGCTACAGAAGAGCACTTTAGCTAACTAAAAAGTCAACTGTTACCAGGATGCAAACTGATACTGTCTTGTAGGTTGATAGTTGTGGCATCAAAGGTACAGAGAAACTCACTGAACTGCACAACAGATTCGAGAAGGAAATATTAAACATGGCATCTCTGGAACAAGGTGATAATGATGATGAAGGTATTAGCAGTGACAGAAGTCACCATACAGATCAGGATAACAGTGACGTGGAGTCACTGGTTGAAAGTGATGTAAATGACAACTCAGTTAAGTCAAGGCTGCGACTTTTTCCAAGCGATGATGAAGAAAACAGTGATGAAGACAGCAGTGAAGTTGAAAGCCATGCCTTAAGTGACAGCACCTCTGGAAGTGATAATGATGATGAGGATAGTAATGCAGGTGGAGGGCTTAGTGATGATGATGATGATGATGACGATGATGATGAGCATGTCCACAAAGGTCCAAGTGTGGCTGAGATAAGGAAAAGGAAGATTGAAGATCCGAGACGACTTCATCCTGAGCTGTGGTTTAATGAAGCAGGAGAGGTTAGTGCTATGTGACAATATTAGTTTGTATTATTTTTACTGCAGATAACTGTACTACCTGGATGGAGGGGGTACTCCCTAGAGTGGGTTACACGGGGAGGCTTCGCCCAAAAGGGGTGGCTTTTTTGTACTTCTAGTGTACTAAAGAGTAGGGTTTACTGTTTTATTGTGTTAAGGACGGTGCCTCCTAATACAGATGTTACAACTATGGGGGAAAAGTAGATCTTAGATCTTAGCAAGAGTTATTGGAATCCAAACAGAAAAATGTGGGTAACCACGCATTTTTCAGAAATATTTAAGCAACCGTAATTCTAAAAAAGCATTAAAATACAAAGAATGTATGGTGATTTCTTTCCAAATTTAAGCTCAATTATCTCTGAAAAATGCATGGTTACCCCCAATTTTCTTTTTGGATTCTGATAGTTCTTGCTAAGATCTACTTTTTCCACATAGTCATAAATGGCACGAAAATATTGTCGTATTAGTGAGCAAATTCTTTAAGAAACCCAAATATCCCAAGATGCGCAGAACATAACAATCCACAGTAATGAAAGGAGGCACCACCTTAAAGGGTCACTAAAATACACCTCAAACTGAGAGAGCATCTAAGTCAAAGTACCGATACCGAAAATGGTTGCAAAGTTTTGCAGAAATCACAACACAAAAAGACATAAAAGCTTGGAGCCTTTTAGCAATTAAAAGCCCTCAATGATCCACTGTTTTTGGATTGTTTTTGAGGTGTAAGAAAGGGGCAATTTTTGTTCTAGGTAAATGGAAGGGGGACCATTTTGATTAAGATGAAAAAGGGTTTAAATACCTATATGATACTTTTTTGGCAGCAATGGTTGGAATTCTTCTGCAACAAGTTCTTACAAACTATGTGTTTAATATTTTATTTTTGATCATGATTCACTAACTCAATCATCTTTTTAATGCTTACATGTAAGTAGCTCATAAGGCCTCATTAGAGGATTTCCAGGCTTCTTGTCCTGGGCCATTGTAGTTCCCTTCTCCCATCCCATACCAGCTTTCCTCAATTCATCCATTATTGTCTTTCCTCTTCTCTGTGAAGGCCAGGTGAGAGCTGTTCTTGCATGCACTAAGGTATCCATTCTCAATACATGTCCAGGCCATCTCCACCAACCTCTCCTTAGAGTATCATATCTTTAATTTCTGACTGTATGTCTATCAAGGGTTAGTATAGTAAAAGTTATTTTTATGTATACTCAGTGAGAAATGTTTTACTTTTATAGACAAATGATGGTCCAGTCTGTCGTTGCAGTTCATCTGACAAGGGAAAAGGAATCCGCCATGGTATTTACCCTGGGGAAACTGTAAGCATCATGACCAACTTTTACCGTTCCAACTTTACTGTTAAGCCATGGCTAAATGAGCAATTTTTTGTTTTGATGGTGATGCTATTTTTTAAAATTGTCACATTGCCAGCACATGGTGGTGGCTACACTTGGCGACAAATTTTGACAAAACCCGTGATTTTGTAGCAAAAAGTTCAACTCATTGAATTTCTCGTGATTTTTTTCTACCTGTTACATCACCTGTGCGAGGGTGGCTACATGTGTGATTTTCATTTAAAGTAAAATAATAATTCATTTGTCTTTCATCTACCTGTTTTTAAGGCAATTACAGCGTGTGATTCCTTAACAAACAATCCTGAGAAGTTGCATCATTACTGGGTGACTGTCACACCACACACTAATTTCATGGTAGGTCTTTGTTATATCAGTCTCAGCCAGCAAAAACTCTTCCTGTGCACAGAAAACCCACAGACATGTTTGCTCGGGAGGCTGTATCAGTCTGACTGTTTTGGTTGAAGCTCAACAACATTACTATAAAATTACATTGTTCCATTCCATAGATAGTGTGTCTCTTAGCCCTTTCACTCCCAGTAGTGGCCAAATTAAAAGAGATTTCATCTTAATGGTCACACCATAGGATTTTGTCCACAGACTTAAAAGTTGGAACTACATTACATGTCACTATGATTGACTCTGGGAGCTGTGAAAGGGTTAACTGTTAAAAGTTGCTCTCAGCAATTGGCATCTGCATGGCCCAAAGTACTTTTGGTAACTTACATTTCAAGCTTGGCTCCCTCTTAAATGAGCGACCTCCTTTATTACTGACAATTCAAACAAACTTTATAACATTTTTGGTGAAACATTCTAGTGATTAATGGCAAGTCAATGAATAACACAAAGGGAGGCCTAGAAATGAACACACTAGTCTGACACTTCTGGATTAAAATTAATAAGTGACAATTGTTTACTTGGCAGACATCAAATCCAAGCATTGTCCATGCTGATGGGAAAGACTACACATTTGAGGGCTTCTCTATGTTTTGTCATCACCCACTGGATCAAGTGAGTATCTTTACAACCATATCACACGAAAACATGCAAATATAGAACCAAGTGCAAAATAATGTGGAACCAACATCTGGGAATTAAATGTATCCAATTTTGAGCGTAAGAATTTTTACAGGGCTCAAAGAGTAACATAAAAGAATAACTACCTTTTTATGCATTTTCACCATGTCTTGCTAACCCAGTATTCTGGCATTACTTGTCTCTGAGGTTTTGTTTCCTTATTTCAGCCAGTTAACTCCTCACTGTTGAAAAAGACCACTGAGCGCCCCCCGCATGTCATTCAGTGTTAGAAACTCTGACCATTTTCAAGTCACTTAATTCATAAATATCAAAATAATAGGGGTAAAAACGTTTTCTTGTCTTTCCTGCAGGTGCCTCTCTGCTCTGTGATTAGATTCAACATTGAATATACTATTCATGTTGTCAGTCAGCCAGTCCCAGAGGTGAGCTCATATCTATTTCAAATAGAGCAGTTTTCAGTTGAGTGTCGTAAAACCAAAAACAACTTACATGTAACTATTCTGACCAATCAGAAAGGACGCAAACAACACGACGAACCAATCAGAACTCAAAGAAAATACATGTAAATGACACCTAGTGTGGAAAAATGTGCATGAGCAAGTCACAGTTGGTATGGATTTTACTTATGGTTGGTTAAGAAAATGGCGCCAGTTTTTTGAACCAATCGTTGCAAATTACGTTAAACTGAAAAACCGGAGGAAGTTTCTACAAGACCATGTCGCTGGAGTGTACACATAAGGTGACTTGTTTCACTTGAGTGCGACTTGTCAGGGGCACCCAACGGTTCGTCTCGGGGAATGTTTGTTTGCAAGGCCTAAAATCGCCTGAGATTTTTGGATTTAATTGCAGTGTACACTAGAGATTTTTTTGGCAAAACGTCATGTCGGACTTTCGTAACAAGAGGACTTAATAGTTCTTATTGTTTCCGGAGGGACAAAATAATGTCAGCTAGCATTTTCGGAAACCATCAGCTGCTCAGAAATTCGACGGATAGGATATTCGACGGATAAAATTTTCTGCGGCCTAAATTTTCAGCTGAAAACTCCGAACAGATCAATCTGTATTAGCTTACACAATTATGCCTTTAAGGTGGCTTGAAAGGGTTTTTAATTGTAATAATCCTTTTGACACGACGAAAGATTACAAAAAATTATTTTTGACCATGTAGGCAAACTATGAATATCTTAGCACTTCTTTTGTCGGGCAGTACTTTAGGGCTGATTTTGACGTCATAGCCGTTACCATAGCAACGTTAAAGGTCCACAAAAAGAACCTCCAAACTTCGGTTTTTGTCGATTATCTGAGAAACTAGTTCGGTGACCTACCCTTTTTATTACCTTTTTGGAAAGCTCCCTAAATTCTTTAACTTCTCTGGGGGTATGGCAAAAAGTTATTCAGTAGAACTTAAGTTATATCGAAAAAGTCGTTTTTTGAATTTCAAAAAATTCCACTGAATAACTTTCCTCCAAACGTTTCTATTTGAATTGGTATGCATGCAAAAATCAGGGTGGGTCACCGAGCAAAATTTCGAGATAAAAACAAGTGTTTTGTGCACGTTTTATTTCCGGTTCGAGCGATTTTACGCCGTTTTTCATTTCCGGTACTGTGCACGCGCGACTTTTACTAGAAATTTCGATTCACACAGCTGACGCGTGCATTCTCGCCATGTCGTGAGTATAGGGTTAAATAGTTTCTAAAGAAACTGTGGTGCTGCGTCGGTGGGGACGTGAAAGACAAAATTTTGGATTTATCAACTTGGTTGATAAGGTAAGTTGGCTACCGTAAAGAGATTGAAAGCTGACGTTTCGAGCGTTAGCCCTTCGTCAGAACGAATCAAGGAATTGTGGGTTGCACTTGGTTTATATAGGGAGTGGTGGAGCTACACTATTGGTAGGAACATGGCAACGTGAAAAACAAGAATAAATTAGTTGAATGAAAAGCGTTCGTTGATACCGTGGGGATTAAGTGTGCCGATTTGAAAAATGAATTTGTGTTCTAGATTTTTACGGCTTTCCGTGTTGCCCTGGTGTAGGGAAAGGCACAGATCGTCATTTGTTGACTAGAATGATTAGGGAGATTGAAATGTCGGGCGACTGGTTTGGATGCGTCCTTCTCAAACTCATTAATTATTCATATTGTTATCAGCCTACCAGAACGGCCCATTCTGGTCAGGTGGATGAGTTTAGAAACCCAATGAAAAACGAGTTGAAAACCACACGCGTTTAGAAACGATTTCAAACCCGTGTGTAAATTGTTTCTTAATCTGCATATTCAAAAGGCAAGACGAAAACTTGGACATCAACAAATTTATTTATTCACACATTTCAAAGTTCATACATTAAATAAAGCTTATTTGCTATTAACGTTGAATGTGACGTTGCAGTTATTAAAGTCACCGAAACAAAAAGCTGTATCCTTCTCTAAATTAAATTCCTTCTCAATAGGCATGACCTTGTCATTTGGTTCATTTTTATCCTGGCTCGCACACTTCGGCCCTAAAATAGCGCTTACTTTAGAAATAACTTTCTCCTCTGGTTTTTCGTACTTAAGAAGAGAATCTGACTTGTGCCCAGTTCTATCGCGGATTAGTTTACTATCAACCCCTGCATTAAACAGAGTAGAGGCACATGTAACCCGTAGGGAGTGGGAGGTCTTCCGTTTCAGCCCTGCGGCTTTGCACATATCTGGCAAAATTTGATTTAACGTATTAACACCCACAGGCGATTTATCGAATGAAAATTTTTTTGCATTCGGCCTAAAATAGAAGGCTTCCATATCTTTACCAATGCATTCAACTAGACCGACATACAAACGATACATGTCAACTAGACAGGGGTCGTGCTTTTCACCAACTTCGTGACAAATATGTCTTACAACACATGGCTCATACTTGAGATCCAGTAAGCCCCCATGGAACGTCTTCGAGACGTTCTCCTCAAACCGAATATAGTTATCGCCAATTTCAAAATTATTTAAACTAATACTCCTATGCTCGCTAGCACGGAGGCCAAATAACTTCCCGTTATAAAAATAAACGGTATTCAATAACGACTTAGCTTGGTGATTTCCTAACAACCCTAATGTCCAAAATTTCCTTTCGTCCTCTTCATTGACAGGTTGCTTTTCTTCTTTCTTGTTCGCAATTCCAATCCCAAGTCTTGTCCCTTCCTTCATTTCCGCGTCAAGAACACGACGCAAGATAGAGAACCTACAAGAAAATAAACATAACCTTGAATTCAGCTGGACTATAACAATATGAGAGCAAATTATGACAATGAAAGCAACACTACTGCACCTTTTGTCTGATGCATCGAGGAGATTGAAATCCAAGTTTGCATTCTTTTCCTCCATGAATCGACGTATTCCGCACACAATCTGATATATGGTTCTGGGTGGGTATCTTTCCTTTGATGGTTTAGCAACTTCTTGGATAAACTTTGCCAGCCAATAATTGAGGCTTAAAGCATCCATTTCAAGCAACGGAAATTCCAAGGACTGAACTTTGTGCAGATCGTAATTTTTAAATAGACCGCCTGGTTCCAACGTTGCTACTTTAGGAACTCGGACTTTTTGCCATTGTTCAAAAATTCCAACCGCCCATTTGTTTTTATATTGGGTAGACTTCGGAATAGCGCTGGCCACACACTTTTCTTCTTGTTCAAAAGTTTTGGCAGCTCTAAATCTGTACTCTGCCATTTCTGCCATTTGGCTTGTGAATTCAAAGCAACGTGTTTGCTTCGAACTGACAAACAACAAGACTGAAAAACGTTGCATTAAATGCAAGAATAATTTCACACACTAGCACGTCGGCGACGGGATCTCAATCAACGCCTCAAAGCGTTGATTACGATCCACAAATAGAATATTTGAATCGAGAAAACTCATTAAAATGATAAGTGCTTCTAATTTTTTTTGTTGGAGAAGTAATTTCAAAAACTCGTGCTTCGGGTTTCATCAGGTTTCCAAACACTCGAAAACAATAAAACCACGAGGCCGCAGGCCGAGTGGTTTCAAATGTTTTCTCGTGTTTGGAAACCTGATGAAACCCTCGCACTCGTTTTTGAAATAGTATTTGTCATTTCTTTCAACGTCACGTATGTGTTCGCGGAAACGGTCCCCTAATCTCCTCCCTGTTTCACCAATGTATATCTTTTTGCATAAAGTGCATGTTATGCAGTAGATAACATTCGCAGAGGTGCATGTGAAACGATCAGTGACTTTAATCGATCGCTTGGGTCCTGTTATTTTGTCCGCATCGTGAATGAAAGGACAATGTTGCATCGTTTGCGCGCGCATTTAAAAGTACCTGGTTGATCATCAGATTTAAGTACACTTCTAACTAGAAAGTTCCCTATGTTTTTGTCGCGTTTGAATGAAACCAATGGGGGTTGTGAAAAGATTCTTCCTGTTTCGTTGTCATTTTGGAGTAACTTAAAGTTCTTTAGAATGATGTTTTTGGCTACGAGGTTATGTGGATGATAAGTGAGTGTAAATGGAATTCTCTCATTCTTTTCCTTCTGTGACGTTTGTAGTGCTGACTGTCGAACAATCTGTTGAGCACGGTGAATTAAATTCGTCATTTTTTCGAGTGAATTAAATTCGTCATTTTTGCGCGTGCATTCAGACAATTTTTCCTCTATATAGCGCGAGTCCCCTAAAAGTAACGAAAGCCGTGTTGAGCTGTGTTGACAACAGAATCAGGATAGCCACGATTCTTGAAGAAATGACACATTTCCTCTGATTTGTTGGAAAAATCGGAGTCATCACTACATAAACGTCGAAGTCTAAGAAATTGAGAAAACGGGATGGAGTTTTTGACATGGGAAGGATGAGAGGATGAATGTAACAAATAACTGTGGGAATCTGTAGGTTTGTAGTGCACACTGGTAGATAGGCCGTTGCCATTGATAGAAACTTTGATGTCGAGAAAAGCGATTGACGTTTAGGAAATTTCCCAGGTATATTTCAGTGCTGGGTGAAATGAGTTGACAGAAGTTATAAAATGATCGAGTTCTTCTCTGCTGGATGAAATAGCGCCAAAGCAGTCGTCGATGTAGCGGCCGTAAAGTTCAGGTTTGGTGCCATTAAATTGGTTGAAAAATTGGTTTTCGATGTAACCTACGAAAAGATTGGCTTAGCTAGGTCCCATTTTAGTGCCCATAGCGACCCCGTTGTCCTGTTTGTAGTAGTTATCGGCAAATGAAAAGCAGTTCGGCTAAACGGAGCAGTGTTTCCGAGCTGGGTTCTTTAATAGTGCGCTGGTCGAAGAAAAACGTAAGTGCCTGAAGTCCTTCGTTATTGGGAATTACTGTATATAAAGAAGTAATGTCCATAGTGAAAATAAGTTTGTTTTCGCCGAAAAAATTGAAATCGCGAAAAATTTCCAATGCGTCGTTAGTATCGTTCATGTACGATGGTAAAGATTTAACGATAGGCACCATAATCTTGTCTAAGTAGCTAGAGATAAATTCAGTAGGGCAACTACAAGCAGAAACAATTGGTCGGCCAGGATTGTTTGGTTTTTGAATTTTAGGTTTAAAGTAAATGCGTGAAGTCCTAGGAGTAGTAACAATAAGACTTTTAGCGTTCACTGGTAATTCTTGTTTGTCAATGAGATCCTGAATAGTTTTTTTGACACTTTTTTGGTTGGCTGAAGTGAGATCTTTCTCAATTTCTTAGACTTCGACGTTTATGTAGTGATGACTCCGATTTTTCCAACAAATCAGAGGAAATGTGTCATTTCTTCAAGAATAGTGGCTATCCTGATTCTGTTGTCAACACAGCTCAACACCGTGCTCAACAGATTGATCGACAGTCAGCACTACAAACGTCACAGAAGGAAAAGAATGAGAGAATTCCATTTACACTCACTTATCATCCACATAACCTCGTAGCCAAAAACATCATTCTAAAGAACTTTAAGTTACTCCAAAATGACAACGAAACAGGAAGAATCTTTTCACAACCCCCATTGGTTTCATTCAAACGCGACAAAAACATAGGGAACTTTCTAGTTAGAAGTGTACTTAAATCTGATGATCAACCAGGTACTTTTAAATGCGCGCGCAAACGATGCAACACTTGTCCTTTCATTCACGATGCGGACAAAATAACAGGACCCAAGCGATCGATTAAAATCACTGATCGTTTCACATGCACCTCTGCGAATGTTATCTACTGCATAACATGCACTTTATGCAAAAAGATATACATTGGTGAAACAGGGAGGAGATTAGGGGACCGTTTCCGCGAGCACCTGAAATGACAAGGACGCATCCAAACCAGTCGCCCGACATTTCAATCTCCCTAATCATTCTAGTCAACAAATGACGATCTGTGGCCTTTCCCTACACCAGGGCAACACGGAAAGCCGTAAAAATCTAGAACACAAATTCATTTTTCAAATCGGCACACTTAATCCCCACGGTATCAACGAACGCTTTTCATTCAACTAATTTATTCTTGTTTTTCACGTTGCCATGTTCCTACCAATAGTGTAGCTCCACCACTCCCTATATAAACCAAGTGCAACCCACAATTCCTTGATTCGTTCTGACGAAGGGCTAACGCTCGAAACGTCAGCTTTCAATCTCTTTACGGTGGCCAACTTACCTTATCAACCAAGTTGATAAATCCAAAATTTTATGTCGTAAGTAGGCTACGCGCGTGCGCGCGGCTAAAAACCCTCTCGAGCCTCCTTACTCTGAAACAATCTTAAAAAAAAACAAAATGATATATCAAGTATTTTGCTAAAAATTTTCTCGTTGGGTGCTCCTGCCTCGTGTCGCTTGAGTGGACACATAGGGCGACTTGTTTCAGGAACAGTCTGATTTGGTCTGTGATCAGTTTGTTTTTTATTTGGTAGTACGGACTTACGCCATGAACAGTATACAATTGAAACTAGTTTAAATTTGTGCGACAAGTCGCAGGGGATCAAAGTTTGGTCCTCACAACTAAATTTTTGGGTTAAAATGGGTAGTTCACCCAAATGGACTTGTGTGTGCCCACCTTGCCTTCTGTCAGGACTCATGTGGTTTCTTTGTCTCATGTTCATGACAAGCTCAAGACAGCTCACTTATCGCGCTATTGACAGAAATTATAAGCATTATTGTCTTGTTTCCATATGACCCTTCAGTTACTAAATCCTTTCTAATTGAGCTTAATATTTGTTTAGCTCTTTAGTTTGTTCCGTGGGTTTTTAATGGCTCCTTTATTTGATTTCAGAATTTCTGTGTCAAGGATCTTGACTTGTTTTCAGAATTTCTTTTCTTCAAAGTGCTTGAACTGGAAGATTGGAACTTCAATGGTATGTAATTTCACAATAAACTTTGAAAGAAAGTTTTATAGTCATTTGTTGATTTAAGTGTAATTCATGTATCTTCAATGGTATGTAACTTGACAATAGCATGTACAATAAACTGTAAAGGAAGTACGTTTTTTTCATTCGTTGATTCTTGTGTTTTCTATGCGTATGTTGTTGTGTGCTCACTGATCATTGCTCCCGAAATATTTATAATTTTATTGTATTCTTTCACAGGAAATATCCAAGATTCCTGTCAACGTTATCACTTTATGCCACGATTTGTTCATAGACTGACAGGTTAGTGTTAGTTTAACCCTTTAACGCCCAATTTTATTAAACATCCATATTCTCCTGACTATTCTCCTTATATTTCTTATGTTGCTAGTTGTGAGAATTTGATTAAAAATCAAGACATCTGATCATTGGTGATCATTTTCTTTGTTCTTATGACCTGTATGTTCGATCAAGTAGTAAAACTGTAAGGAGAAATTAGATGCTTGTCACTATTGGGACTGAAAGAGTTAACTGCATGATGCAGTCAAAGCTTGGTTTTTCTTAGTTGTCTGAGGGGCAATACAATGTCACCTTATTTTAGGATTGCTTTGAAAAGCTCAAGACACATTGCAAACGAAGGAAAACCAAAAGTAATTCTCACACACTGAATGCCACTTGTCTGCCACAAGAATGCAACAGCACTTTATTGACAAGAGCCACAAGAGTGCAACAGCACTTTATTGACAAGAGCCACAAGAATTCAACAGCACTTTATTGACAAGAGCCACAAGAATGCAACAGCACTTTATTGACAAGAGCCATAAGAATGCAACAGTACTTTATTGACAAGAGCCACAAGAATGCAACAGCACTTTAGTGACAACACAACCAAACAAAACACTTACAGACGGAGCATATCAGAAACTTAGCTGTTTTCAAGAACGAAAAGCTTTACTGACACTATTAGTTTAGCGTTGTACACTATTAGGTTAGCGTTGCACTACTATAATTCCCGTTATAGTACAACGCTAAATTTTGGCGTGCTCCCATTGGTTGAAATCGATCACTTGACCCAATAGTGTCTGTCTTCAGCGGGCGCCTATCAACGCATAACGTTTGCCAATTTTCGCTGAAAATTTAGCGTTGTACAATAAAAACAATAGAGTCCTTCTGTCTCAGGGCCTATGTGTGATAGTTTGCCTCGGAAATTTGATGTTCAAACTTCATATAAAGTGAAGATCAAATTTCCTCGGGGCAACCTATCACACGATGTTGCCTCCGACAGAAGGACTGTATTGTTCAATTAGTTAACTCTCTGTAGCTCAGACGTTTCAAGTCATTATGATTCTGCTGTATTTTTGCACCAACTGGGGTGGGGGACGGGAGTTTAAGCCTCCCCGGTTCACTTACCCTTTAATCCTGGTTCCCGCCCTATTTTTGTTGGCTCCTGCCTCTTTGTGTTTCTTTGATTGTGAAATATTGTGCAATGTTGCGTGATTTTCCCCTACTTATGCCGCTTCCCGCCCCCTCTTCTCCCACCTTCCGTACACGTCCTTTTCTCCCAGGCTTCCGCCCCCTGTTCTCCCCCCTCCCCGTTCTCCCCCACCCCCCCACTGACTGGTGTCATTAATTCATCTTACCCTTCTTCTAGACTCAGATGGTTCCAAGGCATGCCATGAGCTTCTGCCAATGAGCCAAGTGTTGTCTCATGTTTTGAACTCTGCTGAACCTCTTGTAACGGTGAGAAAAGTATTATAAACATAACATGACAGAAGGATTGTTAGTCGTTTACGAGGAGAAGCCACTTGGTGCACAGTTTTGTGTGAATGTTGTTTTCTGTCTACTCTTGAATTTTCAAATGCTTTGACTGTTTTTCAATTCCCATGCAGTTTTTTATTAAAACTGATTACAATCATTGTTTAATAAGTACTGTTCTTTTGTTTCTGGCAGTTAAGTCAATTTGATCTTAGTAAAGAAAAATGGGAGGAGTATAGCAAGTTATTCATGAATGCTATTGTCATGAACCCTGACAAGGTAAGGTGCAAAGAACGGCCAAACACTTCTCTACCGCGACTTCACAAGCCATTTCTTTTGCATGAAATAGTTTATTGTTAGTATGGCAATATATGGTCAAGAGCCATAAAGGGTACAATTGAATCCAGTCATTATTTGTGACGTAGTTAAAGTAAAAGAACGCTCAAGCTATGCACTAAGGTCGAATTCAAAACTTCTTCTAGCGCCACCCAGAACGAGCACAAAGAGAACTTTTGGTGACAGGGCGTTCACAGCAGCAACCCCTTCTGGTCTTATCGATTTTGTTCTAGTGTAACTAGTGCATTCTTGTTAACAAGAGCAAACAATAGAAAGTTTAAGCAGTGTTACTTGAGTTACTCCATGATTATTCCAGCTTGTTCGGCTTATACAATGTGAAGGGTTTACTCTGGTAGGGACGGCGTTCAAGTTCTCCATAAGACTTTGAATTTGGTCATTTCACGTCGCCAGGGACCTTACGCAAACATGATGGCAACGCCAAGGAAAGCGTCGTTCATTAAAAATCTCACGTTATTTAATGTACTACAGGGTTATCCCTTCTAGCTTGATTTGTCTAATCTGACCAAACTCCAAGAGCGATATTCGAAGGCTGGAAGTTAAAGTTTCATCGTGCGTTCACGTTCTCCATAAAACCCAAAATATGGTCTTTTCACCGGACGACAAAGAAGTGTGCGTAAAGGTATAACGCACGTGCAGAGTCATTGTTTTCCTACTAAATAAACCTCTTGTTTAGCGACGTTCTTGTCGCCATTGCGGTACTGTTTGCGTAAGATCCCTGTTATCTTTCAGAAGAACGGCAAAGAAATGTACCAAACTGTAGAATGCACCTACAGAGTCGTTGTTTTGTGTTAAAATTTTGTTTAGTGCTGTTCTCGATGAGAACCGAGAAGAGTGGAATTCTGGCAGCCCAGTCAGATATGGAATGAAATCTTTGAAAGTTGTTTGGCCTGACATCCCTTCCAAAAATTGAAAAAGGATTCCGACTCAAAGCTGCTGTAAATTACATTCTGTACGTCTCGCATAGCTATCTATTGAAATATGGATTCCTGTTTTAATGACAACAGAAGCCTGCGGCTCTCAGGGTTGATGATCTACAATTCTACAAGGACACAGAAGAAAAATCTAAAGGCAAGGTGGGTATTCAAGGAAATGGTTATTTTATTTGGTGTTTATGAAGGTTATGTTGCTTAAAGTGAAAGAAATTAATCATATTTCTTCAAGTAGCTTAGCAGTAAATTTGATATGACTCTTTTTAAATGATCTTCAATAGCAATGCTTTGCGATCTCAATTATCTAAATGATAACAATGAAATGAATGCTATTTACTTACTCAAAAACAAAAGAATTTCACGAAAAAGCACAATCTAATACTACAAACATTTGCCATCGATTTACCACTCTCACTGTTCATAAATCGGCTAAAAGAAAGCCCCCATCACAGAGCGAAATTAAGCGAAACCAAAGCAAAGTCCGAATTGCTTTCGACACTCAATTAAAAACCGCTCTAGTTGACTTTAGAGCGGTTTTCAATTGAGTGTCGAAAGAAATTCGTGTTTTGCTTTGGTTTTGCTTTACTTCGCTCTGTGATTGGTTAAAAAATCTCGCGCCTCTTTCTCAACCAATCAGAAGTAAAACTCAAACCAATCACGACTTGCTCGCACGCGTTTTCCCGCGCTTGGCGCCGGTTACATGTATTTGCTTCGAGTTCTGATTGGTTCATTGGGTAATTTGTGTTTGTTGTGATTGGCTGGTGCAAGGGTGCTTTCGATTGGGAAACCTGGATTTCGATTTTAAAATCCGGACTTCGGACTTCCCAATAAAACGCGAAACCGAAAGAAATCCTTTTCCAACGCGGATTTCAATTAAGGCCCCTTAATTGAAATCCATCTTGGAAAAGGACTTCAGTTCGTCGAAATCCGTTTTTGGATCTCGCGTTTTATTGGGAAGTCCGAAGTCCGGATTTTAAAATCGAAATCCAGATTCCCCAATCGAAAGCAACCTTGCACCAGCCAATAACAACAAACACAAATTGCCCAATGAAACAATCAGAACTCGAAGCAAATACATGTAACAGAACATGTAACAGCGTTAACCGGCGCCAAGCGCGGGAAAACGCATGCGAGCAAGTCGTGATTGGTTTGAGTTTTACTTCTGATTGGTCGAGAAAATGGCGCGAGATTTTTTAACCAATCAAAGAGCGAAGTAAAGCAAAACCAAAGCAAAACACGAATTATTTTCGACACTTAATTGAAAACCGCTCTAGTTGACTTTATTTGTACAATTATATCAGGTGTACCCATACATTGTCCATCACAGTATCAGGCCAGTGCAGATGAGTTTTGCTGGTGATCCTAAGTAAGTGTTCTTTATTTTAAAAAACACTGAACAAAAATTTATCTATCAGATCGGTTAATCCCCATGATGGGATCAACGAGCATTTTTCGTTCAGTTTATTTGTGCATATGTTTTCCGTTTCCATGTCTCCTCCAATAGCGTAGTAGCCTCTAATTCCTTCCGTAATCCTTGGGTGTGCTCTGACGAAGGGCTAACGGTCGCAACGTTCAAGAATTTATTTAAACCAATTTTGAGTAACTTTCAGTAATCACTGAAAATTTGATGTACAATTTTTGGCGGTTTCATTGACGTTTCTTTGAGTAACGTAAAGTTAAAGTAAAGTGTAGGTTGCGACCTGCTAGTGTGATCATTCACTCACAAATAGTCTGTGAGAAGTCAAAGCCAATAAGTTGAGTTTCTTCCATAAAACGCAGTAATACGATACCCACCGAGTGCGAAGTTACCATCCCTTTAAAACAAGTGTTCTGCATAATGATATATTTCATATCTTTTTTTATTGCCAGGTATCAAAGACTGATGAAGACGCACAACAAGATGAGAAATCTCATCTCAAACACGTAAAGAAAAAAATCTCTAATATTTCCCCCAACAAACAGCTTCCTTAGTCCGGCATGACAGTTGATTAGCATCTTTTATAGCTTCTGCTCTTGCAGGCTAATTTCACGGCATCCTTGGTGGGCAAACCAAGGAGAATAGCGACCTTTAGATCGGACTACGAGTAGTAGATTGAGTAATTTGAATTTCAAAAAGACAAAGACAAAGACATTTCCAGAGCCCTTACTCGGTCGTGTTGTTTACCAGTAGAGAAGGAAGCTCAAGGAACGACATTGGCTTGTGACCTGATAATATAAAGCCTGCAAACTGGAATTGAGTATTCGTTCTCGTAGCTCAGTAATCTCGTACTCGTAGCCCGATCTGAACTTCGCTATTGACGCTCAGGAGAACTTGTGTCGACTTGAGTTGGGTGACCAAACGATTGCAAACTTGCATCAGCTTTTTCGCGCACACTTAGTCTTGGCTAAGTCCAGTCACAACTCAACGACTTCGAGGGACCAGGGCTTGTCATATGCCCCCTAAGCCCATTCCCTGTGTTTCGCGAATGTATCCCACACACTCATCAGTAAATGTATGAGAGAGAGTGAGAGGTTTGAAGTGGAAGGTTTGAAAATTTATTGATAAAACTGAATTACCTCACAGCTTGAGGGCTGAGTTTCATAATTTACAAGCTACTGGAAGTAAAATAGCAATTACAGTAACAATATCAAAGACCAATGAAACTAGTGTTAGGAAATATTCTTACAGAAAACTCAAATGCTAGACGAATCTGAAAACCTCTTTGTTCTAGGAAGAGGAACAGCAAAATGTCTTTGCTTTCTGAGATTGTGTCTAGAGTTATTGTTACCTTATGAAGTAAACAATTCAGCTTATTATTAATGTTCTCCAGAATGGATTTGAACAGTTGCCTCGTTGCCCCCCCAACCTTTCTGGTCATCTAATAGTTTTCAACTAAGAAGACTGGATAGGTTGCGGGGCAGTGGGAGGTCAGTGCAGGAGACTAAAGATGCTATATGGAGCATGTTGGTTCCCTTTTATTTAACAATCGACCTCATTACCTGATGAAGACTAGCAGTAAAGCAGTCGAAACGTCGCGATCAACACCTCAAGTGACTCCATCGTAAGACAAATGAACCACTTATTTACTAAAATGCAAAAGTTATTAGGGGTCAGAGGGAAGGATGTCCTGTGGAAGATTTATTTATTTATTTATTTTTATTAATTTTTTTTGTACAGGAACATCTGGTTTAGCATTAAAATAGAGCTAGTTTAAACGGAGTCCTGTAAGAAACAAATAAACAGATACAAGGAAAAACAATACAGAAAGTAACACACTAATAAAACACATAGAGACACGCGACAATTAAAGAGACTGGACACACTGGCGCTTGAAGTGCCGTTTCGCCAGGGACTTGAACGTGTTAAAGTTCGTTGCAGACCTAATATTAGAGGGCAAGGAATTATGGGCACGTGGAAGATGGCGAAGTCTGTGATCTCAAGCACGCTGACTTAATATTAGGACAATTAAAATCGCTTCATAAGCACTGACCGCTGTGGGGGCGTAACGTTTCACTTAACAGACAGAACTGTTACCAGCTTTATGTATTAAAATTGTCTTTCAGGCCAGTACCGACTCGCAAAAATCAGGACAAGCTTGTTAAACTGAAGGTAACTGAAAATTAAGTCAAGCAAGTTTAGCATAGTTAGTGTCTTAATGCAAACTCACTGGGTGTGAATTCTGTGTTGTTGTTTCAGATTGAACTAGAGAAGATGCGTGTAACAAGGTGACTACAGTTTCAAGCTATTCTTTTTCTTTCCTTTTCTTTATAGTGCATTTTGTTGTCCTTTTCATATCTTGTTTATGGCAAACATAGAACTTCACCCATTCATTCAGTCAGTCAGTCAGTCAGTCAGTCAGTCAGTCAGTCAGTCAGACACTCATTCGTTCGTTCGTTCGTTCGTTCGTTCGTTCGTTCGTTCGTTCGTTCGTTCGTTCGTTCGTTCGTTCGTTCATTCATTCGTTCACTCATTCGTTCATTCATTTTATTTTCTAGCTCCATGCGTCGTGATGTGGTAGTAGAAGTTAGCAGTAGAGGCATGATCAAAACAGGATTAAAATCCGATATCTGCCAGGTTTGGAACTCTTCATTTTCTTGAGTAATTTTCATGAGAGTAGCTAATATCCTCCCCCGCTGAAGTCGACAACACTACTCCAAAAATCATTTTTACTCTGAAATAACGTTATTGACAGATTACACCACTCCAGTTTTTCTCGGTGTTGTATTGAAGCCTTTACAATGTGGAGTGGTTCTCAGGAGTGCGTGTAGAATGAAGGATTTGTAGACAATTTGTAGTTTATTATGCTAGCTCTAGTTGGCACTTTAAGTTTCTCAGTTTGGCTCACTTTTATTTGAGGCAGTTTTATTTGCCGATAGATTGCAGACGTAAAGCTTCGTTAATTCGTTTTCTTTGTCAAATAAATCGGCTTCTTATGTTGGCTCTTAGTTTTTCCAGTCGCCTATCGTCAACTGATCAGCGCTCCTTAACTTGCCGTGACGCTATCCTTTGTACGAACTTTATAGATAATGACATCAAGGCCTTAGCATCTCCTTCTGGCTGGCTAATATATTTTTAAGTTAATGAGCTGTGTTCTAATTTATCAGTTTATTAAGGGTAAACGTTCATTGTCAAACTGATCGTAAGTTTTCTGTCTTCCCAGCATGCCCTTCTGCTTCCTGTGTTGGTTCACCATGTTCGTTACCACATGTGTTTACGCACGCTGGACGAGAAAATGGGATACGTGTTCAAAGACCGGGCTTTACTGCAGGTGAACTGCATGTTGGACCAGCCTGTTTCTCGAAGCTCCCAATAACTTACCGTGCCTGATGAGAATTTTGTCAAATTGTTGGTTTTTTTTAATTGGATGGTGGCAATTGTTAGTGCAACCTCGCCAACATGTTCCATAAAATTATAAGGATTTAAAAATTAAGCTCTCAAAATCAAGAAGAATTTTGTCTCTGATAAAGAATATTGTGCTCATAAATTAGTTTTTGGGCTCGGTAGGTTATCCGCAGTCTCGAGAAACGCGCCCTAGAACACTTTAGTATCAATGTGCCTGTCGCGATGGAAAAAAACCACCTTTTCACGAACAGTTTTAGCTATCAGATCAAATAAAAGCTACTCTATGTTGGCGAGTATTGCTTACATATCTTTCTATTTCAGAGTAATCACGAAATAAATAGTTTCGGGGATCAAATTAGACTGCGAGTAGTGTCTAATTTTGGCGATAGCGATCGTGGGGCGGGCGAAAATACACGCGCGTGCGCGAATTTCGGGGAGTGTATTTCGCCTGCCCCACAATCGCCATCGCCAAACGGAGAGACTACTCGCAGTCTAGGATCAATGGGGTGGGAATTAAGATTTCACTCCAGGGGACCGGAAATTGTCATCCGGTTGGAATTAGGAATGAAAATTAAAACGATGCGCTTTTTCCTGCGCTTGGGATCGATCGCATGTTTTGCTTGCATCCAGTTGTGATGCTTGAATTTGCAGGAATATTTCTAAACCATTGTATAACTGAAGGTTCTGTTTGTGTTGTTTTACAGTTTATGAATCTTGAAGATAATGTCTATAACTAACTGTTTTTATTAACAGCTCGCCCTCACACATCCCTCGTATCACCTCAACTTTGGCATGAACCCAGATCACGCGCGGAACTCTCTTTCCAACTGCGGCGTGAAACAGCCTCGATATGGAGACAGGAAAGTACGACATCTGCACACGCGCAAGAAAGGTATGTCACGTGTAGTTACCATGGAAACCAATAGAAGGTTCATACGTTAAGTAACAGTGATTTTTCCGAGCTTCCCAATAGAGGAGATCATCCGCGAATACCATCTGTAAAGGATTTACTAGTCCACTGCATTATCTTCTGCGTTATTTTATCTGTTTCATGGGTGTTGGAAAACCGGGATAATAACACAGTGCAATACGTTTTCATATTTTGCATGCTCCCTTGTCTTTATAAGGTACGATGAAGTAGTCGTGGAATAATAAAATTAAAGTAAGAAAACATGGGGTATTGTGCATGTTACGAACATGGGACAAAGAACAAATCCGAGTCCCCGCCGGTAACCGAACCCACGACCTTCCGTACAGTGGCCGGACGCTCTAACCACTGAGGTTATGAGGAGATACCGTGGCGTCCTGGGTCATATCTTTGCATTCAACCAGACTCTCAAAACCAAATTGGAAGACCTGCATGGAATTCTCCCGATAAGCTATTTTGAAGCATGACTAGTTAGGTGGTGCATGTAGTCTAAATATCTGAGAGAATTAAAAAGTGACTGACTTCGTTGATAAAATAGACTACTGAAAGAGGAGTTTCTTCTCTTCGTTGTTGTTCTCAATTGATTACTTTCTCTTGTCAGGCATCACGCAGCTGATACGCGTCATGTCCAACCTTGGCAAAATGGAGGAACATCAATCCATGTAAGTTGTTGAAAACTTCAGACGATTTCAACGTCGTTGGTTAACTTAAATCACATTGTCGGCATTTCCAACCCGGAATAATTTGTGGCTGTTTAGGCAGTTTGATATCAAGAGAGGTACTTGTTGAAAGACCATTAAGCCTTTGTGGGGCTCTGAGTATCTTTGGAGGACACTGGACACTTCCTTGATTTTTCTAAACAGTAGAATTGTAGTTCATGTGCTGTTGGGTAACATTTGTTACCGCACATTGCCTCCCTTCTCTTTGCTTATAAATTTGATGCCTGAAAAACCGCAGGAGAAGGGGTAAGTTGTATGGGAAACCGGTTGGTCCACAGATAGGACAAATGGAGAGCAAAACCTCCCGAACGGGTAATTCCGTTCGAGATTGTCGTGTACCATTTGTGTAATTCACTCTAATTCACAGAGTGTCTGGAAGTAGTTTGACTATTGGCGCAGAGCCTGGAACTGGTAGAAAAACGCAAATGGAACCCAGTTTTCCGTTCGGATACTCCGGTTGGGAATTTTGGACTATATCTCAAGACGTTCCGTTTATTTTGGAAATGTTCCGGTCGGGCAAACCAAAAATAGCCTTACCTTTACAGTTCAACCGAAATTTCCGGAAATTTTTTGCAAATGGTAAACACTCCCAGTCGCTTGATGCGGCGGCCACTGAATCCGAACTTAAACAAACTAGAGCGCTGTCTCAATCAGCAACACCCCTTCGACGGAAAAGAACTGAAAGAATAAATTAAACATGACTCAATGTAAGAGATTGTGAGTTTTCATTTACTTAAAAAAAAAAAGAGACCTGTCATTTCTTTTTTTGTTTCATTACTTTTTTTTAATTATTGAGCATATCGCAGGGAATACACATGGATACATATACAGTAACACACACGACCAAGAACCTGTTAAAAAGTAGTCCTGTTAGATTGTCACGCCGACCTTCTCTCACTAAACCTTAACTAACCACACTAACACTTTCTAGTTTCGCGGATGATTCTGGCACCCTCGCTTATTCCATGCGTCATAGTACAGCGAGAAGGAAACTAATTGGAAGCAAGGCACAGAATAAGCTAGACAGGTAGAGTAGAGTCAGTCAGACAGACAGACAAAAACGTGCGCAAACTGGTCAAGTATAGTCAGACAGACAGACAGACAAACAGAAAAACGTGTGCAAACAGGTATAGTATAGTCAGACAGACAGACAGACAAAAACGTGCGCAAACTGGTCAAGTATAGTCAGACAGACAGACAGACAAACAGAAAAACGTGTGCAAACAGGTATAGTATAGTCAGACAGACAGACATGTTTACAGACAGACAGACAAAAACGTGCGCAAACTGGTCAGGTATAGTCAGACAGACAGACAGACAAACAGAAAAACGTGTGCAAACAGGTATAGTATAGTCAGACAGACAGACAGACAGACAGACAGACATGTTTACAGTCAGACAAACAGAAAAACGTGTGCAGACAGGTATAGTATAGTCAGCCAGACAGTAAAGTTATACAGTCTGACAGATGAACAAGTAAGATATTCGCAAAGACAAAACGATAGTGTTTTGAATAGACTGCGAGCAGCCTCTCTTTCTGCTCAGGGATTGTCGCCGAGAAAAACGAGCAAACGAGTAAGCGCCAAATCACCTACCGCGTTGAAAAGTGACTCACGTGTCGAGCCACTGGTCTAGTCGACACGCGTGTCACGTTTCAACGCCGCAGGCGATTTTCGCGCTCGGTTGTGCGTTTCCCTCTACTATCCCTGAGCAGAAAGAGAGACTGCTCGTAGTCTATGTCTTGAAACACTAGCAAAA
The DNA here is from genome assembly GCA_964030785.1 of Siderastrea siderea. Taxonomy (NCBI): domain Eukaryota; kingdom Metazoa; phylum Cnidaria; class Anthozoa; order Scleractinia; family Rhizangiidae; genus Siderastrea; species Siderastrea siderea. The sequence continues at coordinate 19,870,099 of OZ034966.1, forward strand.
CATTTTGCGAATGGTTGTGTTCTAAAATACAGGGAAAACAAAGACAGCTAACAGAGAAACGAATCAAAGAAATGAATCAGGCAGAGTTGAGTTATCTTGCCTTGGAACAATTCTTGCAGTGCAGATCAAACGGTATAACAGAAGCTGTGGACTGTTATGTATTGTATCAATGACTCACGGTATCAATTTTTATCTACTCGGAGAAGGATTAGCTGAGCAGCTAACTACAGTGTGACAAAGATATAGAATGTTTTTGTAGCACAGATATTCTGATAACAGTGCCTTTTCATCACTGTCCCGTTGTTTACTTGAACGTTTGCAATTTTTTCCTAATATTATTCCGATAAACACGAAGCTCACCTTGTAAACAGTGTCTGGTAGTTTACGCATGATTGAATTTAAAAAGTTGTTTTGGACATTTTCTCTTCGTGTTTTAGGATACGGCACAATGAGAGGCTTGAATTTCTCGGAGATGCTGTTTTGGAACTAATAAGCAGGTATATGCTTGAAAGTGGTTTGATAAAAGGATAAAACTCCCTATCCGAAGTTGGAAGGAAAGCTGTTCTTTTTTTCCGTTCTAAATGCTAGCTAGTAACCTGGTGTATTTCTTAATGTTAACGATTCTGCTTATTTCGAAAGTGGAAACGTGGGAAAACCTTATATGATCTCCCTCGGACGCTCGAAGAGTGTTTGATTGTGGAGCTTTATGCAGACTTGTCGTTTTTCCTGTACCTACAATTACCTTGCTTTAATTGGAATAGTTGCTACTAAAAAAATAATCGGGCAGTTTCCAGATCGAATTGGAATTTAGAAATGTTGGTTTTTGAGGAGAGGGGAAAACCGTAGTACCCGGAGAAAAACCTCTCGTCTCACCTGACGACGGGTCCGGGAACCCAACCCGGGCCACGTTGGTGGGAGGCGAGTGCTCTAACCACTGCGCTATCCCTGCTCAATCACAGTTAGGTGACTGTACCTGGCTGCACAATCCATGGAACAACATAGCCTGGAAGTAAATTTATTTATTCAGACGGTATTTGCTGTCAGGCGCGATGCTGGGCACAGTGTCGCACCACCTGTCTAGCCCTAAACGTTTGTTTTTTTTAATCATCCTGTTGTTGTTTTTCTAGTGCACACTTGTATTTCATGTTGCCGTACAAGCCTGAAGGAGGTTTAGCCATGTACCGCTCAGCTCTAGTGCAGAACAGACATCTGGCTCAATTGGCCAAGGTAAACATAGGCACGCAAGGCGTGCAGAGAAATTAGCGTTTGGTTAAGACACTCGACGTGACGCATTATTTGTAGCCTGTTCCAGGCATTCAGATAGTGGGGCGCGAGCGAAAACTAAAGCGAGCGAAAGAGCGGGAAAAAAACGAGGGGAGACTGAAAAGCCTTCATTATCTTTATCTTCTTCGTTGTTGTAATAGAATAACGTGGCAGACGCATACGTTAAGTGTTGTCAAATTCATTCAGGTCACCTTGTTCAACAGATTGGTTCAGTTTCCGCCCGGTCACTGAAGTCAACTTTAATATTTCATACTCACACGCATCACAGAACTACGCAACCACTCGCAAATAACAAGTACGGCAAGCGAACGCGCAAAATCCCTCAGCCCTCATGCACTTCTGTACGTTAGGACATATATATTCCGTGTAAACCACTCTAATGGAAAACATTTGTTCGACGCAAACTAATTTAGAATATTTTAAAATCCCCAGAAATTAGGATTGTCAGATTACATGCAGTACTCGCACGGGTAGGTGTATACGTTGTGGTAACTTTCTTGTCAGTAGTGTTCCATCCTGGGTTCTGTGTGAGTCCCGACCTGGGCAATCGATAAAATCGATAATCGATAACATTCGATAACAATCGATAAAATTAGTTGATTGTATCATCGGAAATCGATAAAAATCGATAAGCGGATTTGTTGTGAGAAATCGATAATTATCGATTTTTCAATCATTTTTATCGATTTTATCAAAAATTATCGATTTTATCGGCAACATTTTTTGTGTCGAAGTATGTGACCTTTAATAATAACGACAACCTCTATAACCAGCTCTAATATCGGGTTAAACAAAAGGTTGCCGTCGCTTCCACTCAAAACGTTTTCCTTGGCAGTTGCTTAGATAGGTAAATAGCCGACATGTCACTTGCGCAGATACTTGGGTCGATACAGCACGGTTATCCTGTCAGCTTAACAAACCACATTTACTGAAATACAAAATACAGTTTCATTCGTGAACAAAGCCACTGCAATCATTTTAGTGCGATTAAACGTCTTTTAAAAACAAAATCAATGTCAGAATTAAAAGACATGTACGATGGACATCGATCGATAAAATCGATAACATCGATAACAGTAATTACCAGAAGAGTTGTGAGTATCGATTTTTATCGATTGATCGATACAATCGATAACGTTTACGTGATTGATATCGATAGTTATCGATTTATCGAACGGTTTTCCGATATCGATTTTTATCGATTGCCCACGTCGGGTGTGAGTGTCTTTACTTTATTACGTGAATCTTTCAGCCCTGACTTGTGCCTGGAAGAAGATCTCAACCATGCGATGGCCAATTGCTTTGAAGCTCTTCTTGGTAAGTTGTTGTTGTCGCGGTTGTTGTTGTTGTGGAGTATATGCAATCTTTCTCAGGATATGACTCGTCTGTTTTGGTATTACTACACTTTTTGAGAACGTTAACAGTTTCCACTTTTATGGTTTGTGCCCAACTTTCACGGGGTAACCAATCCCCTTGTTGTCTCATTTTTTCCCAGGAATGACGGGGCGCGAAGATAGGTTGAATTCCAGCCCACCCTTGCCATTTGGGCGAGCTACTCCTTGAGTCGTTCTTGCTCAGGGCACTTTTTCCGTAAATTGTTCGTCTGTTGGGCACGTGAACACGAGAAATTGCTTACCTCACAACAAAAGCACCATGTTCGGGATGAGTGGACTTTTCCTAATCCCTTGTCGAGCTGAAGTCCTGTATCAGCTTCTGTTTCTCCATCACTCTGAAATTCTTTGCGCTGGTCTGCCCAAAGATTTAAGATATGGCAGAAGCAGTAATTTATCTCTAAATGCTTCCGTACTTGGCTATTACACAGTTTTGCTAAAGTTTCAAGCGTTCAGGATCATTTGTATTTGGGATATAATTTTAAGAATTCACAATTAATACGAAGTGGGTATTGTTGGCTAATATAAGTGCTTTATTTTGGGAGATGACCTCTCAAGGTGTTCCGCGTTCCGTTAGCAGCGACCTTCAGATCGGAGGACGAATACCAGGTTGAGTACGAATACGGCTTTTCAAAGCTTCATATTATCACATGTCGCACCAATCTTGTTCTTAGGGTCCGTTTCTCCAAATATCCGATTACATACCCGGCCCGATAGTACAAAACAGTAGGTTTCTTGACATTGCCAAGATTATAAAATCAAGCTTTCAAAGGCCATTAAAAATGAATCTTTATCGAGGAGCATTCCTCACACAAAATAGTTTTATCTTCCTAGGCGCCCTGTACTTGGAAGATGGTTTAAAAACGGTGACAGAACTTTTCACTAAACTGGCGTTCGATGAGGAGGTTTGTTTTGCCGTCTTTATAGTCTAAACGAAATGCCTTTGTATCTTGTTATTTTTACCTGTACCGCTTATTTTCAGTTTTTACTTTATTTCGCCTCATTTGCTTTACGCCCTTTTTCCCGCACTTGGCACCAGCTGTATGTTTTCCCGCGCTTGGCATCAGTTGTATGTTTCCCGCGCTTCGCATCAGTTACATGTCTTCCCGCGCTTGGCACCAGTTGTTTCATTCATTTATCTATTCATTTTTATTTTAGGAACTAAGAGAAGTTTGGACAAACTTGCCCAAGCATCCGTTGCAGGTAGATGATTGGAACACTTTTTCCCATTACCCTCTTAAGGCAGTTTTGGACGACTCTGGAGGGGGGGAAGGTAAATGAGAAGAGAAAAAGTTCACGGCACTTTTCACCAAATTATCCAGATTGGTTAACTGAATATATTGTAGGCCGTTGGAAGCCAAAATAAATATACACTAAGTTCTTTGCAGGCACAACAACCAGATGGTGACAGGCACTTGATTGCTTCATCGGAACTTCTTCAGGTGTGTTTCTTTTCGGTATCTTTGTTCTAATTTTGTCAAGAAATAATTTATTTTGTTTTTCGTATTTCTTGGGCTGTCTTCTTTCGCTAGGCTAAATTTGTTGTGTAAGATGGTTTCAGCACATTGTTTCACCATTAACCTAAACCTCCTAGTACTGAGAAATCGCCCTACATCTTCATCCTCCCAAGAGAGATGCATGAAATAGCTGTATACTACTGTTTAAGAGCCAGTGTCTGTAAATATCGAAAACCCGGCGCCAGTTGTGAAATTTTCAATTTCTTCATATTTTGCCTAAATAAACCCTTTGGTAAGTTATTTTCGAAAATGCAATTAAAAGTTCCTAAAGCGCTTTATTTTTTTCAAAATCGAGGAAAGTCTGAAAATCGCCATTTTGGCTTCCCGCCGCCATCAAAAAAAGGGTAAAATGGTGCATTTTCGTTTCGCTCGTACAGCTAAACGCGGTAATGTTTACCAATGTACTTTTAGCAAATCATAACACCATTCCTGCTCTTTCCAAAACTGTAGTTTATTTGGGAAAAGCTGTTAAATTTTGTATCTTTCTAGCTGTTTTATCTACCCCGCTCTAAGCGCTTCAGCGGATAAGCAAATTTTAGCTAATTTCTAAACCATAGAAAGCCCACTGGTACATTGAATTTCAAGCCGAAACTACGATGGTCGTTAAGCTTGTACTTCATATTGTGCTGTGTGAAAATGTCTTCCGCGGCCCGACAAAAGTGTCCCGTTGAGAGACGGAAACGATGAGTCAATTTTGGCAACGCGACCAATTTGTATTACAAACAAACGTCACTATAAATAAACCCAACATCAATCAAACATCAGCTCAGAAAACCTTCTACAGTTTAATATCAGACATCAGACACATTGTAACTTAAAATACTTTTTATTTTGATGAAAAAACATCCTACCTTTGGGTATTCGTCGTAAAATAGATGCTAAAAGAAGAAGCTTTGATTCTAGCTTTCGTTATCCGACACCGAATAAATTACATCTCAACCACAGGTCGACTGAAAAGTCAATGCTGCAGCAATCATCTGTTCGTCACACAAGGGTCGTATTTGAGTATTTCCCTCCTTATACGGCAAAATAACATGTTTTATACCAAGGAAATTAACTTGTATCTTGAAAAGTTAACATTTCTGGTACTTTAAGCGTTCTTAAAAACAAACATCTGTTTCCACTCCCTTACATTTGCGTGACAAGAATTCGCTTGCTGCTAAAGCGGCAAACTGTATCGAAAAGATAAAATGCAGTTTTAAATAGATTAAAACTGCTCATCATAGGGAATTTATTGCAGAATTTGCGTTGACTAGTTACTGGCAGCGAGGAGGACTTAAAGTCCTAAAAATAAAACAGTGACAGACTAGTGAAAGCCAGTCATTTGAAATTAATTTCCAGGCAGTCTGTCCAACTGAAATACTCTTGTTCTGAGAAAACACAACAAAGTCTAACATGGTTAAACTTACCAAGGTGGTTGAAGGATGATCAACTTGACTGTTAGTATTCTGGTAAAATAATAGGAATGTTTCTCGCCTAGCTAGTACTAAAAGTTTTAAGACGGCCATGTCAAAGAGCCTGTTGTGACAAAATTTGTTTTAGCGTGATTGGGGATTGGGGCGAACGCCGGGGAGTGGCTGGGGGTAAGGGGAAGGTAGGGCTTTCGGAGAGAAAAGTATGCAGGTGTTACTCACTAAAGGCTACATTACTGAAATGATATGAATAAAGAAAGTTACAAGGCACATTGATATTTTTGTCTGCATTCCCGTTGTTATTTTTATAATAACGTTAATCGTCAATGATCCCTTAACCAGTGATATAAACAAAATTTATATTTTAAAAAATCTATTTGTATACATATACTCTGCCAGACTAATTGTTTTACTGTAACCTGAATCGAAAGTGAGAAATAATTTGTATAAAATCATTTCTCTTTCGTAAAACCCTTCCTGTTGCGGTAATATTTGTTTTTCGGCCCACGGCATGAGCTTTACAAATCAATCTTGCAGTGTTATTGTGTGGTCTTGTTAAATTTACTCCACAGAGCAACTACAACAATCTACTAATTCTTGAAGAAGAGAAATGTAGGGTACATTCCTCCGTATTGGCGGGGTTGGTGCTTGACGTTCCAAGGCAACCCCACCTTTAACTTTTCTATTTCCTCAAGAGAAAATAAGGAAACAGAGAGGGACACTGAGGGCGTTGGTTGGGATATGTCAATTCCACAAAAGTTATTTATAGACTGGCTTTACAAAGGGTCTGTTTCCCGAAACATCTGCATAAATACCATTTCCCTTGTTTTTCGAAGTCGTTTTCATCGACAAAACGTAACACCACTTGTTCCGCCATTACAAACAATATTTTGAATGGAGCTTCAAACGCCAGATCGAGGGTGCCTTTATGCGGACGTCCGGAAAACAGACTTCCGTTCCAAATGGCCATCTAAAAATAACTTTACCGAACTTGACAAATCCCAAAGCCTAGAATGACAGTGTCCCTCTCTGCTCCCCTATCTTCTTTTGATTTCCTGCTTTAAACTAAGGCACACAGATCGTACTGATCTGCAACAATAGGGTGGGTGATATGAGGGGAGGAAAGCACGGTGTCTCTGGCTGTAGAGAAGTTCACTTGCTCTTCTACGGCAAGCACATCTTGCTCCGTCACCTGCACCTTTTGCTGACACGCTTTCGCTGCCAAACGAGAGAAGAAGGATGAAATTTGCTGGGCAAACAACCTCTCACCATTGAGGCCCTAGAGCTCGACGCATGCCTTTGGCGACAACATCCGGGTCTAGTTTCTTCCCGGTGCCTTGACCGATGTCAAACTTCGCTTTTAGGTAAGACGTAGGTAAAACGTTGCCTGACTTTGAATTTATTATTCCTTGGAATAATCAATTGCACAATTTCGAGTTTGGCGATGGGGAACTAAATGTGGTATGGCGAGCGTATGGCATTGTTTCAGGAAAGCGTTTTGTGGTGGACAAAAATACAGGTCAGTCGCTTTACGTTTGTTATTTTATGATTTTAGAAAAGTAGTATGTTGGTATTAAAGGGCTCTATAACTGTTTTATTTACGAGAAAACGAATTTTGAGATGAAATTTCATACAGAAACGTCTTTATAAATTCAAAGTCAAGCAACGTTTTATCCTAGGGTGTACAAGGGAAGGGGCCCTGGATGGCACTCCAATGACATTTTAGTTATTATTGTTATTTAAATTACTTATTCTTTACCATTGGTACAGTAATTTAAGCCAAAGGTTGTTATTTTATCTCAGATGTAAACTAAAGTTGGTTCTCCGCGCCGTTTTCAAACGGTCATTTTAAAACGATATCCACGGTCAGGCAGCCTAGGCAATCCAGCACAGAAACAATCGATGTTCCTCAAGTTCGTAGGGCTCCTGCTTTGCCCAGTACTGGAGATTTCTTCTCGTGTCCACAAGAGGGCTGTGTACGCGTGTTCCAACGACTCTACTATTGAACGGTACCTTTCCCTGGAAGCCTGCGAGCTGTCCCCTGAAAAGTATTGCATCTTAGACCTTGCAAAACAGGAGTACGCGTCTCACCTTCAGGAAGGTACAGGCCTTGTGCCTTCGTTACAAGTCCCAGCCTCGTATGTGTCAGCCGACAACGACCAAGGCTACAAGGACGACTGGGCCTGAGGCTGAAAGATTTAGGGATGCGCAGAAGTCTTAACTGGCACCGGGAAGAAAGTAGACCCCGATGCTGCGCCAAAGAAATGCGTCGAGCTCGCGGTCCAAATGGTGAGAAGCTGTTTGCCGTAACGGAAATTCTATCCGCCCAGCAAATTTCATCCTTCTTCTCTCGTTTGGCAGCAAAAGGTTGTCAGCAAGAAGTGCAGGTGACGGAGCAAGATGTGCTCGCGGTAGAAGAGCAAGTTAACTTCTCTACACCCAGAGACACCTTCCCTCATATCACCCACCCTATTGTTGTCGATCAGTACGATCTGTGTACCTTAGTTAAAAGCAAGGAAATATAAAAGCTAAAGGTGGGGTTGCCTTGGAACTTCAAGCACCAACCCCGCCAATACGGAGGAATGTACCCTACATTTCTCTTCTTCAAGAATTAGTAGATTGTTGTAGTTGCTCTGTGGAGTAAATTTAACAAGACCACACAATAATACTGCAAGATTGATTTCTAAATCTCTTGCCGTGGGCCAAAAAACAAATATTACCGCAACAAGAAGGGTTGTACGAAAGAGAAATGATTTTATACAAATTATTTCTTACTTTCGATTCAGGTTACAGTAAAATAATTAGTCTGGCAGAGTATATGTATACAAATAGATTTTTTAAAATGTAGATTTTGTTTATATCACTGGTTAAGGGATCATTGACGATTAACGTTATTATAAAAATACAGACAAAAATATCAATGTGCCTTGTAACTTTCTTCATTCATATCATTTCAGTAATGTAGCCTTTAGTGTGTATTAACACCTGCATATTTTTCTCTCCGAAAGCCCTACCTTCCCCTTACCCCAGCCACTCCCCGGCGTTCGCCCCAATCCCCAATCACGCTAAAACAAATTTTGTCACAACAGGCTCTTTGACATGGCCGTCTTAAAACTTTTAGTACTAGCTAGGCGAGAAACACATTCCTATTATTTTACCAGAATACTAACAGTCAAGTCGATCATCCTTCAACCACCCTGGTAAGTTTAACCATGTTAGACTTTGTTGTGTTTTCTCAGAACAAGAGTATTTCAGTTGGACAGACTGCCTGGAAATTAATTTCAAATGACTGGCTTTCACTAGTCTGTCACTGTTTTATTTTTAGGACTTTAAGTCCTCCTCGCTGCCAGTGACTAGTCAACGCAAATTCTGCAATAAATTCCCTATGATAAGCAGTTTTAATCTATTTAAAACTGCATTTTATCTTTTCGATACAGTTTGCCGCTTTAGCAGCAAGCGAATTCTTGTCACGCAAATGTAAGGGAGTGGAAATAGATGTTTGTTTTTAAGAACGCTTAAAGTACCAGAAATGTTAACTTTTCAAGATAATAAGTTAATTTCCTTGCTATAAAACATGTTATTTTGCAGTATAAGGAGGGAAATACTCAAATACGACCCTTGTGTGACGAACAGATGATTGTATTGACTTTTCGACCTGTGGTTGAGATGTAATTTATTCGGTGTCGGATAACGAAAGCTAGAATCAAAGCTTCTTCTTTTAGCATCTATTTTACGACGAATACCCAAAGGTAGGATGTTTTTTCATCAAAATAAAAAGTATTTTAAGTTACAATGTGTCTGATGTCTGGTATTGAACTGTAGAAGGTTTTCTGAGCTGATGTTTGATTGATGTTGGGTTTATTTATAGTGACGTTTGTTTGTAATACAAATTGGTCGCGTTGCCAAAATTGACTCATCGTTTCCGTCTCTCAACGGGACACTTTTGTCGGGCCGCGGAAGACATTTTCACACAGCACAATATGAAGTATAAGCTTAACGACCATCGTAGTTTCGGCTTGAAATTCAATGTACCAGTGGGCTTTCTATGGTTTAGAAATTAGCTAAAATTTGCTTATCCGCTGAAGCGCTTAGAGCGGGGTAGATAAAACAGCTAGAAAGATACAAAATTTAACAGCTTTTCCCAAATAAACTACAGTTTTGGAAAGAGCAGGAATGGTGTTATGATTTGCTAAAAGTACATTGGTAAACATTACCGCGTTTAGCTGTACGAGCGAAACGAAAATGCACCATTTTACCCTTTTTTTTATTGCGGCGGGAAGCCAAAATGGCGATTTTCAGACTCTCCTCGATTTTGAAAAAACTAAAGCGCCTTAGGAACTTTTAATTGCATTTTCGAAAATAACTTACTAAAGGGTTTATTTAGGCAAAATATGAAGAAATTGAAAATTTCACAACTGGCGCCGGGTTTTCGATATTTACAGACACTGGCTCTTAAAGTCTGATTCAGACGCCGTGCTGACGCGTGCGCCTTCCTTGCAGTGTTCTCCCTAGTTTTCAGGGTAACAGGTAAGTCAGTTTCTTAGACCGGTAAAGCAGCTCTGTTGAAAATCCTTTTCTACCCTGGAGTGGAATTGTCGTCATGAGACCCGTAATGTTGCCCGCATGACACTAGGCTCACACACTTCTCGAGAACCTTCAAAACAGTTGACGTTTGCAGTTCCTGTTACAAGGAACGTATTAACGTACAGACAAACGTCGAAAAAAAAAAAGGGTTACAGCAACCTAAAAAACGTACAGGGAAACGCCTAGAAGATAAGTCAGAGTCCTTGCGAAGGCTCAAATGAAGAACGTCGAGGAGAAGACAATACTAAAAGCGCCTTACGAACAAACCTGAACAAACCAATGTACGGATATAGATGTCAAAAAGATAACATCAACATCTTACGACAACGCTAACGTATCGAGAAATGTTAAGGAGATACAACTAACAACATATAAATTACGAATATACTAACACTCGGACAAACGTCGAGAAGATAACAATAATATTTTTCTTCGACAGTTGAGAAGACAAGACCACACTGACGAATATACGATCGCACAGAAAATGTCGAGAAGGCTAATACCTTAGAAGTGTACTCGCATATGGAGAAATGTTACAAAGAAACGACTAACATCTTACTAAGACAGAAACGTGCGGAGAAACGCAGAGCAGATGAGACTATTTTCTAATGAACTTAGAAATATCGAGATGGTAGGACTTCGTCTAATAATGTACAAACGCATGGACAATGAGAAAAGCTACTAAGATAAGACTTACGTGGTACATAGTACGACTGACATAAATCTTTTCATAATTCAATCCGATAATAAATCTTTCACGATCCCAAACTATTGGATGTTTCTAATCCAGGCCTTAGTATATGGTTCTGGCTAACCGGTAACAAGCGGTGCTACAAGCGGTAAATTTTACCGGTTACCTCCTGATAAGGAGAACACTGCCTTGTGGTACGTTTAAATGGTTCTTTTGTCCTACGGGATCAGTCCGAATCACTAAGAAAGGTAGATGCTCGCTCTATTGGCTTGTTTTTGCTTCTCACCAGGGGCTGGAAACTTTTGTTTTGGTGTCCAGAGACTTGCTATTACGGATGCAATGGCGTCAGATGTGTCAAAGGGGAGAAGTCGTCTCATTGTATACCAGACTTGCTGTTATTTAATACGGGTGTGGCGGGCAAGGGGTCTTGCTGTAGCGCGAGTGGAAAGGCGTTCGAACTGGACCTAAGTTTGATATGGCAATTTGTGATATTTCTTTGGTGTTAGTCTGTAGTCTGTTTTGATGAGTTTGATTTTGTACTTTGATTCAGAGGTGACTGAAAGCAATTGTTATCATTTTATGATTAAAACAAACTCTTCAATTTTTTTTCCAGAAATTAGAGGAATTCGAGAAAGCCAGCGGAATCGAGTTCACTCACATTCGACTGTTGGCGCGTGCCTTCACTCACGCACAAGTCGGTTTCAACAATCTTACACTGTACGTATTCAAGTGTAATTGTTTGCAACTATTATATGTTAATTACCTTCTTCAGCTCACTGCGAATTAAAATGGGCAACGAGTGCTTTTAGCGACAAGGGATCCTATTCCACCAGAGAGCATGATCCTGCGATTTTCTTGAGCTATTTGCTAGGCAACAAGAGGTAGTCTCTTAAGTCACGACAACCACGGGGTCTCGTGAGTGTATTTTTTGTAATTAAGTAGGCTCTGTTTTCCTGCGGGGAGAAACTTGTTTCCAACAATTGATCAGGTAAGAAGCCCATGTTTTGCACGGTTTTGCTCGCGTTTCTCTCATTGGTGGACACCATGTAAGAAAGTTTGTTTCATTAGTGTCATTTTTTCATTTTTCCTGCAGTTAAAACAAAAATACTTTCATAAGTGATGTACAGAGGAATTTTTTTTTAGTATTTTATCTTTTTTTTTTCAGCGGCAGCAACCAGCGCATGGAATTTCTAGGAGACTCCGTTCTGCAGTTCGTTGTGTCCGTTTATCTCTTCAAACATTTCCCAGAGCACCATGAGGGACATCTTACGGTAGTTATTGACCTTGCCAGTTTGGAAAAGCCTGGGACGAGAGGGGCAGGCGTTCGCTTATGGGAATCTTCTTTAGATATTCTGGGATTAAGGCTCCTTTTAACTGCACCTCTTATTTTATTTTCTGTGGATGCCGCTGAGCTGTTTTTTGGACGTGCTCTTCATAATTTTTGTCTTTTTAATTACATGCACCCTTCTTCCCGCCGTCTTCCCCAATCACCCCCCCCCCCCCAAAAAAAAAGGAATACCATGAATTCTCGCGCGCCCACCCTGATCACAGTTTAGTTGAATCGTTAAAACCGCACTGGAAATATCAAATTGCAACACCAAACGATGCTGTTGGTAAACTGTAACAAGTTTCTCACGAGCATAGCACAAGGAACAAATTCCACGTCCTCGACGGGAGTTAAACCCATAACCTTCCGCGCACCCGTCGGATTCTTTAACGACTAAGCTACAGTTTATCTGCTACATCACCGAGCTTAACTTTACCCATCTTTCGTTTATCGCTGACACTTTCTCAAAAGTATTTTCGCATTCTCATGAAGTACCTGTAACTGAGCGAGTATCTTGTTTTTATGACAGCTTTTGCGGAGCTCTCTTGTGAATCATCGGATCCAAGCGAAACTCGCCAGGGAGCTGGGACTAGACAAGCTTATCAACTTCGGTAGCCAGGTGAGTGCCAAGCACCGAGTAGTTTTCATTCTGTAACTGATTGGCTGAAATGACTCCCTAAAGTAACCCCCAATGCAGACATCCTTTGGACTTGTCAGGCTTTCTTCTTGGGGAGGATGGATTGCGTGACGACCCTTTAACGACGTCAGCGTTGAAGGGTAACCCTGAAGGAACTGGGGCCTGTTTCTTCAAACTCCCGGTGAGTTACCAAGCCCGATAAGTATTCTTTTCAAACCTGTTTTTTTGTCAGTTGATGGTATTTATTAGTGCAAACTTGCCAACTACCCTGCGAACGCCGACGTAATTCCAGCTGTGGTTTCTCTCCGCCGAAAATAAGAGAAACGACAGCCGGAAATGCGTCGGCGTTCGCAGGGTACTTACCAACTTGTTCAAAAAATAATAAATATTTTAAAATCAGGTAAGTTACATCTCCGGTGAAGAATATCGTGCATATAAAATAGTTTTCTGGCCCCGTAAGTTATCGGAAGGTTCGAGAAATGGGTCCCTTCTGATTACACATCTTTACTCTAACATTGTCGAGAAAGTGCGTTATTATTTCTTCAGCTACTGTTTGTGTTGTGTGTTTGTATAAATGGTTGCAAGTAATAATAACAATAACAGTGATGATGATGATGATGATGATGATGATGATTCTTGCAACTTGTGATCCTTAAAATCTTCTTATTTTCGCATTTTTCCAAGACTGGAATGAAGGCTTTTCGGGAGAAACTCCTTGCCGATATACTGGAAGGTAATTTTCAAAATGTGTTTTCGAACGCGAGGTCGTTTTAATGTTGAAACAATTGATTACTTAACTTGTGTACTTGTTTTATCTATTGAAGCTTTCGTGGCTGCATTGTACGTGGATAAAGGACTCAGACATGTGGAAGTGTTTTGCCGTGTCTGCTTGTTCCCTCGCCTTGAGGTAAAACATTTCTTGGTCATTTGATTTAGTTATCTGAAAATTCCTTGTAGGCGAACTTGAAGAGCTTCTTTTAAGAAGCCATTAATTTAACAAAAACATAGAATGATGTCCAGTTTATTTTAGCGAGATTTTCTTTGCTCTTGTTTTCCCTGCGGAACACAAACAGAAGTCGAAGTAGCTTTAAGCTTGCAGTAACCTGTTCCAGTCTCCCAGACAGCAGGTAGCGGACGCGAAATAAAACGCGTGAGGACTGGGGAGGGATTATTTTCGCTGTCTCCCCCCCCCCCCCCCGATTTATCCCCACTCTCTGACAGCCTGGAATCTTGCAATCAGTCTACGTCATACGTGACTAGTGTTAAGAAGTTTTGAATCAGTGAAGTCTCCGAAATTCCGCATTAGTTTCAACGTTCGATGTAACTGTCAGCAAATTATTCATTTCTAACGAACGCCTTAAAGGGGTACGTCACGAGGATTTTGCTTTGAGTTACTGTTAGGTCAATTCTGTGCTAAAATAATTACCTAGTGCCTTTACTCATACACAAAGTGCTCCTATAAAACTATGAGAAAGATATCAAATGAATTTTATCAGGGATAGCTAACCATAATAATTTTTTGGTGATGTTTGAGAGCATAGCATCAAAACTTTAAAAAATTGGCCCAATTTTTTCAAGTTTCAATCCATTTCCATCCCTTTCGTCGGTAGCAACATACGACAGGAAACAGTTTCATTGCCGTAAGATAGTCTTCAATAACAAAGCTAGACCATTATTTTTGGAATTTAATTGATGCCAAGACACTTTTTACCAGGGTTCGAAATTTACGGTCGCAAATGTGCAATTTGCGACTGGTTCGAGGGTTAGGAGCAGAATTGCTCCTGGGAAAAAAATTAATTTCGAGGCCTGCTTTTTACCTTTTTAAAAAGACACTAAAATAGGGAGACATAGTCCCTTTAATTTGGGGACTAGATTCAATTTTTTCAAGCTTGGGGCAGATTGACTGTAAGCATCTCTTCCGCTGTCAACCTTCACCATACTCTTTTACCCTCCCCGTCAGTTCAACTTTATTTCCTTTTTCAACGTTCGTTTACTCCGTTTTTTAAAGGCAAAATGTTGTTGTTTTTTCCATAGGAGTTCATCATTAATCAGGATTGGATGGACGCCAAGTCACAGTTGCAGCAGTGTTGTCTGACGTCCCGAGTGCAAGGAAAAACACCTGACCTACCACAATACAAGTGAGTTCAGGTTCTAAACTGCCACACTGAACCCTGCACAGGCTTGACAAGGCTACCAGTTAACACCCAAAAATTTCGCCGGATGTTAAAAAAACTAACATAGACAACTATGGATCCACCAGTCTTATCGCTGTAAATTTCTGTTTGTCTCTGTCTTTCTTCTAGTATTTCGTTCAAACTTTAGTCGCGCGACTACCAGGCAACTAATACCAGAAGCAGTGTTCATTTTTGCCGTTCGACCGCTGTATGGGCTATCTGTAGTTTCGCGCTTTGGAAAAGTGACAATCACAAACCGATAGAAAGCGCGCGAAAAGTCTCTGGCGTGAAGTGTACTTTGATCCTTTGAACCCGTAATTCCCTTAACAGGATGCTGACGTAAGGGCTGCTTACATATCAATCGTGTTGTTCAATTGTCATTATTGTGATTTCTTTGCAGAGTTCTACAGAACAAAGGCCCCGCTCATCACAAGCACTATACAGGTAAGAGAGGCAAAGAAGAATAGCTTAAGACAGAAAATTACTGAGACTTTAAAAAAAAGCACAGTTTTTAGCTGACGCATGGTAAGATCTATCAGTCGCTGCTCTAGAGGAGAGTTCGTCTCCCCCCCCCCCCCCCCACCCCCCACCGACCAAATCACAAAAATTAAGAACATTCACTATTTATGGTTCCCCCGAAGTTCTTGTAATCAGTAAAATGCAACAAATGCAATGTTATTTACAGTCTCTCTGTCTTTTACAGTTGCTGTTTACTACAAGAATAGAAGGTTGGGCTCTGGGGAAGGAAAAAGGTGATTTTTTAATGTACCTTCGCTGTTTCAACCAGGGCAATTTCTCAACTGTTGCCAGAAAGTAGTCAAAAGCGGCTTCGAGCTGTGAAGGGCATGGTCTTTATTTTTTAAGCTTCCAAATATGGAAGACAAACCATACCATAGAGGTATAATCCTTGCTAGGTGTCATTTGAATGATCACACTTAAAAACGATGTAATGAGCAGATATAAATGTCAAATCACATGACATATCTCAAGCTTTTACTCGAAGGGTTAAAGATGTTTGCTTGTGATTTGTCATAAAAGATGTGGTTGTTCATCGTGGTTTAGAATTTAGAATGATAGCTTTATTTATCGTTTGTTTCACGATATTGACACTTTAATGTGGATCGGTACCACAGCGGACTGCAGAGGGAACTGTGTCTAATCAGAACAATGAAGATCGAAATCCTCCAATCATAAACAACACAACGAGGATCACAAACAGCTATGGTGCACATGCCCAGTCGACACCATCGCCTGATGAAGACCAGCAGTAAGCGGTCAAAACGTCTCGATCCACATCAAAGTGACAATATCGTGAGCCAAACGATAAACAAAGCTATCATTGCTTGTCATAGTTCAGTGCAAACTGCATGAATTGTCTTGTTTTTGGACTAATTCCATTTTTTCTTAATATGTAAGTGATGATTTCTGTTTGCTTACAACAATTTTCAAAGCTAAACAAACGACCATTGTCGTCTTGTTGCAGCATTCAACAAGCAGAAATGGCAGCAGCGAAGGACGCCCTGGCCTCTCGTAAGTAGTGAAGAAGGCTCTCTTACATAAACTTTTCAATCCGGTCAGTAACAATTTTGGTTAATCGTGGTTTTATTTCTTGACAGACTATTTTCCTGAACTGGCGCGACAGAAGCGTCTGTTAGACCGAAAACACCAGGGACGACGGCGAAATTACTGGAACAAAGTACCGCGGAGAGAAAAGGAAAAGGAAGATCAGGAAGATGAGGAATTTAAACCGCAGTGGGAAGAAATGGAAACTTTCGAGGCAGAAGAGAACAATCATTCAAGGGCGTTCTGGGAAGAAGACGACAACTGCCAGGAAAGAGAAAACTGGGAGATGGAAGAAGGGAGCAGCGATGCAAGAGAAAATTGGGAAGTGGAAGTGGAAGATTGGGAGAAGGAATATGGAGACAGCGAAGAAAGGGAAAATTGGGGAGTGAAAAGTAGTGGCGTAGAAGAAAAACGTGAAGAAGAAGAAGACGAAAAGATCGATAGTAAGGAA
The DNA here is from genome assembly GCA_964030785.1 of Siderastrea siderea. Classification (NCBI taxonomy): domain Eukaryota; kingdom Metazoa; phylum Cnidaria; class Anthozoa; order Scleractinia; family Rhizangiidae; genus Siderastrea; species Siderastrea siderea. The sequence continues at coordinate 19,887,130 of OZ034966.1, forward strand.
AATTGGGAAGATGAGGACGAAAACGGTGAAGAAAGAGAAAATTGGGAAGTGGAACTAAGCGATGCAAGAGAAAATTGGAAGGAGGGCACGAACAACGAAGCTAGAGAAAAATGGAATGTGGAGAATAACAATGCAAAAGAAATATGGGACGAGGAAAACAGTGATACGAAAGAAATCCAGGAAGAAGAAAAGAAAAGTAAAAACACCGGTGAAAATGAAAATTTGGAAGACGAGAACATTGAGTCAAAAGAAAACTGGGAAGACGAAAAAAACGAGCCAAAAGAAAACTAGTAAAATGATTAAATCACAGATGATGTAGTTTTCTGTTGTTGGTTAATTAACTTCAAGCTCTCGTGACATTGATGCACTTTTATGACTGTTGCGTGATGTTATCGATAGTAGATCGTAATTTTAAAAAATACGGTATTACGTGGCGCGGAAGATGTTCAACCTCGTCCCCACGGCTTTCTCCCAGCTCGTTCAAAATGGCGGATCGGAGAAATTCTCCGATCCGCCATTTTGAACGAAGAGAAGGCCTTGGGGACGAGGTTGGAAGATGTTCAGCGAAAACGACGAGCTGGCCTCGTCGCTAATTTTAATTAATAAGAAAAGAAATCAATAAAAAACTAAGGCAAAGAAACCAAATAATTATAACGTTATAACGTTCGGAAATTTAAGTACACAAAAAACAAAGAAAACAAGAGCCCTAGGCAAACTTTAAAGGTGCTTTTAATTTTTTCCTTTGTTTTGAAGTAATCGGGGCGTTTTGTACCAGTATATCTCAGGCCACGTACAAAAAGAATGCAGCTTTTAATATTAAACGCTCAATGTTTTGTTGTAATTTTAAGTATTTTTTTAACCTTGTAAATTGTTTTCTCAGGAATTCCTACGTTACAAGCGTTCTTTTTCTATTTCCTGTTCTTCTTAGCTTGGATTTCTAACGAAAAACTCAAAGAACACTAAATCTGAATGTGAATTTCAGTTCTGTATTCCGTACTCCGATAAAGCGTTATCTTCAACGCAACATTTATGTAAAAAAATGTCGCACGAGATTCAATATGTGTTTGCTATATAGTATTCAGCTTTAAGCTTACAATCCCAGCTTTTTAATAATATTAGCAGTGAATGTTGGCGTAAAAAGGTTTTTATTTATCTAATCTTTTAGAGCAAAATTATTTATTAACAGAGAAATTGTCAATATTATAGACATGTCAGTAAAGTGTACAGTTTCAGAGAATAAATTATTTATAACTGTTCCTTAAAGTTGCCAGGTTTTTATGTGGTACGTGTTAAACACAACCTTACATTGGCCCGGAGCTTGGCCAGAATTTCCTAACTGAGGCCTCCTTGTCGCATTTTGGGTCTTGGTCCATCTGATGGCGAGCAGGCTATTTATATCAGACTTTTTCACGAAACAAAAGCCAATCGCGTGGCATCTTGTTATGCGCTCGTTGATTTGTGTTTGCCGTTTAATTTTAAAACCTATTTCCAAACCGCTAGCCATTACAACTGTTTCACGACAACGATTTTAATCGTTAAAATCGTTTAATTGTTAAAACAAGTAGCCTGAAAAAACAGCCGACGGTTCGCGAGGTCGCCACTTCACCCCTCGCAAAACGACGTCTGATTGGTTGAAACGAAATTCTTTCGTTTCAACCAATCAGAAGCGCTACCTAGATCTGGGTAGTGACACGTCATCAGCATGGAATTTTTGCGCCCGTTACTCAGACGTCGTTTTGCGAGGGCTCAAGTGGCGACCTCGCGAGACGTCGGCTGTTTTCTCAGGTTATTAAGTAGAAGCATCAGTTGTGTCTTCACAACCGATTCTTCTGGTTATTATTCACTCTCTTTTCATTTTCCAAACTGAGGAAAAATCGGCAAAGAGTAAGCACGTAGTTTGTGTCAAGTAAAGCACGTGGAAACAACTTCAAGCACGAAAATTTTGGCTTAAAAATATATCCTACCCACGCATTCGATTGGCGGAACTCCAATACTAGACGAACACGTCCAGTTATAAACTTTTGGGCCCGATTGTTTGAAAGGCGGTTTACGTTCGCCTAGCCTCCTTCGCAGTGTCTGTGAGGAGGGTCCCCTAAAAACAACTACGTGGAGGCCAACGTTCACCCAGTGTTAAAAGTTAACATAGCTTTTGTTGCAGTTTGCGAAGTAGTCAAGTTAAAATGCAGGACAAAGAATTTACGGGAACCCACATTGTTAAGCTATAAAACTGCATTCAAAATTTGATCGAAATTAATCCTGGGTTGTCTGGTTCATTCCCAGTCGTCATTTATGTAAAATCATAAAATAGAGAGCTTAAGCAACCACGACGGCAACGCCAAGGAAACGTCACTTGTAAAATGACTTCCAAATATTTCAAACATCTTCGCGATAGTTTCAACTCGTTCAAACTGTCTAATGTAGCCGAGCAATCCGGGAGCTGACTCCGTAAGGACGGCGTTACATTTCAGGTAGAAAAAAGAAAATTCACTGCCGTGTGTTCACGTTCTACATAAAGCTTTGAATTTGGTCATTTCACGTTGTTGTTTTGCAGAGGACGGCAAAGAAATGTACCAAAAACTGTATCGCACGTGCAGAGTCATTGTTTTGCTGATTAAACCTTTTGTTTTATGACAGCCATCGCCGTCGCCGTCGTGTTTGCTTAAGTTCCCTTTTTGGGGCGGGCGGAGATTGGATGCAAGTAAGGTGAGGCGCGCGGTAATGTTCACGTGGTTGTGGGAAAGAAACGGTTTACCCCTTTATGACACTCCCGTAAGCCGTTGTTAAGTTTTACTTGTATGTGCCAAGTATCCTTGAAAATCTAGAAGCAAAAATAACAAATTTTTCACCTTCGTGCGTGGAAAACGCCCATAAGCTCGTTTGTCCCTCATTGTTTGAGAAAAAAAGGTAGATGTTGGTTTTTGTCAGTGTTGTTGAAAACATGGTGTGTAGTCCTCCCCCTTAACCCGTTTCTGAGGATCTCAGTTAGTGTGTTACGTGTAACCTCTCCCATTATCGTACACCATAAGCCCATGATAGACTAGAGAGCTCCGTCATCAAACCTGTACCTCCGCCATGGGACTCTTTGTAACTGACCACAGCGAGAACAATAAACACCAGTTCTCGATGCACGGAATAAAATCAAATGAAAACTGTTCTTGGTTTGGTTTGGTGATTGTAAGTAGATCCTAGTAATTCTGTTATTAAAACAATCTCTGTGTTGTTGTTTGTTTGCTTGTTTTCTTTTTGTCCTTAGCGGGGGGGACATTCCGCGGGGAGGAGGACTGCTCTTCGTTCAGAGTCGGCAAAATATACCGAAAAGCATTATGGGTTCTGACGAGTGAAAACATGGCGGACGATCTAGCCCAGTGATCGCAAAAATTTATCCGATGAAAAACAACCTGTTTTACGAGCGAATTCAGTAGAACGTGATCACATTGCAATTTTTGAGGCATTAAGAGAAACTCGGTCGTCTCACATTAATTCCAAATCCACAACAAAGACGTTTTCATCGAAGAAACCTGAACTCTTCTAGAAGTTCGATATATCAATGGGACGATGTGACGACACATGTACCAACGTTGTTCGACGAACATTGGGAGGGAGTTTTTGGTCTACTCATTAGCTAATTACCCGCGAACAAGAAAAGTTTGCTGAAGAATTTTATCAGCTTTTGGAACACGCGAAAAAGACAAAGTGCTCCTCTTAATTGCTGTTGTCTTCTCCCGGGCAGCTTTCACGTCGATACATGCCCTGCAAAGTTTCTTCATTGGAACTTTTCATTCCGTGGTCCAAGCCCGCAAGAAAATGCCGTCTTGCCCTCATTTAAATTCTATCGAAGAAGTTAATTTGGAGGAGCTCAAGAGGAGAATGTCTGAAGTAAGTTGTTGTTTACGCTTATAAAACTAAACGAACACCTTTACACTTTGATCGAAGCGTCTGAAAAATTGCTTGGTCATGGTATGGTGGGGTGAAATTTCGAAAGTGGATTATTCTTTTTCTCTTTAGTGCATACCGTTTGTAATCAGAAAATAAATTCACTCTTCATGTCTATGAGTAATATCTAGCTGTTTAAAATGATTGTACTACATGTTTGACAAAATAATATCTTCATTACAAAAACTTGTGATTATATATATTTCCAGAGTCTATAATTGAGACAACAGGTGTTATTTCCGGGCAGATTTGTTATGAATCTTTAAGGATTTGGACTATGAAAATGTCGTTTTACTATTAACTGGGATTCCAGCTTGGTGCTTTCATTGTAATGTATTCAGAATCAGTCTGTTTAAAATAAATATGAATGTTTGAAAGAGTAGATGCGAATTTTGAAGTTGACCTGTTTTAATAGTTACTCTATGATGTAGCTACGTATATTTCAGGCTCAACTAGAGGGTGAGTAATTACGTTGTGGTAAGGAGTAGGGAAGAACAAAAAAAATGAATTTACAGCTGGTAGGTCTGATGTAAAATACTTTGCAACAATATGTTGGCATGTAGTTTTGTCTTAAATATGTTTTTAATTTCTTCTCTAAAATGTCTACAGCTGTACATTGTACTAAATGCTAAAAGCTGGTATGGAATGACAAAGAAAACTATTGTGTCTGTTAAATAACAAAGTGTAAACTTATAGCAGCAACAAAAAACTGCCAGGATGAGGTTCTCTTGTCAAAACAAGTCCAAATACAAATACTGACCATGTCCTACTTCAGATTTATTAGAAATTCTTGTGAAGAACAACTATTTGCTCAAGACAGGACTCAATCACCATTATAAGGAGATAATACTGATTTACACGTGATATGTTGTTTAAGTGCAAACTAACTGCCAGTAAAGCTACCCTCTTGTAGTTTTGACAATAATGATTAATAATTACAGATATAATGATTATTATTATATCTGTGCAATTATTATAATAAAAAAATTTACAATTGTATCCTTGCAATTATTATAAAAATAATTGTATCCTGGGGCTCAAAAGATGTGATACCATAAGGGTACTGTTATTAGCAACTACTTGAAGATTTAGTAACCATTAAGTTTAACGATTTAAATGCGTTTTTGACATTTTTTAACAGTTTTTGTCACTTTTTGAAGAAACATTAAATTTGCCAAGCACTTTTTAGTTTAGTTAGCAATCTTACCTGAGATTGCTAAATTTGCTAAATTAAGTAGTTGTTAACAATAGTTGCCTTAGGGTAAGTAAAGATTGAATTTTCTCCTTCTTGGTTATATAGGGGCACTGTGATCATTGTGAAAAGTCTGGATCAGACCTCTGGGTTTGTTTGCAGGTTAGTATCAAACTGTTGAATCAAAAAACACTTTTCATTTACAATGCATCCTCACTGTCTTGAACTCTGGCTATCTCAGATCCTCTACTATCTCATACTGAATCTCGTTTCCTTTGGTTGATGATGCTTAGTAATTTACCACAGGCTACTTCAAACTGCTGTTATCTTGAACAATTTTCATTTTCACCCATGTGTTTGAGGTAGCAGGAGTTTGCATGTGCATTATTGACCAAGCATAAGGTCAAGATGCCTGGATATTGGCCAAGTTCTTTTTCGTTTCAGTCCGTAGAAATGCAAAATAGAACAAGGCCAATATCCAGCCACCTTGACCGAGCAAGCTTGGTCAATAAAGAATTTATTATATGGCCAAAAGATCACCAAAAACGTTAATTTTGTAATGGGTTGTTTACAAAACTTGTCAACATCTTGGTTTTCTTTGTTTTCATTCTCTTCAAGGTTTTCAGTTGTTTTGTTTTCTGGCTCCATCCATAGAAACAAACTGTGGAAAATCTTTTCTTGTCTCAAAACATACTTTAATGGAAATGACAAACGAAAACCTTGGGGAATTGGCCTCAGAGAAAATGTTTCTTGCTGGTACTCAGCGGGTGATCCTGAGCACGGAACATAGCTCCATCTTGCATGCTAGGGTAGCCAATAAGAGTGCAGGATTTAGTTTTTCTTGCCTGCTCACACAACCAGCCATATAGTAATCTTATTATATGGTATCTTATTTATTCATGACATTACTGTTTTCTTAATAATATCATATCTCCACCAGTAGTGTTGCCTTGCAGAACCTGTAATTCCTTGATTTGCTCTGACAAAGGGCTCACAGTAGAAACATTCAGCTTTTTTAATCCCTTTACCGTGGCCAATTTACATTACACCAACTCAGTTGATATCAAACCAAAGTGATAAACAACTGCTTCTCTTTCGAAACGTACCTAATCAAGATCAGATCTGTCTGTCAGTCAGTCTGTCTAAGAGGTGTCTGTCTTAGAGTACTGGTTTCAGAAGAGCTTGACTACCAGCAGTGTTCTTGCATCTCTAGTAGCTATCTACCTGTCTTAATTTTCACTTTTGAGTAAAAATGCTTATCAGTAAGTTAAGTTAATCGAGTAGATTGCTAAAACACAGTACATCTTTGCTTCACATTAGCTGTGTTACAGCAATGTTTGTGAGTGTATACTGGCAATTATACAGAAGACAAGGACATAACTTGGACAGCTAGCATGGCATATGTTGTTTCGAGAGATTTTTAAATATTAATATCTTTGCTGTTATGTTATTTTGTTTCTTTCAGAGGTGTTGTTCGTTTGTAGGGTGTGGAAAATTGGGTAACAGTCACATTGAGCTTCACAGTCAGGTACAGTATAACATTGTTATCATTATAACCTTTTAGTGTAATTGCTCAGGTGATTATGGAGAAGTGTGTGCACTGATTGGTCAAGGTGAAGGATTACATAATTTATCTTGCTATAATCACCCCACGCGAGGTGATTGTAATACTGAAGCACTAATTTTCAAAATGGCCACCATGCAATTTTTGATGTTTCTGGAGACAAGAAAAAAGAAAATACATTTGCTCTGGTAATCACCTGAGCAATTATACTGAAACAATGATTCTCCTCAGGCTCAGCAAATATTGTGGAATAATCCTCTCCACTTCGTCTTGGGGATTATTCCACAATATTCACTTTGCCTTTGGCGAATGATTGTTAAATAATATTGTTGCTTTGTTGTTATCTCCTTGCACTAGCCAGTGACATAAAGCAAGTGGCTTTGTCTCTTAAACCTTGGAATTCTTCTGCTGTGGGGAGGTTAAAGAACACCCACATTACTACTTGAAAAGAGAGAGGTACTCATGTTTTCACATTTTTGGTTATTAGGAATCCAACCACCATTTGTGCTTACACCTGCAAGATTTTCAAATGTGGTGTTTCAGCTGCCAAGCAGAGGTACAGCCATCTGATGGTTCATCAAGCAACAATGATGCCACTAGTCCTCCCAGGCCAAAGGTAAAACTTGCACACAGTTGAACCTCCTGTAAGCGACCACCCAAAATGTCCAGCCTAAGTGGTCGCTTATGGGAGTTGGTCAGTTACATTAGGTCAGATCACATGGGGCCTAAATTTTGAGCCATTAGTCTGTGATAGTTTTGGAGTGCTAAGCATGCACAAATCCATGTCCAAGCCAAAGTGCAGTTTGCCTCCAATGCAGCTATTCTTTGGGTTTGTCACATGCTTCCTCCCTGCAGTAGGGGGGGGGGGGGGGAGTTGGAGGGGAGGAAAAGATTTCCTGATGAGCCATTAGGTTATCTTCATTGGAGGCTAAAGTCAAGTGCAATATCTTTTTGGCAGTAACAAAAATTTCAAATCATCAGCCCAAAAAGTGGTTGCTGTCGCTTACCAGTCTGGGTCGCTTACAAGAGGGTCCAGCTGTAGTAATTTGACTGAGAAAATTTTGGTATTTTGAAAAACTTTTTATTGACGGGAGGTACTTTGGTTACTTACAAGAGACGATTGCACAGGGAGGTTTGACTGTCCATGACATTTTCTATGTCCTCTCCAACCCCCCTCCTTGTTGTTCTGCAATGTTTTCAACAACAGCCATGCAAAGTAGAGGTCACAGAGATTGTTAAAACTATTAATCTTTTTTTTTAATCCCCTTTTTTAATTTTTTTTTTTTGTACCTATTGTATTTTTTGGACTTTTTTATTTCACGAATGCATTTTAATGAGCTACAGCCCCTGAACTCTTGGTGGGTAATAAACTATGTCCATGTCTATGTCTAATGACGTTCCAACAAATTGACAACTTTTGGATGGTTGTGTTATTTTCAGATTGGACATCGTGTTTTGGAAGGTCCTCAGGCACTCTAATCTTCTTCTCATTGTTTCTGTTTACTTTTTAAAAGTAATTTTAAAGAGTATTTCTTTTCTTATCAATTTTGTCTTGTTAGGCTCATGAGGTTCTTGACATTGAAGATGCTCTTGAATTAGAAAAAGGTTTAAAACCAAGAGGTGAGAAGTACACAATTTGTTGAAGAATTGAATTTGACCCTTTATAGATACCCCTTCCCTCCAACCAAATTAGAATTTGGATTGTTCCAGGTTTTATTGAGGAAGGACAAGGGCTTCTAACAAAACTAATTAACTTTGTAATTTCAGGGTTATGTGGATTGGGTAACATTGGAAATACATGTTACATGAATGCTGCCCTGCAGGCTTTGTCAAACTGGTAAGGAATTAAACACTAAAGCACATGTAGTCTACATATTTATTTGTTGTTCTTTTTACTAAAAAAAATATGTGACACAGTCTAACCTTCCATAAGTGGACACCCTTGGGACCTCATTCAAGTGTTCACTTAAGTTTTTCACTTGGGACTACCTACAAGTATCCACTGACCACAACTGACTATCTGCTTAGGGGAGGTGTCCACTTATTAGAGGTGTCTGCTTGTGGAAGTTTAACACTGTACAATAGCCTACAACGGAGATAACTTTAGGGTTCATCACACAATCCGATCCTCTCTTTGTGAGTGGTGGCAAATGGTAAATTTGAGACGGCGAGACGATTGTTTCCTTTTGTGAGCCTGACACCCTTTCAATTTATTTTTAAATTGCAGGACTGAGCTTTGATAGTTTTCTAAATGTGAGCCCAAAACTTTTTAGGACATGAAAATTTCAACCCGAGACTTTCGGATCAATTCCGGGCAACTGAAGATGTTACCCACTGTAAGCACATCAGAACTTTGAGACTCATTTTGTAGCCTTGTAAAGGGTTGAGACCCTGAGACAGCTAGGTTGAAAAAAATTGAGTCTCCAGGATGCTTTCAATTCAGCTAAAATTTTGCAAGACCCTCATGTTTGTTAAGACCATTCGCCACCCATCTTGTAGGAAGGACCATGTGGCAAGCCCAAAAAATGTGAATGTTGGAGGCCATCTGTGCAAGACAGTCTTTCAATTTTCTATCAATTTAATTCTAGAAGTGAATTTGTACACTGATCAGGCTGTTGTGTATCCTTGTTTCAGTCCACCACTCACACAATATTTCTTGGAGTGCAGCAGTTTTGCAAAAGAAACCAAGAACTCTGCAGTCTCCAGAAACTACTCACTTCTGATCGATGAGTTATGGTCTAGAAAAAGGTACAGTGTAAATTCTTTGTTGTTGGTTGATAATGTTTGCACAGTTGAATACAGAAAACTTAAGTCGTCATCTTGGGATGACAAAAAGTTTGAGTTGTCCAAGTCATTCAAGTGTGAGTTATTGTTAGTGTATTAACCCTTTTAGCCCTCATATGAAAATCCATATCCTCCTTGCTGTTCTCCATACATTTCTTATGGAACTAGTTAGGAGAATTTGTCTAAATATCAAGACATTTTGTCCTTGGTGATCATTTCCTTTATTCTCATCACTTGAATGCTTGAAAAAGTAGTGATGATGTAAAGAGAAAATTAATTTCATTTTTGTCACTTGCTTTTTGTTGGAGTTTAGTGTCCAAATGCTAGCCATTTGACCACTGTGTCTTCCTATAACACGATATCATGTTATGTGCTGAATTTTTTTTTGACTGATATTTACTGGTAATAGCTTTCAGTAAAATGGTGTTCATTTAGGAAAAAACCATTCAAGTTCTTCTTGAGGAAAAAAATGCATTATTATGGTATCTCAGTTTCTTGATTGAATACAAGAAATATTGCAGTACTCAAGTACATGCAATGCAAAAATAATCATTTAAGGTACACAAACCTTTTTTGGTTGCAACATGCTTGTCACACAAGAAACTAACAGTCCTTCTACCCCTTAATCACTGGGCACTTGTTATCAAAAGGTCTTCCCTATACGTTATGTGTTACCGTAATCGTTTTGCTTCTTTGCAGACCAAAGTACGTTGTGCCATCTCAGCTGTTGCGCAGTGTGCGATTGATCAATCCACAGTTCAGAGGCTATGGCCAACAGGTAGGCCTCCCGAAAACACACAATGTGAATAAGTCAGCTCACTTTCAAGAAAGACCTCTGGATCAAAGTGCCACAAGATTGGTATCAAAAACTCAAAATAATTAAAATCATACATATGATCTGTCAGTGAGCTTTGGTAGTGTGACACACAAATCCAGATGGCATCAACTAACAGATGCAGGCATACATGTAGCAGAAAAAGGAAAGTTTATGGTTATGATTGTGATTAATAGGTCAACTGAATCAGTAAAGAAAACTGACCGATGTGCAAGTCAAATCAAGTTGAATTTTATGTTGGTGGAGTCACTTTTATTTAGTTGTCATTTCTTGTATTCTGTCCCAGGATGCTCAGGAATTTTTGCGTTGTATCATGGATCAGTTGCATGAGGAACTGAAGCAGCCTGTGCCGTCACTTACAGAGGCGCCGGTGTCATCTGACAGTGAGGATGATGAACCAAACCATCATAACAAGAGGCTGCTAGGAGGAACAAGTCTTCCTCACACTGGAAACTTGCATGATGGTATGGTTGAATATACATAATAGTTTGTACAGGCTGTGGCACTTTTTTCTGAAACAGGATTCCACATTAAGCATTACAACTGGACCATTACGTTAACCCTTTAAGCCCTGACATAAAATTGCATATTCTCCTTACTGTTCTCCATACATTTCTTATGGAACTAGTTAGGAGAATTTGTCTAAATATCAAGACATTTTGTCCTTGGTGATCTTTTCTTTTATTCTTGTCACTTGAATGTTTGAACTAGTTGTGATAAGGTGAAGAAAAATTTCATTTTCATCACAGTCGGCGTTAAGGGTAAAGCAACGAATGCAACAGCCCAGTTGAATCATTAGCAGCATTGGGCATAGGCCTGATTTAGATCCAAAAATTGACTTCTTATACATAACAATAACTGTGGTTAACTGTTTCACTCTGTTGGTGTAGCAGATGATGATGTGGACATGTATTCTGACAGTGGCGAAGATGTCGCAGATGATAAACCACTTCATGTTAACTCGACTGAAGAAGAAGCCAATCCAGAGGGAAAGCCAAGTGGAGCTAGTACAGCTAAACGAAGGAAAACCACACCAGATCCTGTCAACGTTAATGACGTGACAATGTCGGTTGAAGATGAGCCAATGAGTGATGTTGAAAGTGAAAACAATGATCAGGTTGACGAGAATATGGATGCTGATGACAGTGCATTAATAAAGGAAGAAAAACCTGTCGACCAAGGTACCAAGGAGAAGATGAAAAAGCCATCATCTTCTGAACGATCCAAGAAGCAGGAAGTGGCACAATCAAGTAAGGATTTCACCCTTCACTGTTTGTTGAAATCTGAGAAAACTGCTGTAACCAATCTACTGCAAAACAGCATTTGAAGCAAATCCAGACCTTGTTTTTGCATCAGTTCAAATGGTTTCCGTATTATTTGGAGTTTACTTTTATCAATCAGTTCTTAGTGCTCTGTACCCAGTCCCTGCAAGCAGAGGCCCTTCGATCTTCCTAGATAAGTCGGGAAGAGGAAGGGACCTCTGCCAGCCACCTCGACTTTCTCATCCACTGAAACGGATGAGTCAGTCCAGTTGGAAACCAGTTTTTCCTGTTTTTGCTGAGTGCGCATGTGCTTTGTTAGAAATTGCTGACTAAATACGCGCCCACGGTACATTCGGTACGCTCGTGAAGTTCACAACAGCAGACGTTTCTCTTCCGAAGGATGTCTTTGATAAAGCCGTGAAAAGTGCACTGGGAAGAGTGAATACTCATGGAATAAGCAATCTCACACAACACCAGTCGAAGGCCTTGCTTAATTTTCTGTGTGGTTAAGATTCTTTTGTCTGTTTGCCAACCGGCCATGACAAATCATTAATTTACCAACTGGAACAAAAGAATCTGGGTTGCGGTTGCTTTCGGACCAAAAAAAATTTACTTCTGGTATGAGCGGGAGTCGATGCGAAGGGCTACGCGAATGTGCACTTCAATGCTTATTTTTATGGTGAAATGACATTTATTTTGGTCAACGGCGAGACAAGCAAATGGCAAGAGAAACAATTATTTGCCAACTGGCGGCCGGTAATTTTGAAGACAAAACTGTCTCGGTACAAGATATAATTTACCGCATGATGGCCGAGAAGTTTGAATACAAAACAAACTCGACACAAATGCGTTTTGTTGAATGAAAGCGAAGAATGTTGAGGACAAAAGAGACTCAACATGAAAATACTTCTGATTGACAGGGACAAAAAGAGGGACAAAATAAAATAAATATCTCGAAGACCAAGATTTCTATGCAAGACTTCCGTGACCCGCTAATTGGAAATCACTGGACTGTAACAACATGTTGACAGTCGACAAATCGCAGTTTCTTGATCAGGAAAAATATTTCGAGGCTGATAAGTTTTTAACCTGGCACATAAATTCGAACAGAATTATTCTCAGCCTTACGGTTTAATTAAAGCTTTCCTCAACTCTCTTGTTGAGCTATTTTGTAGACAAAATAGCCTCATAGTCGGCATGCAGCCTCAAGTTTCTGGGAAGGTTGGTTCTTTGGTTGGTTGATTGGTTGGTTGGTTGGTTTTTGGGTGGACCATGTTCGGCATTCCCGATGACTGTCGAATTTTACCGAAAAGCTAGTTGTCGGGGCCGGAACAAAAATGCAGATGAGAACGCACGGAAAATTCCACTACTAAGTGACACGACGTAAGTGTCCGGATTTCTTTTGTTTAACGTTGGATATTTATATATCAAATAGAAATGGCTGGCTTCTAGTAAATAATTCGTGGGTTATCTGATATTTATGATGTTTGGTCTAGGAAATATTTGTCAGCTTCGTTTGTTTTGGAAGATGAGAATCGGAACAAATCCTTTGTACATTTGTATCCTTATGTTTGGAGTTATATGCTTCAACTTTAGAGTGTGAGAAGTGACATGACTTCTGTGCAGGGATGTCCCATAGCAAATGATGGTAAATAGATGGCAAATAGTTTGAAGATATAAAAAGGGCAGAATCATGAATTTCAAACTAAAACGAATTATTGTTCGCACCTTTTGGTTGGTTTTAAAATTAATGCCCATGCCACTCGATCACTAGGTCCGTCAAAGGCACAAGGTCGACAAGGATGGGTGCCATAAACGTTGCTCGTACATGCAACTAGCTAAACGCAAAGTTAGAGGCGACTTACTAGAGAAATGGGTTTCTGGTTAGGCTGCGTGGCGGTAGCAGCATTGTTTGTACAAAGTTTGAGCGGAAAGATCAGCACGACAATCAAATCAAATCAAAACAATTATCACCTCCAATACGAAGACGAAAACGCAATAGTTCCACGCAAGATTCGTTTCACAGTTTTATAGAGACAAAAATCGTTTATCATTTTTCAGATTGCAAAAACGCATAAATTTACTCATTCCCTGCTCCCTTTTAAGTTTCTCCCTTTGTTACACAACTCTAGCTGCCATGAAAGCCAATAAAAAGCACTGAAAATGAACTTATGACAGTCTCATGAACTTTGTCTCATCACTTGTTTGTACGTGACAAAACACCACTTGTTTACACAAAACAGTAACCTGATCTCACTCTCAATCAACATAACACGCTCTTTACACATGAAACGACCCACACTAAACGTTATCACATGACTGCCTGGCCGTGCGATAAAATCCCCCCCCCCTGCCCCGGAGCTATTACAGCAAAATTTTGGCCTTGCCTTGATCACATGTACTCCACGTGATAAAATTCACATTGTTTACCACACAGGCGAACCACTCCATTATTCTCGAATTCGCTCATTTAAAAGTCCCACGATTTCTTCGCCCATAACCGCCTCTCTACATAACAAAACATCCCTTAGTATTATTTTCACCCAATTTTGCTTCAGCGAAGCTGAGACCACTACCATGTGGCACCAATATTTTTGCAGGAGTTTAATTTTGCGAATGGCGATTTTTTTTTTTGGGCGGGGGGGGGGTTTGCAGGACTAATTTTTGCGATTGGGGAAACTGTTTATTCTTCCTTGGAATTAATTTTTGCGATTTTCTGGAAGCCGCCTTCTATTTGGAATTATAACATACTCATTTTTTGAGTATAAACAATCGAATGCAGGTGAACAACATGCAGATGTATAACACGTTAAATCAGTTAATCAATGGAATACCTTCAAACGATCCTTTTCTTTAAAGCTTTTAACAGCTTAATACTTGTAATGTACCGACTGCAATTTCATCGTTTTATTTTTGAATGTTTTGCTTCTAATTTCGTTTTATTTTTGAACGAAAGAGATGGTTTAAGTAAATGAGCACCAACATAATATTACATCACATGTAAAAGGCGATGTTTGTATACAAATTTCGAAAATGGGGTAAATTTTTGCAGGAATTATTTTTTTCGCGGGAACTTTTTTTGCGGATCGGGAAAAAACTGCAAAAATCCCAAAAATTTGAATCCGGAAAGAATTAGTGCCACACGGTATGTCAGCAGGTGCGACGTTTCTGGCTTTTTTGACAGTTTGCTACATGACTAGTCACGCAAGACTTGCACAAGTCACAGAATGGCATGATTTTTCTAACAAGGCACGCTTATTACTCGATTTAAGCCATGTGTTCCAAAATGTAAGTCCGTGTGAAATAATGTGGAAAATAAAAGAGAGCTTATTTATATATTTGTCTGGATACAGGAGTTGCCACGTTCGTCAAGCGTGATGTCATGCAAGAAGAAGACGTACGGACTTTCAAGATCGGCTATTCTCTTCTGGTTCAAACATTACAGAATTAATTTTTGTGACAAGTTACACTTCCTACTAGATCCAAAATATTTGTCCATGGAAATATTAATAATCTTTTTAATAGAAAGCCACAAAATTAAATTTCAACCCATTCAGCTTCCGAGAAACATCTGAGAATGAGCTTCAGAAAGGACTGTTTTGTATTATTTTGTTTGTCCCATATTCACACTGTTGTCAGATATTTTAAAGATTTTATCTCACTTTCTTCTTGTTTTGTCGTAATTTGAATCCACACTTGTACGCATTAGCGTACTATCTATTGATCAATGACGTATACGAATTCGAAACCACTAACATAAAGTCACCCTCAAAACTGTAAAAAGCCCTGGGAAGGAGGTTGCACAATATCGGACACAGCTCCAGTTATAAGGTAAACTCTGTCTAAAAACCAATACTTTTCTAATGCTCAACGCTACTCAAATAAACAACATCACAATAGTGTACCTTGGTACACGCACGTTCATTCAACAACCATTTCCGTACCTCTCATTGACAGCTACAAAATAGCTCACGTACGCTGCGTGCCTATGTTGTTACGACCAAAGTCAGAATAGTTTGTTGTGGACGCGGCTGTCATTCAGTAAACATGTTTGAAGCAAGGCAGACAAGGCTCAGTTACATTTGAATTTAGCGCATGCTCAACAGGGAAAGTTGAGGCGGCTGGCAGAGGTCTCTTCCTCTTCCTGACTTATCTAGGAAGATCGAAGGGCCTCTGCTCGCAGGGTAAGTGCTCTGTGTTTTCATCAAGACATTTTTCCCTCCACCTTCTTTTGACTGGAACCAGTAGTGTAGTATAAAATTAATGGTGTGATTTCTCGTGCAGCTCAGATCAAAATACTTTTTCTAATTCTCCCAAACTCACTCTTGCATAATTTTCTGTCAGGCTGTGTTAATAGCGTGTACATAATTTTCTGTTTCTTGGGTGGATGTTGCTGGATGTAATTTTTTCTGATAAGGATGGGTTACTCAAGGCAAGATTAAGCTAACCCAGGGTTAACATCAGCAAAGTAAATTTAAATTTAAACTTGTGTAGAAATTTTTTTTCCCCCAGTCTTGACTTTCACATTTTGAAATTAGCTTACAATAGGGAAAAAATTTCTAAAAAGAGAAATAAAATCTCCAGATAACTTTTATCCCTGTGTTAGAGTAAGTAAAGTGGCTTTCAAACAACTGGCCTCAGGTGTGAGTAAAGAAGTGCAGTTAATATCATAAGACTTTTATTTCCCAGGTAAAGAGAAGAGACCAGTGAAGTTCAACAGTATAGTGACAGACTTGTTTGACGGCACAATACAGAGCTCAGTGCAGTGTTTAACTTGCCACAGGGTACAAACCATTTATCAATATTAACAGCTTTGCAGTTTAGCTTTGATTTCATTTGTGTGTCATTTAAAAAGCAAAAAGAATATGCAGTTAAATTGTTTTTTGAAAGCAGTCTGTGTAACCTCTTCTAATACAACATTTTTGTTTGTTATAGGTCTCTTCAATAGCAGAAACATTTCAGGATATATCTTTACCAATTCCAGGTGAGAAATGCATACATGTATTAATGTAACTATTTTATGATATTGAGGATTGACCATATATAGACCAGACTTAGTAGTAGTATAGTATACTGTTAAGCTTTTGATAATAATAATAATAATAATAATAATAATAATAATAATAATAGTAATAATAATAATTACAATAACAATAAGAATAATAATAATAATAATAATAATAATTTTTAAATAAAAATTTAATTTTTTTTCTTGGAAGTTCATGTGCTGTGCAAAAGAAGAAAATCACGAGGAGGATTGGATGGTGTTGGCAATGATCAAAAGATATATCCCTGTATTCCTTACTCCCCAGCACCTTACAGAGCTGTACCTTACCACTGCCACTTGTGTGAAGTTTTTGATCAGTTTTTGATAACTTTTTGACATCTCCTCAACAATTTTTCATGGTTTCTGTTTCTACCAGCCAGTTAAAATGAAAGAACTGTGAGAGGCGAGGTTGTCAAGCTTTGTTTGTGCTCCGTCTGGCAACTCTTCCTCATGTGGTTGTTGGATTTTATTGCTCAGATAAAACAGAAGCCATCAAAAAGTTGTCAAAAAATGGCAAGAACTCATAAAAAACTTTGTGTCACTGGCATTGGTACATTCGATAGTGACATAAACTTGTTTTGCTTGAAATATTGATTTGCATACTTCACCATACTTTACTTCACAACATCACATTTTGTCACTTAAAAAATTTCAAAAAAATGCCACCAACATTTCTTATAGGAAGGAAGGTAAAAAATAGTCTAATATTGATCAAGATTGTTTTTGATGCTCCAAATGCAGGCAAGGATGAGTTGACAGTCCTCCATGCATCTCAGTGCACACCGCTAACATCCTGTTCAGCTGTGATGGACAGAGATCAAGATAAAGGCTGGGTGACAACAATATTTGAATGGCTTAGAAGGTAAGAAAATTATATCAGGGGAATGACTGCTAGAATGAATGACCAGTGTTCTCCTTATCAGCCGGTAACCGGTAAAATTTACCGCTTAAAGCACCATTTGTTACCGGTTAGAAAAACATACTTAAGGCCTGGGTTCGAAATATTCAACAGATTTGGATTGTGAAAAGATTTATCGGATTAAATTATTAAAAGATTGGTGTAAGTCGTTCTTTGCTACGACCAAAGTCTTGTCTTGGTAACGTTTTCCATTATGTCCTTCCGTTCACACGATATTAGACCAAGTCTTCATCTTCTCGATGTTTCTCCGTATGTTTCTACGTCCATAAGATGTTAGTCGTACCTTTTTTAACTCTTCTGTGTGTTAGTGCATTCCTGAGGTATTACTCTTCTCGTTTTCAGTGTTACCTTCTTGACGTTGGTCCGTATGCTAGTGTATTCGTAAGGGTTGTTAGTTTCATCCCCTTGACATTTCTCCCTACGTTAGTACATTCATAACGTAAATCGTATCTTCTCGAGATTTATCTGCACATAGGTATGTTCGTTAGCCTGAGAAAACAGCCGACGTTTTGGGAGGTCGCCACTTGAACCCTCGCAAAACGACGTCTCAGTGACGAGCGCAGCAATTCCATACTGATGACACGTCACTACCCAGATCTAGGTAGTGCTTCTAATTGGTTGAAACGCGAGGGAAGTTGGTTTCAACCAATCAGAAACACTACCTAGATCTGGGTATTGATGCGTCATCAGTATGGAATTTCTGTGCTCGTTACTCAGACATCGTTTTGCGAGGGTTCAAGTGGCGACCTTGTGAAACGTCGGCTGTTTTCTCAGGCTATATGTTCGTAAGGTGCTGTTAGCATTATCTTCTCCTGGAGGTTTTTCATTGGTACCTTCATAAGGTGTTTAGCCTTATCTTCTGGTCTGGGTGTTTTTCCCTAGATTAGTACATTCATAAGTTGCTGTAAGTAGCCCGTCAAGCATTTGGAAGGGTTTTCGAGATGTGTGTGAGCCTAGTGTCATGGGCAACATTCGGCGTCTTTTGACGACACTTCCACTCCAGCATAGAAAAGGATTGCCAGTCTGGAAAAGTGTCTTACCTGTTGCTGTGAAAACTGGGGAGAAGACTGTTTTGTTTTAAAATTATTAAATGACAGCATCTTGCAATCTTGAAGGTCACTCTATTTAGCCATTACTAATAAAGGATGGTGCCTGCTAATACAGAGGTATTTTTGCAAAGATTATGACTATGGGAAAAAGGCAGTTCTTAGCAAGGGTTAAAAAAATGTATAGCATTTTCTTTCCAAATTAAAGATCAATTATCTCTGAATAATGCACGTTTACCCCCAATTTTCTTTTTGGATTCTGATAGCCCTTGCTAAGATCTACTTTTTCCACACGGTCATAAACCGTAAAAAAAACACCTTTGTATTAGTTGGCAAACCCCTTAAGAAACCCAAATATCTCGGACCACAACCGAGATGTGCAGAACGTTTACACAGTAACAAAAGGAGGCACCGTCCTTAAGAATAGTACCTGATAGTCAGTCATTCACTCTGTGATGGACTATCATATTATCCAGCAAAGGGAGGAGTAGACAGTATTACTCTTAACTGCTTCATGTAACAGACACTGAAGCTATGTGCCAGCCACCGACAAGTTATTAACATCTATGAATGCATGTGTACTGGCAGTGTTAACTTGGCTTTTGATTTTTCCTTAACACAGGTGGTTTCTAGGTCCCCAAGTAACACTTCATGACTGCCTGTCAGCATTCTTTTCAGCTGATGAACTGAAAGGTGTGTCATCCTTCTGTTTATTAATTTGAATTGTAAACACAACAGTGTTATGTTTCAAACATTAATATATGAAATTCATATATTTGAACTGCGGATAAAGATAGAATTTTATGTAGATCATCGCAGTGAAGGTACTTCAACATAAGTGGTTGAAAAGAAGAAACCTGAAAAAATTCAGGCTTGAATGGGAATTGAACCCATGACCTCTGCGATACCGGTGCAGCGCTCTAACCAACTGAGCTATCAAGCCAACTGGGAGCTGGTCAATTGAGAGTTCGTATTTATCCTGTAAATGGAGAATAAATGAACATTAATATATGAAATTCATATATTTGAACTGCAGATAAAGGTGTAAATCCAAATACATTGTGTAAGATGTAAAACAAGAACCAGTGTTTACTTGATTTGAATTTATCATTAAACTCCCACTAACATGGTCCCAAAAGCTTAAAAGTAAACACAAATCGTGCATAAAGTAATAAGGTTGTTTTGACTTTTCTACCTTAACTGGCTTATTTTGATAATTTCAGGAGATAACATGTACAGCTGTGAAAAGTGTAAAAAGTAAGTGTGAGGTCATTTAACAATAATTCCACAAGCATGTGTTGGATGTGTGTGGGGGCATGGTGGTGTAGCGGTTAATGCGTTGTAGTGGTTAGCACATTGGACTTCAGATCTTAAGGTCAGTGGCTTTACACCCAGTACCTGCCATCATGTAGTTTTCATAGACAAGAAACTTTACCCCACATCGTCTCTCTCCACCCAGGTGTATAAAATGGGTACCAGTGACATACTGCTGGGGGTAGCCCTGTGCACAGTGAATTAGCATCCCATCCAGGGGGGAGTAGCAATACTCTCAGTTACTTCATGCTACATAAACCGGGATAAGCTCCATCCATGTGGGCCTCCTTGGTGCGTGTGGGACTTTACCTACAATGTGTTGGATGTGAGGTGATTACCGGTAATAACCACGGAGGCACATTGTGCCAGGCTGACTGTAAACAACTCATATCCAGTGAGTGCAAAAGAGACTTGTAAGCGGTTGTACTAGTTCTCATGCTAGAAGAAAACACTGTTGTCTTAAGGGTTAACCCATGGACAGTGGAATAAAGCTTAACATACTACATGTCCCATTCTTCTTGAAAAGTATCTGCTACGTGAGCCATAAATTCAAGAACACATCAAAACTATAGATTGCTTCAGTAGAAAGATTAATGCTACTTGTTGATAAATTTATTGATGGGAATGTTGTTGTTTTCAGGCTACGAAATGGCATCAAACTTTGTAAAGTGATGCATCTTCCTGAGGTAGGTATTGAGGAGTTAATAATATTCTTAGCGTTATTAGTTATCAATAAGAACACAGAGATTTCTTTGAGGGGAATTCAAACTGCAGCAAAATTGACTATTGCTAGTAGAAAATGTGAACAAGTAAGACTCGTGAAATCTTGTAATCAGAAAACAACTATATTTAGGTCAGATTATTTGGGGGGAAAACATCCAAAGAAATTTGTCTTTGCAACAAGCAAATGGTCACTGACAACTGAGCCAATCTGAGTTGTGTATTAGCAACAGACCACATTAGTCATCTTCTTATACACTCTAGATCACGCATTAATGGCAGTTTTGTAGAGCCGAAGATTTTAGTTAGGTCTCTTATGTGATCGCCAGCGTGTCTGAGCACTAAAAAAAGTGTGCGGTGACTAACATTTCACCATTTTCAAGAGAGGTCATTATTCTGAAAAAGTTATTTGTTTTCCTTTGTTATTTATTATCATTATCATAACGATTGTTAGTGTTGTTGTTATCATCAACATCATCACCATTATTTATTAAATTAATTAATTATTTACTAATTTCTGAGTGTTCCTTTTTGCAGATTTTGTGCATCCACCTGAAGCGTTTTAAGCATGAAATGTACTTTTCCTCAAAAATAAATCACTTCATTTCATTTCCTGTCACTGGACTGGACATGAAACCATTTCTTGTGAAAGGTGGGAAATATGTAAATTTTTGTATTCTTCAATTGTTATTCGAAATTAAGACTTGAGTTTCCAAAAGAAATAATGGAACTGTGTTTCTTACAATTTTTGTGTAACACAGTAGGTAATCTGTAACAGAAAATGGAGGCATTGTTGTTTTTTTAAGAACAAAAAGGCACTTAGCTTTTTAGTGTTGTTTTTGCACAAAACCCTTCAGTTATTAAAAATCAATTTTTCATGATGTGTGGTTCCAGAAAACATGCGTATCCCCACCACAGAGGGTCATTGGAAATTCTGAGGGGGAGGGAGGTCTTAAAGGCCAAAATAGTTTTTAAAGGAATGTGTGAGCCTAAACTGGAATTCTAAGGGGTGGGGGGGGGGGGGGGGGGTTCAAACCAAAACACCCTCCATGGGGGAGTACATGTATGGATGTTTTCTGGAACAACACAATTTATCTTTTTCATTGCTCTGTACATGTGGCCAGTTCATTGGTGTTAGAAACTTAAAACAAAAAAAATTAATTCCATGCTTTGTTTTAATGCCTGTCAGATTTTCACAGGCTGGAGCCAACTCAGAGATGTACAACATATGACCTTGTCGCTGTCATTACTCATCATGGAAATGTTGGAGGTAAAGTGGCAGAACACATTTTTATTTGTTTTCAGTATTAAAACGTATTATTAGAGCTGTGAAACAGCTGTCGATATGGACAGGGGGCTGAGGAGTGGCCCCAGGGGGGGGGGGGGGGGGCTCCAATAAAAAAGTGACAGGATGCTTGTCGTCTCACTAAGGGGTGTACCGGTAAATTGCAGATTTTGGTCTCACATAGGGTGTTCAGGATGAAAAGCCAATATCTTGACTCATACATAGGTATCACTTAGGGTAGACTATGAATGAAAAACTAAAGATTTAAGCCAATGCTTTTAAAATCTGATAATAGAAGAAAGCATTCGATGTCAACATCTTTGGTGCAATTAAAATCACTATTAAATAGCTCTTATTTGGTTGTCTGTTTTGGCGTGGTCTCCTTTAGGGACCAAAAAAACCCTGAGCCATGCCCAGATTGGTCTCCTTTAGGGGATAATTCTAATTTTCTGACAAACATCCCCATCCCTTTCATGTGGGAGTCTCCCCACCAGGGAGAGTAGCCCCTGCAAGTTTGAGAAGACAACCACCTCAATGGAAAAATTGTAAATTATAACAATTTCCAAATGCTCTTTTTGCATATTGTGTTTCATCTGCTCATTGATCGGCTGCTGTTGGTGTCAGTAAACAACTACATTGTGCAAAGTTTGAACATGTAAAGTGACTGCAAATTTGTTGATAAAAAAAATGTAATTTTGAAACACCATAAAAATGTTTCTTGCTTACAGCTGGCCATTATGTGTCCTTTGCCAAGAATTATATCAATGGAAAATGGTACGAGTTCAATGATTCTTGGGTCAGTGAAGGTAAGTTATTGTTGTGTCGTATTTGACGTTGATTCAGACTAGCCTATAGTTTGTCTTCCCATCAGTTTAGCCTCAGTTTGGCAAGTTGTAAAGTACTGGCATTTCAGTACATTTCAGTCCGTTTAACTGAAGAATGGTAGAAATGTTATAGAAATGGCTTTCAAGAGATTTTGGGGCTGGCAGGATTCCGCATCTACATGTACTTTGAACTAATTTACCTTGCCACGCATCTTCTGTGCAACTGACTTAAAAGAACACTCTTTTAAGAATTGATTTGCATCAACCAACTACTTTGAACACAAGGTACTATTGTTAACACTTATTAAAAATCCACAAATGGGCCCTTCCTTGCCCCGACACTTACCTGTAGCATACTTTTGGAAGTACTGCTCCTGCTGAAGACAGGATGCCAGTCAAATGTAAACTGCCACACAACCCAATTTTTTGGCCATGGGGAGGGGCGGGGATTGAGCCTAAAATTTAATACCCCAAAAATAGCTTATCTCCCCCTGCCCAAAAAAACCTTTGATACCTCTTTCACAACCTAAAAATATACTGGACCAAATTTAAAAAACTTCTCCTCTTCCCACATTATTTTAATAACCAAGTACCCTTCTAGGTGTACAAAAGTGAGTTGAGATTAGTGTTTTGTAAACATGAGGGCTTGGGCTTTTACTGTTGAACCTGCTGAGAGATTGAATTAATCTTAACAGTGTTGTCTAATTCTTTGTTTGCCGTCCAGTTTCTGATTCATTCGTCTCAGATGTGGAAGCTTATGTGTTATTTTACAGGTCAGTTACTATGGTAATCTATCATTCTGACAGTTTTAGTTTATTTTTACACAAACTCCATTCTTGATACAGTGAGGTTTGTTTGTTTCAAATACAGTTGGAATGGTAAACCATAATTATTGCAAAGGTTTGATTTTCAAATACCAACTGGAGAGTTTTAGATGGGGCTAAAATTTGCTGACTCCTGTCATTGCTTAATCGCTACTTTCTTTACTCCAAACAGCAATATACACATTGCCACAAGATGAAACGTGAATGATTATCACCGGAATTAGACTGCAAGTAGTCTCTAATTTTGGTGATGGTGATTTGTGGGGTGGGCAAAATACACACACGCGCGTGTGAAATTTCGAGGAGACCGGATGTGCAGGGGGTCTCGTAATTGCGTGTGCGCGTGTGTATTTCGCCCGCCCCACAATCGCCACCGCCAAAATTAAGACTACTCACAGTCTACACTGGAATAGGGCTCAAAAAATTAATATGTTTGGTTAACTTTCTGTGGCAGGAAATCAAGTGAAGAAGCTACCAAAGAACGACAGAAAGTTTTTAAATTGTTGAAAGATTCACAGGTACAGTGTTCTTTTCAGAGTGAGTATTATTATTGTAGTTGTTCACTGATATCATGATAAACACTTTTAAGCCAATGAGCATAAATTATGTCTTCATTTTGTCATCATGAATATGTATACATAAAGCTTTCAGGAGGTAGAAATTGTTTTGATATTTATTAGGTCAATACTTTTGTCTTGTTATTACAAGAATTCACTGCGAAGAACTTACAAATTAACACTGAGACTTCAGGAATTATTTTAATCATAAGCGAATGGGTCAGTGTCACCCAAGGCGCTTTGCGCGCTTGTGTTTTTGTTTTGAAACAGCTTTTTGCATTTGGCTGGCGCGTTTGCCGCACTTTTCGCAAATTATACCTTGCAAACTGGCCTTTCAGCGAGCTGATATGTACAATAGTAACCTCTAAAAATAGAAATATCTTCATCGCTAGATGTTACTGGAGAAAACAACTCAAGATCTGAATTTGTAGTCAACGCGTATGGAGCTATTATAACAACCGATCGATTGATCGATCGATCTCGATGTACGTAAAACCAGAGCAGCCACTTCCACTCGATATAACAATAAAACAAAAACAAGTAGTAAGAATATTGACGTCTTCATCGCTAGATGTCACTGGAGAAAAGTAATCAAGATCTGACTTCGCAGTCAATGCGTGCACATGAATATATTACAGTCCGATCGATTGATCGCGCGATCGATCGCATCGATCGCAAAACCAGAATAGTTACTTACACATTTTGTAAACATAAAACATAAACAGAGAGTGAACACAAGGAATAATTAAGCAAAACACCACAAGCTCATGACCATAAGCATTATTTTGGAGCAGGCCCGTAGCTACTGTTATTTTGTGTCCACGATGTAAATTTAAACGTTCCTTCTGTTTTCATCCGGCAACGAACGTAGCACTATTTCGGCGAACGCAGTGTCAGTACGGTTGCTGAAACCCACCGTTGTTTTCTTTCTCTCCGCTACTGATAGACGGACTCCTTCAGCCGTACAACTTTGGCAGAGCGCGAAAGACTCGGCCTTCGCCTCAGCTTTCTTGAACCCTACCAAGCATCCAATTTAAAGATCTCCTTCTCCACCGCCAAAACACTTCAGAATTCGGAAATATGCAATGAAATCGATACGACGGCACTTAAATGTCAAGTCAAAATTCACACTAGTGCTTTCGGATTGCTAACGGCAGCGATGGAAGAAGATACAAATCAGACTTCACAACAATCAAGAAAATGGCGGATTTTTCATATATGAAAATTGTACCTTGGGGCGCAAAGCACTTTGGGTGACACTGGCTCTTTAAGCCGTAACAGTGACGAGAATGAAATTTCTCTTTACATTATCTGTACTTGCTTAGACATTCAAGTGATGAGAATAAAGAAAGTGTTCACCAAGAATAAGATGTCTTGATATTTAGACAAATTCTCTGTACTAGTTCCATAAGAAATGTGTGAAGAACAGTAAGGAGAATATGCATTGTTATATCACGGGAGTGAGCAATTGAAGGTCGCATTCTATTGAAATTAACTGTTTTTGGTTGGTTGAGTTGGTTGGGTTTTTTCATGTTCCGTTTTCGGTTGGTTTGGTTGATCAACTTTTTCAACCAGCTCTGAGCTCAGTTGAAAATGGTTGAAAACAATGGGTAGCGTCCGCTGACATGTTAGCAAGCATCGGTCCCAATTCTTTTAACAGTTCTTGAAGGACAACCGATGCTACGGTTGAAAATGACGATGCCCTGTCACAACTGCATGTCAACCAAGAATGGTTGTAAAGTGTTCTATTGGAAACCCCAACCGTTTCAACCAAAACCAATTTCGGTTGAAACAGTTTATCCCAATAGAACACGACCCAAATGTATACCAGGTCAGAAAAGACAAAACCCTCTTTGAACTGTCTTTATGAACACTTTTTGTAGCAAAAAAAAAAAACTGTTATTTACTCTTATCTCACTTGAGCCTTGATTTACTCCTTCACCGTAACATGTCATACTGGTTTATTTCCCTTGTTTAATATTCATACAGGCCAGTGAATTGAGATATTTTGTGTCCAAGAAGTGGCTAACAAAGTTCCAGTCTTGCATAGAGCCAGGTAAATATTCCCAGTTCACCGTTTCTGCTGATTGGCTTGTTTTGTACAGCAGTGTGTACGCTGG
The DNA here is from genome assembly GCA_964030785.1 of Siderastrea siderea. Lineage (NCBI taxonomy): Eukaryota > Metazoa > Cnidaria > Anthozoa > Scleractinia > Rhizangiidae > Siderastrea > Siderastrea siderea. The sequence continues at coordinate 19,913,356 of OZ034966.1, forward strand.
TGTGCAGCACTGTGTTATGTTGTTTTCCTGCACAACAAGCTAATTGACCTCCTCCACCTACAGCCTTTGTCAGAGGTTGTTGGGGAAAGGTTTGATCATGAAAAGAGTATTACTAACTAACGTTTAATTGTTCAATGTTTCATTCTAAATTAGTCTGTTTCGATTTTTTGGTCCCCCCACTCCACACTCCAGTGTTGAATGCCAGCATTTAGAAGGGGGGAGATGAGGAAGTAAAGAAAAGGTCAAATTCGCCAACCTTCCCAACAGAATATTATTGGCAAAGGTTGTAGGTGTATAAGTCACAAGGTAAAGAAAAGGTAAAGAAAAGGTCAAATTCGCCAACCTTCCCAACAGAATATTATTGGCAAAGGTTGTAGGTGTATAAGTCACAAGGTAAAGAAAAGGTAAAGAAAAGGTCAAATTCGCCAACCTTCCCAACAGAATATTATTGGCAAAGGTTGTAGGTGTATAAGTCACAAGGTAAAGAAAAGGTAAAGAAAAGGTCAAATTCGCCAACCTTCCCAACAGAATATTATTGGCAAAGGTTGTAGGTGTGTAAGTCACAAGGTAAAGAAAAGGTAAAGAAAAGGTCAAATTCGCCAACCTTCCCAACAGAATATTATTGGCAAAGGTTGTAGGTGTATAAGTCACAAGGTAAAGAAAAGGTAAAGAAAAGGTCAAATTCACCAACCTTCCCAACAGAATATTATTGGCAAAGGTTGTAGGTGTATCAGTCACAAGGTAAAGAAAAGGTCAAATTCACCAACCTTCCCAACAGAATATTATTGGCAAAGGTTGTAGGTGTATCAGTCACAAGGTAAAGAAAAGGTCAAATTCACCAACCTTCCCAACAGAATATTATTGGCAAAGGTTGTAGGTGTATCAGTCACAAGGTAAAGAAAAGGTCAAATTTGCCAACCTTCCCAACAGAATATTATTGGCAAAGGTTGTAGGTGTAGAAGTCACAAGGTAAAGAAAAGGTAAAGAAAAGGTCAAATTCGCCAACCTTCCCAACAGAATATTATTGGCAAAGGTTGTAGGTGTATCAGTCACAAGGTAAAGAAAAGGTCAAATTCGCCAACCTTCCCAACAGAATATTATAGGCAAAGGTTGTAGGTGTATCAGTCACAAGGTAAAGAAAAGGTCAAATTCGCCAACCTTCCCAACAGAATATTATTGGCAAAGGTTGTAGGTGTATCAGTCACAAGGTAAAGAAAAGGTCAAATTCGCCAACCTTCCCAACAGAATATTATAGGCAAAGGTTGTAGGTGTATCAGTCACAAGGTAAAGAAAAGGTCAAATTCGCCAACCTTCCCAACAGAATATTATTGGCAAAGGTTGTAGGTGTATCAGTCACAAGGTAAAGGTAAAGCCTTTTGTTCAATCAACTGGATTGAATGAGCCATTAACGCTCATCAAGCTAGCGCTTAAACTCCGCTTTCTTTAGCATGAAGCGACTACATGTAGGAGCATTACTACTTCCCCCTGGATGGGATGCTGGCCCATCACAGAGTTACCCCCAGGTTTTCTGTTAGGATTCCTTAATAGTTAGCCGGTACCCATTTATACACCTCCAATGTGGAGCAGAGTTTCTTGTCTAAAGAAAAAACATGATACAATGCAGAGACCAAACCTCGAACCACTGACCTTCTGTTCTTGCGATGAACACTGTACTTCCAGGCCAGGTGTATAAGTGGGTAACAACAAACCAAAAATGCCGGCTGGTAACCCTGTGATGTATTTGCATCGCTGCTGAGTTGTCACCATCTTAGTTTCTTTCTCTCTCAAAGAGGAATTGGGTTGCGCACATGGGGAGTAGTAATGCTCATAGGCATTTCATGCTTCAGAGACCTAAGCTGATCACCAGCCCTGATGAGGAACCTAGCTTGTTTACGTTTTTGTACTTAACACAAACTTTGCTTTTAAATGTCTTTATCTTAGTTTGCTTCACATTTTTAAATTTCTGTTTCCACAGGACCTATCACAAACTCAGACTTCATGTGCATCCATGGTGGTAAGTGGTCAGAAGCCAGTTTCTCCTGAATTTAACAATACATTGCCAAGATAACATAAGTTGAGCATCAGTCAAATCATCACTAGCCCAGGGAATGACTTGATGTAGTACTGCCAGATTTTCACATCCCATAGGACTAAAAGGTTGAAATGTTCTTTAAAAAATGAGTTGGGTAGTAGCTTAGAGTCACAGAATTTATAGCTTGATTTACCCAAAAGTTCCCAGCATAATGACTCCCCCCCCCCAAAAAAAAAGACTGAAGTAGCAGTGGAATTTGAGGGTTCCCAATAAATCCCGAAATTAGCAACCCTCTAAAACAAAGGACCCTCCTATATTAACTGTCTAGCTCAAACGTAATTTAACTCTCTGCTAGTGGTGAAACATTACACATCTTGTGTAATGCCAAGACAGTACAACAGAGTAAATCATGCTGATGTCTGTCAACTCTATTACCAAAAGTGCCTCAGAACCTTTTCAGTAGAAAGTGTGCACACATTTTACATTTGATGCGATTTTGTAACATGTGTTCCAGTTACCCAAAAGTACCATAATTTCCCAAAAGTACGTTTTACAGTCTTTGCAGCCAGTAACATCTCCACTTAACTGACAGACAACCAATTACATCGCGAGTTGGTGGACAAATCAGGACAATAGCCAGTGACTTATAACATATACTGACGATTTACAATTGACCTGACTGTGATGATGACGCCCATTCAAGTTGTTCAAAGCATCAGTCAGTGTCACCACAAACAGTCCTTCCCATGACTACACTCACCCGGACGATCATACTTCACCGACTTATGAGTAACAGGATTGTACAGTAAAATCCTTAAGGCTTTCAAAACTTTACAGTAGTCCTACAAGTCCCCCCCCCCCCCCCCACACTGAGAAAGTTTGATGCATCATGGAAATTTTATGATTTCTTTTTCTCTTTTGTAGCTATTCATCCACTGAACATGGAAAGAATTCACGACATTACTGCTCCCCTTCCTGAAACTGTTTGGAGGCATCTACAAGCTCGGTGAGCTGAACAATAACTCAGCTATCTTGTACTGCTGTGTGGGAGTTGTGGGAGTTGAGTCACAGTGTTTTATTTAAAATTGAAATCTCTTTTGTTTCTGTGTAGGTTTGGAGGAGGTCCCCCAGCTACAACTTTGAACATGTGTAAACATTGTAAGGTGAGGAATTGTGCACTTTTTTGTGCTGTTTCAGATGACAGTAAGTCCAGATATCCTGTGTGTAATCTCCACTCCAACAACAAGCAGCTAAATGTGGAGTCCAGACAGGAGGCAAATAAAAGACAGCCTAGCCAAGTGGTTTGGAGGCCAAAGGTCCTGGATGGAAGCAGGGGCGGATCTAGAGGGTGGATTGGGTGGCTAACCCCCTCCCCCCTGCCTCTTTGGGGCTGTTTAAACCTGAAATAAAGAAACGGAAAAAAACTATCACTGAGGCAATTTTGTCTCTGATTGTCCCAATATCATTCTGTCAGTAAGCCCCCCCCCCCCCCCCCCCACTCAAAGATCCTGGATCTGCCACTGTTGAAGGCCCACTCTGACTGCTAGCTGGAGTTTTTTGGGTAGACTGGTCAAGAAAACTGCATGTAAAGCTTAGAGTAGCTAAGTGCAGATCTGCTATAATCACAGCATTTTTTATTTGCTGCCAAAGGATCAAACATGGGTTTGACAGAATGCTTGGTGGAGATTTAAATTGAGGTGCATGTAATTTTACAAGTGGGATACAAGATGACAATACAAAATGCAAAAAACAGGATTTGGTTTCTTTTGTGGTTACTGGTGTATCCTTTTCCAGAACTGGCTTGACTTCTGTCATTTGGAATTCCGATCTCATAACTTTCTGGTTTGGAAACTCCAAACATGAAATCTATCAATTAAAAAAAGATCTATCAATTCTGGGATTTAGCCTTGTTCTTTTTCTGTTTCTTTTTTTCTTTGGTCACATTTTTATTATTTTTTCCCAAATGTCAAACTTTGGTAGCTTGTGTGTTTGTTGGAGAACAGCATTTCACCTTTAAATATTCTTTGCTCGCCAGAGAGCTCTAGATGAACTTGAAAGAAGAAGAGAAAGAGAAATGGAGACATTCAAAAGGGTAGATTTTAAAGATATTTTCCTCTTTGTTATCATGAAAAAAATATATAAATGCATAAGCTATCATAAAGTTGCAAAAGTAGCTGCACCCCTCTGAAAGTAGCAATATTTACAATTTGCAATGGTAAGTAAAACACGAAATAAAAACATAATTATATAATTGCCTCTTATGTTTCTCAATATTATTGTGTGCTATATACTTTTTATAAAATAGTTTTTAATGGAGGTCACAGGTTCTTCAGCTATCCTGATCAAAAAATGTTTACCCTCTTTAAATAACATTGTTATTACTATTTGACACTGTTCTAGTCAAATAAAATGACCCATTTATGGTACACTTTTAAACTTACCAAAAGTAGCAAACCTCCAAAAGTTACAACCCTGCAAAGTAGCAACAGAAAAAGGTTTCTAAATGCAAAGGTAACATGGGTCATTACTTTTAAAATTAATTGTCTGTATTTACTAATTGAATAATTTTTCTAAGTTCAGTTTGTCAACCTTTTGTGCCATTAGTTGAACCATGACTATCCAGCCAATGACAATGTGGACACATACTGCATCAGCATGCGATGGTTCAAACAGTGGGAAATGTTTGTCAAGGGATTAGAAGATGGTATGCCTCAAATTAAATTTATTTTGTTAAGCACGTGTTATGTAGTGAGAAACCCGCACTGTACCTAGCCGGAATGTTTGCGACAGTAAGCATCCCCCCCCCAAAAAAAAAACAATGTCAAGATTCAGGAGGCAAATATGTCTCAGATATCTTTTACAGTTCATTTACTTTAACATTGTGCAGGCTGGCTGGCTGTTTATCCACGGTGGTTTTGTCAAAATTACAATAGTATCTTTGGTTTACACAAAAGCCGTGCAAGCTTTACAAATAGTGTTTTAAAATGCTAAACTAACTAACCTTAAGTATCATGTATTACAATTTTTTAAAAAATAGGAAATATATATGTATTTAAAAATCGATACAGAGGCTGAGAGATTTGAGCTTGTTTTTAAAGGATTCGAGCGACTATTCACATTTCAGATCATTTGGAAGCGAATTCCAAATTTTCGCCCCAGTGAAGGCAAAACTGTTTCTGTAATAGTCGGTTCTGGCTCTCGGTAAAGCGATGTCTTCTCTTGATGTTCGAAGGTTATAACATGACGTGCCAATGTTCTTTGAGAACATATCCTTTAAGTAAACTGGTGTCATGCTGTTAATAATTTTGAACATCATCAGAGCTTTCTGTTTATTTCTTCTGTCCTTAAGGTTTGACCATCCGAGTTTTTCTAACATGTCTTTTGTAGGTGCCATGTAATGTGAGCCTGTGATAATTCGTGCTGCGCGATTTTGTAACTTTTGGATGGATGGATGGATGGATGGATGGATTTACTTATTTATTTATTTAATATGTTGTTATCAGTAGTAGTTATTAAAGTATTCAACCAGTACAGTCATGTTTTGTGTGACTCCTGTTACAGACTCAAAATTTTTTCTTTGTAGTCCAACTGTATACTTACTACTGAGTTCCTTTGTAATTTATCAAATGGTTTTGAATGTCAGAATGAGTGTGTAGTCTTGAGAAGGTGTGTTGTTGGTGACAGTGGCTGATATTTTGATAACCTGTGCTGAAGTCAACATCATAGTCCTGTGAAGTAATAAATCATGACTGCTTGCTGTAGCTGAGATTTTCAGCACAAGTTTTAAAGCAAACCATTTTTTAATAGTAAACTGTATGGAGATCAGCATCATCAAGTAAATATTTAAACTAGCTTTCTCTTTTTTATCTTTCAGATCCTCCAAGGCCCATTGATAACAGTAATATTTTATTTGTGAAAGGCAACACAAAAGTGTTAAGACACAGTGAGTATATTGCAGGTTACCTATCAACCTAAAGTGCTTTTGTCCAACAAAGGAAAAATGGTTACGCAAAGGCCCAAAAGTCACTTTCATGGGATTGGCACAAAGCTCTTAGTTTACTGTAAACAGTCTTGACAACCAATAGTCGTATGAAGGAAATTGTTTTCAGTTTACCAACCTAAAGTGCTTTGTCCAACAAAGGAAATTTTGCTTAACCATTTTAATGGTTAAACAAGGGCCCAAAAGTCGCTTACATGGGTTGGGTACAAAGCTCTTAGTTTACTGAAAACAGTCTTGACCACCAATATCTGGACAGTTGTAAGAAGGAAATTGTTTAATTTTAGTTTACAATACTGGTGTTAATTTTATTTGTCTGCTTAACTTACTTAATAGATTCTGACTATGGGCAGCTTTCACTGGAGACCTGGAGATTCTTGCATGATATATATGATGGAGGACCAGTGTTTTTAATCGAGGGCGAAAAAGAAAATGAGGAAGAAAAGCAAGATCAACGAGAACAAGAAGAGGAGGTCCAGCAAGAATAACACCTGACGTTGATCAATTGTCATTGACTATTAATAATGTGCCTGTGACTATCAAGAACAGTGTGTTCACATGCTCAGTCAGTAGTAATCCATTGGGCAGTTCATAGCAGGCAGTGTAGGAAGACGCTATACCTAATTATAGTACACCTCTAAATTTTAGCGTGTTCCCATTGGTTGAAATCGATCACGTGATGCGATAGTGTCTCTCCCCAGTGGGCACCTATCAACGCAGAGTGCCTGTTTTTGTCAATTTTCCGTCAAAGTTTAGCATTGTACAATAAAAACAATAGAGTCCTTATGTCATAGGCCCTATATGTGATAGGTTCCCTCAGAAATTTGATCTTCAAACTTCATTATGTAAGCCCGCGAACATAATATTGGTTGTGAACATCAAATTTCCTCAGACAACCTATCACATGATAGTGCTTTCAGCAGAAGAACCATCTTGTCAAATTCATGAGATTTTTATCCTTGAGTGCCAGGACTCCAAATATAACCTGCCAAGCTCCAGAGGTTGTATGAAGATTGGCAATATGAAGCAAACTTTTCCGAAGATATCTCCAATATGTGGTTCAGAGTCCAGGTTCACAATGGAATCTGTTCATTTGGAGGGTTCACATTTTGTAGCATAGAATTCTAAAATTTTTAAGTACGTGAAATTCTCGGACTGGGCTGACTGTAATAGTACGTATATGAGCAGTCTGTAGACACACAGACACATAAAGCATAAAAAAGTCGGCAGGAATGGTCCCTGTCCAGGGATAACAAATACTAGCCGCCAAGTGAGTCTTTCTGTAGAAATATAGCATGATAAATTTTGCATTAACTGAAAAACTCGGAAAAAAAAATTCCGAGTTCCAGATGGGATTTGAACCCACGACCCTCCGTGATCTAGTCGGGTGCTCTACCACTGAGCTACTGGAGACTCTATGGTAAGCAAGGGTGAAATGTGGGTCGTGGGTTCAAATCCCATCTGGAACTCGGAATTTTTTTTTCCGAGTTTTTCAGTTAATGCAAAATTTATCACGCTATATTACAAATACTATGACCTTATTTATCACAGCTGTAGGTCAATATTATTACCTCAGCATCAAATTCAGTTTTACAACTTTCAAAATGGAGGGAAATGCAACAAAACCTCGTACATTCAGTGGATCAAAATAATGTTTTACAGTTTCAGCTGCATTGAAGTGCCATCAGCTAAAGTTAAAAAAGGTTAAATTTGTACGTTTGGAATAAAGCATGTTTTCGGTGCTTGGAGGTGTATTCTCAAAATACTGCAAGCTCAAAAAGGTACCCCTTTCAGGTAGAGCCACCCTGCATAGACCACTGTAGAGGTACACCTGGGATGTGGTGAACTGTTTGCTGTTCTGTTGATGTTGTCTCTGATAACAACAGACTACAGGCAGTTTTAGTCTTCCTTTGTGGATTGTAATTTCCCTGCTAGCAGAGGCCCCTTTTCCTTTGTATTCGCTGAGCTGACGGGTGGGACGAAAAGGGACCTCTGCCATGGGTCGAAACTCCCTTTGATCCAACCGCCGTCCATGGTCGTGGACGGCGGTTTCCGAAACGCATGCTCCCTGTATTGTTTGCTGACCGTGACGTGAGCCCACCGTATCTCGCGCATTCCTTTACAGTTATTCCGCTGTCATTTAGTGAGCCTGCATAGTAACTTGCCGTCCTGGACCGTCCTGGAAAGAGAACTAAACTCGTGAAGAGTTACAACGTTTACTTTCTCTCGTTTTTGTTAACATGGACGACGGAAAGATAAACAATCAAAAGAAGAAGCTCTAAGAAACACTCGACAAGTCAAGGAATGGAATTTAGAGCGAAGAAAACATCTGTCAAGGCGAAGGACAACCTTCCACCTCCAAAGATTTTTCGAGCTGCGGACTTTCTGTGAAATGCGCCAGCACTTCTACGAGTCTACGGTAGAGTAAATTACACATTTGATTGTAAATTTGTATGGAAAACGCTTTTTAATTGAGGGATTCTTCATATTCCTTACAGTTTTCGTAAAGGCTTTGAAAAATGTGCACAGTTCGCATCACCAAATGCTCTTCAAAATAACTTGCACATCGAGCGAAATCGCTTGCGGGTAGCTTCCCTCGAAGAAAGAATTGAACGCGTTTGGTCTTCAGAAACAAGTAAAGGCGCGTTTTAATAAATGTATTATTTAGAAAAGCTTACTGTCTCTTCTTCTGTGTACCTTCATTCAAAAAAATTCGAAAAGTAGTGATCTGACCTAAACAGACACAAATGCTCTGTTGTGGTTTGATTTCATGCGCGAGACAACATGAGAAGACTCTTGCGGAAATTTTCAAAATTTTGACTTTGAGAATGTATTTTTGGCTAATTCTTAATTGACAGTTGATGTAATTTATTTAAAAGTAAGAAATTTTAACTATTCTAGATCAAGTGAGTTTTGTTTTTTCGAACCTATAAATTGTCCTTTCGTAATGCAACTACTAATTTAGTGAAGCGATCATAAAACACGCAGCCTTCAATGGGTTAAATTCTCTTTGATTCCTGGAGTTGTGGTCATGTTAAAAAAGCTTCCTTGTCCAGATAACTTGAAATTAATACCGTAGATTAGACAACAACTATCTCTAGACGAACTGTCTACTTTTTTTAGGGTTTTGGTGAACTCGCCATTCACGACAACAAAACTGTGCAGCTGTTTTTTGGCGCGCTAGTTGAGAAAGGTGGGAGTCGTCAGCTGATCACGTGCTAAAAGCATCACGTGACGTTTCGGTCGCTAAGTAACCGTGGCGCATGCTCAACACAGTTCATTTCGACCCATGGCAGAGGTCCCTTTTCGTCCCGTCCGTCAGCTCAGCGAATACAAAGGAAAAGGGGCCTCTGCTAGCAGGGAAGATTGTAATGTGAGGAGCATAGAATTAATGCAGACACTGCACCCATTTAACCTGACACTGAAGCATGCAAAGACGGACTGCTAGTGCAGTTATATGTCAAATAACAGTTGAAATAATACAAACATGTAAAACGTTGTGGAAAATGTTTCACATTCATTGAGTCCAAAAAGGCAATTCTTCCCAAGACTATCACACTTAAGGCACCTGATCTTCCCTTTAATTACACGTACACTTGTATACAGAACTAACAAATTATCTTTAAAAAATAATGTATCCACTACCTAGTTTCAATTGGTAACTCTTTCCAAGGTGACTTAGCAAGTTGAGAAATTAATTCATTAGAAATGTATCCCTCGTGGAAAGAGGATAATAAGAGTGTCACTAAAATAGATACCTGCTGAAAAGAGAACCTTAAAAGAGCAGACTGGACTTAATACTTGCAACAGACTGAGTGTAGATTTGTAAAGTGGGGACATTTTTATTCAGCAGAAGTAGTTTTTTAAAACACTGAGAATTATTATTATTGAATTGTTTTATTCACTGGAAATAAAACTATTAAGATAAAATAAAACTTGTGAAAGGGAAGTTGAAATAAATCTGACTTGAGACAATTGGTTTGTTGATAGCACAGCGTTGTTGAAGGCTTGCTTTGTACAGGATCACATTCACAGGGCTCAGTCATCTTAAAAATCTGGCAAACAATTATTATGACCAGAAATATGAAGTAGCACTGGACAGGTTAATGTTCCATTCCAAGTGTAATTGGATTGACTTGCTTACTGGGTCATTGTGCCAACTGGATCCAACTACTCGCCAAATGGTTTGGCTCACCAACTGGATCCAACTGAATGGGCTCGACAACCGGATTCCACTGAATGGGCTTGCCAACTGGATCAGCTAACCACACAAAGACATGGTAGATTTTCTCTGACACTAAGTTTATGCAGTATAGTATAAGCATTTGTTTTTTGCAATTAAAATATTGCAAAAATTGGGTGTCAAAAAATCTTTCATCAGAAGAAACATTGAGCAATTTTATCAAATTCATGAAAATTGTAATTATCACCTTTCCAAAATTTCAAAACCGTTGCAAAAATTTTCTGAATACAAACTGAAAAGCACCTAAAAGCTGATGTTGGGAATTTAGTAATACCCATCAGGTCAACTGTGTTGTGGTGTTAATGCTTTCTAGCCTTTTAGATGGTTGTCCATTGACCCAGACCACAACATAAGGACACTGATTATTGTCGCTCTAAATCTACAACAGTGTAGGCCGTCAAACAAAAAGCATCGTGTTATTTGCTTTATTTAATATCTAAACACAAGGTTTGTTTCTTAAAAGTGCCTGAATTTTTTCAGTTCATCCAAACAACATTGCCTCTGGGTTTTTTTCTCTGATTTCCACTTTTTCCATGCAGAACTCTTGCAATGCATCATGGATGTGTGGTCACCTCTCTCTTCCCCTCTCGTTTGCTTCACTTTGCACAAATCACTGAATGAAAAAAAAAAGTTCAGGTAGTTTTGAGTTTTGAGCAAAAACATAAAAGGGCCTAAAATTCCACATAAGATGGTAATGCCCTGCCCTTGCATTGGTTATTGTTCTACAACAGTCGACTGAAAAGCACTTTATGACGTCCTTCCCTACTGACTCATCCCCAGTCATCTTCATAACCTGTAGTTATTTGACAATTTTTATAGGATAAATTAATAATTTTGTTAATTTAGTTTAGCTGCACATGGGTTTATACCAGTCGGTTCTATTGTATCAGCTGATCCATTCTGCAGGGTAACTTAAGATGATGATCATGATTATTATTATTATTATGTAATGCACCTCGCGCGGCACAGGGACACCTCACACTCCTGTGCCGAGCGCATCGCGTGACATGGAGACAACTGTGGACGAGTCAGGGGGAGAGTACCTCCCTTTCGGAGGGAGGGGTATTCACAACTTCCCTGTGGATGGAATGCTAGTTTTTCCTGAGGGTTCACTGGCACCCATTTGTAAAAACTCTGAACTGGGTTGAGAGAGAATGCACAGCAAATAAATCTCAATTGTCTACGAACACAACACGGGAGCTGAGATGAGGACTTTCACCGTATCCATCAATTCTCAAGACCAACATGCTTAATCGCTAGACTACTACACCCTCTATAGCACTTTATGTAACTATCTAAACAACTTCTTTATAGCTATAACATCACATAGTCCACTTTGCTTGATACTTTCGTACAACCAGACTGGGAGAAGACTTTCAGGTCTTCTGGGAAATAAAGAAGCTCGTCGGCTACTCTGTCAAGGACTTGTTCAGTAACAGGGTGTCCCTTCTGTTCCAAGTCTGCTTTAGCACACATCTTGATATGAGACCTCTCCAAAGGCATAAAAGGGATAAATTCTATGAGATTCTTCTCAATAAGTGATGAATGCCAGAATCCACCTTTGCTGTTAAATTCTCCAAGGTTAATAACCTTATCCATTTGCTTAATACTGATGTCTTCTCTTTTCTTGCCTTCTTTCCAGTGGCTCAGCACCGCATTGTTTATTAGATGTCCCCCCGTGTTGCTCAGAAAGATGAAGATACTTCTGCGGAAGTCGATTTTTCCAACGTCGGGGTAGTGGTCTAAATAAGGCTTCAGAACATCTGTAAGCCCTAGTGGCATTTTATCCATTTCATCGAATATAAACAGCGACCGAGAGCACTTTGAAACCGATCCTGCAACCAAATTGCGAAGTTGCCATTTATAAAAATCCACCTCTAACTGGTGAGGAAAATCGTGAGTAGCAATAATTTGATGCACAAAGTTGCTGTCCATTCCCTTCCTAAAAATATGCTCCGCAAGTATTTTGCTGACAAAGTTCTTTCCCGATCCCGTCCAGCCGTTAAAGGAAAGCGCCAACGCTTTATTTGGAGATTTATTATCCAAATGTCCAACAACTGCCTTCAATACAGTGTTAGTGACCAAATGCTGTCCAAACACACGTCTTCGGAGGGCTGACTGTAAACCTGTTATGTTCGGAGAAATCCACTTGTCGGTGCAACATTCTTTGAACGTACAGTACAATTTAGGTACAGCATAAAAGGAAGAAAGAAAGGCAGCTCCGATAGCACCTTCGATGATAATCGCACCTACTGGAGAAAAGCATAATGATATCAACAACAAAAGCATCCTCACTCTCGCCATATTTAGCTCTTCTTGCGTGAACTATTCGAGGAGGGTTTCCCAGTAATTTTTACACCAGTAAAGGGGATTCTAACAGCTATTTCTATTGGTCAAGATAATTCAATTGACCAATCACGTTCCTCGTAAGAACAGAAAACAAAATGAGCGGCTACCAAGCGGGAGTTTCCTGGAAAAACGCGCCCTTGTTGCTGTTTTTGCTTTTCTTTGGAAACGCTGAAAACGACTGTGCAGGTGTTTATGCATTTTCAACGTTTTTGGAAGCTTAATTGAACGGCTTAATGGCTCCTGAAAAAGCTGAGAAAAAGGAGGAAGTTGAAAAACCCCAAGTGAAAAATGCCTCCGGTGATACAGACAACACTGGGAGTGAAAAGTCGAACGACGAACTTTCTTCCGCAGAGAAAGATCCAGCCATAAACCCTCAGAAAACTACCGCAACGCCATCAGTTGGCAGTGAGGCAATTAGACAAAAGGAACCGACCCAGAAAGCGGACGAACACCTTCAAGAAAAGGAGGAACCAGCTGAGGCAACGGAGGACTCAACTAACAGTCCGTTGCAAACCACAATTGGTGAAGCGGAACACAAGGAAGTTGAATTACAGGAGGAACAACCAGCTGGTTTTACGAGCATATGTAACTCGGTTGTAATCCTTCTTGTCCTTGCAGTTTTATGTATATTCGCGGCTATCTTAGTTGGTCCTCCCGAGCCCGAAATGAAGACTGTCTTTGACTTTGTTAAAATATTTGAAAACAAAGTTTTGGAACTGCAATCTTCATTTACTAATCAGACAGATAGATTCTGGAAGATTTTGAGAAATCGTGGACTGGCGCATCTCAGGAACACTAACCCCCCACAACCACTTGTGTTGTTACTGGCTGCACCGCCGCCAGCTCATGATGTGGTGGATTGCCTGGCCACAAAGCTCGCTGAAATGTTAGATCCACGACACAAGAGAACTTTAGCAATGATTGACGGGACAGAGGAAAGGAGAATCCCAGGTGAAAAGGCGAAGAAGAAAATGGATAACCTGCTGATAGAGAAATTTAAGGCAGGTCACAGAGCGGCACTTGTCCATCACCTGGAGCTGCTCCCACCTCCGTCACCATTGTTGTTTTACTCATACTGCGATGATCAGAAATGCACCACATAAGCATGTAGCTATTATCTTCACTGTACACCTGCCCGCCGAGCCTGATTTGTCTTTGCCTCCCCACGAAGCAGAGGGAACAGTTGAAAGATATCTGTCAAAGCAAGTGTGGGCAACGGAGGACCAGGATGCAGTGGCGGCCCTTTTAAGCCGTGTTGCAGACACGGTAGCTCTCATGAATGGTGAATCCAGTGATTCAGTCAAGGCCTTTTGTTTTTAAAGAATTCAACTTGTACCCAGGAAAGGAGAACACAGATAAAAGAATACATTTGTCTTGACAAATGCAGTGGTCGGTGTATGACTCTGATGACCAGTTCCTGCAGCCAGTTTGCCATATTGTTGCCAGGGTTTGCTGGCCAAGGCTGGTGGTTCTAAAGTTGAGTTATTGTGAAGTTTAGTTTGACATGTTCCTCTTGTGAGGCATTATCAAATGATGGTGTTGTCAGAAGATCTAATTATTTCAGAGACTGTAGTGCAAGTATGATCAAGATTTGTTTGAATCAGCCAACGAATCATCCAATGCAATTTCCTAATTGGCCAAGGCACTGATGTTGCTCTATGCATTGGTAGTGTACCTGCCATATGTTAGCCAGTCTGGGGTCTTTCCTTCTATTCTAGATAATGTAGGAGACAAGAATTGTTGAAAAGTGGAGCTGCATGCAGTTGGTAGGTTTTAATAATAAAATTAACAAAGTGTTCAAATTGCCAAATGGCACTGCAAGGTAATCTCATACATTTCACAGGATACCAATGCAGCTCAACCAATTTCATCTACTAATGGTTTAAATGTCCACAGCCTGCTGTTTTTACTAGCCTGTGTAGCTAGTGTTTCTGTAGGCTTTACCGTATGTCTGAAGCATTTTCGCTTTTTTGCCACGCAAAACTTGATATTCGCACACCCAGACAGCAAAAAAATGCTTCAGACGTGCACAAAGGCCTACGGAAATGCTTGCTATGCAGGCCCTATTTTTTACTGGCACGACTTTCTTTTGGGGTACAAAACTGGTGTAACATTACAACTGAGTGCATGTTAAAACTTAAAGAAGTAAAACTTCTTTGACGTAAGAATTTTTAGACATTCCACTAAACAAGATTTTGGTCCCTTTTCCCTTTCCATATTTCTTTTGAGCAGCCACAGTTAGACAAGGCCATGTTTTTAGTACAATTTTGTAGTTAAGAAAAACACTAAGCAGCTTGTTGGCCACCAAAAATACAGTTGTGTGACTTTCTCAAAAAGTGTGGCAGTCATGTCCTTATATTAATTCCACAAAAGCTTGAAAGCTTTTAAGCTACACTTGGACTGTCATACAAGTACCCTAGCTAAATTTTAGTGTTATGCTTTTCCTGCCGTTTTCAAGGCCAGCGATAATTTTGAAATGAGATGAAACTGTATCAGTTTTAAAATGGGAATAGTATATTTGTTATTGCCCTTTTAATTTCCTCTTTTGTTTGTTTGCTTTTTGATCACATTTTTCATAGAAAATAATTACACACTTCTTTTTTTTTTTTTTCACCTAATTTTAGTAATAATTATTGTACTGGGAAGTGAACATGTTAATGTTAGCTTTCACTGGAGACCTGGAGATTCTTGCATGATATATATGATGGAGGACCAGTGTTTTTAATCGAGGGAGAAAAAGAAAATGAGGAAGAAAAGCAAGATCAACGAGAACAAGAAGAAGAAATTCAGCAAGAATAACACCTGACGTTGATCAATATTGTCATTGACTATTACGTGCCTGTGACTATCAAGAACAGTGTGTTCATGTGCTCAGTCAGTAGTAGTCCATTAGGCAGTTCATAGCAGGCAGTGTAGGAAGACCCTGTACCTAATAAGAACACTCTTACCTGCCATCTTGTCAAATTCATGAGATTTTTATCCTTGAGTGCCAGGAATCCAAATATAACCTGCCAAGCTCCAGAGATTGTATGAAGATTAGCAATATGAAGCAAACTTTTTCAAAGATACCATATTTTCTCGATAAAATGCCGGGCTTCAAATAAACGCCAGGTCCACTTGGTCAAGTTGGAAATAAACGAGGAAGAAAAAGAAAATGAGGAAGAAAAAAAGATCAACGAGAACAAGAAGAAAAGATTCAGCAAGTCAAGTTTGAAATAAACGCCCCTGGTATTTATTTGAGGACCAGCATTTATTTAAAAGTAAAGGTTTATGTTACCGATTCTCATAAAAAATAAGTCTTAGTAATCTAAAAAGGTTTCATGAACCATTCTCAAACTCATTAATAATTCATAAAGAGAAAACAAAGGAAATCACTACCGTGACGGTGGTTTGGATACCGGATCTTAATTAGCATAAAGTTTTGAATTTCTGCTTTGAATTTCTGCTTTGAATTTCTCCAAGAATTATGAATGGTTTGAGAAGCCATATCAAAAACTCGAAAGAGTGTTTCATCAGGTATCCAAACACCTCGAAGTCGGTTAAAAAAACTCGGCTGCGCCTCGTTTTTTCAACCCACTTCTCGGTGTTTGGATATCCTGATGAAACACTCTTTCTCGTGTTTGATATATTACGTACCATACTTTAGCTCAATTTATTTTGCTCATTCGAACTAAACGAAGTTGGTATATTTACTTTACACTATAGTGAGCATCCAATTTTCCTGTCATGTTTCGAATTTTAGAGACTAAAGACGAAATGAGTGACATTTTATTTGTGTTTTACTTTTGTTGTGCTGTATGTTGCTATAATTTTAGTGAACCTAAAGTATTAACGTGATTCCATCGAAAAAGAAGTTGTAATGAGAATTTGTGGAAATTTTGCACAGTTATTAATTACACCTAGTACATTAAAAAAAACAAAATAAAAAGGGGGGGGTCACCGTGTCTGATTTCACGCTACAGGGCTGTAGTTTATAGGTACTTTGCCAGCTTTCGACAGCAATATTAAAAAACCTATCCTTGTACCAGAGACACCCATTACTTTAACAAAGTTGTTGCTAGCAATGAAATATAAGCATTATTCTTATGATAGAAGAACAATATTAAAGTAAAACGTTTTAAAATTGCCGTAAAAATGAAACCAGTGAAATAATAGGCAAAGCGAGCGTCTGTACGGTTCCGGTGAAACGTCTAAAATCTGACTGTAATAGTGAATAAACCGGAATTTTGCAAAATTGAATAACGAAAAATTCTTCAAATTTGAATATATCATGTAAGGTCGTATTTTACTTAAATAAATGGAATAATAAAGCAGGGTCACCGAGTTCGTTTGGGAGAAAACGACCACTTATTTCTCTGAACAGCTAAGCATTCATAGAAAACCTATCAAGTTCTGAACGCGCGCGCGCTCATGCGCGCACTAAACACGCAAAAAATGTTGTGCAGAAAGGATGCGCAATGTAATTGAATGGAATCACCTTAAGTCCAAAACACTAAACCTATCAAAACTGATGGAAAATACCCCTTATTAAAAAATGCCGGGGCCCCGAATAAATGCGGCTTCAAATAAATGCCGGGTCTATGAGGTCTAGTTTTAAATAAACACCCCTGGCATTTAATCGAGAAAATACTGTATCTCCTTTTGTGGTTCAAAGTCTAGGTTCACGATGGAATCTTATAAATACTATGGCCATATTTATCACAGCTGGAGCTCAATATTATGACCTCAGCATCAAATTCAGTTTTAGAACTTTCAAAATGGAGGGAATCGCAACAAAACCTCATACATTCAGTGGATCAAATGTGTTACAGTTTCAGCTACATTGAAGTGCCATCAGCTAAAGTCAAAAAAAAGAATAAGTTTTTATGTTTGGAATAAAGCATGTATGTGGTGCTTGGAGGTGTATCTTCACAATACTGCAAGCTCAAAAAGATACCCCTTTCAGGCAGAACCACCCTGTGTAGCCCACTGTGGGAGTACACCTGGGATGAGGTGTTTGCTGTTCTGTTAACGTTGTTTCTGATGACAATAGACTGCAAGCAGTCTTGCTCTTCCTTTGTGGATTGTAAACTGAAGTACTTTAAATTAATGCAGCAACCAAAAATTTAAGCTGAAACCAAGGCAAGCAAAGGCAGACTGCCAGTGCAGTTATATGTCAAATAACAGTATAGCGGGTTTCGATTCTCAAATAAAGAAAGGATTTACGAAGGCAGAGACGTACTGATTCCAAGCACTCATCTTAAATTTAACTGGGAATCTTTATTGATATTCTTGTAGAGCACTTGAAAACGTAAGAACTGAAAAGTCAATTTGCGAAATAAAATACAATTACAAACGATTCGAAAACTGCACATTACATGTGTTATTATGCAATCACTCGTGTACAAAGCGTGCGAAAGTACTATTCCATCATTGAATTAAATCAAACGAAAACCGCAATAACAAACTAATTGTTGTATTCTGAAAGCATGCAAATTATAATAGTGAATTCGTACCTCTTTTCTCCGATATTTTCCTTATTTATCTTCTTGATGAAATCTCTTTAAGCTTATAATGATCTTGAAATTCTTCCGCGTCCGTGAACATGTACAATTATGATGTCTCTTATTTCACTGTCCTAAAAACTAACTTGACTTGAAACGGAAATTGTGTAACAATCGGTAATAGAAATCATAGTTAATCATTACATGGCTCCTCTATATTGTAGTCACAATTTACTCAAATAACAAAACGAAAATTAATGTCTTTGTATACTACTTTCTCTTAGTGTCACTTAATCACTTGTGTGGCTCTTCGATGGGGATTCCCCGGTCCTCGTCTACGTCGGCCGGGAGAAGTAGAATTAACTTCTGAATAGGTCTTTCAAGGAACGCAAATGCTCTTGTCCTTCTCCCCTTGTTGTCTAAGGAATCATCAGCTACTGCAATGGAAACTTTCCTTACAAGGCCATCGTCATCCGGGTAGGTCTGATCTACACGGGCCAGTTTCCAAAGGTTCCTGGGTGAGTTGTCGTCCTTCAGGATGACGACATCGTCTACTTGGAGGTTTCTGTGGCGGGTCGTCCACTTCTGGCGGCTCTGTAAGGATTGCAGGAAGCTCTTTCGCCATCTTTGCCGAAACTCGTTAGCTAGGTGTTGCACCCGACGCAAGCGTTTTCTCGAGTAGAGATCGGCCCGCTGGAACACTCCAGGAGGTGGCAGTACCACTTGGGACTTCTGTGTCAACAGGTGATTTGGCGTTAGTACATCGGGTGTCTCCTTACAAGTGGTTTCGTCAGTGCTAAGCGGTCGACTATTGACCATAGACTCGGCTTCTATCATAAGGGTCTGAAGTGACTCGTCATCCAGTTGTCTTCCATGGTCGTGCAGGAGAGCACTAAGCACACTTCTTACGGTACGGATTTGTCTCTCCCAGGCGCCGCCCATATGGCTCGCAGAGGGGACGTTCATCTTAAATACGATCCAATCGCAAGAAGTCTTTGCCATCTCTTTCGTCAGCGTGTCTTGGTTCACCTCTTAAAATGCTGCCTTGAGTTCGTTACTCGCGCCGACGAAGTTTGTTCCCTGATCTGACCTCAGCTGTCTCACAGGACCACGGCGTCCAATAAAACGGCGGTAGGCACTAAAGAAGGAGTCCGTTGTCAGTGATGCTGCCGTCTCAAGATGAACTGCACGCGACGACATACATGTGAACAGGACTCCGTATCACTTGAGTTCTCGACGACCTTCTTTTATGTAGAACGGCCCAAAATAGTCAACAGCACTGTAAGTAAATGGTGGGTTTTCTCCAAGACGATCTGCAGGCAGATAGGTCATCTTTTGGCCCTGGGGGGCTCCTCGATATCTTCGGTACTTGACGCATTTGGAGATGTAATGCCCTACTGCTGAGTTTCCACAAATGATCAATACACCCGATGATCGAATACTCGCGTGTGTGATGCCACGGCCTTGGTGATGAATCTTAGCGTGGTGGTGGCGTATCACCAGCTCTGTAACGTACCCTTTCTTTGGAAGTATCAGCGGGTGTTTTTCTTGGACAGGCAGATCGGCATGTCTTATTCGGCCGCCGACACGGAGGATACCATCTTGGTCCATAAAGGGATCTAGACGTCGGATTGGACTCATTTTCTTCATAGGTCCCCTCTTGAAGGCTGCATTTCTCTCTTCTTGGTTTGATCTGACGTCTCGAAGGTACCCAAGCTCTTGTTGGAAGGCTTCTTTCTGGATTGCTTTGATTATTTCGATTTCTGCTAGGCGTAGCTCTTCGACGCTGACTGGTTCGAGATCCGCTGCACCTTTCTGTCCCGCGGTGTCTTGCTCACGGTGCTCTCTTGTTCTCCTTTACCTTTCTTAAATCTTCTTTGTAAGCGAAGGCAGAGTGCAACAGCTCTCTTGGCCTGATGCCAATCGGAAAAGTGCTGTAGACGGTCCAGAAGACTTGCGAATGGTTTCGTCTTGATGGCAAAGGAAGTAATCTTGACCTCTGGATCGTTTTCTGAGATTGTTGCTGCTTCGTCAGTAGTTTGATCGTCACGGGGTTTCCATAAGAAGTCTGGCCCACTCCACCACCTGGGACTGTTCACCAATTCTTCAGCAGTTAAGCCTCGAGAAGCTTCATCTGCAGGGTTTTCTTTTGTGTCCACTCTTCTCCTTTGATTTGGTTCAGAGTACTCACGAATGGACTGGACTCGATTTGCAACGAAAGTGTGAAATCGTCTTGAATCGTTGGATACGTATCCTCGGACAACCTCGCTGTCCGTCCAGAAGACTTCAGGGATGTCACCAAACTTTAACTCTTTCTTGAGAAAGGAGCTGATCTTAACGGATAACAGGACTCTGGATTTAGCCATTGCCAACGCACAGTGTATCTTGCCTTGATGGTTTTAACCAGACATTGCCACTTAAAAGTGGCAATGTCTGTAAGAGCGGTCCACTGCATTTCGGGTCAGAAAAAAATTTTCCCTCAAACTTTGCCCAGGAAACCATCTTAGGTCACAAGTAAAGGAAACCAGTTTCGTTTTGGAAAATACGCTAAAATAATTGTTTTTGGAGCCCACAGCAGTAAGAGCGGCAAAAGGCGTAAATTAGCGCCTGGCCAGACACGAAAATTGCACAAGTTAGCGACCTCACTGCTCAAAAACCACAACACGCAGCAAAAAGGTGTTATTATTTTTTAGTTAAGAGGTCCTTCAAGGGTGTAAAGCGTATGTTAAATTTAATTTGTGTTGAACTGGAAGCTCGTGATAATTGATATATTAACACACATCTGAGCGCCTTCTGAAAACTCGCAAAAGTACCCTGTCTTCGTCGGCGTTTATTTCCCGAGTCCAAACCGAGTCGCTCTAAATTCCTATCGAAGTGCGTTAATGAGATGTCAGGGAGTACAGAAATATAAAAATACCTTGCACTTTTTATCTTCCTTTACCAGTGACTTCGAACTTTTGGTGATTTTTGCGAATATGACACATGCATTATGCAAATTAGGTTGTTGAGCAAATTCGGATCGTGTGAACTAAATAGCTTCTAGATTTTAAGATTTCTCCATTTCAAGTCATAAATACAGAAAAGCATACACAACTAGAAGTTTCGAACTGTTCAAATGGATGAAATAAGCGAATTAAATTACTGAGTCCTGATCTTTGGATGCTAATCCGGAGAATTGCGTGACTCGCATTATGCAAATTAGGTTCTCTGCTAAACTTGGCCCGTTCCGGTAACCGTTGCAAAAAACCTTTCTAACTGTTTGGACCCCACTTTTGTTTTAACTGAAAATTAAACAAGTGTTAAGACTACATGCACTGTACGTAGAAAACGTTGACGATGAATTCCGCAAGTTACAGTTACTGTACTGACTTCTATTCATGTGTCATTTGTATAACTCTGTTTGCAATGAAATGGACAGCTTGTTACAGTTATTCTGTTCTGGTGGATAAAAATGAATCTCTACTTTTTTGTAGTCGGGTCTTGATTTTTTATGTCTTCGTTTTGCTCTTTTGATCTTCCTTTTCCACAGCGCCTTCGAACTGTTGGTGCTTTTGTCCCAGGGGGAGGGACGCTTGGCCGACTGAGGGTTTGAGGGCCTGGCTGTATAGGACAAAAAAGCCCTAAAATACCTACTCTTTGTAGGACAGCACCCTCTATTTTAGGTCCCTGTTTAGAGCAAATGATTATTATACCAACTCCCTTGTTTTACACAATTTAAAGTGTTTCAAAGACCAACAAACGTCCCCGATCTAGGATACCTTAATACTGTGTAAGCCATATTTAATGACGACAATCGGTTCTGACCATACCCTGTTTACGACACGTTGATACCCTATTTAGGACAGACTCGGTTAAATTTTTGTACCCTGTTTAGGACAGAGAGACCAAAAACCATACCCTGTCCAGCGGCACGTCCCCGTATAGGCAATATAGGGGAGTAAACCCCGCCCCGGGCTTTTGTTCCGGGGCTTTTGTTAAGCGCTTTATTTTGTTTATGCAAAATTGAGACAAGCAAGATTGTTTGCGTGTCAAAGACCGCGGATTATACGCTGCCGATGTTTGGATGCTTTGAGGCAAAATGTGACGAAAATTATGCCAACTGGATTTTTTGCCAAATAAGAGACGTGTAACTTTTTGGATCTCTCTTTCATCGATGCCGGTTTGATTTGAAACGGCTAAAGCCGTGTCTTCATGGGTTCCTTTTTCAGGGATAGTCACCTGGTCACAGATGCCCGTTTTTTAAAACAGTGCTCTGGTTCCTTTTCTTCAGTTCAATCAAAAGAATTGGATATCATTGTATCAGTTTTGATATAAAAAAGCTTCAACAACGAAAAGAAAAAAGCCTAATTCTGCATCACTCTGCATCGCGTGTTTTGATTTCATGTCCACATTCAATTAAGACCTACCTCTTAAAGAACTGAAGGCTTCTTGGAACCTCGCTGACTTCGAGTGGAAGCGCCTCACAGACGACGGTAAATCGCTTAACTTTCGAGCTACTTTCGCACTCTGGTGAAGGTGTCTTTTGATAGGCCATTTTCGAATTGTCTTAAGCCTCTCTATCAAAGCGAGGCTAGGTGCACATCTTTAATATTTAAACAAAAATGGTCTTATTCACACGTGAATGAAAACTAATTTTCATATGAAAGGTTGTGCACTTAGCCTCGCTTTGAAAGGGAGGCTTAAAGCAATTATGGTCAACCTAAATGTGTTCTACAAGATTTACAACGTGTCTTGAACTGTCCAGCAAGACTCGTTTATTCAACAAGTCAATTTGAACATGTAACACCTTTGCTTTTAAATCTTCACTGGCTTCCTGTTGAACAAAGGATTATTTTCAAGATCGCCCTGGTTACATTCAAAGCTCTTCATGACGCTGCTCCCAGTTACATCACGGAACTTCTAAGGCCTTAAAAGCCTAGCATGCGGGATACTGAGATCATCTAGTCATAATCTCCTTGGTTTCCCAGATTTAATCTGAAAACGTCTGGCGGTCGTTCCTTTGCAGTTGCCGCACCGACCATATGGAACAACCTTCCCTTAGAATTAAGAAAATGTGTATCTCTTTCGACTTTTTAAGACTAAACTTAAGACTTGGCTGTTTAAAGAAGCTTTTGGATAGGACTTCTGATTTATTTATCGTTGTGATCAATGTTAGTTCATTTTAATTTGTTTATTTGTTGTTTTTTAAGATTATTTGTAGATTAACGTAATGACAACTTTGTAAAGTGCCATTGGACCATTGGGAAATGGCGCTCTAGAAATTTATTATTATAATTGTTATTATTGTTATTATTATTATTATTATTATTATTATTATTATTATTAATAATGGTTATTATCATGGTTATTATGGCGGAACGAAGGCAGCTCAAACCGAAAAAGACATGGACACAGCAGATGAAAGAGGATTTGTTGTGTTGCAAGCGCGAGGCCATTGCTATGACAAAATCAGAACAGCCGCCGCTTGAGAGAAATGGGAGGAAGAAAGGCTACATTAAGATCATGAGAGAGTTATGGGATGCTAAAGGATATGAGGAATATGGATTCTCAAATCAAAACTTGCGTGATCAAGCTGCAAGGCTTGAATCAGAGCTCAGAAAACCACAAGGAGAGTGTTCACAGAACGCTACAGGAGATGAGCAGACGGGGAATAGTGCCGAATCTATATCCAGTGCAGATAATATATCTAGAAATGTTCAAGCGGTTAGAATAGATTCAGGGAGCTTTAATGCAGAGTTTGTAAACAGCGATATATATAATATTCAAGACGCAGAGAGCTGTAGTTATGCTAATTCTACTCAAGCAACACTGACCATAGATTTGCATATGACATGTCGTGGCAGTGAAATCCCAGGAGTAACAGGGCAGACAGAGTGGAAAGAAGACAATCTGTGCGTAGACAACGCAGGCAAGAACAATGCTGTCCTAGATAATGTAAGTGAAAACGACAACAACAGAGAAAATGAATGCAAGCCGGGATGCCTTCCAGCGTATGATACCGTCCATAAACCGTCTACGATCAACTGGGGAAAGAGAAGTGACGGAACTGCAATTATTATATCGGCGTCAAACATAGTCGACGCTTACAACGAGATTGTCACTTGGAGAAAGAATGCTTTTCTTGTACCATACGGGAAAATAGGGCGTGACTTTATTGATCAAGTGACGCTGCACATTAATAACTGGAATAATGGTTCAGATGAGCAACATGTCTCGCTGAAGGCTGCTTTTGTTCTTCTCGCCGTGGGCCTTCAAAAACCAGGTCCCAAGTCTAAGGCAAAAGATCACGCGGATGCATTGTCTAAGCGCCTTGTCCTCTGGAAAGAGGGTGAAATTCATAAACTGCTACGTGAAGGAAGAATTATTCAAGGTCGCATCGGAAAGTCGAAAATGTCAGACCCGCCCGATAAATCTAAAGTATTTGCAAAGCTTGTTCTCGAGGGCCAGATCAATGCAGCGTTGCGTTTTGTGAGTGAGACATCCAGTGGTGGCGTGCTAGGTTTGACTGATGACGTCATGGCGCAACTCAAAGAAAAACATCCAGATCCAAAACCAGCAAAATTAGGCTCCCTGCTCTTTGGGCCAATTGATGATGCCATACCAGAGTCGCTGTATTCAGAGATAAACGGTGAAATGGTTAGACAAGCCGCGCTGCGAACCAAAGGATCGGGGGGTCCATCCGGAATCGATGCGAACGGTTTTCGAAGAATGATGGCTAGCAAGTCCTTCAAACAATCATCTTCTAAATTATGCGATGCGATAGCCACTATGACCAAGATTCTGTGCACACATTTTATTGATCCAAGTACCATAGAAGCAGTAGTGGCAAGCCGTTTGATTCCCCTTGATAAAGGTGAAGGTGAAGTCAGGCCAATAGGTGTGGGCGAAGTGCTCCGGCGGATCATGGGAAAGTGTGTCATGAACGTTGCCAAGAATGATGTTGTAGGGGTTAGCGGGTCTCTTCAGCTATGCGCGGGACAGAAATCTGGGAGTGAAGCCGCCATACATGCAATGCATACTATATTCGAGAGTGACGAAACCGACGCGGTGCTGTTAATCGATGCGTCTAATGCATTCAACTCACTAAACCGAGCGGCGGCACTGCATAATGTCCGGGTCCTATGTCCGATCATCGCGGTCTATGCAATCAACACCTATAGACTCTCGTCACGCCTGTTTATCACCGGAGGCCAGGAAATCCCCTCAGCTGAAGGAACAACACAGGGTGACCCGCTCGCAATGGGACTATACGCCTTAAGTATGCAACCTCTAATTACTGGTCTCCAGGGAGCATGTGAGATCAAGCAGTGCTGGTTTGCAGATGATGCCAGCGGAGCTGGCTCTGTTTCGGATATCAAGAAGTGGTGGGACACCTTGAGTACGATCGGCCCGGATTTTGGTTACTTCCCAAAAGCCAAGAAATGCTGGGTTATCACCAAGCCAGACAAGGAGGATCTCGTGAAGGAGGCGTTCAAGGAAACAGCTGTGAATGTAACAACACAAGGGCAGAAACATCTTGGAGCTGCGATAGGCTCACGAGAATATGTGGAGGACTATGTGAGTGATAAGGTGTCCAACTGGATCAGTGAAGTAACGAGATTAGCCAAGTTTGCTGCGGTTCAGCCCCAAGCGTGCTATGCAGCATACACGTTTGGCCTAAAACATCGATGGACGTATTTCATCAGAACCATTCCAGATATTCAAGATCTGCTTGAGCCGTTAGAGAACGCTATATCACGTATACTTATCCCTGCTCTTACAGATCGGCAGTGTAGCCAGTTGGACAGGGAAATACTATCGTTACCAGTACGCTTGGGAGGACTGGGTCTGGGGAACCCGTGTGACGATGCACAGCGTGAGTACGTGTCATCAGTCAAAGTAACCACGCCTCTCGTTGCACAGATTGTGTCCCAGGCACATCAGTTGCCAGATCCCTCCCTGATAACATCAGCACAGCAAGAGGTAAGAGAAAAGAGAGCAAAGGATAATGAAAACAAGGTCAATGGAATAAAGGAGGTCGCATCTCAGAAGACTCAACGCGCACTAGAATTGGCTGCCGAAAAAGGATCGTCCACGTGGCTAACAGTACTGCCTCTTAAAGAGTTAGGATTTAATCTTAACAAAAGGCAATTTAAGGACGGAGTCAAACTACGTTATGACTGGCCAATCGACGATATTCCATCCAGCTGTGTGTGCGGGGAACTGTTTGATGTTGACCACGCCATGATATGTAAGAGAGGGGGGTTTGTCATTCAGAGGCATAACGAACTGAGGGATCTGGAAGCGGAGTTGATAAATTTGGTTTGTAGCGATGTCGTTACTGAACCAGTGCTGCAAGATGTATCAGGTGAGCAGTTGACAAGAGGGTCGAACACAGCGAGAGATGCCAGACTGGATATACATGCACGCGGATTTTGGGAGCCTCAGCAATCAGCCTTTTTCGACGTCAGGGTTTGTCACCCAAATGCTGAAAGCTATAGGGACCTGGAACCGCAACAAATTTATCGGATACATGAGAACGAGAAGAAGCGGCAGTACGCAAGCAGAGTTGTTGATATTGAGCAAGGATCTTTCACACCGCTGGTATTTACAACCACGGGTGGAATGGGGAAAGAATGCCGGATGTTTCATAGCCGCCTAGCCGAGCTAATCGCTATCAAGAAAGGAGAAGATTACGCCAAGACAATCTCCTGGATTCGTGCAAGAACTTCCTTTGCTCTCTTGAGATCAGCGCTAATCTGCCTTCGTGGATCACGAACAGTTAAGAGGGTCTCATGGGACTTAAAGAACTCTGACATTGAAATTGAAGCAACCGAGGGAGCCATTAGATAGGGACTTTGATTGATTTTATTATTTATTCCGAGTTTCACGAATGAGCGCCACTAGGATATATATACTTTTAACTATTAGAATATTTTATTACCTTTTCATAAATCATTAGTATTTTTAACCTACTGATTGATTTGTAATGCAGATTATCATTACTATCAACAATAAGAAGAAGAATTAAGAATTAAGAAAAGAGTTTTACTTCTTAAAAATTTTTTAAACTAATAATTGATTGTAATTTCTTAGCATCTTATTCTTATCTGTCCATTGTATTTTCACTATGACTATCAATAAAGGTATTATTATTATAAAAAAAAAAAAAAAAATTATTATTATTATTATTATTATCATTATTAGTTGGGAAATGGCCAATTTCACTTCTCGCTTACAGGTCTGATTAAATTCTCGACTTAAACAAAGAACTACCCCTATGTTCCTTTGAACACTGAGTTCACTTGAAGCATAGTCACTTCTTTTGAATTATTAGACACGAGCACAATCTCAGTTTAGCGATCATGTCGTGGGGCGGGGGGGGGGAGGGGAGGGGGAAAGCCTAGCTACGACCTTTGTACTTCCGGGGCTTTTCCCGCCCACAGGGCTTCGCCGAGCGAAGAATGGTACTGGCTTTTGTACAAACCCTCTTCACTGGCTTGCTGTTGACGTACCAAGGTGGAAAATTATCTGACAGGCATTTACTAATTTCAATGTTGGACGTTACTATTTAACTGGGAAACAATAGTTTCTAGTAATTTTTGGCCACCTCAGGCATCAGCCTGAAAATATCATAAAAGCTTATAATTGTTACAGCCTGCCTGAGCCTCATTGTTGCTAATTTTCCTCTCTTATGTGTCTCATTATACATTAAATGCAATACTTGTAAATGCAATAAAATTGATTGAGAGAACAAAACGAACCAGAGCACTGTTTCATATTATAAAAGGCCATCTAACCAACCCTGGAAAAGGAACCCACCAAGACGTAGCTTTAGCCGTTTCAAATCAAACAAAAACTTTCAAGTTTCTTATAATCTGATTAAACGTTTAGCAGAAGATTTAGTTTGCATAATTCTCGTCACATTTTGCCCCAAAGCATCCAAACATCGGCACTTTATAATTCGCGGTCTTTTTATTGAGTTTGCTCCACTGACGCGAACAACCTAGTTTGCATAAACAAAACAAAGCGCTTGACAAAGGTCCCGGGATAAAAGCACCAAACGTTCGAAGGCGTTGTGGAAAAGGAAGATCAAAGAGCAAATTGCAGGAATAAAAAACCAAAACCCGACTACAAAAAAGTAGAGATTCATTAATTGTTACAAGTTGTCCATTTCATTGGAAACAGAGTTATTCAAATGACACATGAATAGAAGTCAGTGCTTTAACTAGCTGAATTCGTCGTCAACGTTTTCTACCTACAGTGCATGTAGTCTTAACATTTCTTTAATATTCAATTAAAACAAAAGTGGGGTCCAAACAGTTAGAAAGGTTTTTTGCAACGGTTACCGGAACGGACCGAGTTTAGCAGACAACCTGATTTGCATGATGCGAGACACGCAATTCTCCGGATTAGCATCCAAAGATCAGGACTCAGTAATTCGCTTATTTCATCCATTTGAACAGTTTGAAACTTCTATTTGTGTACGTTTTTCTGTATTTATGACTTGAAATGGAGAAATCTTAAAATCTAGAAGCTATTTAGTTCACACGATCCGAATTTGCTCAACAACCTAATTTGCATAATGCATGTGTCATATTCGCAAAAATCACCAAAAGTTCGAAGTCACTGTGGTAAAAGGAAGATAAAAAGTGCAAGGTATTTTTATATTTCTGTACTCCCTGACATCTCGTTAACGCACTTCGATAGGAATTTAGAGCGACTCGGTCTGGACTCATGAAATAAAGGCCGACGAAGACAGGGTACTTTTGCGAAATTTCCGAGCTTCCACTTGAACACAAATTAAATTTAACATACGCTTTACACCTCTTAACTTAGAAATAATACCACTTTTTTGCTGCGCGTTGTGGTTTTTGAGCAGTGAGGTCGCTAACTTATGCAATTTTCGTGTCTGGCCAGGCGCTAATTTACACCTTTTGCCGCTCTTACTGTTGTGGGCTCTAAAAAATTATTTTATCGTATTTCCCAAAACGAAACTCGTTCCATTTACTCGTGACCCAAGATGGTTTCCTGGGCAAAGTTTGAGGGAAAACTTTTTTCTGACCCGAAATGCAGTGGACCGCTCTTACAGACATTGCCACTTAATCATTCTCAGGTAGGAGCATTGACCGTATCCAGAGGTACTTGCATCTGAGAAGTTGTGCAATTCGACTGACTTAACGTCTCCAAAATCGACGGGCTTATAACAGCGCGGTATCTTTAGTCTTGCAAGGGTTCCAAGGTCTTCTCTCCATTTCACCCACTGCATTCGTACGGGATCAGGTATTGGATCATCCCAATGTGCGCTGTCCTTGCAAATTCCTTGGAGAATTCTCTTGCCTTGGAGTAGAAATGGTGATATTAGACCAAGGGGGTCGTAAACCGAGCTGACAGTGGATAGGATTCCGCGTCTGGTTAGAGGTCGGTCCTTAAGCTCTGCTCTGAAGTGCAATTCATCCGACTCCACGAACCACTGTACTCCCAAGGCTCGTTCGATGGGTAAGAGGTCCTTGGTCATATCCAGTTCCTTTATTTCTTTGGCGCGTTCTTCCACTGGAATGGCTTCTATTACCTCTCTTCGGTTTGAGATAAATTTGTGCAAGTTGAAACCCCCTTTCTTGCAAAGGGTCTTGGTGTTTTCTATAAGGGCGATGGCTTGTTCCACTGACGGTACGGACTTCAGCCCGTCATCTACGTAGAAGTCATGACGTACAAATTCTGCATCATCATTACCACATTCCTCTTCAAAGTCATCTGCTGTCGTCTTTAACGCAAAGTTGGCGCATCCAGGGGAGGACACCGCCCCAAACAGATGTACAGTCATACGATATTCGACCAGCGACCTTTCGATATCGCCTTGCTCCCACCATAAGAACCTCAAAAGGTTTCTATGCTCATCGTTTACGTTCACCTGATGGAACATTCCTTCGATATCGCAGATAAATGCCACAGGCTCCTCCCGGAATCGGCATAGCACTCCCGTCAGACTGTTCGTATGGTCCGGTCCTTGCAATAGATGTTTCTTCAGGGACTCTCCTTTGAACTCAGCACTTGCATCAAAAACAACTCTTATTTTGCCTGGCTTCTTTGGGTGATAAACACCATGATGGGGAATGTACCATATGCGACCATTATCAAGAGACAGTTCTTCTGACGGAACGCGTTCTGCATAACCCTTCTCGATGATTTCACTCATGAAGCCTTGGTAATCTTTCCGATGTGTCGAGTCGTGCTCACGTCTTCCCTTCAGTTTCTTGATTCTACTAAGGGCCAGCTCTTTATTGTTAGGAAGCATCATTCTTTCATCTCTTAGTGGAAGTGGTAACTCGTAGTGTCCATCGTCTCTGCGATGAATCCCTTCTTTGGCTTTCTTGATGAACTTCCTATCGTCATGGGAAAGGGCTCGGCCATCCTTGTTTGCTTCGTGAAAGTCCGTCTCGAACATTTTCATCACTTCAACAGACTGAAATATCTCCTTTACCTTTGTCTTGAGGGCGAAGTGACACATCCTTTTCCCGTTGCTAGGATTAAATTCCAGAGAGGCAATACGGTAACAGGAACAATGACCGTCATCTTCTTCGTTCCTGATTGGGTTAACCACGCCGATGACACCCCATCCAAGCGCAGTCTTCTTTGCATATGGATCATCTTCCCTTCCAGGTATCACCTCTGTCGGTTTGATGGCTCGCGTGCAGTTCGCTCCCATGAGCAGTCCAATCTCAATACCTTCTCTGTAAGGCATAAGCTGATCTGCGATAGAAACGAGGTGTGGCCAGTTGCGTGCTGTTTCTGGTCTTGGGATTTGCCCTCGCTTGGCTGGAATATCTTCTCGCGAGTATGCTCCTGGCAGGCGAATGCTGGTGGCTTCATTGAGGCCTTGTACAGTTAAGCCGTCTATCTTCTCACACGTAATAACTTCCTCCGCAAGGATCGTTGACAACTTAAGCTGGACTTGAGGACCATTTAGTTTCAGTCTCTCCAGAACTGATTCTTTAATGAAGCAAGCATCTGATTGGTCGTCCAGAAGCGCATAGACAAGTTCCTTTTCTTGAGAGCCTTGCTCATGACGAAGCCACACCGGTACGATAAGGGAGTGTGAATAGCATTCGGCGTGATTCTTTGAATGGGAGGCCTCTACCCGGTGAGAGGTCACCACAGGAACTGTTCCGCTTGTGTTTTGCTTATCTTTAATGAAGGTATCATCGTGTAGTAGGGTTGGATGAGGACCACTGTACGAGGCACAGTCCTTTCGTTGACGACAGTCTTTACGAAGGTGACCCCATTTCAAGCATCCGTGACAGAGACCTCTTGCGCGTATGAATTGCATTCTTTCTGGGAGCGATAGCCTTGTAAACTCCTTGCTTTCGTCAATAAAGTGGGGGCCTTTACAGAACGAGCACGATTCTCTCTTTGGCTTGTCTTCTTTCCTGTTTCTTTCTATGTCTTGCTTAACCTCGTTTGCATCTGTACCAAAGCAGTTTCTTCGTCTCAGAATTTTGTTACCCTTGAGTGTTCTGTCTACGTCTTCTTTCTTGTTCTCTTCTTCTCTCAGTGCTTTGCTAGAGATGACAGGATTG
The DNA here is from genome assembly GCA_964030785.1 of Siderastrea siderea. Lineage (NCBI taxonomy): Eukaryota > Metazoa > Cnidaria > Anthozoa > Scleractinia > Rhizangiidae > Siderastrea > Siderastrea siderea. The sequence goes on from OZ034966.1 coordinate 19,945,016, forward strand.
CACGTGGCTGCACTGCCGTGTTGTGGACTTGAATCATCACTTCGGTCCTGTTCTTTGTTCAGCCATCGATCTACCTCACGGCTCCATCGATCTATCAGGTGTCGGGGTAGCTTCTTTGCCATTTTATGATTTTCATCGGGGTCGTCAAGAATCTCTAGGTAATGGATTTCCTTTGCAGCGGTTTGGCAGTGGAGAACAAAGTCAGAATATTTCCGCAGCGTTGCCCCATCGTTTGGTTGGATCCTAGGCCATTCGTCGATTTTCTTCCTGTAGGCGTCCGCAATCAAAAAGGGGTTTCCGAATCTGTCAGATAGGACCTTCTTCGCATCTGAATACGCTTCAGACGTCTCTAAGGATAAAAATCCATTGATCGCTTCTCTGGCCGCGCCTGCCGTATATTTTTCAGGGTAGAAGAGTCTTCGTGCAGCCTTATGCGTCTAGTCTTCTATGATTGTCTTGGAAGATTTCACCCAAAAGGGGTAATGCAGTAGGTCACCGCTGAAAATCTCCGGCTCCGGTGTCCTAGCAGATTTGGACCCCCCCCAAATTTGGACCCCCGGTCCAAATTCGCTAGCGGATTTGGACCCCCCGGTCCAAATCCGCTAGCGAATATGGACCCCCGGGGGACCCAATCCGCTAGCAGATTTGGACCCCCTTCGCGGATTTGGACCCCCTATGTAATTGTAAAGACCCACGCTGTTATTCGCATAATTTCACTTTTCAATCTTGGCGAAGAAACGTTTCGTTTGGCTTTCAAAATACTGCAAACCTATTCATAAATAGAGGTAGAGTCAGACTTTAGATCAAGTAAAGTGACCATTCGTTTTAGGCACACAGCCAGACCTCTAAACGTTGCAGTTAAAGCCCGCGCTATGGTATTTCTTACAGGAGATACGATTTTAAAATCTTGTTTTCTTTCGTACGTGCTGTTATTATTTTTCCAGGATACTGAATTCAACATAGTTTGAACGGGCGGTTTAACAAAGGAGGTGCTACTTTTTAAAGTAGCACCTCTTGGTTGGAAAACGCATTTTGCGCCCTGCAAAAAAGGTTTGCTTCACTACACACAATACCATTTTCTCATTTGGTCATGTAAATATAGCTTTTTTAAAACTTGCTTTGATTCAGTTATAGTAGAAAGTACTCTAAGTCATGTTTTTTTAAACTTGAGATTGTAAACTCGCTTTTAATCAGTTATGGTAGAAAATATTGTTAGTTATCGTCAGGAAAGTTTAGTTTTTAAAATTTATCAATACAAACTAGCGTTGTAGGTTCTCTTTTACCCTAGGTATTAAAGATTATTTGAAAAGAAAAAACTGCCTCAATATTTTTATTTTGCCTCGTTAACAGCTCCAAATACAATTTTGCCAGTTTTACTCAATAGAACGCTTGTTTTCAAGGGGGTCCAAATCCGCGAGAGGGCGTCCATATCCGCTAGCGGATTTGTACCGGGGGGTCCAAATCCGCTAGCGGATCTGGACCGGGGGGTCCAAATCCGCGGGGGGGGGGGTCAAAATTCGCTGTGACACCGGCAAAGGGAGTGTGAATCTTGCAAACGTCGTTGGGACAACAGATCGGCTAGTCGTTCTAGAGCACCTTCACTTGAGGGTTTTGAGGGACTGAAATCACTATTTCCGTTACGAACAGTAGCCTTCTTAAGAGGATCGACGGTTTCTGATTGAGAGGAGAAAGGAAGTCTTGAAGACTCGGACTTTGGCGTAGATGTGCCCACATATCCTGGGACGAGAGGTTTGGGTGTTAACGGATACGGCGAAAACGAATTTCTGGTTCGTAGACCGCTGACCTTCTTTAGCATGAGCGCTGTCCGCTGGCTCTGTGTCAGGTTTTCCTTTCGTTTCTCTTGGTTCTTCAACAGGAGGTTCGAGTAAGGATTCGACTTCTGTCAGTAGTGTTTGTTGGCTTCCCGCGGACACTGAGTCTGCTTGAGTCTTCAAGTAGCTCTGAAGAAGGTCATCCTTTTCTGTGACTTCCGGTAAAATATCTTCCAAGCGCATGCCAAATTCGTTCTCTTCGACCTTAATCACAGCATTCATTTCTACTTTGGCTACGGCAAGTTCCTTTTGCAGCTTTTGCAGCTTTAGTCTTTTAGTCTTTCTTCGTGCTCTTTTAACGCTGCCGTCCTCTCAGTTTCGGCTTCTGCGAATATTAATTCGGTCTTCAATTTTGCTACTTTAGCGGCCATGTCGGCCTTTCGATCTGAAGTTGACATCGAGGACGCTTTACTAGACCTCTGACTTCGTGATGTTCTAGCAGAGCGAGAAGAACGAAGGCTCCTGTCTTCTTGTTTTAGCTCAGAAATCCTTTGGTTTAATCTTCTTAGCGCGTCTGTGTGCTCGCGTTCCCAAGTTTCAAATTTCTGCGTTGCCACGTGTTTCGCATCAAAATTACCTTCGAGCGCTTCATCGAAACGTTCGTGAACTTCAACCAGGATTTCCATCTTCGTTTCAAGCAGAATTCTTTCGCTCTGTAGTAGCGATGCATTTTCGGAATCGACAAAAACATTTTCAATCTAATCATAACTATAACAAAATTCTCGAATCTGATTGGCTATCACCAGTCATGATTTGTATATGTAATAGGACTACATGCTGTCCAATTTAGAAATAATTATTTCTAAATTGGACAAGCATGTAGTCGTCTTACTTATTAATTATATAGCTAGTCAGTTAATCCAGCATTGTCAGCAAAACTATTATCCTTGAAGAAAGGCAGACTGAAATGTTGAGAATTTTTTATTTCCAAAATATTTAAAATGGAATGCCACAATCACATAGAATAACAATATAATGAAAAAGAGAATACTGTGAATTTCAAAGGTGTAAAATACGCTACGCGGTCGTCCGATTTTGTTAATCACTCATATGATTACAGACCGAAGTGGATTCCACTCAGTCCTATTACCATTATTTATTTATTTCTTTCTCCATGCTCTCTGTGCTGATGTGGTTTGATCTTTGAGTTACTGAATATGAAAGTCCTTGCCTTTTATAGCGGTCTGTTGTCTAGTTCTAATTTCACAGGTTTCTTCGAGATCGTCTTGGTTTACTACGTATCTTGGTATATTACGTATCTTAGCCTTATTCTTGCGGTCCTTTTTCTTCTCTTTAAAGAGTTCTTACTGTAGCGGGTTTCGATTCTTAAATAACCAAAGGATTTACGAAGGCAGAGACGTACTAATTCCAAGCACTCATCTTAAATTTAACTGGGAATCTTTATTGATATTCTTGTAGAGCACTTGAAAACGTAAGAACTGAAAAGTCAATTTGCGAAATAAAATACAATTACAAACGATTCGAAAACTGCACATTACAGGTGTTATTATGCAATCACTCGTGTACAAAGCGTACGCGAAAGTACTATTCCATCATTGAATTAAATCAAACGAAAACCGCAATAACAAACTAATTGTTGTATTCTGAAAGCATGCAAATTGTAATAGTGAATTTCGTACCTCTTTTCTCCGATATTTTCCTTATTTATCTTCTTGATGAAATCTCTTTAAGCTTATGATGATCTTGAAACTCTTTCGCTTCTATGTACATGTACAATTATGATGTCTCATATTTCACTGTCCTAAAAACTAACTTGACTTGAAACGGCAATTGTGTAACAATCGGTAATAGAAATCATAGTTAATCATCACAAACAGTTAAAATAATACAAACGAGTAAAACGTTGTGGAAAATGTTTCACATTGTTCAACATTCATTCAGCCCGAAAAAACAATTCCACCCAAAGCTACCACACTTAAGGCACCTTATGTACCCTTTAATTACACATACACTTGTACAAAGAAGTAACAAATATTTTTAAAAAATAGTGTATCCACTACCTAGTTTCAATTGGTAACTCTTTCCGAGGTGACTTAGCAAGTTAAGAAATTAATTTATTAGAAATGTATCTCTTGTGGAAAGAGGATAATAAGAGTGTCACTAAATAGATACCTGCTGAAAAGAGAACCTTAAAAGAGCATACTTGACTTAATACTTGTCAACAGACTGAGTGTAGATTTGTAAGGAGGGGACATTTTTATTCAGCAGGAAGTAGTTTTTAAAAGACTGAGAATTATTGTTATTGAATAATTGTTTTATTCACTGGAAATAAAACTATTAAGATCAAATAAAACTTGTGAATGAGAAGTTGAAATAAATCTGTGACTTGAGACAACTGGTTTGTTGATAGCAGAGCGTTGTTGAAGGCTTGCTTTGTACAGGATCACATTCACAGGGCTTAGTCATCTTAAAAATCTGGCAAACACTTATTATGACCAGAAATATGAAGTAGTACTGGACAGGTTCATGTTCCACTCCAAGTGTAATTGGATTGGCTTGCTTACTGGGTCATTGTGCCAACTGGATCCAACTACTCACCAAATGAATTGGCTGACACTAACTCGATCCAACTACTCACCAAATGAACTGGCTGACACCAACTCGATCCAACTACTCACCAAATGGATCCAACTACTCACCAAATGGATTGGCTCACCAACTGGATCCAACTGAACGGGCTCGACAACTAGATTCAACTGAATGGGCTTGCCAACTGGATCAGCTAACCACACAAAGACATGGTAGATTTTCTCTGCCACTAAATTTATGCAGTATAGTATAAGCATTTGTTTTTTGCAATTAAAATATTGCAAAAATTTGGTGTCAAAAATCTTTCATCAGAAGAAAAATTGAGCACTTTTATAAAATTCATGAAAATTGTAACTATCACCTTTCCAAAATTTCAAAACCATTGCAAAAATTTTCTGAATAAAAAGCAAAATCAAAGCTGATTGGGAATTTCGTAATACCCATCAGGTCAACTGTGTTGTGGTGTTAATGCTTTCTAGCCTTTTAGATGGATGTCCATTGACCAAGACCACAACATAAGGACACTGATTATTGTAGCTCTAAATCTACAACAGTGTAGGTTGTCACACAAAAAGCATCGTGTTATTTGCTTCATTTAATATCTAAACACAAGGTTTATTTCTCAAAAGTGCCTGAGTTTTTTCAGTTCATCAAAAGAACATTGCCTCTGGGTTTTTTTCTCTGATTTGCACTTTTTTCCATGCAGAACTCTTGCAATGCATTATGGATGTGTGGTCACCTCTCTGTTCCCCTTTCGTTTGCTTGACTTGGCACAAATCACTGAGCAAAAAAAAAAGTTCAGGCAGTTTTGAGCAAAAACATAAAAGGGCCTAAAATTCCACGTAAGACGGTTATGCCCTGCCCTTGCATTGTTTTTTGTTTCACGACACTCGACTGAAAAGCACTTTATGACGTCCTTCCCTACTGCCTTTATAGGGGAGAGCTTGAGTCATCCCCAGTCATCTTCATAACCTGTAGTTATTTGACAATTTTTATACGATAAATTCGTAATTTTGTTAATTTAGTTTAGCTGCACATGGGTTTATACCAGTCGGTACTATTGTATCAGCTGATCCATTCTACAGGGTAACTTAAGATGATGATGATGATGATGATGATGACGATGATGATGATGTAATGCACCTCGCGCGGCACAGGGACACCTCACGCTCCCGTGCTGAGCACATCGTGTAACACGAAGACGACTGTGGACAAGTCAGGGGGAGAGTACCTCCCTTTCAGAGGGGAGGGGTATTCACAACTTCCTTGTGGATGGAATGCTAGTTTTTCCTGCGGGTTCACTGGCACCCATTTGTAAAAACTCTGAACTGGGTTGAGAGAGAATGCACAGCACATAAATGTCAATTGTCTACGAACACAACACAGGAGCTGAGATGAGGGCTTTCACCGTATCTATCAATTCTCAAGACCAACATGCTTAACCCCTAGACTACTACACCCTCTATAGCACTTTATGAATCTAAAATGTCTTCTTTACAGCTATAACATCACATAGTCCACTTTGCTTGATACTTTCTTACAACCAGACTGGGAGAAGACTTTCAGGTCTTCTGGGAAATAAAGAAGCTCGTCAGCTACTCTGTTAAGGACTTGTTCCATAACAGGGTGTCCCTTCTGTTCCAAGTCTGCCTTAGCACACATCTTGATATGAGACCTCTCCAAAGGCATAAAAGGGATAAAATAATCTATGAGATTCTTCTCAATAAGTGATGAATGCCAGAATCCACCTTTGCTGTTAAATTCTCCAAGGTTAATAACCTTATCCATTTGCTTAATAGTGATGTCTTCTCTTTTCTTGCCTTCTTTCCAATGGCTCAGCACCGCATTGTTTATTAGATGTCCCCCCGTGTTGCTCAGAAAGATGAAGATACTTCTGCGGAAGTCGATTTTTCCAACGTCGGGGTAGTGGTCCAAATAAGGCTTCAGAACATCTATAAGCCCTAGTGGCATTTTATCCATTTCATCGAATATAAACAGCGACCGAGAGCACTTTGACACCGATCCTGCAACCAAATTGCGAAGTTGCCGTTTATAAAAATCCACCTCTGACTGGTGAGGGTAATCGTGAGTAGCAATAATTTGATGCACAAAGCTGCTGTCCATTCCCTTCCTAAAAATATGCTCCGCGAGTATTTTGCTGACAAAGTTCTTTCCCGATCCCGTCCAGCCGTTAAAAGAAAGCGCCAACGCTTTACTTGGCGATTTATTATTCAAATGTCCAACAACTGCCTTCAATACAGTGTTAGTGACCAAATGCTGTCCAAAAACACGTCTTCGGAGGGCTGACTGTAAACCTGTTATGTTCGGAGAAATCCATTTGTCCGTGCAACATTCTTCGAATGTACAGTACAGTTTAGGCCCAAAATAAGCCACGGAAGAAACAAGAGCACTTCCGATTACACTTTCAATGACAAAGGTGCTTGCTGGAGACAAACACAACGGTATCAACAACAAATGCAACAAAGTTTTCTCCATGTTTCCGTCAACTGCGAGGGAGCTTGCCCGGTAATTTTTTACGCGAAAAGGAGAATTCTAACAGCGATTTCTATTGGTCAAGATAATTCAATTGACCAATCAGACTCTTCGTAAGAACGGAAAACCAAATGAGCGGCTACCAAGCGGAACTTTCCTGGAAAAACGCGCGCTTTGTTGCTGTTTTTCCTTTTCCTCGAAAACGCTGAAACAGAGTGTAGTGTTTATGCATTTTCAACGTTTTTAAAAGCTTTATTGAACGGCTTAATGGCTACTAAACAATCTAAGAAAAAACCCGAAGATGGAAAACCCCCAGTGAAAAATGCCTCCGGTGATACAGACAACGCTGGGAGTGAAGAATCGAAAGACGAGCTGTCTTCCGCAGAGGAAGATCAAGCCATAAACCCTCCTAAAGCTACCGCAACGCCATCAGTTGGCAGTGAGGCAATTAGACGAAAGGGACCGACCCAGAAACCGGACGAACAACCTCAAGAAAAGGAGGAACCAGCTGAGGCAACGGAGGAATCAACTCACAGTTTGTTGCAAACCACAATTGGTGAAGCGGAACACAAGGAAGTTGAATTACAGGAGGAACAACCAGCTGGTTTTACGAGCATATGTACCTCGGTTGTAATCCTTCTTGTCCTTGCAGTTTTATGTATATTCGCGGCTATCTTAGTTGGTCCTCCCGAGCCCGAAATGAAGACTGACTTTGACTTTGTTAAAATATTTGAAAACAAAGTTTTGGAACTGCAATCTTCATTTACTAATCAGACAGATAGGTTCTGGAAGATTTTGAGAAATCGTGGACTGGCGCATCTCAGGAACACTAACCCCCCACAACCACTTGTGTTGTTACTGGCTGCACCGCCGCCAGCTCATGATGTGGTGGATTGCCTGGCCACAAAGCTCGCTGAAGTGTTAGATCCACGACACAAGAGAACTTTAGCCATGATTGACGGGACAGAGGAAAGGAGGATCCCAGGTGAAAAGGCGAAGAAGAAAATGGATAAACTGCTGATAGAGAAATTTAAGGCAGGTCACAGAGCGGCACTTGTCCATCACCTGGAGCTCCTCCCACCTCCATCACCATTGTTGTTTTACTCATACTGCGATGATCAGAATGCACCACATAAGCATGTAGCTATTATCTTCACTGTACACCTGCCCGCCGAGCCTGATTTGTCTTTGCCTCCCCACGAAGCAGAGGGAACAGTTGAAAGATACCTGTCAAAGCAAGTGTGGGCAACGGAGGACCAGGATGCAGTGGCTGCCCTTTTAAGCCGTGTTGCAGACACGGTAGCTCTCATGAATGGTGAATCCAGTGATTCAGTCAAGGCCTTTTGTTTTTAAAGAATTCAACTTGCACTCAGAAAAGGAGAACACAGATAAAAGAATACATTTGTCTTGACAAATGCAGTGGTCGGTGTTTGACTCTGACCAGTTCCTACGGCCAGTTTGCCATATTGTTGTCAGAGCTTGCTGGCCAAGGCTAGTGGTTCTAAAGTTGAGTTATTGTGAAGTTTAGTTTGACATGTTCCTCTTGTGAGGCATTATCAAATGATGGTGTTGTCAGAAGATCTAATTATTTCAGAGACTGTAGTGCAAGTATGATCAAGATTTGTTTGAATCAGCCAACGAATCATCCAGTGCAATTTCCTAATAATTGGCCAAGGCACTGATGTTGCTCTATGCATTGGTAGTGCAGCTGCCATATGTTAGCCAATATGGGGTTTTTTCCTTCTGTTGTAGATAACCTAGGAGACAAGAATTGTTGAAAACTGGTGCTGCATGCAGTTGGTAGGTTTTAATAATAAAGTTAACAAAGTGTTGAAATTGCCAAATGGCACTGAGAGGTAATCTCATCATACATTTCACAGGATACCAATGCAGCTCAACCAATTTCATCTGCTAATGGTTTTAGGTTACTAAATGTCCACAGCCTGCTGTTTTTACTAGCCTGCGTAGCAAGTGTTTCCGTAGCCTTTTCCATATGTCTGAAGCATTTTTTGCTTTTTTGTCATGCAAAACTTGGTATTTGCACGCTCACCCAGACAGCAAAAAAGTGCTTCAGACGTGCACAAAGGCCTATGGAAATGCTTGCTATGCAGGCCCTATTTTTTACTGGCCCAATTTTTTGCAGCACAAAAATGGTGTAACGTTACAACTGAGTGCATGATAAAACTTAAAAAAGTAGAACTTGTTTGGTGCAAGAATTTTTAGCCATCCCACTAAACAAGATTTTGGTCCCTTTTCCCTTTCCATATTTCTTTTGAGCAGCCACTGTTAGACAAGGCCATGTTTTTAGTACAATTTTGTAGTTAAGAAAAACACTAAGCAGCTTGTTGGCCACCAAAAATACAGTTGTGTGACTTTCTCAAAAAAAGAAAAAAAAAACTAGCCTGTGTGGCAGTCATTTTCTTATATTAATTCCACAAAAGCTTGAAAGCTTTCAAGCTGCACTTGGACTGTCATACAAGCACCCTAGTTAAGTGTTAGTGTTATGCTTTTCCTGCCATTTTCAAGGCCAGCAATAATTTTGAAATTAGTTAAAACTGTATGAGTTTTAAAATGGGAATAGAATGTTAAATTTTTTTATTTTCCTTTTAATTTCCTTTTTGTTTGTTTGAATTTTGTCCATAATTTTGCTCTTTTCTTAGAAAAGATGCATATTTTTACCAAATTTTAATTGTACTGGGAAGTGTCTGACAAGTTATTTTTGTTAACTGAAGACATGGTCATTAAAATTTCTCTTTGCATTTTAAAGCCTACTAGTGCAAATAAATACACCTTATTCAGTGTTTTGGTGGATAATATGCATGGATAGTAGGAGCCGTTTAAAAGCCAACCAATGAGTAAATTACATACAAAATGTCTGCATGTATTATGAGTCAAAACACTGAATAAGAGGTTTATCATTTAACTGCTTTTTGTTTTTGCTTCGTCCTGCTTCTGCAAGAAACTAGTCAAACCGCGATTACAGTGTAGTACGCTGGCATATTTTGCAAGTTCTCTTGCCCAAGTTATAATTTTATGGTAAAATGACACAACAATGGAATAATAAAAGAGCATTGCCCAGAAAGAATATTGAAATGGATCTTGACTTGTAAAGTGCTAAAGGGCATTCATTTGGATATAGCACTATATAAGTAAATAAATATTATTATATATTACTATATACACACATTTACTCATCAATAGATTATATCCCTTGGGGGTACACTTCACCAATAGATTGTATCCCCCTGGGGGGACCTTTTTCTCAAAAAGATAATTACATCCCCTTTGGGGGGGCCTAAAATAGGCTAGTTCAAACGAAGATACATCCTTGGAATCCTGGGGTAAAAGTACTACCTTACAGTTAAAGATCTACAGAGGCAAGGATCTCAAGGTCACCTAAATGGGGCAGGCATGGAAAAAATGGATAATGTTGACATAGACATACCTGAAAGACATTTTAACATAGATTTTATTTAAACATGGTAAAATCATTAGTACATCGCTATCCCAAGTTTTCACGTCATGATGGGTAAGCCCATGGGTACACTCATCCCAAAAAATACACAAATACTGTTTCACAGGATAACAGTGTGAGAATCTGATCTGTACGATAAAATAATATGGCCTATATATTTTCTTTTTTATCTTTCACAATAGAGTCAGCACCCCTCACTTTGTGGGCCACATTGTTCCACAGAAGGGCCTCAATGTATATTACACATAGGTGCTGTGTGTTTTGGGTAAAGCTAGTTTACCATGAAAGTTTCTCAAACTATGTTCTACACAGTGGGATAATTGAATAATTTAACCTATAAATTAAAATGTTCAGATAACTGAATACTTTAACATCAAGTCATTTCCAAACAGAGTAATCAATAATATGAAGCAAAGGAAATAGGAGACGTCTGCACGCAGGCTAATAATGATGTTGCAGAACCGACTAATGCTCCCCAGGTAATGTTGGTGACCACAGTAAAATCTTGTTAACATTGCGTTCACTCAGTCTTGGATTTCTTCCCAGAAACCAGTGAGGTAGTTATCCAAAGAAAAGCAGATCCAATAAAGATCCCTCTGATCACACCAATGAAGTTTGCAGTAAGCACTGAAATAACAAATTAAAAGAGAGTTTAACCCTTTAAGCCCTAATTAAGCCCCGACGAAAATGAAATTTCTCTTTACATGAATACTACTTGTTTGAATATTCAAGTGATAAGAATAAAGGAAGTGATCACTGAGGATAGGATGTCTTGATATTTAGACAAATTCTCCTTACATGTTTGATACAAAATGTATGGAGATCGGTAATGAGAATTAGGTGCATTTTTATATCAGGGCTTAAAGGGTCTTGTTTTGGTGTCAGAGGACTAGCCATTATGGACCAGGTGGCTTCAAAAGCTGTCTGAAAAGAGAAACATTTAACTTCCTGTTGCTTCCCGCGTCTTGCAAATGTCTCTGCTTGAGTTTCCTAATAAGTGTTGAGATTGGTTGGGAAGTGGACGGAAGTACTTATTGTAGAAAACACCCAACCATGAACAACAATAGTCCATTCACAGAACTTTTACTGATTGCATTGCAGTGTAATCAAGGAACAGATACAACTGTATTGTGATACAAAAGGAAAAAGTTATCTTTGCATGTGAAAGGGCTATTGAACCAAGTAATTCGCTAAGTTTACCTCCAGTGTCCAGATTTTGAGACGAAAGAATAAGATCAATGATGAGGAACAGAAGACAGTGATCCAGCTCCAAGTATATGGGGCAATATACCACCTGGAAAGACAAAAAAAGATGAAACGTGGACAAAAGGATCGAAAATACTCCTTGGTGCAAACGTGAAAACAATGTCTGTAAAGTAACAGACTATTTTGTAATTTTTTTAAAAAAAGGAAAAATTTATTATATGCTGTGACATATGAAGCTTACATGTATATAGAACACTCAAAAAATTCATGATCAAATCAGACGTGTTCTGGGTAGCAATACACTGCAGTCACTAAGTTTGATTTACATTCTTTCTCTTGTGCAAGGCATTTAATTTAAATTACAAATCTAATCAAGCATGGGAAAACAAGTGTAATTGGTCCACAAGAGAGGTACAAGTTTTTAATTCAATACAATACTTTATTGACACTCCCCTGGTGGCGCTTTTTAGTAACAATATACCGGTATTTAAAAGACATCTTAACCAAACAGTTCAAAATTCACTTTAAAAAATGTTTAAAATGCAAGTTAAAATACAATACTATATTTAAAAATGTTAAAAAATTTTATACAAAAACCAATAGATTTTTTCACAAAAAAATCTTTATAAATACCAATAGATGCTTCGAATGGACCACCACAGTTTTAAAAGTCAGTAATTATAAATAATTTGTATTTATATATCTGCTAAAATCACAGCATTTTTTGTTTACTGCTAAAGGATCTAACATGGGTTTGACAGCTTGGTGGGAATTTAAATTTAGGTGCATGTAATTTTACAAGTGGGTTATAGGATGACAATACAAGATGCAAAAAGCAGGATTTGGTTTCTTTTGTGGTATATCCTTTTCCACAACTGGATTGTCTTCTGTCATTTGGAATTCTGAACTCATAACTTTCTGGTTTGGAAACTTCAAACACGAAATCTATCAATTTTGTGATTAAGCCTCGTTCTTTTCCTTTTTCCTTTTTTTTTTCTTTAGTTCTTTGGTTACATTTCAATTATTTTTTTTCTTAAATGTCACACTTTGGTAGCTTGTGTGTTATTGGAGAACAGCATTTCACCTTTAAATGTTTATTTTCTCAACAGAGAGCTCTAGCTGACCTTGAAAGAAGAAGAGAAAGAGAAATGGAGACATTCAAAAGGGTACTGGTTTTAAAGATATTTTCCTCTTTGTTATCATGAAAAAAATGAACTACATAAGCCATCATAAAGTTGCAAAGGTAGCTGCACCCCTCTGAAAGAAGCAATATTTGCAATTTTCAATGGCCAGTAAAACACAAAACAAAAACTATACAGCTATTTCAATTAACGTTGTCGGATGAAAGCTTACGCCTACGCAACAAGACTGCAGGGTAATATGGGATTTTTATACCTAAATTCACCAAAATCAGCAGTACCTTGCTTGCCGTACAATAGCAAAGTATATAAAAATAAAAAAAATAAAAAAACCTGAAAGAATTATTTCAGATGGAGTTTTCGTTTGAAACATAATTTTTCATCCACTCTGTCATCTTTTTGTCTACGGCAAATTTAAAATATGTGAGTACACGTGAGCACGTGTATGGTAAGTAAATTAGAAGTAGGAAAAACAGCATCATGAAAAATATGATATATTTAGTTCATGTTTTTTTTTGTTTTTATTGTAATGCAGATACGATGTAAACTATTTGTGGTGGTTAAATAAAGTATGGTTATTAATTTTAAAAAAAAATCATGAAAAATATGGAACACGAATTGTCCCACTTCAGAACAAGAACTGACAAATGAAATTGGAAAGCGGAATCAGGATTGCCACTGACAGTTTAATCGGATGGTGACCATTTATTACTTGCAACAGGAAATTCTATGTTCCTGACCAACTTCTGACAACCGTGAAAATAAGACTGATTTGCAACTACCCACACTACGTTTTGGTCTTGTCGCGTGAGCTTGAGTTGATCGGACAACCTTGATTGAAATAGCTGTATAATTGCCTCTTATTATACAAAACCTCTTGACTGATAGCCATGATATGTTTCTCAATCATGTACGATATCCTTTTTCATAAAATAGGTTTTAATGGAGGTCAGAGGTTCTTTAGTTATCCTGATTAAAACATGTTTACCCTCTTTAAATAACATCTCTATATATATGTATATTCATATGTGATGAGAAAACTGTTGTCTACCCATCACAGAAAAACGGTGAAGTTACAAAACGCGAAAACCACACCATTTCTCTAATTCCTGAAAAGGATGTGCCCAATTTGGTTTCAAACCAAAAATATCCACTTAGCAAGAATTTCCAGAAAAGTCGCACATTTCTCTCTATTAATTTGCCGTGTGTTTTGCGAGTAAACCAACCCGTACGCAAACTTATGGCCTGACACAAACGAAATTCCAGCCAGACAAATGTCCCGCTAAACAGAGAGAATTGAGCGAGAAAAATTTCAGCGAAAATTAGGCTGACACGAGCGGGAAAAATGAACGAGAATGGAACGAGACATTTGTACCGCCGCGACATTGGAGCGCCTTTATGAGCGATAATCTGGCGAGATTCAGGCCCGATTCACGGTAGGAAAAATCCCGCTGGCGAGCGAGACGACAACAGCAGTTTTAATGGTTTGAGTAGCTCTATATCTCTGTAATTTTATATAACTAGTACAACAAACAACAATTTCAAAATACATGTGTTAGGTTTATTTTGTAACCTTTGTACACGATAAAATTGCAACAGTGACGTAACATACTAAACTAGCACACGTTGTAATAAAGGTAAGACCTACAGCATTTTTTATAGCTAGGCAAAGGTTAACCTGGACTTGATATTTTTACGGTACCGTTGGAGCTTGAAGGAAACTACAATTATTTAATTATTTTTTTTCGGCAGTAAAATTAATGTAATAAAATTAATTTGAGTAGCTCTATATCTCTGTAATTTTATATAACTAGTACAACAAACAACAATTTCAAAATACATGTGTTAGGTTTATTTTGTAACCTTTGTACACGATAAAATTGCAACAGTGACGTAACATAAAAAACGGCTGCGTAGGAGACTAAATAAAGGTAAGACCTACAGCATTTTTTATAGCTAGGCAAAGGTTAAGTTTCCCAAACTGCATAAGTACTTCACGCTAAAACTGTCCGCGCTTTTCTACGTTGTAAGTCAAATTGTCAACGGCCGAGAATGTTTTCAGGTCAATGTTGTTATGCGATCGGGCAGGATGATAATGCTCGTGGTGAGTTTTGGCTCGTGTTCAGTCTGTTATATGTTGTATTGAGAAAGATATAATGAAATAATGAATCCTAATTAATTTAAGGTGTGACTTCGTAAACAAAACACATTTAATAGATGTTAGGCTTTTGTCACGTTTGTTTACGGTCTCAGTTCACTAATTCAGGCTAGAGTTAGGCTTGAATAAGGCTTTGTCAAGCCAGACATTTTCGTACGGGAAGCACTCAGACCAGATATATAATCAACAAATTTCTTTTTATCTTTGTCTCGTTGATTCTGGCTGCATTCTCGCTCATGATACAGCCCGACAAATATCTCGTTGAGTTTTACGTAGCTTTTCAATAATGATAAGTTCAGTCTCGCCCTGTCACGTTCAAATCTAGCCAAATTCCCGCTCGGACAGTGGCAAGACAAATGTCTTGTTCTTGTTGTCAAGCGAGACAACTGATTTCGTGTCTCGCTTTGCCCCGTTCCATTCTCACCGCAAAAAAGGCTTTCTGGCCATAATCAGGCTGGATTCTTGCCGTGTCTGGCTGTAAATTTTCGTACGGGAAGCGAGGCGAGCTTCAGTGAGGTCATGAAGCAACCGAGCGAGCGAAGAAGGACTTGGGCAAGTCGAGGGGTAAATTGTTGTCGAGGGGTAAGTGTTGTCGAGGGGTAAGTGTTGTCGAGGGGTAAATTGTTCACGGGTACCTGCTAGTGGTTATTATTATTTGTCACTGACTGTTCTAGTCAAATAAAATGGCTCATATTTGTCACACTTTTAAACTTACCAAAAGTAGCAAACTTCCAAAAGCTACAACCCTGCAAAGTAGCAACAGAAAAAGGGTGCTAAAAGCAAAGGTAACATGGGTCATTACTTTTAAAATTAATTGTCTATATTTACTTTTTAAATACTTTTTCTAAGTTCAGTTTGTCAACCTTTCACATTACATATTTTTGTGCCAATAGTTGAACCACGACTATCCAGCCAATGACAATTTGGACATGTACTGCATCAGCATGCGATGGTTCAAAGAGTGGGAAATGTTTGTCAAAGGATTAGAAGATGGTATGCTTCAAATTATGTAATGAGAAACCTGTGCACTGTACTACAAATGTGGCCGGAATGTTTGGGACAGTAAGTATCCACCCCCCCCAAAAAAAATGTTAAGAGTCAGGGGGGGAATATGTCTCGGATATCTTGTACAGTTCATTTACTTTAACATTCCAGTCCACCCACCCCTCGCAAACAACATGATTGGTCCTTTGCCAGAACATGTATGATGGCTCTGTTTAAGAAGACACCTGTGGGGTAAGAGTAAGTGACAAGCTCAAAAATGTCTGCCGTGAAAGCTAATTAGCCAGGATTGATTGATTGATTGATTGATTGATTGATTGATTGATTGATTGTGTTGTTATCAGCAGTAGTTATTAAAGTATTCAACCAGTACAGTCATGTTTTGTGTGACTCCTGTTACAGACTTAAATTTTTTTCTTTAGAGTCCTATGCTTTTACAAACTGTATACTTACTACTGAGTTACTTTGTAGTTTAGAAAAGGGTTTTGAATGTCAGAATGAGTGTATAGTCCTGAGAAGGTGCTTTGGTAGTGACAGTGGCTGATATTTCGATAACCTGTGCTGAAGTCAACATCACCTATATAGTCATGTGAAGTAAATAAATCATGACCGCTCGCTGTAGCTGTGATAATTTTTGATCACAACTTTTAAACAAAACCAACTTTTAATAGTTAACTGTATAAAGATCACCATCAAGTAAATATTTGTTTTGCGTAATTTAAACTAGCTTTCTCTTTTTTTTTCTTTCACAAAAATGTTAAGAACCAGTGAGTAAATTGCAGGTTACCTATCAACCTTAAGGTGGCTCGATCGGGTTTTTGAGTGACGATACCTCTCAACTTTGAGCAACTAGCGTACCACAGTGAACAATCCAATAGAAAATCATTCGTTACTGCTGACCTAGAGAAAGATGAAAGTTTTAAATGAGGTAAGTTTTAACGAAATCGGAGTTACCATAGCAACGTAATGACGTCATCCCCCATTTTACATGAGAGCCAATTACTTGTCACCAAGAGATAATTCTGGAAAGTGCTCGACTGGATCTTTGACCTGACATATTTGTATTCACGTCTGCAAAATTTGACGAATTTCTATGAGAGAGTTTCTGAGAAATTTCGGGTGAAGTTTTAAGGTGTTAAACAACAACAAAAACAAAACAATTTTGATCTGTTATTGAAAAGTATGCCCACAAAGGGTTGATGAAATAACATTTTGGTTTTAAATGAATTTATATCATCTAATTACTTTGTGTGAAAATTTCGGGGAAATCGTTCCATTTGTTTCTTAGAAACGTTGGCTTGAATATGAACTTGTTTAGTGTGTTACTGGGCTTTTTTATCAAAAATTGACACTACACGTATTAAAATGGTTATGAATTAAAAAGCGGTAGATGAATTTTTCTATATCTTTGTCCTCAAGGAGAGTAATCAATATTCAATACAATCCCAGCGTTTCAAATTCATTGAAACGTTATAAAGCTGTCAATTTTGAGCCGAAACTCAGGAAAATATTGGACTGATTTTCACGCCAGTAGCTTGTTGCTCTCATTATGCATCTCCATTGTTTTGAATCGGCGTGCAGTTGTAAATTTCACTACATCATGAATTCATATAACGCTTGATTGCTTTCCGAAGATGTTCCTAAAACGTGCTGAGACTGGGATAAGATTGAGAGAGACCCACGTCTACTGACCTGTTTAAATTTTTCGTTGACTCCTTGCCATAAAAATTTATCTGGAACACTCAGAACACTGACTGAGCGCAGCAGCTTTCCGTTTGCGCTCACTGCTAACCGAAGTTTGCGCTCACTGCTAACCGAAGTTTGCGCTTACTGCTAACCTTGAGGTTTGCACTCACTGCTGTCAGCCTGTCCATTATTATTGTAATGCTGACCTGGTACATTAGCACGTTTTCCGGAACATCTTCGGAAAGCAATCAAACGTTATATGAATTCATGATGTACTGAAATTTACAATTGCACGCCTATTCGAAACAATGGAGATGCATAATAAGAGCAACAAGCCACTGGCGTAAAATTCAGTCCAATAATTTCCTGAGTTTAGGCTTTAAATTGATAGCCTAATAACGTTTCAATGGGTTTAAGACTCGGGGATTGTATTGAATATTGATTATTCTCCTTGAAAGCAAACTTTTAAAAAAAATTCATCTACCGCTTTTTAATTCATAATCATTTTAATAAGTGTAGGGTCGATTTTTGATAAAAAAAGCCGCTAACACACTAAACCAGTTCATGTTCAAGCCAACGTTTCTAAAAATCAAATGGAACGATTTCCCCGAAATTTTCACACAGAGTAATTAGATGACATAACATTCATTTAAAACCAAAATGTTGTTTCATCAAGTCGCTGTGGACATACTTTTCAATAACAGTTCAAAATTATTTTGTTTTTGTTGTTTTTTAACACCTTAAAACTTCACCCGAAAATTTCTCGAAAACTCTCTCATAGAAATTCTTCAAATTTTGTAGACGTGCATACAAATATGTCAGGTCGAAGATCCAGTCGAGCGCTTTCCAGAATTATCTCTTGGTGACAAGTAATTAGCTCTCATGTAAAATGGGGGATGACGTCATTACGTTGCTATGGTAACTCCGATTTCGATGAAACTTACCCCATGTAAAACTTTCATCTTTCTCTAGGTGAGCAGTAACGATCGATTTTCTATTGGGTTGTTCACTGTGGTACACTAGTTGCTCAAAGTTGAGAGGTATCGTCACTCAAAAACTCGATCGAGCCACCTTAAGGTGATTCCATCGAAAAAGAAGTTGTAATGAGAATTTGTTGAAACTTTGCACAGTTATTAATTACACCTAGTACATTAAAAAAATTAAATAAAAAGAGGGGGTCACCGTGTCTGATTTCACGCTACGGGGCTGTAGTATATAGGTACTTTGCTATCTTTAGACAGCAATATTAAAAAACCTATCCTTGTACTAGAGACACCCATTGCTTCAACAAAGTTATAACTAGCAATGAAATATAAGCATTATTCTTATGATAGAAGTACGGTGTTACAGTAAAACGTCTTAAAATTGCCGTAACAATGAAACTAATTTGAAATAATAGGCAAATCGAGCGTCCGCACGGCTCCAGTGAAACGCCTAAAATCTGGTTGTAGTGGTGAATCAACCGAAATATTTCAAAATTGAATAACGAAAAGTTCTTCAAATTTGAATATATCATGTAAAGTCGTATTTTCCTTAAATAAATGGAATAAAATAGTGGGGTCACCAAGTTCGTTTAGGAGAAAACGACCATTCATTTCTCTGAACAGCTAACCTTCCATAGAAAACCTATCGAGATCCGAACGCGCGCGCGCTCGTGCGCGCGCTAATCACGCAAAAAATGATGCGCAGAAAGGATGCGCAATACAATTGAACGGAATCACCTTAAGTGCTTTTGTCCAACAAAGGAAAAACGGTTACGCAAAGGCCCAAAAGTCACTTTCATGGGTTTGGCGCAAAACTCTTAGTTTACTGTAAACAGTCTTGACAACCAATAGTCGTATGAAGAAATTTGTTTTCAGTTTACCAACCTAAAGTGCTTTTGTCCAACAAAGGAAATTTTGCTTAACGGTTAAGCAAGGGCCAGAAAGAAATAATTCTTGTTTTCGTTTACAACACTGGTGTTTAAGAACTGTGAACGGGAATTCTGCACCACACTGTCTCGGAGAAGGCCCTTAAATGTATCCTATTTGCAGTTTCAGTCCCCTCAACTTTGGTGCTGACAGTAATACAATTATAAGGAGTTACTATAAAAACGAATGGGATTATTTAATTTTACCTGTCTGCTTAACTTACTTAGATTCTGACTATGGGCAGCGCTAGCTTTCACTGGAGACCTGGAGATTCTTGCATGATATATATGATGGAGGACCAGTGTTTTTAATCGAGGGAGAAAAAGAAAATGAGGAAGAAAAGCAAGATCAACGAGAACAAGAAGAAGAAATTCAGCAAGAATAACACCTGACGTTGATCAATTGTAATTGACCGTTACATGCCTGTGACTATCAAGAACAGTGTGTTCACATGCTCAGTCAGTAGTAGTCCATTAGGCAGTTCATAGCAGGCAGTGTAGGAAGACCCTGTACCTAATAAGAACACTCTTACCTGCCATCCTGACAAATTCATGAGATTTTTATCCTTGAGAGCCAGGAATCCAAATATAACCTGCCAAGCTCCAGACTGAGGTTGTATGAAGATTGGCAATATGAAGCAAACTTTTTCAAAGATACCATATTTTCTCGATAAAATGCCGGGCTTCGAATAAACGCCAGGTCCACTTGGTCAAGTTTGAAATAAACGAGGGAGAAAAAGAAAATGAAGAAGAAAAAAAGATCAGCGAGAACAAGAAGAAAAGATTCAGCAAGTCAAGTTTGAAATAAACGCCCCTGGTGTTTATTCGAGGTACCAGCGTTTATTTAAAAGTAAAGGTTTATGTTACCGATTCTTATAAAAAATTAGCCATAGTAATCTAAAAAGGTTTCATAATAATAATAATAAGAAGAAGAAGGAGAAGAATGTATTTATCCAGGATGACTGCATCAGTTTTAGAAAAAACTGATGAACTACTACATAACTGTACTTCATGAACCACTACTGTACTTTACCTCAATTTATTTTGCTCATTCGAACTAAAAGAAGTTGGTATAATGTACTTTACACTATACTTAGCATCCAATTTTGCCGCCTTGTTTCAAATTTTATTGACTAAAGATGAAATCGGTGACATTTTATTTCTGTTTTACTTTTGTTGTGCTCTCTTTTGCTATAATTTTAGAGTAACTTAAGTATTAAGTCCAAAAAATTCAGCCTATCAAAAATTATGGAAAATACCCTTAATTAAAAAAACGCTGGGCCCCGAATAAATGCGTCATTCAAATAAATGCCAGGTCTATGAGGTCTAGTTTTAAATAAACACCCCTGGCATTTAATCAAGAAAACACTGTACCTCCTTGGTGGTTCAAAGTCCAGGTTCACAATGGAATCTTATAAATACTATTCTCCTCATTTATCACAACTGGACGTCAATATTATGACCTTAGCATCAAATTCAGTTTTAGAACTTTCAAAATGGAGGAAAATGCAACAAAACCTTGTGCATTCAGTGGATCAAAATAATGTTTTACAGTTTCAGCTGCACTGAAGTGCCATCAGCTAAAGTTAAAAAAAGGTTAAATTTGTACGTTTAGAATAAAGCATGTTTTCGGTCCTTTGCGGCGTATTTTCAAAATACTGCAAGCTCAAAAAGGTACCTCTTTCAGGCAGAGCCACCCTGCATAGACCACTGTAGAGGTACACCTGGGATGTGGTAAACGGTTTGCTGTTCTGTCGATGTTGTTTCTGATAACAATAGACTGCAAGCAGTCTTGCTCTTCCTTCGTGGATTGTAAAGGGAGGAGCATAAAACTAATGCAGTAACCAAAAATTTAAGCTGAAACTAAGGCAAGCAAAGGCAGACTGCCAGTGCAGCTCTATGTCAAATAACAGTTAAAATAATACAAACAAGTAAAACGTTGTGGAAAATGTTTCACATTGTTTCACATTTATTGAGCCCAAAAAGACAATTCTACCCAAAACTACTACACTTATAAGGCACCTGATCTTCCCTTTAATTACACGTACACTTGTGTACAGAACTAACACATTATTGGTAACTCTTTCCGAGTTGACTTAGCAAGTTAAGAAATAAATTTATGAGAAATGTATCCCATGTGGAAAGAGGATAATAAGAGCGTCACTAAATAGATACCTGCTGAAAAGAGAACCTTAAAAGATCGTACTTGACTTAATACTTGTCAACAGACTGAGTGCAGAGTTGTGAGGAGGGAAAACTTTTATTCAACAGGAAGTAGTTTTTTAAAACATTGAGAATTATTGTTATTGTTTTATTCACTGGAAATAAAACTATTAAGATAAAATAAAACTTATGAATGAGAAGTTGAAATAAATCAATTGGTTTGTTGATAGCACAGCATTGTTGAAGCCTTGCTTTGTACAGGATCACATTCAACTCAGTCATCTTAAAAATCTGGCAAACAATTATAATGACCAGAAATATGAAGTAGTACTGGACAGGTTTATGTTCCACGTTAAGTGTAATTGGATTGGCTTGCTTAAGGCCCGTTTACACAGGCGATTTTTGTCGCGCAACTCATTGCAATTTTTGTTGCGCTGAAGCTGCAACTTCAATATCGCACATGTAAACCAGCTGCGATTTCAGCGCGATTTTAGTGCGATTTTAGTTTTTCCTGAGGGTTAACTGGCACTCATTTGTACAACTCTGAACTGGGACGAGAGAGAATGCACAGCAAATAAATGTCAATTGTCTACGAACACAACACAGGAGCTGAGATGAGGGCTTTCACTGTACCATCAATTCTCAAGTCCAACATGCTTAACCCCTAGACTACTACACCCTCTATAGCACCTAATGTATCTAAACCGTCTTCTTTATAGCTATAACATCACATAGTCCACTTTGCTTGATACTTTCTTACAACCAGACTGGGAGAAGACTTTCAAGTCTTCTGGGAAATAAAGCAGCTCGTCGGCTACTCTGTTAAGGACTTGTTCAGTAACAGGGTGTCCCTTCTGTTCCAAGTCTGCTTTAGCACACATCTTGATATGAGACCTCTCCAAAGGCATAAAAGGGATAAAATAATCTATGAGATTCTTCTCAATAAGTGATGAATGCCAGAATCCACCTCTGCTGTTAAATTCTCCAAGGTTAATAACCTCATCCACTTGCTTAATACTGATGTCTTCTCTTTTCTTGCCTTCTTTCCAGTGGCTCAGCACCGCATTATTTATTAGATGTCCCCCCGTGTTGTTCAGAAAGATGAAGATACTTCTGTGGAAGTCAATTTTTCCAACGTCGAGGTAGTGGTTTAAATAAGGCTTCAGAACATCTATAAGCCCTAGTGGCATTTTACCCATTTCATCGAATATAGAATATCAAGAACAGACTATAGAATATAGACTATCAAGAACAGTGTGTGTTCATGTGTTCAGTCAGTAGTAGTCCATTAGGCAGTTCATAGCAGGCAGTGTAGGAAGACCCTGTACCTAATAAGAACACTCTTACCTGCCATTCTGTCAAATTCATGAGATTTTTATCCTTGAGTGCCAGGAATCCAAATATAACCTGCCAAGTTCCAGAGGTTGTATGAAGATTGGCAATATGAAGCAAACTTTTCCGAAGATACTATTTTTTTGTTAAATGCTGGGCTTCGAATAAACGCCAGGTCCACTTGGTCAAGTTTGAAATAAATGAGGGAGAAAAAGAAAATGAAGAAGAAAAGAAAGATCAGTGAGAACAAGAAGAGGAGATTCAGCAAGTCAAGTTTGAAATAAACGCCCCTGGCATTTATTTGAGGCCCAGCGTTTATTTAAAAGTAAAGGTTTATGTTACCGATTCTCATAAAAAATAACTCTTAGTAATCTAAAAAGGTTCATGATCCAGTGACATACTTTAGCTCAATTTATTTTGCTCATTTGAACTAAAAGAAGTTGGTATATTTACTTTACACTATAGTGAGCATGCATCCAATTTTCCTGTCATGTTTCGAATTTTAGAGACTAAAGACAAAATCAGTGACATTTTATGCGTGTTTTACTTATGTTGTACTGTATGTTGCTATAATTTCAGTGAACCTAAATTATTAAGGTGATTCCATCGAAAAAGAAGTCATGCGAATTTGTGGAAACTTTGCACAGTTATTAATTTCACCTAGTACATTAGAGTGGTTTTCATTAACCCGTGGAACAAAGTGTACTAATTAGGGTGTAATAAAGTGTAATAAAGTGTAGTAGTAGTACTGACGGTGGGGCTTAAGTAAAGAAAAGAAGAAAAAAAAGAGAAAAAATTCCTGCAGCTTGAAGACAATTCGACCATGTCACTTTATTATTTCAATTTTGACTTTTAGCGTAAATACCTGAAGACCGATACCTATTTTGTAACTTTATTAACTTGAACCTTTTGTAATCATATGTAACTTATCTCACTCCCTTTGTAATTATTTTATAGTTCTTTTTGTGTGTGAATGAATTGAATTGAATTGAAATGAATTAAATTGTATTTATTATTGATACTTTATTATATGGCCGTGTCTCACAAGGACTGGGAACTACCGAATTCACGAATTTGATTGGCTGAAATCGATATTGACCGCGGTCTAGATTTTCCCATCTAGACCGGCATCTAGACCGGTTACATTTTGCGGTGACAAAGGTGCAAACTAAACTACAAAAATACTGACTATTTCCTTCTAAAAATACTAAAATGAAGCGCCAACAAGCCTGACGAGAAAAAAGGTAGAGGACGAGCAAACTTTGGCAGATTTAAGTTCAGCTCATCAACTTTTGCAAGCAAAATGTCAGCTAGTACGAACCATTTACATTAAGCGAATTAAAGTTTTCTTGTTTGGTCATATAATAAACATCTTATTAACCGAGCTTAGTCGGTCTGTATGGGAGAAGCTTGACCTCGGTCGTGTGTACAGACCTCACTGCGTTCGGTCTGTACTCACGACCTCGGTCAAGATTCTCCCATACAGACCTCCTGCTCGGTTAATAAGAGGTAACTATTCATGGAATTTTTTAATGACATGTTGCTTTAGACTTCAAACGAGCTACGACTGTTACACAATCACGTCCCACGAGCGCCTATAAAATCTTCTGACATTTCAAGGGCTAATTTGCTCAAAAGCCGTTACAATAACAAGTAATGCATTTTCATCTACGAAACCAGGAGTATAACGGGCGATTGCTTTTGCTTGAGCAAATACCATCTCTATCGGGTTCAGATCATAAGCATAGGCAGGTAGTTTTACAAGCGTGATGTTTTTTCTCCTAAAATTACGCAAAGTCTCGGCTCATCGTGTACTTTGGCATTATCAGCTACCAAAAATACATTTCTTGGTAATAACGGCAATATGTGCTGCTCGATTGTTTCAACTACAATGTCTGCTGTAAAATTTCCAGCAACAGGAATAACTTGAAGCACTCCTTCGATGAAACCGCAAACACCAAGGGCGGAAACCTTTCCATTCCGAGCTTTGCTCTTTTGGCGAAAGGAAGGGCATGACACCCCTGTATCTGTGAGCCCGTATTCCCTGTTATCAGTTTCACAATTGAAGCTCGTTTCATCAAACAAATAAACACGGCTCGGATCAATTGTCCTCCTCCATTGAAAGAAGAGTTGACGACAGTGGCGATTATAAGGCGAAAATCTTTCTGTCGCGACATGCACACCTTTCGAGTTATGCGTAGCGTGGTGAGTAGTCTGGCTAAAGTTGGAATAGAGGGAACATCTCTCGGAGCCAAGTTGAAGTCTCCGGGAAACAATGCCTGCAACTCACGAAGATAAATTGTAGGATAATTTCTAACCAGTGCTTCCAAGTATGCCTCCTTCCACCATTCCATTTTCTTTGGTCTGGCATTGTCGCTGATTGTAGGGGTCAATGTTGCTTTTTGTTGAAAGAAACGAAACGGATGTATTTGTCCACACAGTTATATGAAACCCTGCATATTCTCGAGGTGTTTGCAATAGATAATTTATTCAAAGAAGTGACAATATTTAGCCGTTAATTAACGGCGAAAATCGCATCCTTTATTATATAGACCCAATATTTAACCGTAACCTAACGGCGAAAATTGGATTAGTATTGATTGCAAAGCAGGTTTGTGGCTAAAAAAGTTTTATATCTATAGAGAACATCAAATGCGAAATTAGCACTTATAAAAACTCCGCTCTTTTGCCAGCTGTGCCTGTGCTCGTTGTACCAGCCATGACCACATCTTGGCGCACAAAAATAACATTCGAGTGCAACACAAGCACGACAAAGAAAGGTCATAGAGGAGAAATCTTTAACAAAATTCAACCACATCAACCACTACGTCCACACCATTGAATGTTCAGTTCCCAGAAATGCAGCGGGCTTCGTACAAAACGACGGCAGAAGAACCGGGTGTTCAAGGAGAGAGTGCAATGTTGGCACTTCAGTTGGTGAACATCGAGGATTCTAAAGCAGCTGTCGAGAGGTCAAAAACTAAAGCCGAACAACGAAAAGGTCGGTGATAATGTTAATTTTATTGCTAAAATTGTTGTTATTTATTTGCAATGGCATTGTTGTGCACGTGCAATTAAATGTTTTTCAAATTTCTTCTGAACATAAAAGAGGAAAGAAAACGGAGTCCCTCGTGAGACGCGATGAACCATCTTTTTATTCTAATACATGTGCTGTATAAGGTATGCTAAAAATGTGCATTCTCTCAGTAACAAAATGACATTTATTTATCCCACCAAAACACGACATTTTCGTTCTGCCGAAGTGACGAACTTCGAAGTTATTTACAAGCATTGTTATCCCAAGGAAGGGGGCGACCGGGCTGTGACCCTCTATCAGTTTTGTTCTTATTTTGTGCTTTTCAAACTGGCAAAGTTGCTAATTTGATAGGTACTATATTACGCATTTGCCCGGAAACGTCCTTATGAACATTTTAACTATTTCAAAATAAAAACCTTTAGTAAACCAACTGAACACCATTTACGATTAAAAATTTCCAAAGGAAGATCGTAAAGCACATCAAATAATTTAAATTCAGTCACCATTTTTTCCTCACAAGTTAACACTTAGTTTTTATTTATTGACAGCTAAGCAAATGGTTCAACTAGAACGACACAAGGCTCTTTACCAGAGTATAAACTCGTACTCTCAGGAAATAACAAGAGAGACACCAGAGCTAAGCCCACTGGTAGTCCAGTCCTGAAGACAGCAATCCAACTCCATCAGCAAGAGCCGAGAGCCAAAGAGCCTGAAAGGACGTCACCCAAGGCTTTGCCACTGATGCAAGCGCCTATTCAGGAACATAATTTGGGCGAATCTTCACAAAGTCCAGCTCGGCCACTACAACTGGAAGAGAAGCTAAACCAGTTGAAAGCTGTTTTGCCATCGTCGTCTGATGAAAAGCTGGCTGTACTACTTGCTCGCGAGAAAGGAGATATGAATGCAGTAGTACAGTGTATCTTAGATAGTGAACCGACAGTACGAGGGTTCTAGCCCAAGTTATGATGTTAGTCAATGCAGAGTAATTGACCTTAGCAGTGAGGCCACCGATGACCATCCTGTGCCCTAATCGAACTCTACCAAAGAGAGTATTCTATCCAGTTTTCTCCAGATTGACGTGGAGACGAGCACTATAACAAAGATAATGGAGGCGGTGGGGGAAAACGAGACGCAGTCTAACTTATAGTCTTTCCACCGCCCGAGTTCAGCAGCCGACTACCAAGGAAAATCAAACGAGGCAAGTAAAATCCTCTCCACGCCAACACATGTATTTACAGAAACGTGTCCATACTGCAAGGCGCTCAAGAATGATGCAGACAAATACTGTAGAGTTTGTGTAGGTGTCTTCGAAGTTAATCCTCGCTGGTAAACTAGCTAGGCGTTCTTTCAGCTCAACAAAGATTGTCTTTTTCGTTGTTTATGCAACTTTTTTAGATGCACGCAATTGATTGTTTATGTATGACAAATAGACTTGGCTTCTAGTCTACTTTTTTACTGTGAAGCAAACATTTCAGCTTAAACTATTGGAAAGTTGCATGAAAAAGTAAAAAATAAGTAAAACAACAATTGTTAATGTTAGGCGGCACAATTCGGACTTAGTCTCATCTTTTACCACACAGGGTATAGACTAATTTATGTTTATTAAAGACATGAAACTTCATGATTAATAAAACTGAGTTTGATATGATTCAAGCAGACTTTTTAACTGGTCATGGGTCTAGTTATGAATCGAAAATTAAAGTGTAATAAAGTGTATTAGTACTAAAAACGCTAAAGTTTGTTTCACAGGTTAATGAAAACCACTCTAAAACTCTTTCGCCATCTTTGCCGAACCTCGTTAGCTAGGTGTTGCACCCGACGCCAGCGTTTTCTCGAGTAGAGATCGGCCCGCTGGAACACTCCAGGAGGTGGCAGTACCACTTGGGACTTCTGTGTCAACAGGTGATTTGGCGTTAGTACATCGGGTGTCTCCCTACAAGTGGTTTGGTCAGTGGTAAGCGGTCGACTATTGACTATAGACTCGGCTTCTATCATAAGGGTCTGAAGTGACTCGTCATCCAGTTGTCTTCCATGGTCGTGCAGGGGAGCACTAAGCACAGTTCTTACGGTACGGATTTGTCTCTCCCAGGCGCCGCCCATATGGCTCGCAGAGGGGACGTTCATCTTGAATACGATCCAATCGCAAGAAGTCTTTGCCATCTCTTTCGTCAGCGTGTCTTGGTTCATCTCTGAAAATGCTACCTTGAGTTCGTTACTCGCGCCGACGAACTTTTGTTCCCTGATCTGACCTCAGCTGTCTCACAGGACCACGGCGTCCAATAAAACGGCGGTAGGCACTAAAGAAGGAGTCCGTTGTAAGTGATGCTGCCGTCTCAAGGTGAACTGCACGCGACGACATAGATGTGAACAGGACTCCGTATCACTTGAGTTCTCGACGACCTTCTTTTATGTAGAACGGCCCAAAATAGTCAACAGCACTGTAAGTAAATGGTGGATTTTCTTCAAGACGATCTGCAGGCAGATCGGCCATCTTTTGGCCCTGGGGGACTCCTCGATATCTTCGGTACTTGACGCATTTGGAGATGTAATGCCCTACTGCTGAGTTTCCACAAATGATCCATACACCCGATGATCGAATACGCGCGTGTGTGATGCCACGGCCTTGGCGATGACTCTTAGCGTGGTGATGGCGTATCACCAGCCCTGTAACGTACCCTTTCTTTGGAAGTATCAGCGGGTGTTTTTCTTGGAAAGGCAGATCGGCATGTCTTATTCGGCCGCCGACACGGAGGATACCATCTTGGTCCATAAAGGGATCTAGACGTCGGATTGGACTCATTTTCTTCATAGGTCCCCTCTTGAGGCTGCATTTCTCTGTTCTTGGTTTGATCTGACGTCTCGAAGGTACCGAAGCTCTTGTTGGAAGGCTTCTTTCTGGATTGCTTTGATTATTTCGATTTCTGCTAGGCGTAGCTCTTCGACGCTGACTGGTTCGAGATTCACTGTACCTTTTTGTCCCTGCGGTGTCTTGCTCACGGTGCTCTCTTGTTCTCCTTTACCTTTCTTAAATCTTCTTTGTAAGCGAAGGCAGAGTGCAACAGCTCTCTTGGCCTGATGCCAATCGGAGAAGTGCTATAGACGGTCCAGAAGACTTGCGAATGGTTTCGTCTTGATGGCAAAGGAAGTAATCTTCTTGACCTCTGGATCGTTTTCTGGGATTGTTGCTGCTTCGTCAGTAGTTTGATCGTCACGGGGTTTCCATAAGAAGTCTGGCCCACTCCACCACCTGGGACTGTTCACCAATTCTTCAGCACGTAAGCCTCGAGAAGCTTCATCTGCAGGGTTTTCTTTTGTGTCCACTCTTCTCCTTTGATTTGGTTCAGAGTACTTACGAATGGACTGGACTCGATTTGCAACGAAAGTGTGAAATCATTTTGAATCGTTGGATACGTATCCTCGGACAACCTCGCTGTCCGTCCAGAAGACTTCAGGGATGTCACCAAACTTTAACTATTTCTTGAGAAAGGAGCTGATCTTAACGGATAACAGGGCAGCAGTGAGCTCTAGTCTTGGGACAGTGATTGGTTTGGAAAGCGTTACTCTGGATTTAGCCATTGCCAACGCACAGTGTATCTTGCCTTGATGGTTAATCATTCTCGGGTAGGAGCATTGACCGTATCCAGAGGTACTTGCATCTGAGAAGTTGTGCAATTCGACTGACTTAACGTCTCCAAAATCGACGGGCTTATAACAGCGCGGTATCTTCAGTCTTGCAAGGGTTCCAAGGTCTTCTCTCCATTTCACCCACTGCATTCGTACGGGATCAGGTATTGGATCATCCCAATTTGCGCTGTCCTTGCAAATTCCTTGGAGAATTCTCTTGCCTTGGAGTAGAAATGGTGATATTAGACCAAGGGGGTCGTAAACCAAGTTGACAGTGGACAGGATTCCGCGTCTGGTTAGAGGTCGGTCCTTAAGCTCTGCTCTGAAGTGCAATTCATCCGACCCCACGAACCACTGTACTCCCAAGGCTCGTTCGATGGGTAAGAGGTCCTTGGTCATATCCAGTTCCTTTATTTCTTTGGCGCGTTGTTCCACTGGAATGGCTTCTATTACCTCTCTTCGGTTTGAGATAAATTTGTGCAAGTTGAAACCCCCTTTCTTGCAAAGGGTCTTGGTGTTTTCTATAAGGTCGATGGCTTGTTCCACTGACGGTACGGACTGCAGGCCGTCGTCTACGTGGAAGTCATGACGTACAAATTCTGCAGCATCATTACCACATTGCTCTTCAAAGTCATCTGCTGTCGTCTTTAACGCAAAGTTGGCGCATCCGGGGGAGGTCACCTCCCCAAACAGATGTACAGCCATACGATATTCGACCAGCGACCTTTCGATATCGCCTTGCTCCCACCATAAGAACCTCAAAAGGTTTCTATCTCATCGCTTACGTTCACTTGATGGAACATTCCTTCGATATCGCAGATAAATGCCACAGGCTCCCTCCGGAATCGGCATAGCACTTCCGTCAGACTGTGCGTAAGGCCCGGTCCTTGCAATAGATGTTTCTTCAGGGACTCTCCTTTGAACTCAGCACTTGCATCAAAAACAGCTCTTATTTTGCCTGGCTTCTTTGGGTGATAAACACCATGATGGGGAATGTACCATATGCGACCATTATCAAGAGACAGTTCTTCTGACGGAACGCGTTCTGCATAACCCTTCTCGCTGACTTCACTCATGAAGCCTTGGTAATCTTTCCGATATGTCGAGTCGTGCTTAAGTCTTCCCTTCAGTTTCTTGATTCTACTAAGGGCCAGCTCTTTATTGTTAGGAAGCATCATTCTTTCATCTCTTAGTGGAAGTGGTAACTCGTAGTGTCCATCATCTCTGTGACGAATCCCTTCTTTGGCTTTCTTGATGAACTTCCTATCGTCATGGGAAAGGGCTTGGCCATCCTTGTTTGCTCCGTGAAAGTCCGTCTCGAACATTTTCATCACTTCAACAGACTGAAATATCTCCTTTACCTTTGTCTTGAGGGCGAAGTGACACATCCTTTTCCCGTTGCTAGGATTAACTTCCAGAGAAGCAATACGGTGACAGGAACAATGACCGTCATCTTCTTCGTTCCTGATTGGGTTAACCACGCCGATGACACCCCATCCAAGCGCAGTCTTCTTCGGATATGGATCATCTTCCCTTCCAGGTATCACCTCTGTCGATTTGATGGCTCGCGTGCAGTTCGCTCCCATGAACAGTCCAATCTCAATATCTTCTCTGTAAGGCAGAAGCTGATCTGCGATAGAAACGAGGTGTGGCCAGTTGCGTGCTGTTTCTGGTCTTGGGATTTGCCCTCGCTTGGCTGGAATATCTTCTCGCGAGTATGCTCCTGACAGGCGAATGCTGGTGGCTTCATTGAGGGCTTGTACAGTTAAGCCGTCTATCTTCTCACACGTGATAACTTCCCCCGCAAGGATCGCTGACAACTTAAGCTGAACTTGAGGACCATTTAGTTGCAGTCTCTCCAGAACTGATTCTTTAATAAAGCAAGCATCTGATTGGTCGTCCAGAAGCGCATAGACAAGTTCCTTTTCTAGAGAGCCTTGCTCATGACGAAGCCACACCGGTACGATAAGGGAGTGTGAATAGCATTCGGCGTGATTCTGTGAATGGGAGGCTTCTACCCGGTGAGAGGTCACCACAGGAACTGCTCCGCTTGTGTTTTGCTTATCTTTAATGAAGGCATCATCGTGTAGTAGGGTTGGATGAGGACCACTGCACGAGGCACAGTCCTTTCGTTGACGACAGTCTTTACGAAGGTGACCCCATCTCAAGCATCCGTGACAGAGACCTCTTGCGCGTATGAATTGCATTCTTTCTGGGAGCGATAGCCTTGTAAACTCCTTGCGTGCGTCAATAAAGTGGGGGCCTTTACAGAACGAGCACGATTCTCTCTTTGGCTTGTCTTCTTTCCTGTTTCTTTCTATGTCTTGCCTAACCTCGTTTGCATCTGTACCAAAGCAGTTTCTTCGTCCCAGAATTTTGTTACCCTTGAGTGTTCTGTCTACGTCTTCTTTCTTGTTCTCTTCTTCTCTCAGTGCTTTGCTAGAGATGACAGGATTGCATGCAATTCTTGCTTAACAAATTTGCAAAAGGCGAAGAAGGGCGGATACATGGCTGCACTGCCGTGGTGTGGACTTGAATCATCACTTCGGTCCTGTTCTTTGTTCAGCCATCGATCTACCTCACGGCTCCATCGAACTATCAGGTGTCGGGGTAGCTTCTTTGCCATTTTATGATTTTCATCGGGGTCGTCAAGAATCTTTAGGCAATGGATTTCCTTTGCAGCGGTTTGGCAGTGGAGAAGAAAGTCAGAATATTTCCGCAGCGTTGCCCCCTCGTTTGGTTGGATCCTAGGCCATTCGTCGATTTTCTTCCTGTAGGCTTCCGCAATCAAAAAGGGGTTTCCGAATCTGTCAGATAGGACCTTCTTTGCATCTGAATACGCTTCAGACTTCTCTAAGGATAAAAATCCATTGATCGCTTCTCTGGCCTCGCCTGCCGTATATTTTTGAGGGTAGAAGAGTCTTGGTGCAACCTTATGCGTCTAGTCTTATATGATTGTCTTGAAAGATTTCACCCAAAAGGGGTAATGCAGTAGGTCACCTCTGAAAATCTCCGGCTCCGGCAAAGGGAGTGAATCTTGCAAACGTCGTTGAGACAACAGATCGGCCAGTCGTTCTAGAGCACCTTCACTTGAGGGTTTTGAGGGACTGAAATCACTATTTCCGTTAC
Source organism: Siderastrea siderea (assembly GCA_964030785.1). Lineage (NCBI taxonomy): Eukaryota > Metazoa > Cnidaria > Anthozoa > Scleractinia > Rhizangiidae > Siderastrea > Siderastrea siderea. Next base: position 19,977,751 of record OZ034966.1, read on the forward strand.
GAACAGTAGCCTTCTTAAGAGGATCGACGGTTTCTGATTGAGAGGAGAAAGGAAGTCTTGAAGGCTCGGACTTTGGCGTAGATGTGCCCACATATCCTGGGACGAGAGGTTTGGGCGTTAACGGATACGGCGAAAACGAAACCGCGGGTCCTTTCTGGTTCGTAGACCGCTGACCTTCTTTAGCATGAGCGATGTCCGCTGGCTCTGTGTCAGGTTTTCCTTTCGTTTCTCTTGGTTCTTCAACAGGAGGTTCGAGTAAGGATTCGACTTGAGGGGAGAGGAACGGTTTAGGGAGGAGGGAGAAATGGCCCCAAAAAATAGGGAGGAAGGAGAAAGGACGCAAAAAAATAGGGAGACGGGAGAACCAGCATGAAAAGGGAGAAGGGAGAATGTCTAAAAAAAAACGTGACATGAGTCTTTAAAGCCTCAACAGTTCCTAATATAAGAAACTGTACGGATCTGTTCCCCAACTAAACAAACAATTATATCTGAGAGAAGACTGGGTAGACCCTGGGTACCCAAGAACTATTTTGAGCCCGTAAGCTCAGGTACAGGTGTTTGCGATATTTTGAATGGTCTCTTGTTATTTTTCGCGCTTCATGCTACTAGAGGTCGCTAGAGAATTTCTGGCTTCATTGTTTGGCCATTTCAAGATATTCTGATTGACCGTGAGATTTAGAGGCCAAATCGGAAAATCGTGAGACCTTGAGTTAGTCAAGTTAGTGTTCGTTAAAACGTGATATTAAGGATGAAGGTCAGGGGCAAGGCCATGGTGAGTACGAAATGTCTTGCCTTTCTAGTTTTCTGTCTTTTCTGTGCACTTCATGTGTTTAGGTCTGTTTAGGCGTCACCAATAAAACGAGTAGTGCTTTCTGATTCAGTGCTTCCATTAGGTTCCCAGAAATGTGAAACAATACAGCAACTTAATCTTAAGAAGTATTTTATTATAGACCGTGGAATCGCACTTTCGGCATTCATGTCATCGACAACGGCTGCATTTTGTGATCTTTTACAGTAATTTGACTGTCACTCAAACATTGACATGTTCTGGACTCCACTCTTGCACTGTGCCATGTTAAACTCCGAAGTCTTTTTGTGCAAAAATATTTCTACTGCAAATTGCTTAATAAGAATAATTTGTAGCAAGGGAAGTCAGAAAACTATGAAGCTAAACTGACAATGTAATCGTACTTAAAAAAATTTATGGACTTCGTGTACTGGTTGATGCTGCGTTATCTTGACCCGTTAGTGCGGTACAAATCCTAACATTTTAACGCTCATCAAGAACCAATAAACATTTCTAGTTCAGCCACAAACAAAAAAGTTGCGATGTAGGCAAACCTTCTTAAGGACGGTGGGTCCTAATACTGAGGTATTTTTGCAAAGGTTATGACTATGGGGGAAAGCAGATCTTAGTAAGGATTATTGGAATCTAAAAAGAAAAATGTGGGTAACCTCGAATTTTTCAGAAATAACTAAGCAACCGTAATTCTAAAAAAAGCTTTAAAATACAAAGAATGTACGGCATTTTCTTTCCAAATATCTCTGAAAAATGCACTGTTACCCTCAATTTTCTTTTACGATTCTGATAGCCCTTGCTAAGATCTGCTTTTTCCACATAGTCATAAGCCGCGCAACAATACCGTTGTATTAGTAGGCAAATTCCTTAAGAAACCCGAATATCTCGGACCAGGTGTGCGTTTCTTGAAAGCCCCGAGACTTTTCGGGTCGATTTTGAGCCCGATAAGTTACTCTGTATCCTGTAAATAAAGAACTTTCTAATCATCAAACTTCCCCTATTAGTTAGGCATTTCTTGCCTTGAAGACATGTTAAAATAACAGCTTCGTAGAATGAGTTGATCATGTTTTTATAAATGGCTTTTCGGGGCTTTCGAGAAACGCACCCCAGACCCGAGATGCGCAGGACGTATGCACAGTAACAAAAGGGGCACCGTCTTTAAGGTACTAGAGAATCATCAAATTTACTGACCTAATCTTTGAGATGTTGGACATCAGCGAACTTGTTCCTCAGGAAAGTGAAGTCGAAGGTGTTTTGAATAATAGCGATAGTAACAGTGACGACGAACTGAGACTGTAACATGCCCGCACTTACGCGCAGCAGCAGGTGGGTTCGAGTTCCTGCAAACTGGCAAAGTGTCATGACTTTCTTTAAAAAACATCTTTGTTTACAGACTTAATTTGATCATGAAATATGTTGAAGGAAATTCTGGCTTTGCTGTATCCAGTGAGAACTGTGTGATTATAGATAAAAACTGAGAGTAAGAGTAAGGCAAGACATCAAATGCCATACAATAGAGAAACAAGAAGGTATGAAGGGATCATGAGGATATAATGTCGCTTGAGATGAGGAAAAGAGCCTGTTAGTTTGGCAAAATCACAAAGATAGCGTACACCATTCATGGGTACCCTGTTACTACATGTTAAGTCTAGTAGTTTGTAGGTATTCAAAGAGCACAAAGTTCTTTAGTAAAGTGACAATATTGGAAGGAATTTAAACTGCAGTGTACTGTTACGTAATATGAACCCGTTAAAGCATAATCAGGGAGAAAGGTGAAAAAACAGGGAGGAGGGAGAAACGGCCAAAAAAATTAGGGGGGACGGAGAAAAATGAGTTTAAAAATGGGGAGATAAGATATTTAACTGCCCGTTCCTCTCCCCTCCGACTTCTGTCAGTAGTGTTTGTTGGCTTCCCGCGGATACTGAGCCTGCTTGAGTCTTCAAGTAGCTCTGAAGAAGGTCATCCTTTTCTGTGACTTCCGGTAAAATATCTTCCAAACGCATGCCAAATTCGTTCTCTTCGACCTTAGTCACAGTATTCATTTCTGCTTTGGCTACGGCAAGTTCCTTTTGCAGCTTTAGTCTTTTGAGTTTTTCTTCGTGCTCTTTTAACGCTGCCGTCCTCTCGGCTTCGGCTTCTGCGAATATTAATTCGGTCTTCAATTTTGCTACTTTAGCGGCCATGTCGGCCTTTCGATCTGAAGTTGACATCGAGGACGCTTTGCTAGTTTTCACGGGTTTCACGGGTTTCTTCGCGTCCGTGTACATGTACAATTATGATGTCTCTTATTTCACTGTCCTAAAAACTAACTTGACTTGAAACGGAAATTGTGTAACAATCGGTACCAGAAATCATAGTTAATCGTCACAAACAGTTAAAATAATACAAACGAGTAAAACGTTGTGGAAAATGTTTCACATTGTTCCACATTCATTCACCCCGAAAAAACAATTCTACCGAAAACTACCACACTTAAGACACCTGATCTACCCTTTAATTACACATACACTTGTACAAAGAAGTAACAAATATCTTTAAAAAATAGTGTATCCACTACCTAGTTTCAATTGGTATCTCTTTCCGAGGTGACTTAGCAAGTTAAGAAATTAATTTATTAGAAATGTATCTCTTGTGGAAAGAGGATAATAAGAGTGTCACTAAATAGATACCTGCTGAAAAGAGAACCTTAAAAGAGCAGGAAGTAGTTTTTAAAAGACTGAGAATTATTGTTATTGAATAATTGTTTTATTCACTGGAAATAAAACTATTAAGATCAAATAAAACTTGTGAATGAGAAGTTGAAATAAATCTGTGACTTGAGACAACTGGTTTGTTGATAGCAGAGCGTTGTTGAAGGCTTGCTTTGTACAGGATCACATTCGCAGGGCTTAGTCATCTTAAAAATCTGGCAAACACTTATTATGACTAGAATAGGAAGTAGTACTGGACAGGTTCATGTTCCACTCTACGTGTAATTGGATTGGCTTGCTTACTGGGTCATTGTGCCAACTGGATCCAACTACTCACGAAATGAATTGGCTGACACCAACTCGATCCAACTACTCACCAAATGGATTGGCTCACCAACTGGATCCAACTACTCACCAAATGGATTGGCTCACCAACTGGATCCAACTGAACGGGCTCGACAACTAGATTCAACTGAATGGGCTTGCCAACTGGATCAACTAACCACACAAAGAAATGGTAGATTTTCTCTGACACTAAATCTATGCAGTATAGTATAAGCATTTGTTTTTTGCAATTAAAATATTGCAAAAATTTGGTGTCAAAAAATCTTTCATCAGAAGAAAAATTGAGCAATTTTATAAAATTCATGAAAACTGTAACTATCACCTTTCCAAAATTTCAAGACCGTTGCAAAAATTTTCTGAATAAAAAGCAAAATCAAAGCTGATTGGGAATTTAGTAATACCCATAACGTCAACTGTGTTGTGGTGTTAATGCTTTCTTGCCTTTTAGATGGTTGTCCATTGACTAAGACCACAACATAAGGACACTGATTATTGTAGCTCTAAATCTACAACAGTGTAGGCTGTCACACAAAAAGCATCATGTTATTTGCTTCATTTAATAACTAAACACAAGGTTTATTTCTCAAAAGTGCCTGAGTTTTTTCAGTTCATCCAAAGAACATTGCCTCTGGGTTTTTTCCTCTGATTTGCACTTTTTTCCATGCAGAACTCTTGCAATGCATTATGGCACAAATCACTGAGCGAAAAAAAACAGTTCAGGCAGTTTTGAGCAAAAACATAAAAGGGCCTAAAATTCCACATAAGACGGTTATGCCCTGCCCTTTCATTGTTTTTTGTTTCACGACACTCGACTGAAAAGCACTTTATGACGTCATTCCCTACTGCCTTTATAGGGGGAGAGTCTGACTCATCCCCAGTCATCTTCATAACCTGTAGTTATTTGACAATTTTTATAGGATAAATTCATAATTTTGTTAATTTAGTTTAGCTGCACATTGGTTTATACCAGTCGGTACTATTGTATCAGCTGATCCATTCTACAGGGTAACTCAAGATGATGATGATGATGATGATGATTATGTAATGCACCTCATGTGGCACAGGGACACCTCACGCTCCCGTGCTGAGCGCATCGCGTGCCACGAAGACGACTATGGACAAGTCAGGGGGAGAGTACCTCCCTTTCTGAGGGGAGGGGTATTCACAACTTCCTTGTGGATGGAATGCTAGTTTTTCCTGAGGGTTCACTCGCACCCATTTGTAAAAACTCTGAACTGGGTTGAGAGAGAATGCACAGCAAATAAATGTCAATTGTCTACAAACACAACACAGGAGCTGAGATGAGGGCTTTCACCCTATCTATCAATTCTCATGACCAACATGCTTAACCCCTAGACTACTACACCCTTTATAGCACTTTATGAATCTAAAACGTCTTCTTTATACCTATAACATCACATAGTCCACTTTGCTTGATACTTTCTCACAACCAGACTGGGAGAAGACTTTCAGGTCTTCTGGGAAATAAAGAAGCTCGTAGGCTACTCTGTTAAGGACTTGTTCCGTAACAGGGTGTCCCTTCTGTTCCAAGTCTGCCTTAGCACACATCTTGATATGAGACCTCTCCAAAGGCATAAAAGGAATAAAATAATCTATGAGATTCTTCTCAATAAGCGATGAATGCCAGAATCCACCTTTGCTGTTAAATTCTCCAAGGTTAATAACCTTATCCATTTGCTTAATAGTGATGTCTTCTCTTTTCTTGCCTTCTTTCCAGTGGCTCAGCACCGCATTGTTTATTAGATGTCCCCCCGTGTTGCTCAGAAAGATGAAGATACTTTTGCGGAAGTCAATTTCTCCAACGTCGGGGTAGTGGTCTAAATAAGGCTTCAGCACATCTATAAGCCCTAGTGGCATTTTATCCATTTCATCGAATATAAACAGCGACCGAGAGCACTTTGACACCGATCCTGCAACCAAACTGCGAAGTTGCCGTTTATAAAAATCCACTTCTGACTGGTGAGGGTAATGGTGAGTAGCAATAATTTGATGCACAAACCTGCTTTTCATTCCCTTACTAAAAATATGCTCCGCGAGTATTTTGCTGACAAAGTTCTTTCCCGATCGCGTCCAGCCGTTAAAAGAAAGCGCCAACGCTTTACTTGGTGATTTATTATTCAAATGTCCAACAACTGCCTTCAATACAGTGTTAGTGACCAAATGCTGTCCAAAAACACGTCTTCGGAGGGCTGACTGTAAACCTGTTATGTTCGGAGAAATATCCGTGCAACATTCGTTCAATGTACAGTACAGTTGAGGCCCAAAATAAGCCACGGGAAGAACAAGAACAGCAGTTACTCCGATCACACCTCTGATTACGATTTTATTGTCAAAGGTGCTTGCTGGAGACAAACGCAACGATATCAACAACCAGTGCAACAAAGTTTTCTCCATGTTTCCGTCAACTGCGAGGGAGCCTTCCCGCAATTTCTTACGCGAAAAAGAGAATTCTAACAGCGATTTCTATTGGTCAAGATAATTCAATTGACCAATCAGACGCTTCGGAAGAACGGAAAACCAAATGAGCGGCTTCCGCGGAAGTTTCCTGGAAAAAAGCGCGCTTTGTTGCTGTTTTTGCTTTTCCTCGAAAACCCTTGGAAGCTTTATTGAACGGCTTAATGGCTCCTAAAAAATCTAAGAAAAATAGCGAAGTTGAAAAACTCCAAGTGGAAAATACCTGCCACGATACAGTTGAACCTGTGAGTGATAAATCGAACGAAGAGCTTTCTTCCGCAGAGGAAGATCCTGCCATACACCCTCATAAAGCTACCGCAACACAATCAGTTGGCAGTGAGCCAGATATATAGAAAAAAGGGGCAAACCCAGATACCGGATGAAGATACCCAGATACTTTTCAGCTTAGTAGCCAAGTGGCTAGTGAGAGGTTTGATTTCACTAGCCAAAATAAATTCTCACTAGCCAGACTTTTTTTTGCAAAATCTCATACTGTGTTCAATATGTCTAATTTTTAGCCGAGTTAAGTACTGTAAACATGCCTCTCTGTAATCTCAAGAGTGAAGAACTTGAATGTTGACCATTCTTTCCAACGGTTAAAGATCCTCACACGCGGAATACATACATATTATTTGCCGGCCGGGAGGTCCGTATTGAGAAAAACTGTGCCAGAGGTCTTGAGTACGGCCCGAGGCCGCAGGCCGAGGGCCGTGCTCAAGACCGAGGGCACAGTTTTTCTCAATACGGACCGACCAAGGCCGGCAAATAATATTTTTATTTTTTTCTTGTTGTTTTTCAAAAGTTAAACGTGTCTTGTTGTTTTCGGAAAGCAACGTTTTGCAAGCGCGCGTAAAATGAACCATGAAACGAAGCCGTTTGTGACACCAGAGCAGCAAAATACGCTTTTTTACTCTGTTAAAACTCAGAAATCACAGGAAGCAATATAACTAAAAGAAACCCCTTTATTTTCCCAAATTTCGATACACGTAGCTAACTCCTGCTCGATTTACTCAAATGTTTGTCGAAAGGGAAGAGGCGATTTACATTGTACAACCTTCGGTATTTTAACAAGAAATTTTGGAAAGAAAGTTTTTAACGACAATGTACAAAAAATTTCAGAATTCTAAGTTTCGGAGAACGTTTTAAAGATTTTAAAGGTTTTAAAAACTCATTACAAATTCCGTTCCGTTGACCGCGGTCAAGATCGGAAAATTCTGCCCGCTCCCGGAACCAATCAGATTGCCGGATTTGGTTCATCTTGCCCGCTCACGCGCTGAGAAAAAAATAAAAAGTACTACGTGCCTTCAGGGCAAATTCCCAGGCACGATGTAGTTCACGCCTCTCTTTTCCGTTTCGGTCAGATCATGACGAATAACTCGAACAGTTAACCTTATATGAGCATGTCATCGTACGGAGAAACGTTGGGAAGACAAGACTAAGATTGTACGAATGTTGCAAGCTACGGAGAAACGTCAAAAAGACAAGACTGATACAGCACTCAACTCACGTACGGAAAACCGCCGTCTACAAGAGAATACTAGTAAATTACAAGCGTATTTAAGTGCGGAAAAACATTGAGCAGAAAAACTAATAAGGTTCGAACTTACTAAGGTACGGAGAAACGTTGAGAAGTCATGTCAAACACGTTGGTTGCAAATGCACTACAGTAGGGAGAAACACTGCCAACGTACCAAAATACAGAGACTAACAAAATTCGCAACTACAAACTTACGGAGAAAGGTTAATATTAGACAAAACCTATTCCGTAAGAATATAGTGGGACAATAAATTACGGAGAAACGTAAATGAGACAACTAAAATCGCACCAACGTACAGATAAACGTTCAGAAGACAAGACTAATACCGTATGAACATACTAATTAACGTACAGAGAATCACTAAGCAGTGTCGACTTATGGTACGAATGTACTAACACACTGAAAACCTTAGGAAGAGCAGAACAATGTCGTGCGAACGTGCTAACGTACAAACAAACGTTGAGAAGGCTAGACTAATAAATCGACGAACCTACTTACGTACGGAGAAACGTTGCGAAGACGTTACGTAAAGAGAAACGCTGGGAAGAGAAACTATTGTACGAACGTAGCAATTAATGGAAAAAAGTTGATAACAGAAGACTAAAGAATTGTGTGAAGCTACTAACATGTAGACAAATATTATCTGAACGCACTATGGACCTTTCAAGGAAACGTTCTGAAGACGGCTAATTTCGTTTGAACGTAGAAATGACGGAGAAAACGTTGCCATCTGAGACAAGAGTTAGTAAGGAAAAACGTTGAGAGGACAAAACAAGTATCATACAAACACTATGATATCCTTCTACGGAATACGTTTTAGTTTCTGCTCACTCAATTTGCTTTTGGGATCCGATCATCAGAAGCAATATTTAGTGTGGTTTCCATACGGTGCTTTAGTGCTTTGAAATTTTCACTAGCCAAAATGGCTAGTGAAAGTGCAAAAACTTACTAGCCAAAACGGAATTCCTACTAGTCTGTGACTAGTTGGCTACCGTTAGTCTCGAGCCCTGGAAGCAACGAGGGAATCAGCTCATAGTTTGTCGCAAACCACAATTGATGATGCGAATAACAAGGAAGCTAAATTGCAGAAGAAACAACCAGCTGGTTTTACGAGCATATGTAACTCGGTTGTAATCCTTCTTGTCCTTGCAGTTTTATGTATATTCGTGGCTATCTTATTTGGTCCCCCCGAGCCCGAAATGAAGACTGACTTTGACTTTGTTAAAATATTTGAAAAGAAAGTTTTGGAACTGCAGTCCTCATTTACCAATCAGACAGATAGGTTCTGGAAGATTCTAAGAAATCGTGGACTGGCGCATCTCAGGAACACTAACCCCCCACAACCACTTGTGTTGTTACTGGCCGCACCGCCGCCAGCTCATGATGTGGTGGATTGCCTGGCCACAAAGCTCGCTGAAGTGTTAGATCCACGACACAAGAGAACTTTAGCCATGATTGACGGGACAGAGGAAAGGAGAATCCCAGGTAAAAAGGCGAAGAAGAAAATGGATAAGCTGCTGATAGAGAAATTTAAAGCTGGTCACAGAGCGGCACTTGTCCATCACCTGGAACTCCTCCCACCTCCGCCACCATTGTTGTTTTACTCATACTGCGATGATCAGAATGCACCACATAAGCATGTAGCTATTATCTTCACTATACACCTGCCCGCCGAGCCTGATTTGTCTTTGCCTCCCCACGAAGCAGAAGGAACAGTTGAAAAATATCTTTCAAAGCAAGTGTGGGCAAGAGAGGACCAGGATGCAGTGGCGGCCCTTATAAGCCGTGTTGCAGACACGGTAGCTCTCATGAATGGTGAATCCAGTGATTCAGTCAAGGCCTTTTGTTCTTAAAGAATTCAACTTGTACCCAGGAAAGAAGAACACAGATAAAAGAATACATTTGTCTTGACAAATGCAGTGGTCGGTGTATGACTCTGATGACCAGTTCCTGCAGCCAGTTTGCCATATTGTTGTCAGGGCTTGCTGGCCAAGGCTGGTGGTTCTAAAGTTGAGTTATTGTGAAGTTTAGTTTGACATGTTCCTCGTTTGAGGCATTATCAAATGATGGTGTTGTCAGAAGATCTAATTATTTCAGAGACTGTAGTGCAAGTATGATCAAGATTTGTTTGAATCAGCCAATGAATCATCCAATGCAATTTGCTAATAATTGGCCAAGGCACTGATGTTGCTCTACGCATTGGTAGTGCAGCTGCCATATGTTAGCCAATATGGGGTTTTTCCTTCTATTCTAGATAACCTAGTAGATAAGAATTGTTGAAAACTGGTGCTGCATGCAGTTGGTAGGTTTTAATAATAAAGTTAACAAAGTCTTGAAATTGCCAAATGGCACTGAAAGGTAATCTCATCATACATTTCACAGGATACCAATGCAGCTCAACCAATTTCATCTGCTAATGGTTTTAAGTTACTAAATGTCCACAGCCTGCTGTTTTTACTAGCCTGCGTAGCAAGTGTTTCCGTAGGCTTTTCCATATGTCTGAAGCATTTTTTGCTTTTTTGTCATGCAAAACTTGGTATTTGCACACTCAGCCAGACAGCAAAAAAGTGCATCAGATGTGCACAAAGGCCTACGGAAATGCTTGCTATGCATGCAGGCCCTATTTCTTACTGGCCCAATTTTTTAGCAGTACAAAAATGGTGTAATGTTACTACTGAGTGCATGTTAAAACTTAAAAAAGTAGAACTTGTTTGATGCAATAATTTTTAGACATTCCACTATAAACAAGATTTTGGTCCCTTTTCCCTTTCCATATTTCTTTTGAGCAGCCACTGTTAGACAAGGCCATGCTTTTAGTACAATTTTGTAGTTACGAAAGACACTAAGCAGCTTGTTGGCCACCAAAAATACAGTTGTGTGACTTTCTCAAAAAAATAATAATAATAAAAAGAATACTAGCCTGTGTGGCAGTCATTTCCTTACATTAATTCCACAAAAGCTTGAAAGCTTTCAAGCTGCACTTGGACTGACATACAAGCACCCTAGTTAAATTCTAGTGTTATGCTTTTCCTGCCATTTTCAAGGCCAGCAATAATTTTGAAATGAGTTAAAACTGTATCAGTTTTAAAATGGGAATAGCATATTAAATTTTTATCTCCCTTTTAATTTCCTTTTTGTTTGTTTGAATTTGTCCATAATTTTGCTCTTTTCTTAGAAAAGATGCATATTTTTACCAAATTTTCATTGTACTGGGAAGTGTCTGACAAGTTATTTTTGTTAACTTAAGACATAGTCATTCAAATTTTCTCTTTGCATTTTAAAGCCTAGTGCAAATAAATACACCTTACTCAGTGTTTTGGTAGATAATATGCATGAATATTAGTAGCCTTTTAAAAGCCAACCAATGAGTAAATTAGTACATACAAAATGTCTGCATGTATTATCAGTCAAAACACTGAATAAGAGGTTTATCATTTAACTGCTTTTTGCTTTTGCTTCATCCTCCTTCTGCAAGAAACTAGTCAAACCGGGATTACAGTGTAGTACGCTGTCGTATTTTGCAAGTTCTCTTGCCCAAGTTATAATTTTATGGTAAAATGACACAACAATGGAATAGTAAAAGCTAGAGCATTGCCCAGAAAGAATATTGAAATGGATCTTGACTTGTTAAGTGCTATAGGGCATTCATTTGGATATAGCGCTATATAAGTAAATAAATATTATTATATATTATTATATACACACATTTACTCATCAATAGATTATATCCCTTGGGTGTACACTTCACCAATAGATTGTATCCCCCTGGGGACACCTTTTTCTTAAAAAGATAATTACATCCCCTTTTTTATCTTTCACAATAGAGTCAGCACCCCTCACTTCTTGGGGCCCATTGTTCCACAAAAGGGCCTCAATGTATATTACACATAGCTGCTGTGTGTTTTGGGTAAAGCTAGTTTACCATGAAAGTTTCTCAAACTATGTTCTACACAGTGGGATAATTGAATAATTTAACCTATAAATTAAAATGTTCAGATAACTGAATACTTAAGCATCAAGTCATTTACAAACAGAGTAATCAATAATATGAAGCAAAGGAAATAGGAGACGTCTGCACGCAGGCTAATAATGATGTTGCAGAACTGACTAATGCTCCCCAGGTAATGTTGGTGACTGTAGTAAAATCTTGTTAACATTGTGTTCACTCAGTCTTGGATTTGTTCCCAGAAACCAGTGAGGTAGTTATCCAAAGAAAAGCAGATCCAATAAAGATCCCTCTGATCACACCAATGAAGTTTGCAGGAAGCACTGAAATAACAAATAAAAAGAGAGTTTAACCCTTTAAGCCCTAATTAAGCCCCGCCCGTACGAAACCAGCAGATCTGCAACAGATCTGCAACAGATCTGTTTTGCCCAAAACAGATAAATTACAGACTAATTTATTATCTACATGATCTGTTTTCAGTCTGTGCAGATGAAGTGAATGGATCATCTGCAACATTTTTTTGCCTGCAGACGTGAAGCAGATAAAAAATAGATCTGTACTTCATCTGTAAAGTCTGCAACATAAATATTTGTTCTCAGCCACATGCAGCCCTAATAATCATAGTTCTTCCATCATCTGCAGTAATTGTTTGCCTGCAGATGAACAGCAGATGAATAAAATAATCAGCTAGATCAACACAGAATTGTTTACATAGATACAGACTCTTACACTGGGACATTCTTGCATAACTGAAACTGTGCAGCTTAGGCAGAAACTATAATTGGAATTTAAATGTAACTAAAATTTTGCGACATTTTTTGAGACACATTTTCCACACTTAATATTGTGGAGTTAAAGTCATTTATTTCCTCCGTTGAGTGCAACGAAATCCGTACCATGCAGCTGTTTAATGTATCTGTTAGCTGATACTTGACTATAATAAAACCGGAACATTAGCCCCACTTAACCGCATCCAATCAGAACAACTGTCACTGTGAAAGATAAAACGTTTCCAAAGGTTAATTGGGCGCCAAAAAAAAACGATTCCATTTAGTAAACGACGAAGAGAAATGGCCTATAGGCAATGTGTTGAGGACCAAAGAAGACCAATACTGGTATGTTCCTCCAAAATAGAGGGAAAAGAAGATCGGCCTGCTTAGGTCACCTTGTATCCAATCAAAATGCTTAAGACTGGGTGAGCTATAGCTAGCTAAGGCCACATTTTTTATTTTAACGTTAGGGGTTAAGCTAGTGACTGCAAGAAACAATAATTATTTTCTTTTATAAGATGCACAATTTGTTGATGAAATAACTTACCGGTTATTCATTTACACTGCACTAAACTGTGACTAGGTTAAATTTGGAAACAAAAAAGATAGCTAGTGAATGTTTATAATTTATACAGCCTGAATTAGTGATGTAAACATACCTCCATGAGTCAAATTTCAGTGTTTCATGAGACGTGTTGTGCCAAATATGTATAAGGGAATGCCTCTATTATGTCTGTTAATTCCTCTGGTGGACACCATTTAGCAGGGTTTTAAGTTCGCTTAAAAAGTCTATTTCTTACACGGTAAGATAGTTGAATGTTAAGTAATAGTCATATCCCTAAACTGGTGTTTTTCACTGTTGCAAATCCAGTTTCTGCCCATTAAACCGTTGCCATGCTGTCGTCTTTTAAGTAGAACCATCATGATGAAAGCAAGACAATATTAACTGATTTTTTTTGTCACTTGCTTCTCTGTCTGAGAATTAACCTACATGCAGGTCTCATTAGGATTAATATTGCATGGAATAAAATTTAAAAACTACCATCTTGTGAACTTAGCATCTAAAATATTTTAGCCTTTTTATTCACTGTCTGTCAATATTTTGAATGTTTGAAATGATCAATGCTAATTCCCTTGCATATTTGTAAATATTTGGAATGTCTGAAATGGTATGTTGATGCAAAACAGACCCTCTTGCCTGACAATCACTTAAATAAACATTATTTCATTGGTGCATTTTGTCTGCTTTTTATCTGCAGTATACCCATCCGTGTCTGCAAAACATCTGCAGTTTCTAAAGCACTGCACAGGGATCAAGGGAGCAGATGTTCTGCAGATTTAAGCAGTTTGCAGACATTCTGCAGATATTCTGCAGACATTCTGCAGACATTCTGCAGATATTCTGCAGATGATCTGCAGAGAATCTGCGGATCATCTGCAGATCTGCTGCATATTTGCTAGCAGATCTGTAGCAGACTGAAAACAGATCTGCCGGTTTCCTACCGGCGATGAAAATGAAATTTCTCTTTACATGAATACTACTTGTTTGAATATTCAAGTGACAAGAATAAAGGAAGTGATCACTGAGGATAGGATGTCTTGTTATTTAGACAATAATAAACTCTCTTTACAAGTTTCATACAAAATGTATGGAGATTGGTAATGAGAATGTGCATTTTTATATCAGGGCTTAAAGGGTCTTGTTTTGGTGTCAGATGACTAGCCATTATGGACCAGGTGGCATCAAAAGCTGTGTGAAAAGAGAAACATTTAACTTCCTGTTGCTGCCCGTGTCTCGCAAATGTCTCTGCTTGAGTTTCCTAATAAGTGTTGAGATTGGTTGGGAAGTGGATGGAAGTACTTATTGTAGAAAACACCCAACCCTGAACAACAATAGTCCATTCACAGAACTTTTACTGATTGCATTGCAGTGTAATCAAGGAACACATACAACTGTATTGTGATACAAAAGGGCACAGTTATCTTTGCATGTGAAAGGGCTATTGAACCAACTAATTCACTAAGCACTTACCTCCAGTGTCCAGATTTTGAGACGAAAGAATAAGATCAATGATGAGGAACAGAAAACAGCGAAACAGCTCCAAGTATATGGGGCATACCACCTGGAAAGACAAAAAATATGAAACGTGGACAAAAGGATCAAAAATACTCCTTGGTGCCAACGTGAAAACAAAGTCTGTAAAGTAACAGACTATCTTGTATTTTTTTTAAAAAAGGAAAAATTTATTATATGCTATGACATGTGAATCTTACATGTATATAGAACACTCAAAACAGATGTGTTCTGGGTAGCAATACACAGTCACTAAGTTTGATTTACATTCTTTCTCTTGTGCAAGGCATTTAGTTTAAATTACAAATCTAATCAAGCATGGGAAAACAAGTGTAATTGGTCCACAAGAGAGGCATGTGCAAGTTTTTAATTCAATACAATACTTTATTGACACTCCCCTGGTGGCGCTTTTAAGTAACAATCTACCGGTATTTAAAAGACATCTTAACCAAACAGTTTAAAATTCACTTTAAAAAATGTTTAAAATGCAAGTTAAAATACAATACTATATTTAAAAATGTTAAAACATTTTATACAAAAACCAATAGATTTTTTTCACAAAAAAATCTATATAGATACCAATAGATGCTTCGAATGGACCACCACAGTTTAAAAAGTCAGTAATTATAAACAATTTATATTTATATATCTGCTAAAATCACAGCATTTTTTGTTTACTGCTAAAGGATCTAACATGGGTTTGACAGCTTGGTGGGGGATTTAAATTGAGGTGCATGTAATTTTACAAGTGGGACATAGGATGACAATACAAGATGCAAAAAGCAGGATTTGGTTTCTTTTGTGGTATATCCTTTTCCACAACTGGCTTGTCTTCTGTCATTTGGAATTCTGAACTCATAACTTTCTGGTTTGGAAACTTCAAACACGAAATCTATCAATTTTGTGATTAAGCCTCGTTCTTTTCTTTTTTCTTTTCTTTTAAGTTCTTTGGTTACATTTCAATTATTTTTTTCTAAAATGTCACACTTTGGTAGCTTGTGTGTTATTGGAGAACAGCATTTCACCTTTAAATGTTTATTTTCTCAACAGAGAGCTCTAGCTGAACTTGAAAGAAGGAGAGAAAGAGAAATGGAGACATTCAAAAGGATAGGTACTTTTAAAGATATTTTCCTCTTTGTTATCATGAAAAAAACTGAACTAGATAAGCCATCATAAAGTTGCAAAGGTAGCTGCACCCCTCTGAAAGAAGCAATATTTGCAATTTTCAATGGCCAGTAAAACACAAAACAAAAACTATACAGCTATTTCAATTAACGTTGTCGGATGAAAGCTTATGCCTACGCAACAAGACTGCAAGGTAATATGGGATTTTTATACCTAAATTCATCAAAATCAGCAGTACCTTGCTTGCCGTACAATAGCAAAGTATATAAAAATTAAAAAAAGAAAAAAAACCTGAAAGAATTATTTCAGATAGAGTTTTCATTTGAAACACAATTTTTCATCCACTCTGTCATCTTTTTGTCTACGGCAAATTTAAAATATGAGTACACGTGAGCACGTGTATGGTAAGTAAATTAGAAGTACGAAAAACAGCATCATGAAAAATATGATATATTTAGTTCCTGTTTTTTTTTTGTTTGTTTTTATTGTAATGCAGATATGATGTAAACTATTTGTGGTGGTTAAATAAAGTATGGTTATAATTTTAAAAAAATCATGAAAAATATGGAACACGAATTTTCCCACTTCATAACAAGAACTGACAAATGAAAATGGAAAGCGGAATCAGGATTGCCGCTGACAGTTTAATCGGATGGTGACCATTTATTACTTGCAACAGGAAATTCTATGTTCCTGACCAACTTCTGACAACGGTGAAAATAAGACTGATTTGCAACTACCCACACTACGTTTTGGTCTTGTCACGTGAGCTTGAGTTGATCGGACAACCTTGATTGAAATAGCTGTATAATTGCCTCTTATCAAACAAAACCTCTTGACTGATAGCCATGATATGTTTCTTAATCATGTACGATATTTTTTTTCATAAAATAGTTTTTAATGGAGGTCAGAGGTTCTTTAGTTATCCTGATTAAAACATGTTTACCCTCTTTAAATAACATCTCTATATATATGTATATTCATATGTGATGAGAGAACTGTTGTCTACCCATCACAGAAAAATGGTGAAGTTACAAAACGCGAAAACCACACCATTTCTCTTATTCCTGAAAAGGATGTGCCCAATTTGGTTTTAAACCAAAAATATCCACTTAGCAAGAATTTCCAGAAAAGTCGCACATTTCTCTCTATTAATTTGCCCTGTGTTATTTGTACTGTACTACAAATGTGGCCAGAATGTTTGGGACAGTAAGCATCCACTCCCCCCCCCCCAAAAAAAGTTTAGAGTCAGGGAGGGGAATATGTCTCGGATATCTTGTACAGTTCATTTACTTTAACATTGATTGGTCCTTTGCCAGAACCTGTATGCTGGCTCTGTTTAAGAAGACACCTGTGGGGTAAGAGTAAGTGACAAGCCCAAAAATGTCTGCCGTGAAAGCTAATTAGGCAGGATTGATTGATTGATTGATTGATTGATTGATTGTGTTGTTATCAGTAGTAGTTATTACAGTATTCAACCAGTACAGTCATGTTTTGTGTGACTCCTGTTACAGACTTAAATTTTTTTCTTTATAGTCCTATGCTTTTACAAACTGTATACTTACTACTGAGTTACTTTGTAATTTAGAAAATGGTTTTGAATGTCAGAATGAGTGTATAGTCCTAAGAAGGTGTTTTGTTACTGACAGTGGCTGATATTTGGATAATCTGTACTGAAGTCAACATCACCTATATAGTCATGTGAAGAAAATAAATCATGACCGCTCGCTGTAGCTGTGATTTTGAGCACAACTTTTAAAGAAAACCAACTTTTAATAGTTAACTATAAAGATCACATATCAAGTAAATATTTGTTTTGCATAATTTAAACTTAAATAAGCTTTCTCTTTTTTTTTTCTTTCAGTTCCTCCAGGGCCCATTGATAAAAGTAATATTTTATTTGTGAAAGGCAACACAAAAATGTTAAGAGCCAGTGAGTATATTGCAGGTTACGTACCAACCTTAAGTGCTTTTGTCCAACAAAGGAAAAACGGTTACGTAAAGGCCCAAAAGTCACTTCCATGGGTTTGGTGCAAAACTCTTAGTTTATTGTAAACAGTCTTCTTGACAACCAATAGTCATATGAAGAAAATTGTTTTCAGTTTACCAACCTAAACTGCTTTTGTCCAACAAAGGAAATTTTGCTTAACGGTTAAGCAAGGGCCAGAAAGAAATAATTTCTTGTTTGTAGTTTACAACACTGGTGTTTAAGAACTGTGAACGGGAATTATTCTGCACCACACTGTCTCAGTAGTATATCATGTAGTTAACAAATACCACCTGATTGTCAGCGGTTTATTTTCGAATTTTAAACCCCCCACCATAATAAACAAGCTCCTTTTGTCGCTTGTTTATTATGGTGGGGGGTTTAAAATTCGAAAATAAACCGCTGACAATCAGGTAGTATTTGTTAACTACATGATATATTACTTACCCGAAATAAACCACCCAGCATAAAAAAATTTTAATTAAAGAAATACACATCTTTATTATATCTAAGTTGTAATGTCTATGCTTAACATAAACATTGAAGAACTTTTGAAAGAATTTGATCCAGCAACGTTACAAGTTTTAGAGCAATTACTTGCAGAGGACGCTCCTGCTGTTCGAAAAACTATTCAGAACATATTGGATGGACCTATTTCTGAGAAAGTGGAGAAGAGTTTAGATAAACCCTTACTTCCTAAACCTTTTCAACCGACTGCTCCTTCTCGTAGAAGGGGGAGAAAAACACAAGAAATTTTGAGGAAGTTTGATCCAATTTCTCGAGAAAATATCCGAAATGTTACAAATTATCAGAATGAAATCCTTGATTTATATGACATTTCCGAATATGAGGGAGAAGTAATAACAGGGCGACGTTTTATTCGATGGCGCTTTATTCGAGGACTTGAAAAAGATCTTACACCAGATTTTATGAAAAAAATAAGAGAGAAAGTTCACACATCTTTTTACGCTAGACATATTTTTTCAAATCAGCTACGCAACATTGAAGACGATTCGTCAATGGTGTGGTACACTGGCGAAGGTTCGCCTTGGTTTGAACGTTTTTCTGATGCGGAGAAATGGTTGAGTGAGCGGGAAAAAGTACGTTTGGATCCTGACAACATAAACAGACCTGACACAAAATGGGTTTTTGAAAACCACTTTAATGTTGATGTAAAGGTCGTTCTTGACCGTCAACCACTTTTAGGTACAGGACCATTACCAGATTGGCTGCGTAACCTTGCGCATAGTCGTTATATGCTGGCTTTAGACACTTACAGAGACAATTTATGTCTTTGGCGTTGTATTGCGGTACACCGAGGTTCAAGACCAGATCGAAGTACAACGGCAGCACGGGAACTTGCTAAGAGTTTCTTTAACCTCATAGCTACTCCACAAGATTGCCGGAAAACATGTTTAGATGAACTTGATGAGGTTGAAAAACATCTTAATAAAAACAAATTTTCAAAGATTGGTTGGGTATTCGTGTATATGAGCCTGAACGTATGGAGGATGGCAAAGTGGTATGGCATCTTAGAAGGAAACCACCAGCCAAGTTAACAAATATTTTGACAATTGGAATTTACGAAGGGCATGCTTTCATTATAAAAGATATTTCGAAGCTTGCAAAAATTTATGCATGTGTTCATTGCCGTTCAAGATTTACTCAAGCTTGCAGTCTTCAACGGCATATCCAAACATGTGCGCAAGGGAAGACGGTGATTGAACGTCCGGCCGAAAAAGTTGAATTACCACAAACAGCTTTTGAGAAGGCTTTTTATCCAAAACATTCATCTTCTCCGGAATCTCTTCGTTGGCTTGAACAAGAAGCAGCACTTCGTAAAATTCACATTCACCACGCTGCTTGCGGGCATGGAGGTGAAAGATGGGTTCCCATTCACCACGCTGCTTGCGGGCATGGATGTGAAAGATGTGTTGAGCGCGCTCCTGTAGACGGTTATAACCATGAAACGAAGACTGTTTTTCAATATCATGGATGTCATTGGCATGGATGTCGAAAATGTTTTCCTCATGATCGAAATAGAATTATTACTCATCATGACCAAACCCGAGAAGATAGATTTAAAGCAACTGTTGAACGTACACAAAAGCTTCGAGCTGCTGGCTACCATGTCATCGAAACATGGTCTTGTGAAGTAGGAAAAATAAATATTAAGTTGCCACAGACTCAAATACAAAGTTCTCCACACGCTATATTGTATGACTTTGAAGCATACGGAGATAAAAATCAGAGGAAAGAACCAACAGGAATGTTAACTATCGAAAATAAACATGTACCAATCTCTGTTAGCATTGGTGACACTTTAGACAAAGAACCTACCCATATCTGTGAAAGAGATCCTGCGGTTTTGGTTCACAAGTTTATGGAAGAACTTGAGAGGCGTGGGAAAAACATTCAGGACCAAGTAAGAACAGTGTTCATACCTGAAGATATGAATATGCTTACAAAAGCACAGCGCCTCAAAATAGAAGAATGGTGTAATCAGGTGCCAGTTCTTGGGTTTAACTCCGGACGATATGATTTGAATCTTATAAGAGAACATTTCGTGGAACGTTTATCTGATACAACTGGTAAAGTAAGAGTTGCAAAAAATGGAAACAAAATTATGTTCATTTTGACTAAAAACTTTCGCTTTCTCGACATCATAAACTACTTAGGTCCGGGTACAAGTTATGAGAAATGGGTGAAAGCCTACGAATGCGAAACTGTAAAATCGTGGTTTCCGTATGAATGGTTTGACACACCTGAAAAACTTGATTTTTGCGGACTTCCGAAATATGAGGATTGGTATTCGAAGCTGCAGAATGGTTATGTTCTCACAAAGGATGAATGGGAGGGGTGTCAGCGTCTGTTCAAAGAAAAGGGTATGTGTACCTTCGCAGATTGGCTGCGTTACTACAATAATCTCGATGTAGCTCCTGGCCTCGAGGCGCTGGAAAAGATGCGTGCTTTCTAGACCGATAAAGGAATCGATATTTTGAAAGATGCTGTAAGTATCCCAGGTGTTAGTTTACATTACTTACTCCGAGGATGTGTTGAGAGGGGTGCGGATCTTTACAGCCCGTGCGAAGAAGCGTATGAGATGTTGAAAGAAGCTGTTGTCGGAGGACCGAGCCTTGTTTTCACAATATACCATGAAGTTGGAGTCACGAAAATAAGGTCTCATCAAATTGCGGAACCTCGTCTTTGCAAAAATATTTTGGGTTACGACGCCAATGCTTTGTATTTGTCAACCATGCTTAGAGACATGCCTTGTGGAAAAGGAAGGGTAATGCATTACAATAAAGACGTCGCTCCCATACTAACACAAAGGCTCAAAGAAGGAAAATGGTTCGGATTCGCAGAAGTTGATATAGAGATTCCTGAGCACTTACACTCAAAGTTTGAAGAGATGTGCCCATTCTTCTACAATAAAGAGGTGCCTGTTGAAGCTATTCCTCAACATATGCTTGACTACCTAAAACGAACGAAGCGGAACCGCGGTGACGGAAAGAAGTTAGTGGGAGCATTGTCTGCAAAGAGGATACTATTATACGCTCCTCTCCTTAGATGGTATCTTGAGCATGGAGCAGTGATCAAAAATGTTTATCGTACGATTGATTACCAACCAACAAAAATATTCACTTGGTTTGTGGAGCAAGTTACTGAAGCTTGTAGAACCGGGGATAAACAAAAAAGCAAGGCGCTTCTTGCTGAGGTATTCAAACTGTTAGGAAATAGTGGGTACGGAAAGCTCATCGAAGCCTTGGAGCGGCAAACAAACGTTATTTACACCAAAGATGAGAAGGTAGTCGACAGAGCCTTGCGAAGTGTATATTTCAGTGATCTTGACGAGCTCGGGCAGGCGTATGAGCTGCATCTCCAGAAATCGCGGACATTTGAGCCCGCGCCTTTCCGGGCGTCCTACATAGACAGCTCTTTTAAATGATGCATACCGCTGATCGAAGCGGTATAGTTTGGGCTCATATTTCATGATGGTGCACGATGCAATAAGTCCCATATAAAAACCATATAAAAACCATATAAAAACCACTGACCAAACTAAGTCGCTTAATATTCGAATGTACTGAAATTTAGCTTTCGAAGGATGGCTTTTGTAGGGTATTTGAAGCCGGTTCGGCCGAAATATCGCAGTTCCAAGAAAGTGGATTTTTGGACTTTAGCGAGGACTTTCAAATGTATGGCCGAATGCAATTTTTTCGTGGTTTTCAAGTGCAAAAAGTAAACATCAAAATCAATCTGTTGGAGCTGAAAATCGTAAGGTTAGTTTGTTCCATGTATAGTTTTAGTGAATCCACTTGCACATTTTTTCGATCCCATTATGTTTACCCGTAATCGCTGTTTATAAACTATGAGTTTTCGGTTTTTCGATGAAATCCCCCTCCACGCCTTATATTTTTTGGCCGCTAAACTGCTCACAGAAAACCGTAAAAAGTAAACATAAAATTCGAAGTATCCACCTTATTTTTTGTACTGTATCTTTCTTGATAGACCAGTTTACCATGAACCGGTTGCACATTTATACTTAAACAAATTGATCGAGAGATATTTCTCGAAATTTTTTAATCTCCATACATTTCTTTGTTGTTGTTGCGTTCCCTTCGATGGTCAATTTACCGCAGGATTTGTTGACCGTGGGCTCAAATGTCTCCGATTTCTGGATATGGAAAGTCGAAAACCTCGGATTACAATCAGAAGACCATTTCAGATAGGAATAGCTGTATATCAACTGGCTAAACGTCGAATGCTTGAATTCTATTATGACTTTCTTGACAGATATTTTGACAGAAAAGATTTCGAATTGATTCAGATGGTCACAGACAGCAATTACATGGCAATCAGTGCAGAAAAGTTGGAAGACATCGTCAAACCAGAGCTGCAAACAGAATTTGAGGCAAAAAAGAAAGAGTGGTTAGCTTGGGATAAGTGGAGCAGTCGGACTCCTGGGCTCTTTAAACTCGAGTGTGATTGCAGCAGAATGATTGCACTCTGCTCAAAATGTTATTTCGTCGACGAATCTGAGGGTAAAAAAAAGAAGTTTAGCACAAAAGGGGTATCGAAGAAACAAAACGAGATCACGTGGCAGCGTTTCAAGAAAGCTTTGGAAGGCAGCAAGGACATAGCAACTAATAGAGGTTTTAGGATGCGGGACGGGCAGATGGTTACTTACGAACAGCAGAAGCTGGGGTTGAGCGCTTACTACGACAAACGCTGGGTATTGGAAGACGGTATTCACCCAGAACCGATCGAGTTTCATTGTTAGATTGCTGGTGGTAGTTGTGTATCTGGAGGGACAACCAAAAGCACTTCACGGACAAACCAGCGTTTTGGTCCGTCGAACAAATAATAGATAACCGGAGCGTCTGGTTTTATCATAATTTTTTCAATCTCGTAAACATTCAAAGACCAGATTGGGTCGGTAGCTCTTCGTCGGCCACCTTCAAGTTCACCGGGTTGATAAAGATAGCGAACACTTAAACCGGACGGGAGCTTTTTTTCGTTCACACCAACAGGTCTCAAATAAGGTGTCGAGGATTTGGATGGAACAGTTTTCTCTTTGATGGTATCAACAGGTTTTTGACCAGTCAGTCGAGTGACTTCTTTATTCAAAGCTGAAATAACAGCAGGCAGTCGGGCCACCCATTCAGTCGATCTTTTGTCTTCTGGGAGGCGCATTTCAACCCCATATTGGTGTCCAAACAGTCGTTCAGCCAGGGTGCGGTTGAATCTTTCAACGATAGCTTGATCACGGTGAATATCAACACGGCCGCGTCTAACCTCGACATTATGTTTCGAAAGCAGTTGATTCACAGCGACCATAAACTCACGACCAGGATCGACCTGAAGCAGTTTCGGCCACTTCAAAGGACCACGACTATAAATCCGTTCCAGAGCAGCTGCAACTTCTTTAGCCTCTTTTGTGGTCAACGGTTCGGCCTCTTTGTATCGAGAGGCCACGTCTACCACTGTGAGAGCATATTTAAAAGTTTTACGGGAGCGTGGTGGGCGATCGTGTGGGAGATACAGAAGATCGGCTTGGTGAACTTTGTTTGGAACAGGAACATCAAATTTCGGTCTTGGAATGTACCGCGGGGCTGGTAAATAAATCTGTCAAAGAACTTGCTTCATCAACCAGTTTTGAGCCACATCTTCCGAAACTTTTGCTGCCTGGGCTAATTTCTTAATTGCTGCAAACCCTTTCCAATACCCTTGCGGGCTGTAATAAATTTTTGACAACTTATTGAAAATACTTGAGCTCATTGTATACTATACACAATAAAAAATGGACGACCCGTTTGGTTGTTTGCAAGGTGAGAAAATTTCGTCGAAAATGATTCAAGAAATGTTGCAAAAAAAAAAAGAAATGAAATAAGCCTGTTATCAAAAAAGATTAATCATTGTCCTTCATGCGAGGAGCAAATAGTTTATGTGGTGAATGAGTTATGTCGTGTATGTCCAAAATGTGGTAGAGTAATTGAATGTGATGATGATGATGAACAGTTTCAAGAAGAAAATCGGAAAAGAAGTTCCACTGCTCTTCCAACGAATAATGCTTATTTAAAAAATGTTTTACGGAAATGTAAAATTGACGAAATGTTTTCTTCCAGCGAGGTCGCTTTTCTTGGTAACGTTATTGCTCAATTTAAGGGGGTAACCGGCAAATCAGTGAACTACACCTGTTTTCTGTACAATTATTTTGAAATGGTACCTTTTGAATGCTGGCCCCACAAAAAAGAAATTATGGAATCTATTTTTCATCATTAGAAAGAAGTTGGCGCGCAAAACAGGAGTTTGATAAATGGTGGTTGAAAACCAATCAAGGTTCTTCATAAACATTTTCATATTTGCCTGTTTTCGGATTTTTCACCAAACGCATAACAGTACCCTTTTTCGGATGAGTCCAAAATTTCTTGCTTGTGACACCAGTTGGTCCTGTGAAAGCATTTTTCGCAATATCACCTGACCAATACCGATTGAATACATGTTTTGTGGAAGGAATCATTTTTTTTGTAATTTTTTCAGCAAATTTCGCTGCTTCCAGCGGTTTATCCAAAACACCAGTTCCTTTTTGTTTTTTCAAACCCAACCCTAACTTTTGTTTAGCATTGATTGCATTTCTTGCAGCCGCATGGCCCCACTGCCTCTGTTTGTAAGGAACTGCGTCAAGAGACTTCACCATTTTTTTATCCGCTTTGTGTTTGCATTTTTTCAGGTTTTCACCATACTTTTTTTCACTGTTGGAACAAACATCATAATCAACATCATGTTGCATAGCAATCGCATCTGTTGCACCTGTTGGTGGTTGATATATTTCCAGAATTTCACCCGTTTCTGGGTCGTATTTCACCTGCTTTTCAAGAGGGTTATATGGCCCTGTGAAATTATGTCCCGGCAATGTCCAACCTTTTTTTGGTTTCGGAAATTTACCAATTGCTGCATGTATATCAATACCACTGCCCTCTGTGCGGGTCGGCAAAAACTTGTTTTTGTTATTCTGCAACTAGCGCATTTTGCTTTCAAGAGGAGGAGTTTTCGATTGTTCTTTTTTGTGATTACAACCTTTTCAGCCTTTTCACTTCCCTGTACATTGGGTGTGTTCCGCTCTTCTTTCACACAGTACATTTCCATTGTATATTTTAAGAAAAATAATTTTTCACTATTTTTTCATTTTGAAGTAAATCGTTGGAGAACATTTTCAAAATATCGGCAAAACTTGTTCCTTTATTTCTTTCGTTTAAAAAGAGAAGGCAGTAGTAACCACATCTCACACTTTGTTCCCATTGAATTTGGTTATCATTTCTGAAAAAATGTGCCATCCCGTGCATTGACATTTCTTTTTCCCATTCCAAAGGTGGTGGAAGCCCAAATGAATCGAAATACTCATAAGTACCATCATTAGGCCAACAACATACCCAGTGAGTTCCCAAACTTCCAAAATCATCCAAGTTGATAATGCATGGAGAATGAAACAAGGTTTTTTTTTCGTTTCTGCTAAAAATACCTTTGATGGGGATTCGTAAAAAGTTGCACCATTTTTTCAAGTCAATGTTGGATAGAGGTTTATCTTCAAATTTCACTTTTTTTTAAACGATAATATATAGATTTAGCCATGCCTAAAAGCGGAGCCTCCAAGGAATAAACTGGTGCTCGTTTCTCAAAAATAGTCCTGAAACTTTTCGCTCTGAAATATATTTCGGGGCTTTCTTTGGCTCGTTCCCTTTCGAAAAGTGTTTCTCAAAAAGCCCGAAAGTGTTCCGAATTGTCCTCCAAGATTTTGAGGATCTGTTCTGTAAAACCAAGCTCGAAAGCTCATTCTAGAGGCTGAGCACAGCTTAATTTTTTTTTCGGGCATCAAACTGAACACATATTTTACTCAGGAGCAGTCTTGCTTGGTTTTTTAAATGTTTCCATATCCTGTCAATAACTGTCAAGGCTTGTCAAATCTCCTTGGATTATTGGCTGTTGGCTTGAATGAACTTGAAACAGCGCTCATGTACAGCAACAAAATAATACTTATTCTGAAGTAAATGGGCTATCTTCATCGCGTTCAGATGTTCAGTTAACAAATAACATGAACTGCCCCTATTAGTCTGGTCAAAATTTATACCATCAAGATTGAAAACGAGCAAACACCAAACACGCTTTAAATTATGGCATAAGTTTTGCGGATGCGAAGTAAGCCCATTTAAAGTTAGGCGCTTTGAGGAACGCAAAAAAACTTGTTTTTCGGAAGCTTTTCGGATAAAATAGTCTTAAACCGACAACTGCTTCGCTTACTATTGAAAAGTTCTAGGACAAGAAAATCGACAATTGCACAAACCGATCCGACAGTTAAAATTGAAAGCAATTATTCGCCGTAAGTGATGCTTGTGCAGTTGCCTTGCGACTGTGCTTTGACCTACTGTTATGAATAAACAAACACAAAATAAACAGAGAAATCATTTTTGAAAAAGTTTATTCGAAAACTCGTAAGTTTACACTTAAATGCAATTCGCATTACACTTCCAGCATGGCAAAATATTCTAAGACTACATCTGTCACAAATCTGAGCTCGTTTTCTAATAATTTTTTGAAGTCAGAAGTAAATGACACATTTCTAATGACATAAATTCAATTTCAAAATGTAATTTCTTTGACCGTAATAAATACTCAAAATCATGCACCTTAAACCCTTTAAAAACTTCACTTACTCGGTTGTGTTTCAGAACAAGGCAAGCTCTCCGCCGTGAAGAAAACAAAGCGATGAGGTCCTTTGAAGGCAGCTTTCGTAACTTGAAGTTTTCGCCTACTACCAGTATTCTTTTGGACTTTTTCTTTCCATTTATAGGCATTAAATGTTTTTTTCTCAAGTTTAAAACTACAGTACCGTCGAACAATCGTTTTGCTAAATAAACTTAAGCTTTTTAAAGAAACCTCTTTTTCAAAAGCGACGATGGTCATGCGATTTCACGCCGGTTGCCCAAAAGCACCGCGCGATTTCCCGCCAAGAAAAGATGGCATTCCCCACTCCCGGTCGGGTTGCCTTGGGACTTCCCTCCCCCTCCCCCAGAGTCTGTACGGACGGTCGGACGGACGGACGGACGGACGTACGCTGACGGCACAACCAAAATTTTTCGCATCGATACATTACCGACTACATTACCAAATTTCCTTAGCAATGGAGCTCCGCTGGCGGGCTTTGCCCGCAGGCTCCGCTATTACCATTCCTTTCCCTGCCGCTGTTCTTTTTTTCAATCGCGCGATTTGAGTATCAGTGAGAAAAAGTTCGTCACCACGCCCAACTTTGTCTGGTTTAACTTTCAGATTAACAGGTGTCTTCGTAACATAAGCTTTTTGAAGTTTCTTTTTCTGGCCATCAGTCAGTGCGATTTTGAATGGATGATAAGTTGTGCTCATTGTGTATATTATATTCAGAATTTTTTTTTTTTTTTCATTTGTCTAGACGATGACAAGCTCATTACCAATTTGCTTCAACACAAATTCTTCTTCATTCAAAATCGCGGCGAAAATTATATAATCTTGAGCGTTAGCGGCTTCGTTAAGTCTGTAATGAAATTCGAGCTTTTTGGGATCGTCTGTCAAACCTTCTTTGGAATTTCGCAGATCGAAGTAGATAACTGGGTATAACTTCTCAAAGTAGGAAAGCAGCAGCTGAACGCCGGTGTTATAGTCATTCTTTCTGTATCTGAAATCGATCAAATCATTCAAAATTCTTATTTTAAAGTCATAGTCATATTCAAGCTCAGGATAAAATTCTGTGCCGTACTGAAGACGGCAAGTGTCCAATCTTGCTGATTCATCACCATCGATATCGAACGTGTCAAAGATATAAGGATTGTATTGGTAATTATTTTGTTTCCGAGTTTGTTGAATGAATACAAAAACATGCTTGGGGTTTTTGATCCCAGGTGTAATCAACCACCTACCATTCGCATCCCTTCGGGCGCTGCTCTGTGTCAAATTTTCTTCCAGGTATTTCCATTAGGTTGGTTTCAAGAAATTTTCATTGGCCAGGGTTTGTCCTTTGCCAGTGAAATGTAATTGTGGCACCCACAACTCAAATTTGCGGACAACAATCCTTCGAGCTGTTCCATCGTTTTGCCAAATCATTTCTTCATCGTCTTGCAGATTAATTTCAAACTCAAAATGTAACGGTGGCAGCAGCCTGTCGGAAAGACTTTCGAAGAAGGAGTATCTGTTCAAAGGGATAATGGAATGAACTGTTTTGCCTTGGTCTGATAGAATCGCCCTTGCCCGCATTCCATTGTTCTTCACAGCGGCTTCTGCAACCACAGTGTCATCAGCATTATCAAGATACCAAAAATAGTTTTTTGCCACACCTCTCGAAAAATCATCAGAAAAGTCAAGCAGGTTTTTGATGAAAACAACCTTGTTGATATTATTCGCCTCGTATAATTTTTTTCCAGATGATTTGACGATCAAACTTTTTATCAATGAAAAAGAGCCGTTGATCGGAGCTGATCGAGTGTCTTCAGCAATATCGGCTCCGTTTGCTGTTGCTTCCAAGTCGAAATCTACGCGGAAATAAGCGTTGTACCAGTCATAAAAATTGTCCCGGTCTTTCAAGGCAAATTTGTATCCCATCTTTTTTTGAGTGTGGTTATTCCCAGGAACGGTGAGGGCAGTGTCCAAATCAACTCGAATGTATGTAGTCTTCTCGAGGTATGGTGGAGTTCTGAACATTTTGACAAGAGTTATATTAAGAGAGAAAAATTTGTTTTGATTAAATTTCGTTTGCCAAAATTTGATTTAATTTCACAAGGGCGTCTGATTTTTTCGGTACTTGATTTTGTAAAATATTTGCAAGTTTCTTTTTTGCATCCTGTGACAACGGTTTTTGCTTTTTTCGCTCTTGCAGTATTTTTCGTATTTGTTTCGAACCTTTTTCAACAGTGTCTGATTTTTTTGGTATTTGGTTTTGCAAAATATTTGCATCCTGAGACAACTGTCTTTGTTTATTTAGCTCTTGCAGTATTTTTCGTATTTGTTTCGAACCTTTTTCAACAGCAAGTTCACCAACTTTCTGACCCGCTTTTTCGGTGGTTTTCTTTGCCACGTCCTTTATATTTTTCTTGAATATTTTACCGATGGTCATGAAGGTGTCACGGATAATACCCGATCCTTTGTGTTTATATCGATAACGTCCGGTGTTTTCGTCAAAGAATCTTGCCCACTCTCTCGGATGATTCATGATTGTATATTTATACCAACAAATCCTTACTCTTCTTCAATAATTGAACTAATTGCAATATCTGTCCCGTTGAGATTTAGAATGTTGTTTCTTCCATCTGTCACCCGAACCCTTATTGCATCAATAGAACTTTTAGTAACAGGTTGCCACTCAAGTCGACCCGGCTCTTTTCGAAATGGATAGCTAACCCGAAGATCTGATGTTGAGAAACTGTATAACACATCGCTTGGAACATCGTTTGTTCGGCGTGAGATGAGATCGCAGTGCAAATATACCCAATCAACACTTCTTGTAATATTTGGAACTTTTCTTCCGACAACATCTCCACTCAAGGTACTTTTGCCATAACCAAGCAATTCACCAAAATTTCCTTGAGAAAAGTCAAGCTCATAATCGCTGTGCACCGAAGTCACAACCCTATAAATTGACATATCAAAATATATTGTGAAAATGTAATTACTGTCTTTGTTTGTCGGGTCTATTTTACCAGTGTGTTGCTGAATAAACGTGTTGATTCTTTTGTAATCATACATTCCATTCGGGAAAGTTAAGGTCTTCCACACTTGTTCTGTTTTTTTCTTCCACCGAATTTTGTTATTATCATAACGAGAATCGATGTTATTCCATGAGCGTTTGGGGTGGTGGTGGTGGAAAATCATCATCATCATCAACAACTTCTTGATATGAGGGTGGTGGTGGTGATGGTGGTGGTGTTGGTGATGGTGTTGGTGATGGTGCTGGTGTGGGTGCGTCCGGTCTGAATTCATCACCAAAAGGGTTAATTTCGTCAAATTCATCCATTGTGTAATCAGGAACTTCCTGCTCCTCCTCTTCTTCTTCTTCCACAGTGGTGCTGCTCTTTTCATCAAGCCTTTTTGTAATTGGTCTAAAAAACTCTTCTCCTGAAAGCTGGCCAAACTCTTTGTTTATTTTATCCATTCTGAATTTTTGGTGAATTTCTTCTGTTTGCTGATCGATCGCCGACTTTTCTTTAGCCAACTGACGCCATTTTTTCATTGACATATTTCCAGCGTGAATATATAGAAGCGAAAAAAAAAAATGAAGATTCCAAATTATGACCCAGGTTCTTCCGAGAGTGACTACAAGCAAGGTCACCCTTGTATGCCAGCAGATGTTGGTAAAACAAACACATTACTGTATATGCTTTATGTGTTGTTAGAGTATGATAAAATTTACCTCTTTTCAAAAAACCTGCACCAGAACAAATATCAGAATCTTTTGCAGGACTTTGCTGAAAAAATCAACCCCCAGGTTGGTTATGATGTTATTGAGGCTTATGGTGATGAAATCATTCCACTCGAAGAACGTCCGGCGGACAACCAAAAAATAGTTGTTTTTGATGATCTTGTTTGCGAAAAAAACCAAAACAGCATCATTAATTATTTTATCAACGGGCGTCACAGAAACTGCTGCGTTATTTACCTCACTCAAACTTTTTACAAGGTGCCGAAAAACATCCGTGAGAAAAAAGAGAAAACAAACGGATTGCAGACGAAATAGGTGTGGATCATGACGCTTTAGATCGCGCCACCGATAAAAAATATTCTTTCTTTTACTGTGACAAACCCCAAAAATTAATTTAAAAAAATTTTGATGAAGATATATAATGGGGTATATTAACAGTCAAATAGGTGGAACTAGCCAAATGACGACGAGTGAAAGTGGAAAAGTGGGTCCTCCTGGCCCAGGGGGCCCTCCTGGCCCCGAGGGTCCTCCTGGACCGAAGGGTGATAAGGGCCCTGGAGGACCACAAGGTCCTAATGGTCCAAGAGGTGAAAAAGGGCCCGCTGGACCACAAGGTCAGGAGGGGGCACAAGGACGGCGGGGTTTAAAAGGTGATAAGGGCGACAAGGGCGACAAGAGCGACAAGGGCGACAAGGGCGATAAAGGTGATCGTGGCCCTCAGGGTAGTGCCAGCGGTTCTGCTAATATTGACATGCAAAATAAGTACGATATTTTACGATTAAAAAGCAACCCTTATCCTGTACACGGTGATCTGACAAAGGTAATAAACTATCAAGACACGAGAAATATCTTTCTTTCGAAAAAGGAAGGCGGAAAAATGGAAGCAAGCATTGATATGAACGATAATACAATCTACAACGTAAAAGACCCAGTACAGGCAGATCAAGCCACAAACAAAAAGTATGTCGATAATCAGCTTGCGAAAAAATTGGATAAAGAAGCTGATATTGATATGAAAAATAACTCAATTATCAATCTTAATCTTCCTTCAAACCAAAGAGACGCCGCATGTGTTGAGTTTGTTAACAACAGAATTGATAATATGACACAAAAAAAGTTTCTCAAAGTTGATGGCAGTAACAATATGACTGGAAACTTGAATTTAAATAACAATAAAATTATTAACTTACAAACCGATTACAGAGATTCGAAATGCGCAGTTAATGTTGATTTTATGCAAAATGAAATAACAACTATGAGAGATCTTGTCACTCAAAAAATTCATGAATCTCAGATCATTAACTCGGGACAAAAAAGGGACGCCTTCAGATACTTGATGGAAGACACTGATGAATCTTCAAGTGAAAACAATATCGAGGTTTTGGGTATTAACGATTTTCCCAATTCTCCACATCAAATTAATAAAAAAGCTTACCAACTTAAACTCTTGTTTGAAAAAGGCTCACCCAACCAGTACCGGTCACGCCTCGGTTTTAACCTATATAAACTTCCGGTCGGTTATTACACAATGGTTGTAGAATAGTTTCCGCCGGAAATGAATGAGATAAGTGTGACAGTGCAAGCTACGACGATTTCAATTTCCAATTATACAACAAAATATTCGAAAAGTACACCAAAACAGTCATCAATTTTCACAGATGGGGTAGCTCACCTCCACAACATCTATATCTCGATCTGCACGGTACAGTCAGTAATCCATCATTTTTAACAATTGGTCATTTAATTGTCTAGGGTGTTAAAGAAACAATTTCAAATGTTGACCCGAGTGTCTATGACACCGCTTTTGTTATTGAAAATGGAAAAATGGTTATGGAAACAGATCTTTCTTTAAACGGACATCATTTGAATGGTTACGCTCATTATATTCATGGTTTTCATGATAAAAAAAACGGTAATGGTGATTTTTCATTAAATGGTTTTAAAAAAATAATTATGAATAAAAGTAATGTGTTATTAAAGGCAAAAATAATATATGAAACAAACCAAAGTAAATATAATTCTATTAGTCATTTTTTGAAAAAAGAAGATCCTAATGATTCGACAAAATCTTCTGTACATAGGTTCAATTCGACTGATATAAGAAAAAAAGAACAAAAGTTCGATATTAATCATGATATAGGAATTTATTATATAATATCAATGTTTATGACGGATGAAACACAACTATCACATGTAAACGAAAATTTATTATTATTGGTTGAATATAAATAGAAAACCAAACATTTTTACATTTATTATATATCACAATGCGGGACATTTTCGAATTCAACCATATCGACCAAACACTTTCTACAGAGAAAGTTAAAATTCTGAAAGATTTATACGCTTATTGCCATAAGAAACATTATGGCTATGAAAAGTTGCACCGCGGTTTTCGAAGAAAAAATTTTGTTTGTAATCTTTCGGCTGGCAAATTAATTATTAGTGCCGCAGTAGCCGGAGGAATTACGTTGAACCCTGTTGTCATGGCAACTTTAACTGGTGTTGGTCTTACTTTGAAAGCAGTCGCTAGCCTTAAGAAATACGATAAGAAAACAGAACAAGCAAATTTTGCCCGTATCGAATACCAAAAAATACTTGATGAGATTCGCTTTTACCTCAGAGGGGAAGCTTTCGATGAAAAAGTCTTTCTTGATAGATTGAAAATAATAGATAATTTCGTCACTGATCATTGTATGGAACAAGCTATTTGCTATTACCTAGTTGAGCTTCTCACGCCCTCCGAAATAAAGCAAATACGCTTTATCACTCGTGAGTGTGTTTCAAAAATATTGTTACCAACTCGTGATGAAGATGGCTACCCAATTTCAGGCTATGATGTGGTTCCATAATACGATTTTCATCTCTAAGTTGACAACTTCACCAACAGAGTCACAATAAAATTTTGACTTAAACGTTACAAAAATGTGACGCTTTTGATTTGGCTACAAGCACCTGAGCTCCACGCGATATTACATAATCCAGTGTCAAGGTCAAACTAAAAATAAAAAACACGTGAGACAAAGCGTGATAGCGCGCGTGAGTAAAAGGCATTCCGAAAGGTTCCGGAAATCCTGAAGGGTGCGAGAAAAAAAAGTCAGACAGAAATCTGCACCTTTCGGAATTTAAAAATTTTTTCGAATTTAACAGCACCTTTCAGAATTTCCGGCACCCTTTGGAATTGCCGTCACCTTTCGGTATGTGTTCCGCTTCACAAAAAAAGAACACCCCTATTAAACAAATATATCTTCCAATATATCTTACTATGGATGTCTGTACAGATCAACAAGGGATCTCACAAGACTGCCCAACAGAGGATGTATGTATAAATCAACAAGAAATCCCACAAGACTGACTAAAAAAAGATGTATATTCAGATCAACAAGAGATATCAGAAGAATGGCCAACCAAAGAAAGCTTTAAAAGAAGAGAAATTTTAAAATGGAGAAATATTTCAGACGATGTATACAAAATTAAAAAAGTTTCACACCGGGAAAGTAAATATGGGATTTCAGCTATTTTAACTTTAAAAACAAAATGTGGAGATGAACTTCTTATATGGGCTCCTAAACGTCTTGCTGAAGATCTTGAAGATGAATCTTATCAATTTGTTTATAAAATTGGTCTCAAAACGTCTGCTGACGGTAATGAATATTTTGATTATGAATTAATGTAATCTGTCTGTGAATATTAATTTTTTTCAAGCTTGAGTTGTTAAGGGGGTTTCCCTTCAATGTTTGTACAAGAATATAAATTACGTCATTGTCTGTGAGTTTCACCAGACCGCGAAGTCACGCGCCGTAAACACAACTTAATGGCTGTGGTCCTCTTCCCATATATCAGTGCAATAATTAACTAGAGTTATATCCAAAATCGGAACAGAGATGGTTAGTTCATGTAAGATTTCTTCTTGTTTATAACAAGGGTAACAACACCCTCCACAACAACAATGCATATAAGCTACACACACCAGAAGATGGACAAGCCGCTTCATTTCAGGACAGAAAGGTTGTATTAAAAGCTCATTGTGAACCAGGTTCCAACCCAAAGCCTCTCGCTCTTTCAGTTTTATGGCGAGGTAATGTTTGTAAATTATCTCACGTAACTCTGGTGGTAGGTTTTGGATTGCTTCCGTAATCTGACAGTTGTTGAACCCGGCAGCCATCAAATTTGACTCACAAATATTTAATCGATTATAAATTATTTTTTTGTGTGTGTGTTCGGTCATGTTTTCGTTTTAATAATTTTAATTCGTTATATGCGCTGTGCCAATCGTAAGTATCAGAGCAAATCTTTACTAAATGTAAATTCTCGATCGGAGGAGTGTACAACAGTTTATGTTTGATTCCTTGCTTAAAACAAGGGTAACAAGGCCCTTCCCAGCGACAGTTTTTATAGTCTAAACAGATAATTATACGCACAAGTTGCTGCCTGTTATGACAGAAAGGTTGTTTTGATAACTCATTGTGTACCTCTTTCCATTCAGCTGTTTGTTGCCTTGTTTCCATGGTAAGTTATGTAATGCTCTAATTGAGAAACTTTTTGATATGGTACATGGTTTGTAGTTATCTGATTGTAATAATTTTTCAAAATAATAGGAGATGCTTCGTTTTAATCTTTTTTTTATGCTGGGTGGTTTATTTCGGGTAAGTAGTATATCAAGAGTCAGACAAATACTACCTGATTGTCAGAGGTTTATTTTCGAATTTTAAACCCCCCACCATAATAAACAAGCGAGCAAAAGGAGCTTGTTATTATGGTGGGGGGGTTAAAATTCGAAAATAAACCGCTGACAATCAGGTGGTATTTGTTAACTACATGATATACTACTGTCTCGGAGAAGGCCTTAAATGTATCCTATTTGCAGTTTCAGTCCCCTCAACTTTGGTGCTGACAATAATACAATTATATAGAGTTACTATAAAAACGAATGGAATTATTTAATTTTACCTGTCTGCTTAACTTACTTAGATTCTGACTATGGGCAGCTTTCACTGGAGACCTGGAGATTCTTGCATCATATAATTATGATGGAGGACCAGTGTTTTTAATCGAGGGAGAAAAAGAAAATGAGGAAGAAAAGCAAGATCAACGAGAACAAGAAGAAGAAATTCAGCAAGAATAACACCTGACGTTGATCAATTGTAATTGACTGTTACATGCCTGTAACTAACAAGAACAGTGTGTTCACATGCTCAGATAGTAGTAGTCCATTAGGCAGTTCATAGCAGGCAGTGTAGGAATACCCTGTACCTAATAAGAACACTCTTACCTGCCATTCTGTCAAATTCATGAGATTTTTATCCTTGAGAGCCAGGAATCCAAATATAACCTGCCAAGCTCCAGACTGAGGTTGTATGAAGATTGGCAATATGAAGCAAACTTTTTCAAAGATACCATATTTTCTTGATAAAATGCCGGGCTTCGAATAAACGCCAGGTCCACTTGGTCAAGTTTGAAATAAACGAGGGAGAAAAAGAAAATGAGGAAGAAAAAAAGATCAGGGAGAACAAGAAGAAAAGATTCAGCAAGCCAAGTTTGAAATAAATGCCCCTGGTGTTTATTCGAGGTACCAGCGTTTATTTAAAAGTAAAGGTTTATGTTACCGATTCTCATAAAAAATTAGTCATAGTAATCTAAAAAGGTTTCATAATAATAATAATTAGAAGAAGGAGAAGAATGTATTTATCCAGGATGACTGCATCAGTTTTAGAAAAAACTGATCAACCACTACATAACTGTACTTCATGAACCACTACTGTACTTTACCTCAATTTATTTTGCTCATTCGAACTAAAAGAAGTTGGTATAATGTACTTTACACTATACTTAGCATCCAATTTTCCCGCCTTGTTTCAAATTTTATTGACTAAAGATGAAATCGGTGACATTTTATTCCTGTTTTACTTTTGTTGTGCTCCCTTTTGCTATAATTTTAGAGTAACTTAAGTATTAAGTCCAAATAATTCAGCCTATCAAAAATTATGGAAAATACCCTTAATTAAAAAAACGCTGGGCCCCGAATAAATGCGTCATTCAAATAAATGCCAGGTCTATAAGGTCTAGTTTTACCTCCTTGCAATTGGTGGTTCAAAGTCCAGGTTCACAATGGCATCTTATAAATACTATTCTCCTTATTTATCACAGCTGGAGGTCAATATAATTTTATGACCTCAGCATCAAATTCAGTTTTAGAACTTTCAAAATGGAGGAAAATGCAACAAAACCTTGTGCATTCAGTGGATCAAAATAATGTTTTACAGTTTCAGCTGCACTGAAGTGCCATCAGCTTAAGTTAAAAAAGGTTAAATTTGTACGTTTAGAATAAAGCATGTTTTGGTTTTTTGAGGCGTATTTTCAAAATACTGCAAGCTCAAAAAGGTACCTCTTTCAGGCAGAGCCACCCTGCATAGACCACTGTAGAGGTACACCTGGGATGTGGTGAACTGTTTGCTGTTCTGTTGATGTTGTTTCTGATAACAATAGACTGCAAGCAGTCTTGCTCTTCCTTCATGGATTGTAAAGGGAGGAGCATAAAACTAATGCAGCAACCAAAAATTTAAGCTGAAACTGAGGCAAGCAAAGGCAGACTGCCAGTGCAGTTATATGTCAAATAACAGTTAAAATAATACAAGCAAGTTAAACGTTGTGGAAAATGTTTCACATTGTTTCACATTTATTGAGCCCAAAAAGACAATTCTACCCAAAACTACCACACTTAAGGCACCTGATCTTCCCTTTAATTACACGTACACTTGTGTACAGAACTAACACATTATTGGTAACTCTTTCCGAGTTGACTTATGTGACCAGGACCAGGTTCATAGAAACGTGACATTGCATTTTTAGAACAAATTTAAAATTACGTTATGGTAGAAACTATTTCCTTTCTTTAATCAAATCAACCCACATAATCTACCACACAGGATTTACATCATGAATTTCCCTTATGTCACACCACCACACCTTGGATAGAATCATAAGAATTTCCTTCTATTGTTT
Source organism: Siderastrea siderea (assembly GCA_964030785.1). Lineage (NCBI taxonomy): Eukaryota > Metazoa > Cnidaria > Anthozoa > Scleractinia > Rhizangiidae > Siderastrea > Siderastrea siderea. The sequence continues at coordinate 20,015,442 of OZ034966.1, forward strand.
GTTTCCTTATAAAAGAAGTGCAGTTAGTTAGTTTAATTCAGTAGTTCAAAGTGTTCAAGACCTGCACTTACAAGCTGAGAATCCCTTGGTCAAGTAAAGCACTCCTTGTGACCTAAGTTGGTGATTCTTTTACTCAGGATTTGGTATGTTACATTTGACCTTGTTATTTGTGTCTAGAGTTTAGGTTTAAGTTCAATATCATAACCAGCATGTACTTATCTTAAGCCAATTGTCTAGTCTTTGCTCGAATCCTCTGTTGATTCATATTCAAATTGTGCCCAGGGCATGTGTAGTTCAAAACATCGTATTTGCCTTTACATAAAACTCATTTTGTCACACAATGATTCAAGAGTTCATTGTTGAAATTAGATATTTCACTGTTAGTCTAGCTTTGTTTAATCCAGCTATGATGACAGATGTTGTCCTGTCACAAAATAACTGCAAGTTTACAGTTTTCTTTATAGTTCTAAGGAATCATTCAAATTGCTGTCAAGATTACTTTACTTCATTATTTTGCTGTGTTAGGCTATTATTTGGTATATTTCATCTGTTTTCAGTTAATTCACATTTAGTTCTAAGAATAGCTATAGTTCACTAATCAAGTGTCTAAGAGGATTCATATTTTACTAGTGTCATGTAATGTTAATTGTTTTGCCATGCAATACTCGGTAGAAATTAGTGAATGATCATTGCAAGACTCAATTTGTACTATTACTTGTTATTTTCTTAGCTTTTATATTTTAATTAATTTGTTGTAATATTTTTTAGTGATTTGCTGTTGTAATTTATTCTTTTCAGTTTGCAATCACCCTTTTTGTAACCCTTTTTGTAACCCTTTCTTTTTTGTATTTCTCACCGCACAAATAAATTTTATTGTGGCTATAAGTCTGTTTCGTTGTTCACTAACAACACCAGAACCTGCCTCGGTCACACTTAGCAAGTTAAGAAATAAATTTACGAGAAATGTATCCCATGTGGAAAGAGGATAATAAGAGTGTCACTAAATAGATACCTGCTGAAAAGAGAACCTTAAAAGATCGTACTTGACTTAATACTTGTCAACAGACTGAGTGCAGAGTTGTAAGGAGGGAAAATTTTTATTCAGCAGGAAGTAGTTTTTTAAAACACTGAGAATTGTTGTTATTGAATAATTGTTTTAGTCGCTGGAAATAAAACTATTAAGATAAAATAAAACTTGTGAATGAGAAGTTGAAATAAATCAATTGGTTTGTTGATAGCACAGCATTGTTGAAGGCTTGCTTTGTACAGGATCACATTCAACTCAGTTATCTTAAAAATCTGGCAAACAATTATAATGACCAGAAATATGAAGTAGTACTGGACAGGTTTATGTTCCATGTTAAGTGTAATTGGATTGGCTTGCTTAAGGCCCGTTTACACAGGCGATTTTTGTTGCGCAACTCATTGCAATTTTTGTTGCGCTGAAGCTGCAACTTCAATATCGCACGTGTAAACCAGCTGTGATTTCAGCGCGCGATTTTAGTGCGATTTTAGTTTTTCCTGAGGGTTCACTGGCACCCATTTGTAAAAACTCTGAACTGGGTTGAGAGAGAATGCACAGCAAATAAATGTCAATTGTCTATGAACATAACACAGGAGCTGTGACGAGAGCTTTCACTGTATCCATCAATTCTCAAGACCAACATGCTTAACTGCTAGACTACTACACCCTCTATAGCACATTATGTATCTAAAACATCTTCTTTATAGCTATAACATCACATAGTCCACTTTGCTAGAAACTTTCTTACAACCAGACTGGGAGAAGACTTTCAGGTCTTCTGGGAAATAAAGCAGCTCGTCGGCTACTCTGTTAAGGACTTGTTCAGTAACAGGGTGTCCCTTCTGTTCCAAGTCTGCCTTAGCACACATCTTGATATGAGACCTCTCCAAAGGCATAAAAGGGATGAAATAATCTATGAGATTCTTCTCAATAAGTGATGAATGCCAGAATCCACCTTTGCTGTTAAATTCTCCAAGGTTAATAACCTTATCCATTTGCTTAATAGTGATGTCTTCTCTTTTCTTGCCTTCTTTCCAGTGGCTCAGCACCGCATTATTTATTAGATGTCCCCCCGTGTTGCTCAGAAAGATGAAGATACTTCTGCGGAAGTCAATTTTTCCAACGTCGGGGGACAGAGCTGAATAACGCAAGGGGTAGTGGTCTAAATAAGGCTTCAGAACATCTATAAGCCCTAGTGGCACTTTATCCATTTCATCGAATATAAAAAGCGACCGAGAGCACTTTGACACCGATCCTGCAACCAAATTGCGAAGTTGCCGTTTATAAAAATCCACCTCTGACTGGTGAGGGAAATCGTGAGTAGCAATAATTTGATGCACAAAGTTGCTGCCCATTCCCTTCCTAAAAATATGCTCCGCGAGTATTTTGCTGACAAAGTTCTTTCCCAATCCCGTCCAGCCGTTAAAGGAAAGTGCCAACGCTTTACTTGTCGATTTATTATTCAAATGTCCAACAACTGCCTTCAATACAGTGTTAGTGACCAAATGCTGTCCAAAAACACGTCTTCGGAGGGCTGACTGTAAACCTGTTATGTTCGGAGAAATCCATTTCTCTGTGCAACATTCTTTGAACGTACAGTACAATTTAGGCCCCATTTCGGGCTCGGGGGGACCAAATAAGATAGCTGCGAAAATACATAAAACTGCAAGGACAAGAAGGATTACAACGGAGTTACATATGCTCGTGAAACCAGCTGGTTGTTTCTCCTGCAATGCAACTTCCTTATTCGCTTCACCAATTGTGGTTTGCAACGAACTGTGAGTTGATTCCTCCGTTGCCTCAGCTGGTTCCTCCTTTTCTTGAGGTTGTTCGTCCGGTAACTGGGTCTGTTCCTTTTTTCTAACTGCCTTACCGCCAACTGATGGCCATTCGGTAGCTTTAGGAGGGTTTATGGCTGGATCTTCCTCTGCGGAAGAAATCTCGTCGTTCGATTTTTCACTCCCAGTGTTGTCTGTATCACCGGGGGCATTTTTCACTTGGGCTTTTTCAAATTCGCTCTTTTGTTTAGATTTTTTAGGAGCCATTAAGCAGTTCAATAAGGCTTCGAAAAACGTTGAAAATGCATAAACACCTGCACAGTCGTTTTCAGCGTTTCCAAAGAAAAGCAAAAACAGCAACAAAGGGCGCGTTTTTCCAGGAAACTTCCGCTTGGTAGCCGCTCATGGGTTGATTAGTCAATTGAATTACCTTGACCAATTGAAATCGCTGTTAGAATTCCCTTTTTCGTGTAAAAATTACCAGGAAAGCTCCCTCGCAGTTGACGGAACTAAATATGGCGAAAACTTTGCTACATTTGTTGTTAATCCCGCTCTGTTTGTCTCCAGGAAGCTGCTCCATTGTCATTGAAAGTGTAATTGGAGGTGTTCTAGTTTCTTCCGTCGGTTATTTTAAGACTGACTTTGACTTTGTTAAAATATTTGAGAACAAAGTTTTGGAACTGCAATCTTCATTTACTAATCAGACAGATAGGTTCTGGAAGATTTTAAGAAATCGTGGACTGGCGCATCTCAGGAACACTAACCCCCCACAACCACTTGTGTTGTAACTGGCCGCACCGCCGCCAGCTCATGATGTGGTGGATTGCCTGGCCACAAAGCTCGCTGAAGTGTTAGATCCACGACACAAACCTCCGTCACCATTGTTGTTTTACTGGAAACCAGTGGTTTCGCCCCGTTGCGATTTAGCCCCCTCGAGTTAGCCCCGTAACGAGTCTAGTTCGCCTCCCAAATATATCGAGTTCGCCCCACGTAAATCGACCTCGACCCCTATATAAGAAAGTTATACTAACGACTTTTGATCCCTTCTAGAGTTAGACTTAACTGCCAGTTGAGGTGAGAAAAAGTCTCACTTGTGAAGTCTAATATATAGATTTAGCCAAGCCTAAATGCGGAGCCCCGCTTTTTATTTTGTCTGTTGTTGTTGTTGTTGTTGGTTTTTTTTTTTTGCTTTTTTTTTGTTTTGTTTTTGCTGGCAGTTATTAATTTGTGAAAATACTCTCATTCAAGTCGTTAAATTAAAAAAAAAAAAAGAAAAAACGAAGAAAAAAAAGTAAAGAAGTACCTGCTCCCGTTGAGTGTCGAACCCGGCACGCCGGCGTGAGATGCCGGTGACTAGCCCACTAGGCCATGGGAGTTTGACGTCAATTGAGAGTTAATTTTAATACTTATTTCTTTCTTCAGGACAAGCTGCAGGTAGCTATTATCTTTACTGTACACCTGCCCGCAGAGCCGGATTTGTCTTTGCCTCCCCACGAAGCAGAAGGAACTGTTGAAACATATCTTTCAAAGCAAGTGTGGGCAAGGGAGGACCAGGATGCAGTGGCCGCCCTTTTAAGCCGTGTTGCAGACACAGTAGCTCTCATGAATGCTGAACTCAGTGATTCAGTCAAGGCCTTTTGTTCCTAAAGAATTCAACTTGTACTCAGGAAAGGAGAACATAGATATAAGAATACATTTGTCTTGACAAATGCATTGGTCGGTGCATGACTGATGACCAGCCTTGGCCAATGAAGCCAGTTAGCCATATTGTCAGGATTTGCTAGCCAAGGTTCTAAAGTTGGTTCTAAAGTTGAGTTATTTTTAAGTTTAGCTTGACATGTTCCTCTTGTGAGGCATTATCAAATGATGGTGTTGTCAGAAGGTCTAACTACTTCAGAGACTTATCAGGATCGAGATTTGTTTGAATTAGCCAACAAATCACCCAACACAATGACGATTGGCCAATGCACTGATGTTACCCTTTGCATTGGTAGTGCAGCTGCCATTTGTTAGCCAGTCTGGGGTTTTTCCTTCTATTCTAGACAACCTCGGAGACAGGAATGGTTGAAAACTGGAGCTGCATGCAGTTAGTAGGTTTTATTAATAAAGTGAACAAAGTCTTGAAATTGCCAAATGGCACTGAAAGGTAATCCCATCATACATTTCGCACGATACCAATGCAGCTCAACTTATTTCATCTGCCAATGGGTTTTAAGTTACCTACTAAATGTCCACAGCCTGCTGTTTTTACTAACCTGCATAGCAAGCGTTTCTGTAGGCTTTTCCACGTGTCTGAAGCATCTTTTGCTTTTTGGCTGCACAAAACGTGTTATTCCAAGAAGCAAACAATGCTTCTGATGTGCAAAGGCCTATTTATTTATTTTTTATTTGCAATCACACTACAACAATGACAACCACAGCAACAAAATACAAAAAGGGAAAAAAAAGGAAAGCAAAAAAGAAAAAAAAAATTAGTGCCGACCTGCAAGATAACGCTACAAAATTAATTATACAACTTACAATACAACGGAGAATGACCTATTTACACAACATTACGTACATTAGTTTTCTTATAATAATATTGCCTACAAATCTTACATTGCAGTGTGTTGACTTACTATTTTTTATAGTGGTTTTACCTGGTGTCACTTACAATGTTACTTTCTAGTATTAACACAATTGTGCTTACAATAATATTTCTTATGAAAAAAATAATAAAGAGAAGGAACAAAGGGAGAAGCATATGAGAGGGTCTGTTGACAAATTATCAAAAAGGAGAGATTGGTTTTAACTTGAAATCTCAATTTTCCATTGAATTTTTAATTTATTTATAAATTGAGAACATTCAGGATTTATCTCACCACTTTTACAACTAGATGTGTACTTTTTTATTAACAAGACGAGTAGATCTAGTTGGCGTCTAAGGTTGCCGTTTATAGAAGGAGAGGGGTAGTTCTGAAATAGAAATTGCTCCGCCAGTTGACAGATTTATAAACGTTCTATTGATTGCATTGAACCACGATAAAATTTCCTGATAAAATTTAACATTGATAGGACATTCTAAAAAGGTGGGTTCCAATTAGTCAGAATTTTTACACTGAGCGCAAATGTCATCATTTCTGATTTTGAATCTCTTGAGTTCTCTATTAGTTACTAAAATTCTATGAAGAAATTTAAAACCAAATTCTCTTAACTTGTTGTCCGCGGTCGTTTGGTAGATTGTGTTAAATATCTGTTTCCAACTATGAGCAAAGTTGGGAAAAGGTCTGGTCCAACTTTTCACAGCGGTAGGTTCTTTCATATTGTTTTCCTGAAATAAATTGTAATAGTCTTTGCACCTCAGTTTGGTTAAATAGAGTGCTTTATTTTCGGACAGATAGAATACGTCCCTTTCATTAAGTATATTCCTATTGGTTAGGGCAGTTTCCTGAGCATTTTTCTTCAAGTAACTTGGGATCGCAGCAATAAGTTGAAAATATTGAAAGAAGTTCAGGTGTACATTATATTTGCGTTGTACATTTATCAAGTAAATCATGTACAAAACAGATTCCTTGTTCAGACAGATGTGCCCAAAATATAGACTTATTTTCTTTTGTGATTTCTTTATTGTTCCAAAGAATGAATTCGCTCTTATAAATGTCAGGGTGACCAGCACGCAACTCCTTAAAATAATCCAACATTTCCCTATAATAACGAGGTAAGTTTTCATCTAGCTTTTTAGAATCGTAATTGCATTTAAGTAGGAAGGATAATCCTCCATACCTGTTAAAAAAATCATTTGGAATTGCCTGCCAGGATTCATTTGTACAGTTTAAAAACCTGCCTAGCCAGCTCAAGCGCAATGATTTTATCCCTGTGTGAAAGTTTGGAAAATTCAGTCCACCGTGGGAGAGAGATCGATATAAAACTGATCGTTTTACTTTATCTTTTTTGTTTTTCCACAAGAATTTCAATATTTTTGCTTGCACTGTCTTAATAACCATTTCAGGAACACAAAGCATAGAGGCCGCATAAACTAATTTTGATATGCCTAGGGTCTTAACTAACATTGTGCGACCAAATAGAGTTAAGTCTCTCGTTTGCCACATATTCAGCTTAGTGTCCATCTTGTAAATTTTGACAAAAAAGTTCAAATTATTGTTCTTATCGCGATCGTATGATAAATTTACTCCTAGTGATTTGACTGGTTCATGATAAGATTCAAAGCCGAAGGGTTTGGTTTTATTGTTTTTAGCTGAGCCAATCCACATTGCTTTTGTTTTATTTAATTTAAGACCAGAGATAGCATTAAATTCACTTATAACCTTCATATTTTCTTTAAGTGCGTCTACATCCCTACAGATGAGAGTTGTGTCGTCCGCAAATTGACTAATTTTAGCTTCTACTGATTGCGGTGATTTAATTCCTCGGCAACCTGTTGACTGTCTGATCTTTTGGGCTAGGATTTCTACGCCTAAAACGAATAATAAAGGACTCAGTGGACAACCTTGCCGAACGCCTCTTGAAACTTTAAAATAATTGGTCATGTAGCCTCCGTTTATAACCGCGCCTTCTACGTCGCTATGGAGTATGGAGACCCATTTTCTAATAACCTGTCCAAAGTTGAAGTGTCTAAGGACGTTTTGTATAAAGGGCCATTCTATTGTATCAAATGCTTTTTCAAAGTCAATAAATAGCAGGATTCCTGGTCTTTTTTTGACATCCGTATATTCCAGTAGGTCATTTAACAGTCTCACATTTTGTCCAATAAATCTTCCCTTGATAAAACCTGTTTGGTCGGAATGAATCAATTTCGGTAATACTGATTCAATTCTTTTAGCAATTACCTTGGCTAGAATCTTGTAGTCTACATTAAGCAGAGTAATTGGACGCCAATTAGATAAAGTGGTCAAATTATTTTCATCTTTTGGGATCAATGAGATCATTCCTCGTCTTTGTGATACAGACAACGTTCCATTCTCAAGCCCTGCATTAAAAGATTCTAAAAGCGCATTACCTAAAACGTCAAAGAAAGCTTCATAGAACTCTTTTGTGAAGCCATCATCACCAGGAGGCAAAGGCCTATGGAAATGCTTGCTATGCAGGCCTTGTTTTTACTGACACAACTTTCTTTTGCAGTACAAAATGGTGTAAAGTTACAACCGTGTGCATGCTAAAACTTAAGTAGAACTTGTTTGATGCAAGAATTATTAGCCATCCCACTTTACAAGACTTTGGTCCCTTTTTTCCCTTTCTAAATTTCTTTTGAGCAGCCACTGTTAGACAAGGCAATGTTTTAAGTACAATTTTGTAGTTGAGAAAGACACTAAGCAGGTTCTTGGCCACCAAAAATGCAGTTTCCCAACAGTTAAATGTGGCTTTCTATAAAAAAAAGTACTAGCCTGTATGGCAGTCATTTCCACATAGTAATTCCATAAAAGCTTGAAAGTTTTCAAGCCACACTTGGACTCTCCGAGTAAACAAGTAAGTTAGTTTCTAGTGTTATGCCTTTCACGTTGTTTTCAAGGCCAGGAATAATTTTGATAACTTCTCTGTATGGTTCCAGAAAATGTCCATACCTCTCCCACGGATGGCTTTTACTTTGAACCCCACCCCCTTCCCCATCCCTCTGGAAATTCCAGTTTAGGTCTATACTTTCCTATAAAAATTTTGGCCTTTAAGACCCTCCACTCCCTCGGAATTTTCAATGACCATCCATGGTGTTGGTATGGATATTTTCTGGAACCACACAATGAGTTAAAACTGTAAGTATCACTTTTAAAATGGGACTTTGTCTTTTTATTACCCTATTAATTTCCTCTTGTTTGTTTTTTTAAAATGACAATTGCTTTTTTCTTAGAAAATATGCATTTTACCAAATTTCAGTCGTATTGGGTAGTGGACATGTTAAATTTTGTTAACTGAAAACACAGTCATTAAAATTTCCTCTTCTGGGGTACCTTTTTTCTTAAAAAAATAATTATATCCCCTGTAAGGGGACGGGGGCAATCTATTGACAAAGACATTTCACTAACCTAAAACAGTACAACCCCGAAATAACAAACTCCTATATAACGAAGACCCCGGTGTAACGAACCACATTCCCCAGTTCAGTGATAGTTAAATGTATGGAAAAGTTCATTATAATGAACGCATTTTGCCAGTCCCTTAGCACTTCATTACATCCCACTAAATTGGGTTACAGGTCAAGACTGGAGGAGATATCCTTGGAGGTCCAGGGTAAAAGTTCTTACAGTTAAACTATACAGTTTGTGTAGAAGCAAGGATCTCAGTGTCACATAAATAGAGCGTGCACAGAATAAGTGTATAATGCTGACACAGACAGAACATGACAGACATTTTAACAGACATAAACTTTATTCAAACATGGTGAAATCATCAGCACATGGCTATGCAATGGGTGAACCCACAAGTAAGCTCATCCCAAAAAATACGTGCATGAATACTGTTTTACGGGATTGCAGTGTGAGAATCCGATTTATATAATTTATGGCCTACTGTATAGCTCCAGACCCCATGGATGGTCATTGGAAATTCTTAGGGGTAGACAGTCTCAAAGGCCAAAAGTATTATGAACCTAAACTACAATTTCCAGAGGGGTAGGGGGTTCAAACTGAAAAAAAAAACATCCATGGGGGGGGGGGGGGCAGGGGTATGGATATTTTCTGGAACCACACATTTTCCTTTTGGACTTCACAAGAAAGTCAGCACCCCTCACTTCTTGGGGCACATTATTCCACAGTCTATTTAGAGCCTCACCATAACTGAAACTATGTTTTACATAGATTCTGTGTTGTTTGAGCAATGCTAGTTTACCATCAAAGTTTCTTAAGCCGTGTTCTGCAAAGTGGGATAATTGAAGAATTTAATCTGATTTTCTTATATTGAAATGTTCAACTTTCTTGCATTAGGTCATGCCCAAACGGGTAAATAACCAGGTAATGATGTCATAGCACTCTGACTAGTGTCCCCAGGGAATGTCAGTGATAGCAATGATAATTTTTAGCATTGTGTTCACTCAGTCTTGGATTTTTTCCTGGAAACCAGTGACCTTGTTATCCAAAGAAAAGCAGATCCAATAAAGATTCCTCTGATCACACCAATGTAGTTTGTGGGAAGCACTGAAAATAAAATGAAAAGAAAGTCTAACTCTTGTTTTGGTGTCCAGTGGCTACGGACAAACGCTGTGTGAAAAGAGAAACATTCAACTTCCTGTTGCAGCCCATGTCTCAGGGATGTCTCTGCTTGAGTTCTCTCATAACTGTTGAGATTGGTTGGGAAGTGGATGGAAGTGCTTACAAGAGAAAACAACCAACCATGAACAACAAATAGCCCTTTTCACAGAACTTTTACTGATTGCATTACAGTGTAATCAAACATGGTTAAGAGGCAATTTTGGGCAGAAACCACAAAGTTGCCCAAACTTCTAAGGTCCACATACAACTGTATTGGGATACAAAAGTGTAAAGTTATTTTTGCAAGTGAAAGAGCTATTAAACCAAGTAACTTGCTAATTAAGCTTACCTCCAGTGTCCAGATTTTGAGATGAAAGAATAAGATCAATGATGAGGAACAGAAGACAGCGAAACAGCTCCAAGTATGGGGCGTACCACCTGAAAAGACAAAAAAAGAGGAAATGTTTGAAAAAACTTAGACAAAAGAAAAATACTCCTTGGTGAAAATGTGAAAATGAAGTCTGTGATGTAACAGACTTTCTTGTAATTTGAAAATCTAGCCAAATCTATCACATGCTATGACATGTGAAGCTTATATAGAACACTTATAAAACTCATGATCAAAACAGATGTGTTCTGGGTAGCAATACACAGTCACTAAGTTTAATTTCAATTCATTCTCTTGTGCAAGGCATATTTAATTTAAATTACAAATCTCATCAAGCATGGGAAAACAAATGTAACTGGTCCACAAGAGAGGCACAAGTTTTTAATTCAATACAATACTTTATTGACACTCCCCTGGTAGGGCTTTACAGTGACAAATTATTTTGCCTGGGCTTTTTTGAGTTTCTGAGCCTGAGGGGTGCACAAAGATCCCCCTCCCCCCCCCCCCCCCCCGCACTATAGTTCTTGTAAAGTATTCATGCTCTTGTGGCGAAACTTGGCACGTTTTAAGTACGTCATTAGCTTAACAGATTGGGTTGATGATGTATTGATTATGATGTGTCATGTTGTCACAATGGCATCACAAAACAGCCATTTTGAATTTTGAGGCTGCCATCTTAAATCCCAAGCCTGCATGCAGTCTTACAGTTGACAATAACGATATCAAAAAATATATGAATTTGTTCTAAGAAACATACTTAATCAAAACAAGCACAAAAAAGTAAAGGATTTATTTATCTTCTTCTTACAAATGAAGGGGGGAAAACTGAAAACACTGAAAAAAGACAAAATAGTCAAACTACCTCTTGAGCAGATAGTTGCTATGGAAACATCAATTACCATAGCACAGAGGAAAACTTTTTCTGAAAAATTTTAGGACAAGTCACGAGATTTGGTGATTGTTGGTCTAGCCATTTAAAAGTTATAGTTGGTTAATGTCAGCAAGGGGACAATGTGACCTCCCCCCCCCCCCCAGGATAAACAGGGTTATCAAAACAGTTTAAAATTCACTTTAAAAATGTTAAAAATGCAAATTAAAATACAATACTGTATTTAAAAGTGTTATAAAATATACAGAAAAACAATAAATGCTTAGAATGGGCCACTACAGTTTAAAAAGTCAGTAATAATTTTTTTTATTAATCTATCAATTTACTCTCTGCTATGGTTTTTGCTGCTATGGCATTAATGTGACTTAGTTTTACATATGACAGTTGGGCACCAAACGTATCAATGTTTCAGTTCTAGTTTTACAACTAAACTTTGTTCTTTGCACACTTACTTGTTATCAAAGAGAGCCCCAACACTTGAAATGGTGAAAAGGAAATATGAAATAACTCCAATAACATGAAGCTGGCTCATTACCTGAAGAACAAGAAGAGTCAGAATTTATACACTCTCATGGATACAAGGTTTTCATCGACTGGAAATAACATATATACACTAGGTAAAGAAGACAATTTTCGAAGGTTTAGATTAATACTATATTGTGCTGTTACAGAAATTATAGCGAAACCTGTATTAAGGGGACACCCTCGGGAACCTTGTCAGTGGGTATGTCTACTTAATACAGAGTGGCCTCTTAATACAGGTTCTAACAAATTGCAAAACAGAAGTTTTTTAATTATTGACCTCTTATATCTCCACTCCTAGGTTCCACTGTAGCCAGACCTCCCTCCCCCCCCCCCCCCCACCACCATGGTTGTTTCAGTTTGGTTTGAATCCCCGATCCCACCCTACCAGAGATCCCAGATCAGTGTCACACATCTCTTTAAAATTTTGGCTTTTGAGACGCCCCCCCCCCCCTCAACCCCAACCCCACCTGGACATGTGTGAGATGGGTATGGATATTATTTCCTGAAACTGCACATTTTTGTAAATAATTTATATAATGGTTTAGAAAAGCCAAATTGACCACTCCACTCCCTTACCTGGGACCCTTGATTGAAAAGCTTCCATTCAGTTCTATAATTTCAGAATTTATTTACAGCCCTTGTAAAATGGCTACCAGGATTCCGGCGGGATCCCGCCAAGAATCCCACTTCCTACCAGGATCTTGCCGGGAAACGGAATTTCCCCGCCGGGATTGTAACGGGATCTTGGCAAGAAAAAATTTTGGCCGGGATCTTGGCAAGAAACCTGGTGAGAGTTTCGTTCCTGGCGTGATCTTGCCAAGACTTCGGTGATCCTGCCAAGACAACTGTAATCTCGGCAAGACAACTACGATCTTGGCAAGATGCACAGATTCATAACTGACCGTGATGAGACTTCAGAAAAAATATTACAAGTTGTGGTATGTAGAGTCCGAGCAAACGTTAGCGAGGTCTATTGCAATTGTTATTTTTATCAGAGTTCGTTTCAAACAGCGATCTAGTATGGCTCATTATGTTGATGAATAAAAGAAATACGGCGATCATCGTGCGGGAGTTCGCGCTGGCACGTTGTGCGAGATTGTAAAGACGATGCTCAATAATCTTGAACTCTATTAATCTTTAAAAACTTATAATCTTCAAACCTGATTAAAGTGGCAATTAATGCAGTGCTGTATCCGCAAGGAGAATCATTCCGGGATCTCGATAAAACTGAAACTAACAATCGACGAAGAGCACCGGTTGTCCGGTTTTATAGCTTTGCTGCTACACGCGACATTTAGCAAAATAACAACGATCAGAAATGCTGCTGGCTCTGATCGGCTTCGTTTTACAAGTCATTATTTCATTTTATCACTTGTGGTTGATCGTTTATCCATAATGTTGATGGTACATGTAGTATATAGTTACATATTTTCACTTACACTGCTGCAGTCATGTAAAGAACTTCAATTTTTTAAGCTTACCATTCTCCTCGCAATCAGCAACTGATAAGCAACAATGGCAACCACAAAATGTACTAGAACATACAGACTTCCCCAGAATGACAAGGAATTGTCGTATTTCTGAATGGGATACTCAATCTAAGATTTAAAAAAAGACATTTTTTGATTATTTATATTATTTTAATTATGCTGCGGGACCAAACTTACCAAGAGACCCAAAAGGAATCATAATTTGCCACTTTGTAAATGAGTAGGGAGCTGTGGTAGTGTAGTGGTCATGAATCACAAAAGACTTTCATTGGACTTTCAACGGGGAGATCAGAGGGCCAGTGTTCCAGGCATGGTCGTCTGTATTGTATTCAGTGTATTGTTTCCTTTAAGACAAAGAACTTTAGGCCACATTGTCTCTTTCTACCAGGGTTTATTCTAGAATGAGCTGGCATTGTGGAATTTCTGTAATTCAAAAAATATTGGCACACAAAATTTCTCACAAATGGGGCGCACAAATTTTGTGGTAAAGAATTTCCAAACATCACCTGCTGATCACTGAGCCTTTATACTGTGGGATTATATTAGTCAAATTGTGGCATTTTATCTTGTTAATTTGTCTTTCTCTTCTGCATTTGTTTACTCCAAGGTTAAGGCAAAATGTCAACAAACGTTTTGGGTAGACATGCACTCCACTGAGTGAATAGATGTTATAAAATAGTCAAAATACCTTAGGCCCCTTTTCTTGTAAAAGGGTCCCCAAAAATTTCACAAAGGGGCCCACTGGGCCCCCATTGGCCAATTTTAGAAAAAAAAACCTACTCTACCCAGCTAGGTGTATAAATGGGGACAGCTAACATCTCTCTTTTGAAATGTGTGTCCCCAGTTAAACCACACAAAACTCTGTAATTTGTTTGAAACTTTCAGAAGCCAATTTTAATATACAGCTTTTATTCAATCAATTAATTAGTTACAAACTAATGGGCCAGGTTTACCATTTCTGTGGTGCTTTATCTGATGCCGGAAGATTGTAATTTTGATTGACAATTCATTCCCAGTCTTCTAATTGTTTGTTAATACCTCTGGTATGTCAGCAGGATCACCCAAGCGAGGCTTTCCAGGAGTCCACCCAGGACCTTTAAATAGCACAGACAGCTGAAGGACAAATAAAAAAAAAACTTCATTGTACTGCAAAGTTACACTTGCCCTAGGCCTCCTATTGAACAAGGATAAAAACCACCAAACATCAAAAGAAGGTTTAGAAATAACCTTACCAACTCTATGGTTGGCTGAAAGTACACAGTGAATTAACCCTTTCAACCCTGGCATTGTTATTCAAATTCTCCTTGCTGGTCTGATACATTTCACTGAGTACTAATTAGGAGAACTTGTTAAGACATCATGCAAGACTATTTATCTTTGGTGATCATTTCCCCAATTCTCATGACCTTAATGTGTTATATAAAATTGATATGGTGCAGAGAAATTTGATGCTGATCACTGTTGGAGCTTAAAGGGTTAACAAAATCTGGTAAATGCTGATCAGCATGCACTATTGAGTTACTGCTGCATGTGGTAAGTTTGTAAAGCATAAAAGAAGTGTAAGGATCATCAAGAGTGCCTCTAGCTTCTTGTCTGAGTGCTTAGCGAACCTTCCAACCTGAGGGGGGGGGGGGGGGGGGTGGAGTTCTCCCTTGTATAAGCCGTGTATAGGTATGTGCCACCCCAAGTGTTATGGTTTTGAGCAGTTTTGGTCTGAAAAATTATGGCCATGAAATTGGTCTGAAAATGGCCATTGGAAATAAAGTAGCTGGATTTGAAAAACTGGGCAGCACATCCTAGCAAAAATTCCAAGGAGTTAACCCCTCTAAGGCCTAATTTAAGTGCATTCATAACTAAATCATGCACAACTGTGGCATTTTCCATACAACATTGATAGCTTTAGGTAGTTTTCTGAGATATACCTATGTATACTACGGTTCTCTGTCCGATGCAAAAATAATAATTATCGTTATCACTTTATAAGGGAGTCCCCCTGGGATAAAAATGTGACTTTCAGGGGCAGGGTAGGGAAATGAAAGCTCGTAGTAATTAATATATTACATTTTACCTTGTCCTTTAGTCCTGGTGTTTCCCAAAATGTCTTCCAAATATGAGAAAAGTGGCAAAGCTATAAAGGAGATTGCAATACAAAACTAAAATATAAACGTAATATACACTTGCTGCAAATTACAGAGTTTCAAAGAAGCACAAAACTTCGATTTTAGAGGTGTTGTCCACAGAAAAGTGTTGTGAAGAGAGCACTGTAATCTAACCCACAGAAATATCTTAGATTAAGACTGTGCATACCATATCTTAGAGAGGTGCATCCAATTAAGGGGTGTCCGCTGCAGCAGGGTGTGAAATCATATTTTATTAGCTTTTCCCGTAAAGAAGGTTGGGAGTGTCAACTAATCCAAATCGCTGGCAATACACTGTATATGGAGACACTAAAAATACACGTCAGGAAATGTGGCAGACATTTTTGCCTGAATTGCCATCATCCAATACCTGTGTCCACATGGGATCCCAGCTGGCTAGTGGATGAACCAGTCCATATGCTATTTCTTCATCTGTTTCAGCCTGAAATGTTCCTACATACTCGAAAGAAAAAGATGAATTGACTAATTATCTTACTATATATAGGGGCGTTCATCTTAATTTGAGAGTTTCACACTGTGATATTTTAAGTAGTCAAGTATCAATTAAAGAAGTTATAATTTAGTCATTGCAACAGAGGATAAAGAATCTAAGGAGAATGGGGAGGAGTGGTAAGCAAAGTGGAAGGGAGGGGGAAGGGGGTGGGGATGGGATGGGGAGGGGGAGGGGGAGGGTGAGGGGGAGGGGGTGATCTTCTCAATCTTCTTTTTTAATAGTTATCTAATTCAAACACAACTAAACAAAATGTTCTTCTTTGGACATTTTTTGGTGTCTGGGACATGCAAAATGAAGCATACAATACCACCAAGGTATAATCAACACTTACCAAATACTCTGTCCCAGATGATCAGGGTTCCACCTGGTATATGAAACAAAAAACTTTCAGTTATTAAAAATAGAAGACTGAATATGTAGCCAGAGCTGTGACCAACATGTGCATTGAATTCAATTGATATTCTTTGTTAAATGAATTAATTTGGTGTGGCTGCATGTTATTACAAGCTCACTAAAGTAATATGTTTTATAAAATTGCAAGTTCACTTACCATAGTTTTTATCAATACAGTATGGATTTCTTCCTACAACAAGAAAATATACAGATTTCCTTAAGTAATTTAATAACTCAAGGCAGAATTATAATTATTTCCACCCTAATTTCCACCCTCATGACTATACACAGGTCCCCAAGGCCCAGCTGGCCCAAAAATACAGTTTTCTAACTTTTGCTAAAATTACCTTACCTTTTAACCTAAAATTTACATTAACCTAAAATGTTAGAATGTCATGCACTAGCTGATAGACTGGAAAGTCCCTGACTATTCACAAGGATTGAACAATCTGTGACTAGGTGAGAAATGGCAAAAAACCAGGGAAAAATATGCATGACCAAATTTAATCTAGTAAGTCTTTACAGCTGGAATTCTACAAGCCAACCCACAAGTCTCCAAAAAGAACACGAATTCTTGAAAACAAGTACGCATGACTATAAAAGTAAGTCAACTACAAACTGTATTATTTTTCTCATTTCCGGCATTTATTTAAAACTTGGTGACCAAACACAAAACTCTCCACTTTCAAAACCAATCCACCTTATTTGGGCAGTGTTTTTGAGAATCTTCATTTGAAAATTAATAAATCTTCATTTTCTAACAAGATTTAGCATACTCATGGACTGTGCCTGGGCTATAATTACCATGGTGCACACGATGATGACTTGGGGTGTTGAGGATGTACTCAAGAGGTCCAAGAGTACGCACAATCTCTGTATGAATCCAGAACTGGTAAAGCATGTTGAATTGAGCATGGACGCAGAAAATGGATGGAGGAACTGCCAGAGCCAGAGGGAGGTAAAAGATCTACAAATTAAAGATAGTTAAAGCAGTTTAACCCTTTAACTGCTAGGAGTGACCAAAATTTAATTTTTTTCTTATACACTTGTAGTAATGTTCACAGCTCAATCATACATAACAGTGGTGGGGGAAAAGGAAATGGTCAACAAGTGAAAAAGGTCTTGACTGTTAAACAAGTTCTCCTTATCAGTTCCATAGGAAATGTATCGAGAACAGTGTGGAGAATATGCATGCTGATATTAGGGTTTAAAGGGTTAACCTGTTTTTGTTTGTTTGTTTGTTTGTTTTTGTTGTTGTTGTTGTTATCTTTTCTTCTAGAATGCTGTTTTTGGCTTGCCAGTTATAGAGTGCATTTCCCACTTATTTGCTGTGGTTTAAAGCTGACTTCAGTTTGAAAATTTTAAAATCAATTTGATTTATATTGGGTAGTTTTATTGGTAATAAATCTGAGACAGGAAAAACCAAAACAAAACTGCTTTGCAAAACCAGAAAATTCTAAAACCAAAATTTTTAAACAAATTTAAACCACAACATATAACCATGGGTTAATTGGAGAGAGTCTTTACAGAGTTAAAATTAAAAGTGTCATCAATTGCTGTTTATTTATAGGATCAGAAAACCACTGTCAATTGATACAATTTACTTATTGCATGCCTGGACTAATTAAGCATCTTTATCTTTACAACCACAGCAAACACTTCTGACATTAATAACCCTAACTTGCAGTATGCAGGACTTGTGTGACTTATACAACTGGTAAGACTGCCTCAAGCTCACCAGCAGTTTCCTTTTACAGGTCACATTCCAAAGGTCAACTGTACAGGTCACTGTGTTACTGATAAATAAACAAGCTAAACAGTGTCCCCTAGCCCTAAATCAGGCTAAAACATCACCTAGTATGTCAGGTGAGTCATATACACTGTCCAATGTGTTTATATGTCAGCAACACAGGGACCTGTCCTTGTGACCTGTAGAATGTGACCTGCAAAATATACCTCTCCTATTTTGATGGGAATTCTTTTTTCTTTTGACAGGTTTCTTTACCTAGCTATAACAATTCAAGTCAAGATTGAGCAACATGCAAAGAATAACAAGTTGTCCAATGTGTTTAGATGTCAGCAACACAGGGACCCGTACTTGTGACCTGTAGAATGTGACCTGCAAAAGACACCTGTCCATTCAAGCTCACTGGACAGGATTAATTGATAAAGAATGTGACCTGGACAGGATTAATTGATAAAGAATGTTACTGTACATGTTGTCAGAGGGTCACAAATCTCATACTTATCACAAGTTGCCAACTGGGAAACTGAATTGAATACAGTCAGCTAATTAAGAGCGGATGTCTGTAAATATCGACCAAGGGTGGGAAATATAAAAATTTTGAAAAATCCCAAAAAAATTCTGTAGACTTCCCTAGGTATTCTATTAATGAGAATATAAATTTTAGTTTCATCGGATAAATATTTTGGCGATACGGCGGGTGTCAAGTTTAGGCGCTTCACGGCCTCCGCCAGACCCATTTTTCAGGGCCCGAGACAGGGCTACGAAAAGAGCTCGATTTGAATCTAATTCAAACATCATTCAACCCAGAAAGCTTCTTATCATATGAAAGGGAATTTAACACACATTTTGAGTGGTCATGTGCTTGAATTGATTGCGACTGGTATATTTTACAGATTTTTAAATATTTACAAAATTTCGAGGATTGCACGCGAGCAAACATGAGGACCCGCATAGAGGATTTTGTGGCTCGCTGTTGGAAGCCTTAGTTGCTATGGACGCTAACATTGATCTAATTAAATGCTCGAAAATCTAATTAAGTGAACCCATCGTTTAAGCCAATCATAGAGTGTAAGGGAATTTGATCTTTATTGCCGTTTTCAACGCCCGCAGTTGGAGTTTGATTTGCGGCCCAAAACATACATCCGGCACGTTTCACCCGTCGAATTTGAAACCCTAGCTTTTTCGCCGCAATGGAAACCTGAAAATGGGGAAAACAACGTGTCATCCCTAACGTAATCGTTGTGATGTATTTCGGTAATTTGCACCACAGAGATCAATTTGTTCAAAATTCTTTTTGTTGTACTTTCCCTGTAGTAAGCAATTTTCGCTATTGTTTTGCGATAAGCCGCTGCCCATTCGAATTAGGTATATCGGATTATGGAATAGCGGGCACAGACACAAGCCGATCGCGTTACAAGCCTTGGAAGCGGGAATTGAAGGGAAAGCGCACGCTTTCGAAAGAACAATCATGTCACACGCTCTCGTGAAAATTCAATCGATGAGAAACGCAGGATAAGAAATGAAAGAAACAAAAGAAAACGATTGTCTCGGATTATGGAAAGAGAGGCCAAGAAAATTCGAAAACAGAAAGAAAGAGACACGTATTCGCGTGCTAAATAACTGGCTCGTGTTTACTTTGCCAAATGGAAGGAACTAGCCGAACAGAATAAAAGAAGAACGCTTTACAGAACCAAGGTAGGACTTAAATTTTATAAACAGTGCTAAGCACAGTATTTAAGATCGCACTTAATATTTTTGTTTATCCGAACTGGCGGGTGTTGCGCCTCATACAGTTCGATGTAACATAAACAGTACTAATCACAGAATCAAGATCGCACTTAATATTTTTGTCCATCTGAACTGGCGGGTGTTGCACCTCATACAGTTCGATGTAACATAAACAGTACTGATCACAAAACTTAATATTTTTATCCATCTGAACTGGCGGGTGTTGCGCCTCATACAGTTCGATGTAACATAAACAGTACTGATCACAGAATTAAGATAGCACTTAATATTTTTGTCCATCTGAACTGGCGGGTGTTGCGCCTCATACAGTTCGATGTGACATAAATAGTACTGATCACAAAACTTAATATTTTTATCCATCTGGACCGGCGGGTGTTGCGCCTCATACAGTTTGATGTGACATAAACAGTACTGATCACAGAATTAAGATAGCACTTAATATTTTTGTCCATCTGAACTGGCGGGTGTTGCACCTCATACAGTTCGATGTAACATAAACAGTACTGATCACAAAACTTAATATTTTTATCCATTTGAACTGGCGGGTGTTGCGCCTCATACAGTTTTGATGTAACATAAACAGTACTGATCACAGAATTAAGATAGCACTTAATATTTTTCTCCATCTGAACTGGCGGGTGTTGCGCCTCATACAGTTCGATGTAACATAAACAGTACTGATCACAGAATTAAGATAGCACTTAATATTTTTCTCCATCTGAACTGGCGGGTGTTGCGCCTCATACAGTTCGATGTAACATAAACAGTACTGATCACAAATTTAAGATCGCACTCAATATTTTTATCCATCTGAACTGGCGGGTGTTGCGCCTCATACGGTTCGATGTAACAAAAACAGTACTAATCACAGAATTAAGATCGCACTTAATATTTTTGTCCATCTGAACTGGCGGGTGTTGCGCCTCATACGGTTCAATGTAACATATTAAAACAGTACTGATCACAAAATTTAAGATCGCGCTTAATATTTTTATCCATCTGAACTAGCGGGTGTTGCGCCTCATACAGTTCGAGCAACATAAACAGTACTGATCACAAAATTTAAGATCGCACTTAATATTTTTATCCATCTGAACTGGCGGGTGCTTCACCTCATACAGTTCAATGTAACACAAACAGTACTAATCATAGACTCACTGAGCGGAATTGTAAACGGAAGTGAAGAACATAATTTTATTTTACTTCCTGACAATCAAAAAATGTCAACTCACCCTACCCTTGCTAATTTCTAATGATAAACAAAAGTGAATGAAGCATAATAGGTATGAGAATATATACATTTTCCAATTCACCCAAATTCATTACTAGAATATTGCAGTAAATTACCGAAAACGTCAAGTCCAGGTCGTCTAATGCTTGCATGTACAACAATTTCAAATTATAACACCCTCCCACCTAGCCTCTCCCTCCCGAATCTCGCACTGAAAAAAGTGGACTGACTGCGTGTCGTATTGTCTGTCACGTTTACTCGCCTCGCCTGACTATTGATCATTCGGCTCAGTACGGCGTGTCTGAAGAAGTGGAGGCGAACTATCGAAAAGCTGAACCGCAAGTAAAAAGAACGAAGCGAAGTGGTTGTTGCGCTAGGATGTTTCGATATTTCGCAAGCACCGTGAAAAGTTGACGTGTGACTGATGGTTAACATTCGTTTTACCAGAGAACACACGAGAGTCCAACTGTGTGCCTCGTCAAGTGTTGACGTGTGACTGACGATTAACATTCGTTTACTAGAGGCCAAAGGAGCACCCGACTGTGTGCTCTGTCAACAGCTCCTATTGTCTTCTAGCGGGTTGGGATCAAAGTTCGGTCATTTCAGATGACCGAACTTTCCGTTTCTAAGGCCTGAGGGTTCTCATGTGTTGTCGAAATTCGAAGGCCTAAAATCACACCCGGTACCTACTTTCAAACAGCAAAAGACATTCCACATTAAAAAGCAATCTCTAAGCTTTCAAAATGTCGTTTTAAAACTTTGGGCAACCCATGAAATGAATTTATGGGAACGCGAAATTCAGGGAGCACTTGAGTGAAATTTGATCTTTCTGACTTCACAGTTTTGAGATTCGGGGCGACAAACAAATCAATACTCAAACAAATGTTTCAGCCAAAATACTATGAATTTAGGCAATCTCAAGTCCCACTGTGATATATACATGCTTCATAGACATTAGGTGTAAAATTTTACACCAATTTTCAGCCGAAAAGAACTCATATCTCGGCTTTCAGGTATTTGAACTTACCTCGCTAATGTAAACAGGTGGGTCAGGTTCTTACCACGACACAGCGAAGTGTTCAATATTTACACCAAATATCTATCCTGTCTAGTATATAGTCAGGTCTACAATATGTTTGTTTGTACCTTGTGTCTTTGTTTGTCTTCATTTCCGCAAAAAAACGGAGGCAAACTACAGCGAAATCCCCGCGCGCTCGACGTGCCACGAGTCTCGTGGAAGTGCTATTACGTGAGTCGAGATTGCGTTACATAACATGACACACCGGAAGACCGCTAACTTCAGGATTATTTCTGAGTTGTGAAAAAAATGCCATCTCTAATGTACATGTTGTAGGTATGCCATTGGAATGAGCTGGCAATCTCAAATTTTCATACTTTGCAGTTTTAACCATCGCAGTCTTGTGATCCCCGAACGTGTCAGTTGACCAATTGGCTTGACAGCTCAGTTGATTAGAGCGCTGCACCGGTATCGCAGAGGTCATGGGTTCGATTCCCGTTCAAGCCTGAATTTTTCAGGTTTCTTCTTTTCAACTGCTCAAGTTAAAACGCCTTCACTGCGATGATCTTCATATAATAGCAATTCCCTGAAATATCTCCCACGAACCAAGAAGTCAGGACACACACTTTGTTTGGCATGGAGAGAGTTTTATTAATAAAAGAAATAACAACCCGAGAGATCAACAGAAATAAAACTCTCTGCCCACCATAAGGGTGGGAGGGATGGGAAAGAAAACGAATCACTGCAGCTAATTACGTTTGATACAACAGCACGTACATATACTGAACGAGCGAATCAAGAAATGGACTATGTACCCTATTGCACAATACAATATACCGATAAACACGTGTTGAAATAAGACCCTAACTGTAACGTAACCCGACACGATGAAAGACATCAACCAACATGTAAACAACCGAAACAATGATCCCGATAAAGGGAATTAAAAATTTTGAGGCGCTCCCCAAAATAACCCAATTCCCTGAAATATCTCCCACGAACCAAGAAGTCAGGACACACACTTTGTTTGGCATGGAGAGAGTTTTATTAATAAAAGAAATAACAACCCGAGAGATCAACAGAAATAAAACTCTCTGCCCACCAAACCCCCAAACAAACTGTGTGTCCTGAATAAGTGAGAAACACTAATTAATGAGGGTGAGTTAATGCATGACTAACGGCTCGCGCGACCCGCAATTTTGCTGGCAAGGCAAATTCCAAATAACTCTTATACGCCTCGGATGACCAGTCCCCAAACACTTGAATAAGTTCACCCGGCACCCCGCACTGAAATGCCCAATTCGCTCCACCCCTACGAAAAGAGTGCCCTCGATAAGTGTGAGCCAGAGAAACACCAGCTAAAGATAAACGCCTGCGAAAAACCCGAACAAAAACACTTTTAGTGATAGGAGAAAGAGACCCGTCCGGGGATGGAAGAACGAAGGCAGGCATACTGGAACGTGCAGGAATGAGTGCACACATACGTTGAAACATAGTAACTGGGCATAACGGCGAATTGGGAATTTCAACAAGGGGCAATTGCAAATGACGCGACCCGGTCTGATTAGTTTTCGACCACTTAAACGTAACAGTGATACCATGAGGAGCCGAAACTATGTCCCCCCTACATAAATGTTTACGTGAATCAAAGGAGCGCGCAGAAGCTGGAACAATATTAGAAATGCGGGCCAACAAGAAGAAGGCAAACAAAAAGGCACACGAAAAGGTGATCTCCTCCGGAGAAGAATCAGGAGAAAACGAATGCTGAACTAATTTGAAAAGAATATGTGGTGTCACAGGAGGTGCCCGAACAGGACAATGTAACGCAATCCTGTCGATACCGCGCAGGGTGACCCTAATTGCGAATTCCTTAAGCGAGGGAAACTCATGCCCCAGCGCAACGTGCAAAAACTTAACTCCACTAAGATAATTCCTCACGGAAGCTGGAGTCATGGATCTACTTAAAAACTGACAGAACAAACACACAGTGTCTACCGATGCTGGTAATGGGTCTAGAAAAAAATACAAACAAAAGAAAAAGTAAGTTCGCCACTGCGTTAAATGATTCTTATGAGTTCCTGCGGCGAAAGCCGCCTTGCGAGTAGCCTTTAATTCCCGCCGCAGTTCTTGTAGGTCACGATCTAAAACAGAATGTTAAAGACATCAGGAGGAACGACGACTTCAGCAAGCTCAAGAAATGAAGGAAGTCGACGAAAACGCTCCTCATAAACACTATCTAGATGCCAACGCGACAACAAATCGGCTGCGCGATTCTCTTCACCCGACAAGTGAATAGCACGCAATTCAAAATCAAAGGAGGCGGCGACGAACCAAATGTCACGCAAAATGCCAGCAAGCAAGCGATCCTTCACCTTCCCGGAAGAGAGCGCGGAAACCACGGCTGCGTTGTCACAAAACACCTGAATTCGTAGCCCTGACCAAAGATGACCACACAAACGAACCGCGACTAAAATGGCTAACGCCTCCAGCAAATGAATCTGCGCGTAAACGGCGAGGACGTCTGAAGGAAACACGACATGAAAATATTGAGACGAAGAAAGACCGCCACATCCTGATAGACACGCATCCGTGGAGAATACTGTATCTGGCGCTGTCCAAGACAACGAGGAGATAATAGATACACCGTTGTAACTTCGCATGAACCGCAGCCACCAGGCAATATCTTTTCGAAACTCCCCAGTAAGACGAGAGCGATAATGATTCCGTTTCAGTGTCCTTAACAACGCTAAAATCCGCGCTAGAAACAATCTGCTCTGCCGAACACATTTCGAAACAAAAGAGAGTTTACCGACAAGAGATTGCAGTTCCGATTTGGTGGCAGATCTTCTGACGGACCAAACACTGAGAAGAGACTCGATTTCTGCCAAACGTTCTGGTGTAACCGACATTGTCATTTGTACAGTATCGAATTGTACACCCAAACACGTAGCGATCGTGGAAGGTGGACAAGCTTTAGTCGGAGACTCTTCCAAACCGAGTTCCTCCAGAAGGTGTCCACAATGTTCATATGCCTGCCAGGCAGTATCTGGAGGAGCTACTCCTATAAAATCATCGAGATAACTGAGAGTGTGATGTCCTTCCGCCTCACAGATGAAACAAACTGCAGAAGTAATACGCTGACACGCCATCGCAGCTGACCGCAATCCCATGGGCAAGACAACGTCAAAATATAAACTATGATTCCAGCAGTACCCCAATAAAGGGTAATCACGCGGGTCCACAGGGAATTGGCGATAAGCCCGTTTTAAGTCACGCTTGTATATCAAACAGCCGACACCAGTAGACCAGATTAACGACGCAATGTTATCCACTGTTGGATACGTTAAGGAAATATCTTCTCCTAAATAACTACAAGAAGAAATGCCATCGTTCACTGAAGTGCCTGCAGGCCAACTTAAATCAACGATGATGCGACGTTCCGAAGAATCTTGTTTAGGTACGGAGTTCAATGGAGACAAAGCAACGGGACACGAAAAAGGATTAAACGAGTAAGGACCAATCACGGCTTTATGACGCCTCTCGGCTAACAAATAAGAATCGATTGCATCTGGAAACACTAACGCACCCTGATGATTTCGCAATTGACTACAAGGGAAACCATATGAAGAGTAGTCATATCCTACAGGCCAGCCGTACTCTAGAAAATCACATATTTGTGCGTCTTTGTAATTTCGCAGATACTCACGCCAGCAAGAAACATTTAAACGAGACGGAACGGGCAAGCGGCAAGAAACATAGTTTGGTTGACCAGAAGCGCACACAAGTTCATGCAACGTGACAAAATCGATGTATGACGAACTTGACGATACATTTGACGACAAAACAGTGCTGGGCGAATCAATAAAATCATCGCCACTGTTAACAACGGACTTGACTTGACTAACTGAACTAGACTGGACTGAAACCTGGACTTCAACACCGTCAGAAGCAGAAACGCCCTGACCAACGACAGACGCGTCGCTATCCGAGACTGAAAGTTGAACACTCGACTCGACGCTAGAACTTGAAACTGGTAACACGAAACTAGTACAATTTAAATAAGAATCATGACGTTGATCCCCAGAATTTACAGGATCACGTGTAATCGCTGTGTCCTGACCATGTTCACAGGCGTCACTATCTAAGACTGGAAACGAAACATTTGACTCGACGCTGGAACTTGAAACTGGAAACGAAGCACTAGTACAATGTAAATTAGAGTCATCTTTATCACCAAATTGTACGGGATCGCGTGTAATCGCTGTGCCGAGTCATGAAATGAAACTACCGCGGGTTGTCTGAGAAGTTGAAGTGTTGCTGGAAGAACTAGCAAAAGGACACTCAGGGGAATTCTCCGGATGTCGCTCCACCTCTTGCTTTGTGAGCCAACATTTCGCGCAAATATGTTGCACCCATTTCCGTTCATTTCTGATCTGGCCATAATGATCTTTGGTGAAAGTACACTTCCCGGTTTGGAATGCCTTGCAAAACTGGACCGTAGCATTCTGTCTCAAAACTGACGCGTTCGACGATCGCGGCTGATTGGCGTGTCCGTGTAACAAGCGAGCTTCGAGATGTGCAAAGGAATCGCCCCAACGTAAACGACCGCACTCAATTTCGAACAACACTGCTGCATGAAGACTGCGAACTGCCGGCCATGAAAATTGTGTAGCCAAATACATAAGCGTCGCAAAGTGGTCAGTACGTGCATCCCGCTCTTCGGCACTCAAACTAGGAAGGCGAAGGATAGAAGCGAATCCGGCAGCAAATTCAGCTAGAGTCAAATTGTCATAAGCAACTTCTTTACTAATGTACGCGAGACTAAGTTGGCTCTGCGGCCAAACTTGAGGGTGCAACACCCGACTTGTGATTTTGGCCGTTTTTCCCGACCGCAACTTCTTACCTCGTTTGGCCCGATCTCTTCGCTTGCCATCCTCATCATCAGCAGAATCCTCCGAACCGCTTGAATCAGAAAGGCCAAGTTGCTGAAGCTTAGTGTCAACGCGAGAACTTAAACCAGGTATTGCACGAATATCTTGAACAGTTAAAGACGGAGGAAGAGAAGACGATGCTTTAAGGGGCGGATCCTCTAGTTATCCTCTGAGACGAGCATTCTGTTGCTGCAAAGATGATAACTCACGTTGTAGGTCGCGAAGCTCCGATGTGCGAAGCAATTCCGCGTGTTCCGCTCTCGCAGCTTCCAAGGCAGAACGTAGTGACTCGGTCGGATCAGTAGGAACAGGCAACGATGTCGGAGGAACTAAAAAACTCGCAACGGAAGGCTTGCAGTCCTGTTGCACAGGAGAGGTATCGGCCGATGCAGTCTTAACTGACTTGTTCGATCCCTTTAAACCTGGCGAAAGCCCCGCTTCTAAGGCGACATAATCAACTGGAGGAATCGCTCGACGATCACGCTTAGCTGCCATTTTAAAAGCAAACGAGAAAACAGAAAGAAAACGAATCACTGCAGCTAATTACGTTAGATACAACAGCACGTACATATACTGAACGAGCGAATCAAGAAATGGACTATGTACCCTATTGCACAATACAATATACCGATAAACACGTGTTGAAATAAGACCCTAACTGTAACGTAACCCGACACGATGAAAGACATCAACCAACATGTAAACAACCGAAACAATGATCCCGATAAAGGGAATTAAAAATTTTGAGGCGCTCCCCAAAATAACCCCCTTTACTCATTTCCATCACAATGTCTTTGAACGTGGATGTGAGGCAATTTCGGGCAATTTTGCACTTTTTGCCCGAAATTGCCTCACATCCACGTTTAAATATATTGTAATGCAAATGAGAAAAGTTAACTGTGAAAAGGGCTATTATATCTTTATCTGCAGTTCAAATATATGATTATTTCATATATCAATGGTTATTTCTCCATCTACGGGATAAATACGAGCTCTCAATTGACGAGCACCCAGTTGGCTAGATAGCTCAGTTGGTTAGAGCGCTGCACCGGTATCGCAGAGGTCATGAGTTCGATTCCCGTTCAAGCCTGAATTTTTCAGGTTTCTTCTTTTCAAGTTGAAACGCCTTCCTTGCTTTGATCTTCATATAATTATAGTATTCATTAGCCCTATGTAAATACTGTAACGTGTTCTTTATTGTTGTTTGTTTTTGTTCCCCATATTTGTCCTGATTTCTATTAGATTGAGAAATACCCTAATGCATTGTGCAATACTTTTGCAATACCCTATTATACAAAGCACATTTAAGAGCGTCCCGGTACAGTCTGATCTTGCGCTGGCGGCATCAATCTTGATAGCCCGGTCTCATTCTATAAACTAGCGCTGAAAATAAGTAAGCATCATTGCCAGCTAGTACAAGTCTGCTCGCAAATGTGCGACGATACAGCGTGCGAATATGGAGCGTTGGTTGGGGGCTAGTGTGGTTTAAGTACCAAACACCCGAGCATAGAGTACGTAGAGTACGTGCGCATCGGAGAGTGCAACCGATCAAGCCAGTTTTGCTAACTGTGGTTTGAACACTGAAGCAGAACTGATATTAGCCAGGGCAGGTAAGTTTGAAACATATTTTATTTTTAATCTTACGTTAAGCTGTACTCTAGTGTTATGTACGCGCGCGCTGAGTTGCACTATTGTAGTCATAAGGTAGGTAAAAATAAAAAGATTTACCTATTTTCTCATAAGTTGATTTATCAACGAACGGGCGTTAAACGGCGCGGTACGCTTTTTTTGTAGACTAGAGCTCATGCATTACACTCTACATGCAATTTTTTTGCTCTCGGTCTGATTTTGGTATTTTACCACGTGATAAAGAAATCAGCAATTATAAAGCGAGCGCTGATTGGCTACGAACATCCATGCGTGAGTCAAAGACCAGGGGGGAAGGTGCAGTTTTGCTTTGTTTTCTTGCTTTTCCGTGTAGCGTTTGTGCTTGATTGTTTAAGTTATTTTGTGCGATTTATTATCACTTTTTGCTCTTTTTGTCCTTACACGAACTGTTTTCCTTGAAATTTAGGCTAGCACCATTTTTATTTGTGGATTTCTGCACTTCTCCCCTAAAATATCTAATGGCCAGTCCTTAACAAAACTCGGCAAAATGAGACTGAAAATATCCACCATAGGATTCAAGGAAAATCCGTTACCCGACCCGGTTTTATGCGTAGTTCTAAAATGCAAATTCAAGGTGGATGAGTTCCTGACCGCGGGGCAGATCCAGGGCTTCTTCTCCAGAACAGCCCCCAGACTTCGCCATGCTGTCGCCCCAGAAGACGACGACGAAGAAACGGATGACAACAGCCGAGCGGCCGAAGAGGAGGAGGCTTTCTCAGGTGCGCGCAACACCATCCTGCTGCAATGCGCACCAGTGCACCCCATAGTCTACGACACGTGGAACCTGTGTGTGATGAGCTCGTCCAACAAACTCAGTAAGCTGACGGTAGCTCAGCTACGGGAGATTTGCTCCCACTTCAATATGGAGGATGAACCCTCTGGGCACAGGAAGAAGGCCTATCCGGATTTTATTTTGAACCATGTAGGTGCCTGCTCTAGCAGTAACACGAACAGTAACACGAACTCTTGACGGGAGCAAAAGCAGTTCGAGTTAGCGCTTTGAGTCAGGGGTTACTTGGTTTAACTTTCCTATAAAGACTACCTTGTACCACTAAATTTTTGCGGGAGTTTAATTTTGCGAATGGGCGATTTTTTGTGTTTTGCGGAAACTAATTTTTGCGATTGGAAAACACTGTTTTTTCTTGTTGGGAAATAATTTTTTTTGCGATTTTGAGGAAGTCGCCTTCTATTTGAAATTATAACATTCTCTTTTTTGAGTACAAACCATCGAATGCAGGCCAGGTGAACAGCATGTAGATGTTACAATTCAGTCAGTCAGTCAATGGAGTACCTTCAGACTTTCCTTTTTTTAAAGCTTTTAACATCCAGATACCTGTAGTGTACCTACTGCAATTTCATCGTTTTATTTCTGAATGCTCTGTTTCTAATTTCATTTTGGTTCTGTAAATGAGCACCAACATGACTTTTAATACATGTTAAAGACGATGTTTGTTTATACATTTGACAGTGGAGTCAACATTTTCGGAGAAAATTTTTTTGGGATGTGGGAACTATTTTCCGTGAGAACCTTTTTTCCGGATCGTCAAAAAACCCCGAAAAATCGCAAAAATTAGAACGGAAATTCGTAAAAATTAAGTGCCACACGGTATCACAAGAAAAAACGGGAAGGGCCCCAGTAAACGAGAAAATTTGAGTTTGCCGAGTTCAAGTTTTCAGGATTCTACTATGATTTGCATTTTTTAAATCTAGAATTTATTTTTTCCAAAGAATCTTCTGTAGACGAATTGGCCGTGTTGTCGGTCTTCCTGTGTTCGGTCTCAGTTCCTGTGTTCGGTCTCCCTGTGTAATATGTTTTGTAACGCAATCTCGATTCGTGTAACAGCACTTCCACGAGACTCGTGGCACGTCGAGCGCGCGGGGATTTCGCTGTTGTTTGCCTGAGTTTTTGCGGAAATGAAGACAAACAAAGACACAAGGTACAAACAAACAAACATATTGTAGACCTGACTATATACTAGACAGGATAGATATTTGGGTAGATTTTGAACACTTCGCTGTGTCGTTATACTGCGTTATAAGAACTTGGCCCACCTGTTTACATTAGCGAGGCAAGTTCAATACCTGAAAGCCGAGATATGAGTTCTTTTCGGAGACAAATTGATGTAAAATTTTGCACCTAATGTCTAGGAAGCATGTATGTATCACTGTGGGACTTGAGATTACCTAAATTAAACGTATTTTGGGTGAAACATTTGTTTGAGTATTGATTTGTTTGGTGCCGAACCTCAAAACTGTCAGGTCAGAAAGATCAAATTTCACTCAAGTGCTCCCTGAATTTCGCGTTCCCATAAATTCATTTCATGGGTTGCCCAAAGTTTTAAAACCACATTTTGAAAGCTTAGAGATTGCTTTTTAATGTGGAGTGTCTTTTGCTGTTTGAAAGTAGGTACCGGGTGTGATTTTAGGCCTTCGAATTTCGACAACATTTTGCTCGCGTGCAATCCTCGAAATTTTGTAAATATTTAAAAATCTGTAAAATATTCTAGTCGCAATCAATTCAAGCACATGACCGCTTAAAATGTGTGTTAAATTCCCTTTAATACGATAAGAAGCTTTTTGAGTTGAATGATGTTTGAATTAGATTCAAATCGAGCTCTTTTCGTTGTCCGGTCTCGGGCCCTGAAAAAGCGGTCTGGCGGAGGCCGTGAAGCGCCCAAACTTGACACCCGCCGTATCGCTAAAATATTTATCCGATGAAACTAAAATTTATATTTTCATTAATAGAATACCTAGGGTAGTCTACATAATTTTTTTGGGATTTTTTAAAATTTTTATATTTCCCACCCTTGGTAGATATTTACTGACATCCGCTCTTAATAACAATTCTCTGAAATTGTGTGTAACCACATAATTTACAATTAAGACCAACTAAAATCTAGCATGCTGTATCCAATGAACAGTTCTTAAAGTACTTGTAATGAATAATAGTTACTTACTGCAGATGTATAATTCTGCACTACAGATTGTCGTAAAGCTGTTGTAAGGTTGTAATCTTCTGAGCTGTGGTGTGCTTGATGGGCTGCCCACATTATGTTGATTTCTAATCAAAGAAAAATAAATCCCTAAAATATTGTTTATTATTTTATTCCTTATTTTTTAAATCTTAATCCTTGTTATTCCTAATCATTAAAAATACCCTATGTTGCTTTGCAAGTTAATGAGATTGATTGCAGCTCATGTTACCACCTACTCGCAGAGAAAATATTTATGCTGCAGTACAAGTGACATTTATTTTTTGGCAACATGCTGCCAAAATTATTTTCTTTATGTAGACTGCGAGTAGTCTCTAATTTTGGCGATGGCGATTGTGGGGCGGGCGAAATACACACGCCGCGCGAAAGTTCGAGGAGACGCGACGCGAAGGGAGCGCCAAAAATTAGAGACTACAGACAAAGCCAGGGATTTTGACCTTCTCTTAAACTGCGGAAGATGTTATCGCAAATGAAATGGTTCACATTGTTTATTTGGATTCGACCAGTACTCGACCGGATGGGCCGTGATCAAGAGGAAAAATTACAGCCTCTCATCTTGAAGAAGAAATGAACATTGAGTTTGTAATTTCGGTCGACAGTAAATTTTTAGTCCCAAGAAGAGGCCCTGTCATATCAAAAGCCCGTCAAACACTTTTACGGATTTAGCAGTCGCCAAGGTCATTTTCTTCGTCTCCAAAAATCCCATCGAAAAAAAAATAACGTCAAAAACGCGGCAAATTTTTTTCTACTTTCACCGAAAGTTTGAGGTCGATGCGAACGAAAATGAAACTTCCCGCCAGCCAGGAAGTTTTATTTCAACGCAGAACAAACGTACTTCATCCGTGCAGACAATACTTTGTTCCGTTCGATCGGTCCCGTATCGATGTTAAAATTTTGATGAAATCTCAACTCACATTAGTGAATGGATTATGATTTTAACAGCTCTTGGAATGGCTTGGGCAAACGATCTTCACCCGAACGGAATATAATTTTGAACAAACCTTGCTATTTGTCCAGACAACCCTGTAATCTGTCTGCCATCTCATTAAAACTGAAACGGAGTCGATGTTATCGTGAGTGTTGACAGTGGCTTGTCTACTATTGCCAGATTGTTGACAGGTATCCAAAAAAGGGCCAATCAGAGTTTTGCGCTTGGAATGTGCGCGCTTAATTCAAACTCCCTGGCTTTGTCTGTAGTCTCTAATTTTCAGCGCTCCCTTCGCGTCGCGTCTCCTCGAACTTTCGCGCGTGCGTGTGTATTTCGCCCGCCCCACAATCGCTATCGCCAAAATTAGAGACTACTCGCAGTCTATTCTTTATGCTGAGGACGTAAATATGTGCTGAACACTATCTCAACTTGCAACTCAACATCACTGCTAACAAGTTGCACAAAAAAGTTACCTGACTATCTTACTTGGCCTTAAGATGTAAGTACTCAATAGCAACCATTACAAGTATTGTAGGTTAAAAGTATAAAATTTATACTTTTAACCTACTTATAAAGCAAGGCTGTCATTTAATGACAGCCTTGCTTTATAAGTAAATTTTCTGAACTACTGCACATTAAGGAATATTATACAAAAAGCATACGTCTCCTCCTGCTGCAAGTCAAACATTACTTTTACATGCCTGCAAAGCTTTACCAACATTAAATATTTATTTTCTGAGTTTTTTCATAAATTAACTTTACAGTTTAAAGTTGAAAACTTCTCTACTTCCAAAACTTTAACCCCACTTCATTCTTAAGCCTCTCTATAGTTCTATTTTTTCCTTTGATCTGCTCCTTGTTGTAATCTCCCTTCTTTTTTCGCCCTTTTTGTTTCCCATTTGGGAGTGTGTTTACCCATTTTTGCTCATGTGTAATGGTAATTGACAAATTATTGTAAATAATTAATTAGTAACCTGTGAACTCTCACTATTGTAAAATTACTGTAATCAATTATACATGTATATAGTAAATTGTAATTAAATACATGTAGTAAACTACCAAATCTTTGTAAAATAGTGATGAGAGGA
Source organism: Siderastrea siderea (assembly GCA_964030785.1). NCBI lineage: Eukaryota > Metazoa > Cnidaria > Anthozoa > Scleractinia > Rhizangiidae > Siderastrea > Siderastrea siderea. The sequence goes on from OZ034966.1 coordinate 20,049,109, forward strand.
ACATAATAAAAAATTTTTAAAAAGCAAGGAGAATTCTTTGTGAACATGACAGCTGATCTTACCATGAGCAGCCCTGTGAAACAAGTAATAAAGAAAATCCACTCCAATAAAACAAAGGTACCAGGTCCCAGGAGAGTCCCATGGCAAAGTTACCAGGTGGAATTTTTCATAAACAAACACATAAAGAGCAAGCTCTACACTCAGCACAACTATTCTGCAAAATTATACAAAATCTTTGTTTAAAAATAACATGGTTAACACTTCATCGTTATGGTACATACACATTCAATACATTATTAGTTTTAAGCACTTAGTTCTAAGGTGTTAGCTGACTTGCCGTTAAGACGTCAGGTAGAAAAAATATGGGATATCCCCAGACTTACACAAAATTTCATGACTTGCCAATTAAAACAGCCTGCGTCACAGACACTCTACACCACCTGTATAGACCATATAATTATATATACAAAGGGTTTAGATGATGGCCGGCTGCAATGCGGGCTACGATTAAAATTGAGGAAGTACATAAAGATGATCAGCAGAGTTGCCAGTAATAACAGAGGACATACCTGGGGGGGGGGGGGACAGGAGGATTTAAACTTTCTGCTTCCCACAGCCTTTAATCCTGGTTCCCACCCTATGTTTGTTTACTTAGCTCCGCCTCTTTGCGCTTTTTCGATTGCAAAATGTTGCACAATGTTGCATTATTTCCCCTATTTCTTCCACTTCCCGACATCTTGGGATTCCCGCTCTACTCCTGCCTCCCGTAGAACTCCGTCCTCTTTGCTTCCAGGCACCCCTCCCCCTCCACACCTAAGGTGGTTTCCCTGAAAAGCTTACATGAGAGACGTGTCCAGAAGTAGATCTTGCTTCTCAGAAACGAAAAAACATTTAAATAAATTTCGTTTTTGAAGCTCGTGGAGGCAGCGTGGCCGAGTGGTTAGGGCGCTGGACTTGACACCCGGAGGTCCCAGGTTGTTCTCGGAAGACCCGAATTCAACTCCTCGGTCACGCTTGTAAATAGCCAGCTGGTTTGCCTCCCGCCAGTTGGGGTTCTTAAAGCTATCATGTTTATTTGGATTATTTCTTCCATTGACCCTGAAAAGCCCCTCTCGGGGAGGGGTCAATTAAGTTATTATTTTTATTATTACAAGTAAGAAGCATCGTTGCTTCCCAGGTGAAAGTGTTGTTTGTGAAAAATAATACACAAATTATTCTCCTGATTGGCTGTATATGCTCCCAAATATAGAGGATCTAGTTTAGAATCATCCTCAAGCAATATCAAATAAATAGGGGTTCTAAACTACAATCTTAATGATTGACCTAGTTTAGCCAAGTTCATAAGAAATTCTGCATACACCTGTAGATAGCATAATAAATAATGATGAATCAGAACTATTTTAAATGTCTTACTTGGACAACTGAGAAAACACTCCTGCAGAAATTGAACTGAATGCATCATTCAACCTGGCTCTTGGCAAATTAGTGAGAACAGCCAAAACATACTCCAATGCTATTGCACCCAAGAAGAATGGAACAGCCTGCGAGGAGGGAGAGAGAAAAAACTATATAATAACTGTCATGGACCATGTAATTCAGGATCAGTAATTAAAAATAACTGAGATATAGTTTTTAAAAACTTGTGATGTTTTACAAGTTTTCCTCTTAAACAATCCAAATGTATTTTACAAAAGATGCCCCTGTACACCCCTGCCCCATGTCCATTTACAAGAGGAACTCCAGTCTTTATGGCCAACCAGTTCATACCAACACCCTTTTATTACAGCCACTTTATTTTAACCCATGCGAGAGCTCATTCAATCACTCTCTTAATGTAATGACGATGCTGCTAATATGATGCAATTATCATATGCTGATTGGTGACTGGACTACAGTGTTTCACCATATTCAGTGACAGAACTAGGATTTTTGAAGGGGGATGGGGGGGAGGGGGCTGACCTGAAAGAACGATACCATAACTATCGGAGACAAACTCACCTCTCCAGTCAGTGATAGTTTTGTTCCTTTTCATAATTTCAAGATTAAGGAAGTTCGCACCCAAATCTTCCCACATTCAGATTTTTTCCAACCTTTTCCTGTCCTTAGATAATGACCAACTCATGTCAGAAAAGCAAAAAATTGGGGGGTCACCGTGCTCGTTTCGGAAATAAAGCGTGTTGGAAATGCTGTGTTTTTAGAGGTTTTGGTTATGGAAGGTGAAATCAACTTTCTTGCTACAAGGATTAAAATAAGTTACGTGGAGGACTCTAGACAATGCTTATATATTTTATTCATTTCATCGCAAATAGGCCTGTTTAGTACATTTTTGCTTGTAATATGGTTTCTTTAGGTAAAATTAGCCTCACCGAAGGATAATTGAAAGTCAAATATACCTGCATTCACAGAAAATTCGATCATATTTGAGTAGAAATAGCAATAAAATTAACACTTCTCACGTTCAGAATTTTATTGTTTTTGGACAAAATGCAGAGAACCAGTAAAGGATGTGATTTAGCGAAAAAAGAATGGGGTCACTGTGCATTTAAGAGAGTTAAACATGTTTATAGATACAAAAATACCCACCACCACCGTATTTGTCTATATTTCTTGCTCGGCGCGTGCGCTCGATGCATGACGTGGCATGGCATTACGACGTGAATTACGTGCGCAGTAAAAATGCGCACAAACAATGAGCGCGAACGTACTTAAATGAACCAAAGAGGCGGGTGACTAGCCACCTAATCCCCCCCTGGATCTACCCCTGGTATTTTGCATTATCAATTAGCAGAATTAAATAATTAATGATGCCTCTATGGGGTAAGCCTCCACAGCGTAAATTAACTGTTATCAAAAAGTGCCTTGTACCTATTTACACAAAATAACAAATAACTAAGGAACTAATACATGAAATCATTTACAGAGCTCTGCTATATCAGAAGATTGAATTTTCTTTCTTCTTAAAGATGTCAGCTGGCAGCTTCACCTAAATAGGCAGGAAAATGGTTAAAGCCCAGGAGGAGGAGGGGGGACTCCACATTTCAAGTGAAAGGGAGGTCCAAAGGATTTATTGGGTTTGAAATTCACGATTTCAGGATTTTTTTGAGCAAGAAAATTATGGCAATTATTTTTTTTTTTGGTAGTTTGTAATCTTCTTGAATGACTATTGAATTTGGGAAAGTTTATTGAATAGTATGACTGAAATAAACACACAAACATGACCATTCAAAAAGTACTGTTGTTCTTTGTTATTGTAATTTAATCGCTTCTGGGTACTTGCATGTAAGGATCTAAAATTCAGTATAGAATTTTTTTGGGTTTCATTTTGGTCCAGGGGATGTTTTGGGGATTGGTTTCAAGCCCAAGGTTTTTTTTTTTTTTTTTTTGCATGTTAATTTACGTCCCCATTCACACCTCCCGTCAATTGAAATCCAGAGCACCCCCTGGCTAGGGATTAAAGAACCCCCTGCGCTTTCAGAGTGTGGGGATTTTATAATAAGCTACTTAAGCTACTTACTTCATTCAAATAGTCCGGTACATCCCCAACCTTAGCAAAGGAGGTCTCCTTTGGTGTCACAGCATAAAGAAAGCGACGCGAACCTTGCACAAATGTAACATTGCCAAGCAATGGCTAAAAAATATAGAATATAAAGAAGACGTCAAAATAAACATTTTTCGACAATGGTCTAACTATACTCAACCATAGGCGGTATGAATAAAACAAATTCTAATTTCACAGATTTGCAAGAAACTAAGAACAGCTCAGTCCACTTTGTTCAAATGTTACAGTTACTGCTATTTAAAAAATATAAAATATATTTCAAAATGACTTTCGCACACCTGTGTGACTTTGTGACTAAATTTTGACCATGAGCATGAGAATGAAACACTTACATTGTTTGCATGAAAAATTAGTTATTAAACAAATAATTCTTATATATGCGATGTGGAAACATGAATGCATGCACACAGTCACAAGAATGCACAAAGTCACATTCCTGCACGTTATATTGATGTTCCATCCATCTGTGCCCTTGAATGACCTTCAGTAACTTGTCAGTCGAAACCATCCACCTTCATCTGTTTTCTAAGGGACTAATTATGCCTCCGTCATTGACGGGAAAGGGGTGGATAAAATACAACGACAGTCTCAGAACAACCTCATCGACTGTTGTGAAATCTCACTGCCGATTTGCATGTGCTACACAGAGCTGAAGATCTTCGTTTCTTTCGTGGCGGTCATTTTGTAGAAAGGCGGATTGCAGATTCGCGTACCTTCGTATTGGTTAAAATAAAGGAGCAATTTCAGAACACCCGGCCACTTCATTTACATTTGTGGGAACGCTTTAAAGAACGAGCCATAAAAACAGACATCGCAATATTTACCAGAGCAAGCCTCATCCTAGAATTGAACTTACCGTGCCAGACATAATCGGTGAATAAACTTGAATTATGTTCGTTCCCCTTCGCCGTCTATGAATCAGAGCTGTGCTTTTCATAGATTAGACGACGTAAACAGTGATCGAAGCCTAAATGGCATTATTATATCGTTTAGAAGGTCCTCGTGAAAGGTAAGATCTCTTCTGCCAGCTGAGGCACTGCTCAGATTTTTGCTGAGAGAGAGATTCAGGAGAAATTTGTCGAAATTTGTTAGTTTTTCTTCTTCGAGCAACCGCTGTCCAAATGATTCAAATTTCGTCTGGGGGGGAGGGGAGGCAGAATAGTTTTGTTTGGAAATATTTTGGATTCAGAATTAAGTCAGAAGACAAGGAATGGTATCTTGGAACAGAAATTTAAAATATATTTCTTTCGGTACCAATTTTGTTTATTTTTAACTTCATTTATTTGTTATTGTTTTTGACTAAATTATGAGACTTCACCCCTACCCGCTTAGTCAAAAAATTGCTAATTTCCTCGTGTCCTTGAATGACCTTGTAACGCCTAGCGCCCTCCCCTTTTAATACGGGCATTTCACCGGTAAAATGTGTTTATTGACGGTGTACTTGATTAAACTTCGGGCAACTTCATCTGCGTTTTAGAGAAGTGTGTGAGTCTACCTCAGGCTGTGGACAGTACGTTGCACTAGAAGAAAAACCTGGAATGCAATGCGCAGGATTTTAATGCCGGGAGATTCGAAACTTAAAAAAAATACTCCTTTGCCGGTACGGATTCTCGATGGTTTTCGGCGGTCTTTTGTTTTTTTGTTTGTTGTCTGAACGAAAGTATCAAGATAATAAATTGCGAAAAGAGGGATGTGTGTTCAAACAAATCAGCTCATCGTGATCATTGCATTGCCTCTTAGCAGCCGACAACCTCAATTTTTATTCCATTTAAAATTATGGAATTTTCATTCAACAGGGTTCTGCTTATCGCTGAAATTAAAGAAGTTCTGAAAATCCGAAAAGGAACCGCCCACCACTCTTCCTCAGCAAGGGTCATGTGAAAGATATTTTCAGCAACAGATAATGATTTTAGGAGGGGGGGGGGGAGACTGGGGGGTTGGGGCCAGTTCAACATCGTTAAAGCACAAAACGTAATATGTACACTGTACAAGTTAGACAATTTTTTTTGGAAACCTACAATTACATCTATTGTCTAGCTACAAATATTTTTAGTCAATTGAAATCTGCTGTAGTAACAATGAAAGCAGTGCAGCCTGGTAGAAATTCAGTTCCGCACTTTTTCACCTTCCAACACTTACAAAATTTCCACGATACTTCTGAAATTCAAGACTATCATACACCTATATACCCACTAGGTGGGGCTCAGATTCGACCACACAATCAAACCGACGCTTTATCTGAGATGTCACTCATTAATCCGGTCCGTTGAAGTCTAATGCTCTGAGTAACAAAAGTTATAGGCTTGGGCAAAATGTCCGCGATTTAGCGAAAGCAGTTACGTCCAGTTATCACTAAGCGATATATAAGTAGTCAGATTTTAGGCCTAACGTTTACGGGCTGTTCAATTTTCAGTGGTTTTAGTAAATGCCATTGCAACATACGTAATGCACGTTTTTAAAACTAACATTATGTTGACCATTGTCACTTGTCGATCTTTTAATGCTTCCTCCAGCTCTATCTCAGTCTGTTCTACTTGATCAATCAGGCGGTTTTTGGTTTCTTTTACCATCTGCTCTCGTTCTTCTGCTAATTGCTACTTCTTACATTCCTCATTGATCCACCCGACAAAAAAAAAACAGAAATTATTTATAATTAACATTTTCATATACAAAGTGATGTGCAGCCATCTATTTAGTAATTACTTTTGGCCAGTTGATATAACACACTTAACTTGTGCAGCGAAATAAAACACTCAAAACAAGAAGAAAACTGACATGCAACCGATTCCAGGCGTGCGATTAAAAACCCTGCCTCGCTACTGGTAAAGAAACTAGTATGCTCCTATTGGCTAATGCATGACTAACGAAAATAAAAGGTAACAACACTGTCCATTGCTCTCGACAATCAATCTCTGGAACCTTTCAGCCTACAGGAGTAGAATCCTAACTTGAAACAAAAATACTTTACACAAAAAGCATTAGTCTGGAGAATGGCTTAAGTTTTTAGCTACTCACTCCAATGTTTTTTTAATGCAACGACAAAACGATGAAAAGCAGCTTCTGCCTCCCTGGAATTTTGCAAAAATGGCAATTTGCAGTTACAATTCAAGATAGCAAAGGAAAATTGTTGTGGAGAATAATTGGCGATCAAAAGAAAAATGTGTTCCACAAAAATTCATACCTTGTAGTTTCAACTTTTTCCTACATTGCTCGGATCGTTGCCTGCATGCAGCTGAGATCTCTTTCCCTTTGTTCCTTGTTGAAAAAAGAAAGAAACAGAAATAAAAAAGCTGCTGACAAAGAACTAGCAAAAAGTTTCTTTTAAAAAAAACGTCTTGTCTTACATTGACTTTCGTCTTCTTTTACCAGAACCAAAACAGTTCAAGCGTCTTAAGAATCTCAGTATCCCCATAATCGTAAATCTCAAATAAAAACACACAGATAACGTTAACGAAGGCTTTGCAGTGTTTTGTGCATACACAAACACTGTTTTTCTACGGTGAATATGCCTATTGTGATGTCTCGCGTGTTTGCCCAATCAGAAATAAGTATGCGCTCTTTACCCGTGCGCCCACGCAGCGTTCTACACAGGAATTCACAGGAGCCTTCTAAACGCTCGAAGGAGCCTTATGCAAGGCCTATTCTAAGAAGTAACTCATTAAAATTTACAAATTCAATACTACGGAGAACAGTCCACGAAAAGAGTAGTAAAGATAACAAGACACTTACGGTTAATTTTCATCCTACAATCTTTTCGTTGGTAATTCTGACATGTATGGTGTTAAGGTGACCCATACACTTATTATCGATGTCGTGGCGTGAGCGAGTGTTGTCTGATAAAGGCTTATGTTCTCGTTTCTCTGTCTTAAACAAGAGCAAAACTGTGTTCTACAACTATAACTGTTAAAATAATGTCTAATAGAGTTGAAATAAATGTGCCCAAACTCGAGGGATTTTCGTCAATTTTCTTTGGTGAAATCTTCCCAGATTACCACAGTTTCTATAAATTGGCCAGAAGAAACTTTGAAGGCCGAAAATTTAGCAATTTTGTGTTTTTTTTCTACAGAAAAATTGGTCCGACGAATTTCCTTGATAATTATATAAGCCCTAAGTAGAGCAAAATAAGTCTAACCTCTCTGCAAAATTTTAGGGACTGTCACCAAAGAGATTTCGAGAAAATCTAGGGAAAAGTTTCAATTTTTTTCCTGACAGCACTACGTCATAGAATAGGAATTCGCCAAGATCGCTACCATTTTGAGCATGCGTGAAATTCAGATCAATTTATTTGGAACTTTCAGGGGGAAAAACTGTAAAAGAATTGACCTGTGAAAAAAATATGAATTGACTGACAATCATAATAGTAAAGTAGTTTCCAATGTTGGTAGGTTCTTGTAGCTGCCTATTTCAGCTCATGTTAAAATAATTATTGAGACAAAAGGTCTTGGTAGCAGGAAACAAGTTGATATTTTAAGAAACATGTTTTCTTTAAAACTTAAAAGTGTTGTGTTGTTTCTTGAAATTTCAAATTATTGAGACCTGATGAAAATCAGCCTTCAGATTATCTGTGCATCTACATGCAAAACTGCACTGCAACTTTTAAAACATACTATAAAACTGCAAAAATACAATCTCTTTTTCAGAAATACATTCAAAGCTTGGTTGGTTTGAGCTCATGATCACTGGACTGACTCTAGTAAATATAATTAAATATTCAGGATATACATGTATCATACGGATATGAATGACTTCACAAAACAGGAATATGAATGAAAGAAAAACTCAGGTCTTTCAAAAAGTTTTTAATATGTTTCTTTCGGTGCACAGTCATTTCCTACAATGTAGTAAGCTTAATCATCTGATTATCATCAAACTACACATCTGAACAAACTATGCTAGCTACCTTGAAAAGTCAGTAAAAGTCCTCAAAATGGCTTTGCATCCTTCATTTATATTCCTCACATTTGTTCATGAAACTTCCTGCACTGATGTAGGAAAATAGTTTTCTCAGGAAACAACATAACTTTGCAAAAAACGTAATTCAGAAAAGAAATCCGACTTCTGCGAAGACTCTGCCTGGTTCTGTAAAACAAGATGGTTGCCAAACACAAATGAGCCTACAGATGTGTGGTCAGCTGATTTATTCTCCTGCAAGGACTGGACCCGATTGTGAAAAAGGCGGGAAAATTAACCAATGACAAAGCAGCTTTTGCACGGCTGGCAAGTTCTTGTGCAAGGCCAAGGCTTGTTTCAACTTTATCTTCTACAACCAGAATGAAAGTCACTTTTAAAGATGTTTTTGGTTATAAAAGGTAAGATTTTATCAATGAAATTTAGATGAAAAGATTTTCCAGCCTCAAATCCCTAATGATTCATGTGGAATGTTTCATTAGGTGCCAGTTTGATCAGTTGAATTACAGTGTAATGCCTTATTTCAGCTTCTTCTACTAGCTTAAAAGCTACGTTTAAGCTCAGCTTGTTTGCTTCATTTATTGTATGGAAAGGCCTAGGTTTGTTTTTCCATCTGCCTGTTTGATTCAAGAGACAATAAGGAGAACAGGCCCATCTAATTATTTAATTATTATCAAAACCTTGCAATAAAATGCAAAGCTAAGTCTGGTCAGTCTTTTGAATACTGACTAACAATTATTGAAAAGGCTGAAGCCAAGCATGGATTAATGCACTGATGTACAAATCTTGCAAGTTTATATTAATTACAACACACCAGTACTTTTTGACATCTTTAAAACCGTACAATCATTGTTTTTTTTACATTTCATTTCATTTCAACTGCTTTGTTAATAGGGAACTTTAGATTTGAGTACAAGATCGAGTACAAGTTTTCAATTCCAGTTTGTAGCCTTACATTGTCACATCACATGCCAATATATCTTATTCCTGGAGTTTCCTTCTTTACTCGTAAACAACACGAAGGAGTGGGGACTCTGGAAACGTCACTGGTTTAAAATTCAAAAGTCATATTTGTACTCAATATTGTACTCGTAGTCCATTCTAAAGGTCGCTAATATTGGATGCAGTGGTAACAGCTCCAGGACAGTTTGGAAAGATCAGCTCAAAAAGCTGTTCAGAAAAAAACATTCGATAGGAAAAGGGCATCAATTAAATAAAAAGTGTTCATTAGAGAGGGAAATTATTGAAAACGCCAATTCTAGGGGGCGTTTATTGGATAAAAGGCATTTATTAGAGAGTGGTTGTTTATTAGATCACTTATGGTAGGTTATTTGGGGGCACGGTGGTGTAGTGGTTAGTGCATTTGACTTCATTAATAAGGACTAATACTCATCAAAGTTTTGATTAAAACAATCAATTGACACTTAAGGAGGCTCGCAACAGCTTTTTGGCCTTGGAGTGTATCTTTTGAAGTCAAAATTTCCCATAGAAGGTAAACTTCGATTTCCTTGATACAACACCACCTTTTCAACATATGATCAAAGTTTATTTTCTCGCTGGTTTCCTAGCAACAGCTGTCACCATAGCAACGGTAATGGACAACCCCTCATTTTAAATAATGTCGAATATCTCGAAAACTAGTCAGACACTTTATGACGAAACTTGAACTATTTGAACTACTCAACCTACACAACTTGTATGCGAAATTAGGGAAAAATCTGTAAGAGCGTTTTCATGTAAATCATGATTCATTTTTTACGGGCTGATTTTGGTCATTCCTGCAATTTTCTCCAATATGTCAAGAAAGATAAAACTTAACACTTTCCCTTTTCAGTTGAAGGATCTTTTATGATATCAAAACATTCTTAATGTACATTGAGCGTCCTAGGTGGCTGCGATTTTAAGATATTTGTATTTAAAAACTGCTAAAATGCAGCACAAATCAGCCAAAAAGTTCGTAATTTGCATAAATAGAAACATTTCTAAATTGCCCTTACAGATTTTTCTCTTAAATTGATTGCTGTTAGAATAATAATTCTTTTTGATGTTCCAGTGAGTTTTAGGCTGAATAAACATTTCTGTTATTAGATAAGAAGGCTGAATCTCGGTCAAGTTTCAGTCGTTTTTAACTTTCAACGAGCAACAGTTTTATTTTGTTTTTCCTGGTCTATTTCACGGTTATTCGCGTGTAATGAATATTTATACACGCTGCGCTTGTGGTCTCTCGTGCATTTATAATTCCTTCTCATAATAATAAAAAATTTTTGTCTTCTGAACTTCTTCCTGGAGACTCTTTTCCACTACTCTTTAAATACTGACTGACGTTTTAGCATTTTTAATTACGGATTTAATTACACTGGGGCCAAAAAATGAAGAGAAACAAGCTCAGAAGACGACTATATAGTTTTTTTTACTATGAGAAGGAATTATAAGTGCACGAGAGGACACAAGCGCAGCGTGTATAAATATTAATTGCACGTGAATAACCGTGAAATAGACCAGGAAAAACAAAATAAAACTGTTGCTCGTTGAAAGTTAATAACGACTGAAACTTGACCGAGATTCAGCCTTGGTATCTTATACCAGAAATGTTTATTCAGCCTAAAACTCACTGGAACATCAAAAAGAATTATTATTCTAACGGCAATCAATTTAAGAGAAAAATCTGTAAGGGCAATTTAGAAATATTTCTATATATGCAAATTATGAACTTTTGGCTGATTTGTGCTGCATTTTAGCAGTTTTTAAATATAAATATCTTAAAATCACAGCCACCAAGGAAGCTCAATGTACATTAAGAATGTTTTGATATCATAAAAGATCCTTCAACTTAAAAGAGAAAGTGTTAAGTTTTATTTTTCTTGAAATATTGGAGAAAATTGCAGGAATGACCAAAATCAGCCCGTAAAAATAAATCATGATTTACATGAAAACGCTCTTACAGATTTTTCCCTAAATTCGCATACAAGTTGTGTAGGTTGAGTAGTTCAAATAGTTTAAGTTTCGTCATAAAGTGTCTGACTAGTTTTCGAGATATTCGACATTATTTAAAATGAGGGGTTGTCCATTACCGTTGCTATGGTGACAGCTGTTGCTAGGAAACCAGCGCGAAAATAAACTTTGATCATATGTTGAAAAGGTGGTGTAGTATCAAGGAAATTGAAGTTTACCTTCTATGCGAAATTTTGACTTCAAAAGATACACTCCAAGGCCAAAAAAACTGTTGCGAGCCTCCTTAAGGTTGGTGTCAAATTACAGTCCTGTTAACCCTATAGTCGTACCTAGTTTAAAATTTTCTAGCCTTAAACCATACAGATAACATATTAAAACTTCTGTCTGTGATATGTTTTCAAATGAATATGTTTTTCACGTTTTTCATATGTCAAAATCCATAACTATTTGTGAAGGAACTGTCAACGTGGTTAATATGTGATACTTATTGTTTTTCTTTTAAAGTTCGTATTTTTATTGTTAATAATACATGCACATTAGTGCCGCTGTGATTTCTCTTAAGTTAGTACGTGTCCGTACTGTTTAATTTTAACTCTGTGTCACTTACACAAGTGTGTTCAGGTGTGTGATAATAAATGACAAGGATTTGTGTTGAGTTTTGAGAGTTTTGTATTTATATTACTATTTTTATGCTGCTTTATCAGCATATATTGCACTGAATACAACATGTCCAGGTATCATACTTTGATTACTAGATAAAGAACATTCTGTGGTAGAATTAAGACCCCAATCAAGAATTTCGTTTTAAGAAAACAACTTAATTCTTGGGCTGACATTTAAACTGAGAGTTTTTGTCCTTAAAATAAGCAAATTTCTTCTTAAATTAAGCGTTTATGATTTTTGTTCTTGAAATAAGAACTGTTTTCTTAAAATGAGCCTTCCTCTTAAAATAAGAAATTTCTTATGAAAATGAGAAACTTGTTCTTAAATTAAGAATTTAGAACCTTTTTTCTTGAAATAAGATCTATTTTCTCAAAATGAGAAATCATCTTATAATAAGAATTTTTTTCTTAAATTGAGAAATTTAATTTAAGAAACGAAAATTCTCAAATTATTATTTGTTTTAAGAAATTTTTGTTCTTAAAACAAGATTTCTTGTTTGAGAGTGAATATCGTGCCTGACGTCGACCGTTACAAAATTTTTTAAGCGTTGTACCAGTTTTCACATTATAGAGTATCCTCCTTAATAAAATAAGTGCATTACTTTGGTGTGGAGTTAGTACCTGCATCGTGTACCGCTAGAAAAAAATATTAAGCTTATAAATGCACAAACAAAATTACACAAAGAAGTAATTAAATATTTTAGATTCTCACACTCCAAAAAAAGTTGTTTGTTCTCATTGTGATCTTGTTCTACTCAAGGTCAACCCTTTTCGGGATGGTCAACAATCTTATATGCCTAAAGAAACTACACCATTCTACTTCGATTCTTATTGGTTGTTAGAAGGCAAATTAAATATTCTGTATTTTGCACTTACTAGTAACTGCAACTACTTGATTGAAAATTAGATATAGATCACTAAAAACTACAGGCCACCAAGGCCTTACCAAGAATTGTGAACATCAATTTGGAGTTGTCTTCAGTAGTAGATAGCACAGAGTCCCAAAGAGCTTTGAGCATAATAAAAAAGATTTGAATTATTCAATTATTTAGATTTTTGAAGGTATGTGAGAAATGTCCAACTGTTTTGTTGCTCCTACAGTTGTAGTTGACTTGCCAGTCCAGTACACCTTTTGTGCTCCTTTGAAAGTTCTTCCAAAATTATTGCATATAAACTGGTTTCCAGGGATGTGATAAATGTCCAACCGTTTTGTTGCTGACCTACAGTAATTACACTGACCTAAAGGCTCATGCAATGGTTAAGACTGTTTAACAGAAAGGTCTCACTTGCAGAGTGTGGTATAAATTCTGAACTGTATTACTAGCCGTATAATAGCAGGTACAAATAATTCAGCTGTAGAGTAAGCTGGTCTATTATTTCACCTAGTGAGATTAAAACTGAACAATCACACCGAAACACCTGACATTACATATATTTCACTAAACAATCTTGGGTGCATTGAAGAACATTTAATTGAACAAAGTCCTAAAAAAAGTAAATGAGTTCCAATGATGATTTGATTCCATTATAAGTGTCTTCACAATAGAACTAAAGTTTGCAAACTTTTTATTAAACACACTTGTTGGTATGTAGGTGAACACCCCAACAACAGCTTGCCAGCATCAAGACCCCATTATAATTAACATATCTAAATTACAGTGGTCTTGACAATCTTGCACTAAAGGAGTAACCCCCTCCCCCAATAATAACAACAACAACAACAACAACAAAAAGGTGAGAAGATGCAAGATATGAAGTGCTGCTGCAAAGACCATGTTTATTTGGATCCTCTCCACAATATAATGTCCTTTTACATATGTACATTCATCACCATGCAACATGAATAATGTCCTGTTGCCAATGCGTGTTTCCATTTTTTTTGCTCAGCCTTCCATGAAAACTTTTTCATCTTGGTCTGAAAAAAAACAAAACAAGCATTTGATACAAATGTTGACAGTAAATCAGTTTTGAAATTAATCAACAAGTACCTCTTAGATCCAACCTTTGTACAACTGACAACACTTGAAAACAAAGGCAAGTATAACTAAGTATTTTTTTTATTCTGATTATCAAAGGAGGGTGTAAGGTGGTAAGATCTGAAACATGTTACATTTTGAAAGCATTTAGTACCACTATCATTTTGGACAAGGATTATGTTAACACTAAAAAAAAAAGTTGATGATCCTGGGCTAAAAAGTGCACATTTAACAGAAACTACCCTGCACCCGGCATTTCTGGGGCAAAGACAACACCTAAAGGTAAAGCAGGGGTTATGAAAATTATTTTTACGAAAATTTAAATCAAGTTTGTTTCCCAATGTGCCTGTGTCTATGACAAGCATCATTTTCCTAGTATTAGCGACTATCGTGACTGCCAATTTTGGACCAATAATATTGTAATTTTTGTCCATGACTATAGTAACTGTAAGAACAGTATATTTTTATTAGCAACAGATTAGCAATTGCATATCCAGATGAGCTTACAGGGGAGGTGCCCCAAGCAAAAAAGGGATGGGATACAAAAAAGTTCCCTCGGGGTACACTACAGTAACAGATAAAGAATTGACTGACAACTAAAAACAAAACCAAAAAAAAAATTTAAATACAAAACTAGAAATACCCCAAAAGGTTCTTGCTCAGCAAGCAATGTTTATAACAAAGTGAAAAATCTACTTGCTAAAAATGTGTAATTTTCAAAAATTTACACTTAAATGTTTAAATGTTTCCATCTGGTTCTTGTTCGTCATATAAACAACAAACATCTTTATAACAGACAGTGAAAAACCTTAAGACACATTAAAATAATCCACACGTTGAAAATTTATTGTCAACCTACACATTTTTTATCAGCATGAAATGATACAAAAAGGGATTGTGGAAATTACAAAAGGCAAATAAAATATTGTAACTTTGCAAACCATGCTTACAGAAAGTCATGCATAGGCTTAATCTACATAAACGAGTAAAGAAAGTGAGCTTAAATCTTGCAGTCATAACTTGTATTAAAATACCGGAATAAGATACCATCTGAACAACATCCATGATATTCGACATGGTACGAATTATTCACCCAAAACAGTCTACACGTATCCGGAAATTATCACTTCCCTGCCACCCGGTCCAAGCCAAGTCATATATCTACAGAAAGCCCAGAAATCGACTTTTTACCCTTTTATAATTTCTTTTTGGACCGGGTGGCATGAAACTTACACTAAGCAAAAACGTTGAAATCACTGACCTTTTCTGTGCCATTTTTCCTCGCGAGGCAGCATCTTCCGACGTCGACTGCAGAAAAATAAACCGACTGGCAGCATTTGTTGAACTGTCCCAGGATGCTAAATTGCCTACAGAATATGATCCACTTAATAACGAGGACAAATCTAGTTTCGATTTCTCGCAGACGTGAAAAAAAGCCATCTGGCTATCGCCATAACACGGCAGCCATCACTCCTTCTTCCAATTCTTTTCTCGCGGGCATTTTCGCTTCTGAACCAATTACATCGCTGGAAACCTGACACGTGATTTTTTGCGCAGCGCATGCGTACTACATTTTTCGCCAGTGAAGGATTTCTACATTGAGAATTTAATGCGGACCGTGTCAACTTCGAAGGCTTGTAAAGCAATAGTTGGGCTTAAAACATAGTCAAGAAAAGATGTGTTCTTTCAACCGTTTGAAGACAGCTGCTTGAGGGCTAAAATTTGGGTAGTGCTGTTAAATTTTCACTTCTTTTGTTAAATTTTCACTCCATTTTCACTTCTTGTTTCTTGTCAGCTCGCGTGCGCAGCAGAATATAATTTTCCCCCGTTCATATGCAATTCAATTAGTTTTGCGTGTATGAAGGCATTAAACAGACTTCAGAGTGCTTACATGTAAAATTTGTGAAAATGATGGATTCTCAGTTTAAGCTTTTCTTGGGGGCATTGAACTAGGACTCTGCGTTTTTCTTAAATTGCCTTTCTTGGCACTGGACGCATTATGCAACTAATCGTGTTTGTACAGCTGGTTCCACGAGCTTAAGTGCCACTAATTAAATTCGTCGTCTGAATCAACACTTGAACCTAACTAACTCCTTGAATCCACCAAATAAATAGATATTCTCAAAACGTTTCACGTGTTTAAATGTTCCTAAAACAGGACTAAGTTTGGCAGATTTTTACCGGGATCGACCTTCCGTTCAATATGACAGAGTCATTGGAGTATAACTGTAAACATTAAATCTACAGAAATCTTCGGAGCCAAAAAACAGGAATTTTAAACGGACTCAACTTGTTTTAGGTACTGAAATTATAACAACCATTATCCAATAAGGCTAGTGAGACTAAGTACTGACACTGGTGCTTTATGTGCAACTATCATTCTTTTCACGCCAAACAATTAAGTTTTATGGATTAAATAAAGTCAAATTAAATATTTCAAACACTCCAAACAGGTTTTACGCTCAGCACGTGAAGGTTTTTTGTTCTTTAAACAAGGCTTTCAAGAAATTAAATGCTCATTCAGTTGAAATTAGCAGCCCTGGTCATTCTCGACATAACTCTCTTTCACCTGTTGGGAATTAATTTTTGCTTTGTTTTATTATTATTATCATCATCATCATCATCATCATCATCATCATCATCATCATCATCATCATCATTATTATTATTATTAGGCTCTTACTTCAGGTATATTTATTTTCTTCCATTAGGAAGCATTGGCACATTAAATATTTATATTCTCTCCAGATTGGGTGAGCTTAAAGGAAATTTATGAAAGATCGAATTTCATTTAGAGTTGAGCGTGCTAATAATAAGTCATTATAAGCTTGTAAAAATCTTGTGTGACATCAGATTTCCAACACACGTCGTCAAAGGCTACCTACAGCTTCGACTGCCTTTCTAAAGTGATCAAGCTATTTCAGCTACTCATCCTGACTGCGTGATTGCTGTCCCCTAGATTAAAACTGCTTGTTCTAAAACCGTTATTTTCAAAGAAAGTGGTAAGTCCAGTTAACGGTTGACATTTCATTTTCAAAGTAAAATTTAGGTCTGCCCTTTTTATAGTTGTGGGATAGAATCGATTAGTCAACGTTATGTACGATATAGTCTTGTTTGTATTTTAGATATTTTGCCTGTTCTTTTAACCAATTTTCTCAGTTCTCGCTATCATTCTTATCTCCAAACTTTCATTCCATTCGCACGTTAATGATGTGAGTCTGTGTTGTTAAATTGTGCAAGTAATTTCAACATAGTGATTATCCTTACCAAGGAAACGGGCTCGATCAAGGACGTAGGCAGTAGAAAAACAAACATTTTTCTTTTCCTCGCCTACCCGGCCTTATGTCGTAGTAAATTGTACTAAAAGTGGGACATTGCGACAGAGCAACGAATGGATTTGTTCTTGTTACGTTTCCTATATTCATTTATTCATTTCCTGATTAAAAATTCCCCTATGAATGTAAGCTAATCAGTTTATAGGCCATAAAGTGCCATGTCTCAAGCAAAAACCAGACTTTAGGGTATCAAGCACCTCATGCGTTATTGCTTGTCAGTGCAAACAGGAATGTTCATTTGCTTCTAGAAAAGCAGCCGAGACGAATCTTTTCTTGTTGTTAGGTGAAAAAAAAAAAAGAATCATGCAAGTCAGATTTCATTCACTCGGAGCTAACACTTACGGTTAATTCTCTTTCCCGATTGTTGTACATTCCTTTTGTTGGTAATTATGAAATTTGTGGTTTTAAATCAATGCATAATTGTCTAGAGCTCAACACCCCTCCTACCGTTTATTTGCAAATCAATCAATATTGCGTTTTTGAAGACATTTCATAAAGGTTTATCTACTATATGAAAAGTTTGACGGAATAGCTGATTCTTAGTTTATAAACCTTTAATTCTGGGGCAAAGATCACGCCCTTTTTCTTTTAATTGATTTTTTTTTAGCACTGGACATCACACATCTTATGGTGTTTCTACAGCTGTTTCGACGAACTAAAATACCACTTAAATTAATTCCGACGTCTGTATCAACATTTGAACCTTAATTATGAACCTTAATTACCTGGGTCCACCTAAATAGATATTAAAATTTTTACGTATTTAGAAGCTATAAAAACAGGTCTAAATATATCGACAGATTTATACCTGGATCAACCTTCCTTTCAATATGATAAGGCCATTGGAATATAAATGCAAAAGTTCAATAATTATTCATACATCAAATTTCGGTTGTGCTGACTGACGCATGAGCTGTTTATAATGCGGTACATATAGTGTTCCTGATTTTAATGGGAAGTTAAAACTTCCCATATCATTAAAGGATGTTGCATCAGGGATATTTATTTGTTTCCATTAGGAGGCATTTGTCCATTAAATAATTATATTATCTCCAAATTGGGTGAGCTAAAAGGAACTTTGCGAATGGTCAAATTACTCTCAGAGTTGTTCATGAACGTGAAAGGTCGTTATAAGATTGCAAAATCCCTTACGCCAGCTGGCTTTGAACATGTGTCGCCGAAAGTTGCCTACAGCTTCCACTTTTTTTCTAAAGTGAATGAGTTATTTTAGCTTCGTGTCTTGATCGCTTTCCTTCGCATCAAAACTATACTTGTTCTGAAACCATTTACTTCAAAGGAAGTGGTAGGTCCATTCAAAGGTTGTCATTTCACTTTCTGAGCACAGTTTAGGTCAGCAACTTTTATAGTCTTGGAATAGAATCGAATAGTCAATATAAGGTACAATACTCTCGTTTATATTTAGACAATTTTTCTCTTCTTCTTGGAAATTTTCCTTTTTCTATTGTTTAATTTGTGTAAATTGAAATTAGCCATCATTCTTATCTCAAAAATTTCATTGCATTATGTGCATTAAAAACGCGAGCCTGCGCAATTAATTAATCATAATAACCTCATCGAGGAAAGTCGGGCTCGGTCAAGGATGTGTGGAACAGCTATTATGTTCATGCAAAAGCAAAAAAAAGAAAAAAAAATGCGTTTCTTCGCCTAAACGCTGATGTCGCAGTAAATTCAAATCAGAAAATTAACACAAAGGTCCAATATTGATTGATTTGCAGATAACGTCATGTATATAGGACAGGAAAGGTGCTGATCTAGGAAACGGCATTGATTTAAAACCTTACATCTCAGAATTAACAACAAAAGAAGTGACCACAATCAATAAAAAGGCAAAAGACTAACTTGCATGATTTTTTTTCAGCTAATAAACACCAGAAAAAACTAAGTCAACCGCTTTTTAGGACCACAAAACATTCCGTTTTTCGATAACAACAAACCCATGAGTAACCTACAAAGCTGGGTTACAGACTTCGCTTGTGCTCGTAATGCGAAAGTCTAGTTTTTGCTTGAGACACAACAAGATCATAAACTGATTAGCATTGCATAAGCGCTGAATGAAAGTAAAAGTAAGACGAACAAATCCATTCGTTGCTTGTTTTAACAGACATTTAATAGACGTTAAAGTGATTTCACGAAAAGAGGTTTGCCAAAATGGTGGATTCTTAGTTAGATCCTTCCTTGGGGGTTAAAAGAGAGTTGGTAAATTTAATTGCAATCAGTACCTTAATTGACTTTTTGGCACTGGACATTGTATAACTATTATCAGTTAGTGTTTGCACAGCTGGTTCAACAAGCTTAAGTGCCACTAATTAAGTCCCACGTCTGAATCAACACTTGAACCCAATGATTATCTGGGTCCACCTAAGTAGACTGCTTTCAACAATGAACGTCCTGTATGGAAGTTCATTTCTTAAGCGATAGTAGTTTTACAGTGCTACTGCTAACACTGATGCTTTATGTGCAAATATCATTGTGTCCACGTGTTAGACAAATTCGAACGTCTGAATTACAGTGCAAATCAAAAACCCGTGAACACTTTGATTTGATTTTGACACTTCCCATTATGTAGCTACCAATCAGAAGCGAGATGTAACCGCAAGATAAACTAACGAACGGTTGGTCGCGAAACCGCAAATGGCTTTTTCCTTGAAACAATTCGTTGTATTCGAGTTGTATCCCTATAATCTTTTCGTTGTTAGTTTACCTTTCTCCTTCGTTGTAACCGAAGTGGAAATTGGAGCGATTTATAATAGAGAGAGAAGTTCAAAAATGCAAACCCAAAGTCAGTGTCATTGTGAAAGTTAATCTGCTGCAAGATTGTCACTGTTTGTTGTCCAAGGGCCTTACTAAGGAAATCGAACATTTATTCGGATTCACCATTAGATTCAATTTCAACATTAGATTCATCTTAAAGCCAGTCTCCATGACTAATTATTTTACACCCAAATTGACTGCAAATAAGAAACATTGCATTAAAAACTGAGTATATGACCGTTCCCTACTTAATTACACGGTGCTGATTCTGTTTCTGGCGTACATGAGGCTTGACATTAAAGAGATGGAAAGTTCCATTGCTTCAATCACTGAGTTACGCACTTTAGCGTAATCTGGTCTTTACTTGTAGACACAGTTTCTAAACTTTCGTCACCACCGTGGAAACGGGCTCCATCGATTGGCGTGTGCAATAAATATACACAAGTAAAAGCATCAAAAATTCCTTTTCCTGCCACTTGCCCTGATGTCTAATATATGAGTGAGTTCGTAATCGGATTAGTTTATGTCTCTGCCGTTTCCATTAGGAAGGCCCTTACGTTGTGTATATCAATTTATCCTTGTTTTGTCTCAAGCTTAACCAAGCTTAAAAGCCTCAAGCCAACCAAATAATGCGACCCTTAAAATCTTTTTTTAATTTGCCCGTGTGTTTATCTGTGTAAAAACTTCCTGTCAAAGCATGTCTTCAATTTGCTCGATCACTGTTTATACTGCATTTATATGGACAGAGGTGTGAGGAAATAAAATTAATCTCATTGTGCATGTTTCCCATTGCAGGAGTGTCACATTTTCTCTAAGAGCCTTCATAAAAGGAATCGACCATTAGATACATTGAGATCCAGCCTTGGTAAGTCTGTTATTTAATACTTCAGTTAACTGCCATGAATTAAGAAACATTCCATCAACAAAACTCCGAATAGACATTCTGTTTAGTGCTCTGTCTTTTGCTGTGTGTTTACTGAGTACCAGAGTCATTCGACGTAATAAAGGTAAGATGGAGCAGAAGGGGAACTTTCGTTCTTTTTTCATGAATCGGTACTTTAAATTACTCATAAATCTAAGTAGATTCTATTTATACACCTGCGATAATATATAAGGGCTAATTAAAAGCACTCTTACGCATGTGTTATCAGCCAGCACATGGGGGAGTCAACTTTATAATGAACGAGAATTTTTGAACATGGGAGAAAACATCTGAAATATGTTAAGCTTCTTATCATGAAGTTGACAAGTATGAATGAGCACGCTGAACAATTCCAAACCGTTTTTGCTGACCAGTTTCTCGAAATGAGCCTATGGAACCCTCAATTTTATTGTAAAAGACCTGAAGTATAGAAGAGGCTTCAAATTATAGCTAGATTGTACAATACTTATTTTTCTCACAGGGAAGAGTTCACTTTATGTCCAAGTTGTATTGCGTGTGTAGGTAAGGTAAATTAAATTTGGATTTTGTGCACTCCATGCAACTTATAACTCTCAAGTTTCCCCGCGCTTGCAAATTATAGGCCTTTGTAAGTGGTATAACGTGCGTATGATGATGATGATGATTCTTGTTGTTGTTGTTATTATTATTATTATTATTATTATTATTATCATTATTATTATCATTATTATTATTATTAGGGAGGGATGATATCGTGACACTTTGGTGAAGTTGTTTTCAAAAATTATAGTAAAGCCAGATAGAATTGCCACCATTCATGGAAAACAGTCCAATGGAAGCTGCAAGGGAAAGTAATGCCGCACCAGCTGCCGAGGAAGCACTGGATTTTGATGACGTCACTTTAAAAGGTGAGAAGAAACGTTGCAAATGTTTAGCCCGCATTTGCAAGCAAATTGTACTCAGTGTTTTGTCAGTACGGAATTCTCCAACAGCTATTAAACGCATAAACATCCCGTTTTACTATTTATTAGCAGCTTTAGTTGTTATTTTCCGTAAGTTTGCCACTTCCATAATAAAAGGAAACACAGATTTATTGTAATGCTTATATCCGGTGCTAAATGCAAATACAGGTTAACCATGTAACATCCTCGGGCGTACAAGGAGGGGTGGGGGATGTTGGGGTGGATGCCGATGGTTTTAGTTATGACAAAAAATTACCTGACTTTCTTAGCCTGTACAACTACTTCTTGTTACTTAAGAGCAATTCTCTGTAAGAATCAAACAAAGTGGAAAATGAAAAATTTTGTACCCCCAACTCCCGTTTGCGTGCAAATAGATAACCAAATTATGTGAAACAGGTATAAATGGATAATAAATTGTTGCCATGATAACAGCGAATGTTTGTTGACGCCCGAGAACCCAATTTTCAAAATAAACTGTTGTGGAAAGTGCAAACTTTAAAACGTTATTTCTCGAGTCTATTAGAATACTACAACTCGAGACTTACGACAAACGTAAAACTACTATTCTAATTTGCTTTTATGTATATGGCTTTTCATTTCATCTACAGTAGACAAAATAATCGGCAAATTAACTACACCGGCTGTGTCTTGGCCATTTTAATTTGCGAATAAAACATTTCTTTTAGTATCTCCAAAAGTACATCAGTTCTCTTATTTCAGCCCACTCAAATCAGGTTTTGTAGTGCTGGAATCACACTAGATTCGGCTATGTAAAAGTCAACATTTCTTGGCATAAAACGGCAACATTTTTAGCTTCTTGCACATAACAACAAAAGTCAGTATCCGTCCGACTTCCGCTGCGCACAAATATGTAAGTTTTACCTCGTCGCTCACTCTTCATTGGACGGATTCGCACGCACAAACTATCAAAGCAAACACGTATTAGTGTTATTGGAATCGTCCAATGAGCTGGGGAGCGCGAAGATCCGGGGACGGACACTAACATTTGCTCTTATTTGCAAGAGGCTTCACTGTTTCCTTATAATAAACAAGTTCTGCTAATATCTGAATAATGGTGATTTTAGCAATAGCAGAAGTTTACGAGAACGAGGGCAATGATCACTTCAGGAAGAAAAACTTCAGCAGCGCGATCTACTTTTATACGGAGGGAATTAAAGTGAACTTTAGGGATGAAGAATTGAAGGCGAAACTTTACAGCAACAGGGCAACAGCACACTTTTGTGTGGGTAAGAAGATTCATTCATTCATTCATTCATTCATTCATTCATTCATTCATTCATTCATTCATTCATTCATTCATTCATTCATTCATTCATTCATTCATTCATTCATTCATTCTTCCATTCTCGTTCCTTCATTCTCTCTCTCTCTCTCTCTCTCTCTCTCTCTCTCTCTCTCTCTCTCTCTCTCTCTTTCTCTCTATATTTCGTTCGTTCCTTTTTACTTTCGTTACTTATTTTCGTATCATTTTCCTGTTAGGGAATTATAACGATTCACTGCGTGATGCAAAACTTGCCATTGACCTGGAACCATGTTACATCAAAGCGATTGAAAGAGGTAAGTTTTAAAAAGGGACGCAATAAAGGACGCTGCCCTCTTTAAATCCCAAATAGATGTTGTGAATTTACTGCAACATTACAGGGACAGACTACAAGCTTAGCGCTGGGACTGGAATGCAACCCACAATTCTCCAATTTCGTTTCATAGATACTTGAAGCTTGCGAGTTTGTTTGTATTTTACACACTTTGGCTAAAGAACATTTTAAGAGCGTAAATAATCTAGGAACAAACATAAATCAAGGATGTATGCCATTTATGACAGCTAGGCACTATTCGGATAAGAAATGAGTTGCTCCTATTAATATTTAGTTTCCCTTGTCGGTCTTTGTTCTGGAAACCGTTGTTTTATAATCGCCCTACTACGCCAGACAATACAAACATCGGTGAAGACATAGTCACTAGGAGTACATGCTCAATACTTTAAAGCGGCCCGTACTCATAGAATGTATATTTCTATTTTAACTGATTTCGATGGTCATAACCGTACGACTGTTGCACCATCCTTCACCTAAAGGCATCGCGAATACCACCATCAAAAAAATTCAAATAGATGCCATCCCACCTCTCACGTCTTCAAATGATAGCTCACTGACTCACTGACATGTTACGTTACCTGGTCAGCAGTTGCCTACCCTCCGAAGAGCTAAGCAGACATTTCAATTTAAGCTTCACCAAGTGTACCCATCAGTTGCATTCCAATAAACGCTTCCCAACCACCTGCATCTTGGGTGTGTTCCTTTGGGATGATCCAGATCAGGACCAGTGATCCAAGTTCACTCGGATCATTGTGCATCAAAAGAACCGAAGGATCCTTGTCCAGAGTGGATTCATCGGTACCTTTGATGCACCATGATCCAAGTGATCCTGATCCGGGTCATCCCAAAGGAAAGCACCCTTGGAATGTTTGCCCACGAACATGTGACGTCATCAGATTGTTGAGACGCATGTTGAGACTTCACGTAGGCCTCACGTACCGTCCTATCCCCACGACGTTAGGCCACGACTATATGACCTCACAGACTTCGTATGCTCGGTGGTTCTCCTCTCTCTGTTGACTTCTTTGAAGAATCACGAAGTGCCCCTATCGTTAATATTCAATACACGCCTCCTTGTGATATCCGCTGCTAGGCTTGCCTTACAATAAATACATTTATCATCATTAGGGGCGAGTGCCTGTGTTCAGCTCAATCAGTTTGAGGAAGCAATCACTTGGTGTGATAAGGGATTAGCTGTATCCTTCACTAGAAAGGTTACTAGAAGAATATTTGTTGAGTTTATCAAACTTGATGACGTGAAACTGTTGCAGTGTTTCTGATTAACTTAACGGTATTAATCTTGTAGAATATAACCAGTGTTACTATTCCCCTTACTTTAGTTCCCGATTGTTTACCCCCTTTTTGTAAAATCTCTTTTAATTAATTAACTTTTTCAATATCTTAAAGCAAGATGGGTAATGTTTGGACCTTACCTTCTTTATTTCTTCCTTCGGAACATTAGATGCAAAAACGCACGCAGTTGTCAATTTTCAACACGGAAAGGTTACATGACCTTTTATTTAAACAAACTACAAACAAAAAATAAAACAGGAAGAAGAAAACGAAACAAACCAAAAATGTGAGAAATTAAGCCCTGTATTTTCATATTCATTGTACTGGTTTATTTATAACGTTTGTTACTGAAATGTTACAATCTTGACTTATCGAAGATTGACATGAATAACAAGAAGTTATTGGAATTAAGAAGCAGATCTGTCAAAGAACAAAACAATTTGCGTGATGCGGGAGGAAAGAAAGAGAGGGATCAGTCAGAAACTGAAACGGTAAGACAACTAAGATCAACCTGTATTGCAGTCGGTTTGAGAATCGCGCATTGAAGTTGTTTTTAACTGGGTTCTAAATAAATTTGAATTCTATTTATTTCGCCCAGCTTTTTCTTAATTCTAAATCGAGATTAACCAGACTTGAAGTGTGCTTTTACTCAGTTGTTTCGGATTATCTTTTTTAACCAATTGAATTGTTTCAGTTTGACTAAATCATT
This sequence comes from Siderastrea siderea, assembly GCA_964030785.1. Classification (NCBI taxonomy): domain Eukaryota; kingdom Metazoa; phylum Cnidaria; class Anthozoa; order Scleractinia; family Rhizangiidae; genus Siderastrea; species Siderastrea siderea. The sequence continues at coordinate 20,074,754 of OZ034966.1, forward strand.
GCGAATGTGAAACAAATTGTTTACTTTTGCAGGGGATTCCCGCGCGCGCGTGATGAGCTGCCAGCCGTGTACTGAGCTGGACTACACTAGCGGCTTATCACGTGCTCGTCACGCTTTCACGCGGCAGGCTGAGCGGAAAAACGACTGCTCGAAGTCTAGTTTTGCTGAGCGAAAACCGGAATTGCGGCGCGAGTTGCTCAAGAAAAAAGCATTCCAAACTTAAAGTAACTGCGACCTATTTTATTAAGACGGGGGTAAGGCACTGTCTTTCAGTTCTACAATTTTTTGGTCGAGCAGGTTGTTCATGGTCACGATGATTGATTGGCTGCTTAAAAATATCCTTTGGGGTGGGGAAGGCAGAGGGCTTATGTTTTGACCGTGGTTATCTTGGAGACAGGGCTAGGTTAGTGCAATGCCTGCACAAGCTTATTTGGGGGTTTTAGGGGACCCTTTGAAAGATGGTGGCCCGACCGATTGTTGCACGCAACAATTTTCAAGAGAATTTTGCCCATTACATCGACCAAAATACACCATTTAAAAGGCGAAAACAAATAGGAAAGCTCTGGTAGACTCCATTCAAATGGACTAGAAATTTGAGGGCTCAAAGCAGCGAATTAATTGTTCCAGGACAGAATACGGTATTTCCCTCAAAGAGAAGGCTTATCCGAATGTCGGCAACTGCAAGATAAGGCACATATTTCGGGCCTTGGATTTCCCGAGGCTTCTGTAGCCTTTTCTGGATAAAACAGGGAAATAAATTGCACGATGACCGTGTACAGTCGAAACTCTCCTTGCGACCACTCTCGTAAGCGACCAGCTCCAGTTACGACCAGCGCATTGTGAAACCCCGTTTGAATTGTCACTTATACTCTCGTAAGCGACCACCCTCTGTTGTTTCATCATTTGGTCGGTTACGAGAGCTCATTCTTGTAAGCGACCAGATCTGGTTGCGACCACTTTTTTGAATTCGCGAGGTGGTCGCTTACGAGAGCTTTGACTGTAATTGAAACATCTGTCATTGTGCACAAACAGAATATGCCAATTCATGCATTTGAAATCTAGCTCATATAAAGAGGGAACATTACAACGCTAGAATCTACACCAGAGTAATTTTGTGGAATCAAAACATTTGGCGGTTAAAATAAACTTAGTCTTGAATTAAATGCACAGTAAGTGCTTTACACGAGAAACCCTTAACCTTTAACTTTCGACAAGTAGTCACACCATTTATTACTGTTCTGAAAAAATATTGAAAATGCAAGGGCTGAAGGAGAACTCAAAGGTTTAATCCTAACATTTACGGTTTACTATGATATTTTTGCTGCGAGTTTTCATTTTTGCGATGTTTTTTTCAATTTGCCATTTTCAAAACAGACTATGCAAAATTTATTGATGATACCCAACAGAAAAAATCTGTAAATCTAAATGCCCACAACTGTATGACTCCAGCTTGAGGGCCTCCCTTCGAAAAACCACAGGTTTTTTTGTTTTTCATAGCGAATAGTCCCATTTACAAACAGAAACATCGTATCAAAAACATGGCAGCACGCACAAACCAGTTGATATTGTAAACATACTCAACCTCCCCCCCCCTTCTCAAAGTAGCATAATAAACGGTTGACGCATTTTGTTGAGAGAGTGGAGACTCAGACTGTACCTCTATTAAGAGATCATCAGAACACAACAGGCATCTAACAACTAATCTCTTTCTTTCCATGCTTTTTACCTTCACGTTTTCGAAAATGCCTTTTATGTCTTGCGCTTAGACTTAATTAACCAAGACTTGTGTTAAAGTGAAAGCTCTACAACTTCAATTTTTCAATAAAGCCCCTACCAATACAACTTAGGAATAAAAAAGTCATCTTGAGACAACTATAACATATGTTTTACAGGGCTACATAAAAATGGAAGAAAGCAAGTGGCAATTCATAGAGCATTTCCAAAAACGTATATCAATAGCCAAAGAAGCCGGCGATAGAGCTGGAGAGGGAGCGGCCTATGGTAACCTCGGCAACGCATATCTCAGTCTAGGGAAATTCCAAGAATCCATAGAGTACTACAATAAACGCCTTTCAATAGCCAAAGAAGTCGGCGATAGGGCTGGAGAGGGAGGGGCATGTGGTAACCTCGGCAACGCTTATCGCAATCTAGGGAAATTCCAAGAAGCCATAGAGTACTCCAATAACCACCTATCAATAGTCAAAGAAGTCGGCGATAGGGCTGGAGAGGGAGGGGCCTATGGTAACCTCGGCAACGCTTTTCTCAATCTAGGGAAATTCCAAGAAGCCATAGAGTACTACAATAAACACCTATCAATAGCCAAAGAAGTCGGCGATAGGGCTGGAGAGGGAAGGGCCTATGGTAACCTCGGCAACGCTTATCGCGATCTAGGGAAATTCCAAGAAGCCATAGAGTACCACAATAAAAACCTATCAACAGCCAAAGAAGTCGGTGATAGGGCTGGAGAGGGAAGGGCCTATGGTAACCTCGGCAACGCTTATCTCAGTCTAGGGAAATTCCAAGAAGCCATAGAGTACTACAATAAACACCTATCAATAGCCAAAGAAGTCGGCGATAGGGCTGGAGAGGGAAGGGCCTATGGTAACCTCGGCAACGCTTATCGCGATCTAGGGAAATTCCAAGAAGCCATAGAGTACCACAATAAAAACCTATCAACAGCCAAAGAAGTCGGTGATAGGGCTGGAGAGGGAAGGGCCTATGGTAACCTCGGCAACGCTTATCTCAGTCTAGGGAAATTCCAAGAAGCCATAGAGTACTACAATAAACACCTATCAATAGCCAAAGAAGTCGGCGATAGGGCTGGAGAGGGAACGGCCTATCGTAACCTCGGCATCGCTTATGGCAATCTAGGGAAATTCCAAGAAGCCATAGAGTACTCCAATAAACACCTATCAATAGCCAAAGAAGTCGGCGATAGGGCTGGAGAGGGAGGGGCCTATGGTAACCTCGGCAACGCTTATCGCAATCTAGAGAAATTCCAAGAAGACATAGAGTACTCCAATAAAGACCTATCAATTGCCAAAGAAGTCGGCAATAGGGCTGGAGAGGGAGGGGCATGTGGTAACCGCGGCAACGCTTATGTCAATCTAGGGAAATTCCAAGAAGCCATAGAGTACTCCAATAAACACCTATCAATAGCCAAAGAAGTCGGCGATAGGGCTGGAGAGGGAAGGGCCTATGGTAACCTCGGCAACGGTTATCTCAATCTAGGGAAATTCCAAGAAGCCATAGAGTACTCCAATAAACACCTATCAATAGCCAAAGAAGTCGGCGATAGGGCTGGAGAGGGAAGGGCCTATGGTAACCTCGGCAACGGTTATCTCAATCTAGGGAAATTCCAAGAAGCCATAGAGTACTGCAATAAACACCTATCAATAGCCAAAGAAGTCGGCGATAGGGCTGGAGAGGGAAGGGCCTGTGGTAACCTCGGCAACGGTTATCTCAATCTAGGGAAATTCCAAGAAGCCATAGAGTACTACAATAAACGCCTATCAATAGCCAAAGAAGTCGGCGATAGGGCTGGAGAGGGAACGGCCTATTGTGAACTCGGCAGCGCTTATCTCCGTCTAAGGAAATTCCAAGAAGCCATAGAGTACCAGAATAAACACCTATCAATAGCCAAAGAAGTCGGCGATAGGGCTGGAGAGGGAAGGGCCTATGGTAACCTCGGCAACGCTTATCTCAATCTAGGGAAATTCCAAGAAGCCATAGAGTACCAGAATAAAGACCTATCAATAGCCAAAGAAGTCGGCGATAGGGCTGGAGAGGGAAAGGCCTATGGTATCCTCGGCAGCGCTTATCTCAATCTAAGGAAATTCCAAGAAGCCATAGAGTACTACAATAAACACCTATCAATAGCCAAAGAAGTCGGCGATAGGAATGGAGAGGGAAGGGCCTATTGTAACCTCGGCAACGTTTATCTCAGCCTAGGACAATTCCAAGAAGCCAAGAAATGTTGCCAATCCAGCGTTGACGCTTTTGATATCTTGAGGGCTAGTCTTCAGTCTGAGGATGCCTTGAAAATAAGTTTTCGAGACCTTTATTGTGGCGCTTACAGTGGTTTATGGAAGTCCCTGTTATTTCTCGACCTGACTGATGAGGCTCTGTGTGCTGCCGAGCGTGGTCGAGCACAGGCTTTGGTGGATGTCTTGAAAATACAGTATGGCTTAGTAGAACTTCCTTCAGTGGCACTTGAACCTAAGAAAACATCTTCCTACATCTCCAACGAGTTTCCTACACAAACAGTGTTTTTAGGACTTCAAGGAAACATAATCACCTTTTGGGCTGTCAACAAGGAAAAAAAGTTTGAGGTTCGACAAAAGGAAATAAAGGGGAGAAGGAGGCCGAAAGATTCCATAACTGTCTTGTTGGAAACTACTTTAAAGGAAATAGGAGCTGGTGTTGGTGTCAGATGCGAGAACTGTTCACTAGATGAGCCCACTGATGACTCCACGTCCAATAGAGGAGGTGATGAGGAACCAGCACAGACTTCGCAATGTACCATCGAGTCATTGCAGCCATTACATGATGCAGTTATTGGCCCTATTGCAGACTTGTGTCAAGGTGACGAACTGATCATTGTCCCAGATGGTCCACTGTGCTTGGCCCCATTTTCTGCTTTGAGCGAATCTATAAGAATCCGCACTGTACCCTCGCTAACCACTTTAAAGCTGATCATAGATTCCCCTGAGAACTACCACACAATGACTGGGGCGATGCTTGTCGGGGATCCGTTTCTGGGGGAAGTCAAAAAGCCCAGGTACAAGCAGCTTCCATGCGCAAGAAAGGAAGTAGAAATGATAGGAGAAATTCTTAACATTCCACCACTTACGGGAATCGAAGCAACCAAAAAGAGGGTGCTGGAACGAATTTCGAAGGTTGCCTTGGTTCACATTGCGGCCCATGGCCGAAAGGAGACAGGAGAAATAGCCTTGGCTCCAAATCCGGGGTGGGAAAGTAACCAAGATCAGGCATCAGTATCAAAGATTAAGAGCCCTAAAGACGAGGACTACATCCTGAAAATGTCAGATGTGCTAAACATTCGTCTGCGAGCAAGGCTTGTTGTGCTCAGTTGCTGTCATAGTGGTCGCGGAGAGTTGATGTCGGAGGGTGTGGTTGGTATTGCGCGGGCTTTTTTGGCTGCCGGTGCTCGTTCTGTTCTGGCGTCACTCTGGGCAATTTCTGACGAGGCAACCTTGGAGTTTATGAAGAGTTTTTATCAACACCTGGCAGATGGACAAAGCGCCAGTGTGGCTCTTCACCAGGCTATGAAAACCCTACGGAATTCAAACTTCGCCGTGAAGCACTGGGCTCCATTTATACTTATTGGTGACGACGTCAAGCTTGAATTTGGGAACCAAGCCTCAGCCTAATTATTGTAAGTAACATGTTCTTTGGAATTTTAAACAATGGGATAGGACATATTTCACGTGGAAGAAAAGAGACCTTATATCCTTTGAAGAACGGTGTTTGTTGATGGTGGGATCTTGCCATTTTCTATTTTGTCCTTGTTTGAAGCAAAGCTTACTTCTGGCTTGCTATCTATGTGGTTGTCCTCAAAGACAGTTAATTCTAATTAAAATAAAAGCAGCAAAGAAAAAACAAAGTGGTTTATACCCACAGTTTAAGCTACATCAGTAGAAGATAACTTGTCAACGCGGAAAACCACATTGTGAAGAGCGGTCGCCAAAGTCATCTCGATTTGCTGCCGTTATAGACGTTCTATTTTTCGAAAAGTGTTTTTTTAAATCGCCACTACCTTAATTTCCTACGCCTTCACAAACATAAATCAGAATACACCATTTTGGAAATTATTTATTTCGCTGCTGTCTCACCTAGCCTGGCAATCAAACTCGCTGACAGTGAAAATTTCGGTCCCTACGGAAACCTTAAACTAGCTTAAGAGTTAAATCATGTCAATCGCATCACAATATTACTTTGTTTACTTAACCCTTTCACTGCTAACTTTTCTTTAAAAAAACCGCATTTTTTACCGTGAAAGCGGTTTTTTGAGTGCTATGTTGCCAAATTCCTCTAAACTTTGGTACAGAAACATTTCTTTACAATTAAGCTAGATTTGGCAAGAACGTCATGCTAGCCCACATATAAGGCACTAATAACATTACAATCCTCTATGAATATATACACCAACTGATTAACGCACCTACCTCCACTAACACACACTTTCCTTCACTTGTACTCACTTTCCTTCATTTGTACTCACTTTCCTTCACTTGTACTCACTTACCTTCACATTAGTGCCTTATATGTTGGCTAGCATGACGTTCTTGCCCTATATGTGGGCTACCATGACGTTCTGGCCCTAGATTTTGAACCACATTCTGTTGTAAATTGTACAACTTTTTGATGCATGCGCATAAGCCAAAATTTGGACCCTCTTTTTTTTGGCAGATTCATTCCCAATTTTTTTCTTGCTTCTTTTCCTTCCCGTTTTCTCTCTCGTTCTTTTCTCTTTATCTTCTACCATTTATCCCCTCCCTATCCACTGGAGAAGTTTTGGCGTCAGACCTTCAAAAAACCTGTAAATGGAACATTGGTCACCGATAGGTGACCTGGCCTATTTTACCACCAATTTTGCACCCAAAATTGGACACATTTTTCTGGAATAGCGCTGCCAGAATTTGGTCCATATTGAAAATGGACACAAGTATGAATGGATCTGTCCTTGCTGTGTTAGCTGCTGTGGTTCAATGTCTACTCCTCCAAATGTCGACAAAAGTGGACTTTCGCAGCGAAAGTGTTGAAGTCTTTTACCGTTTTATTTTCAGACCCTCAGATATCAAGCCATGAGAAGACTTAAAGTATCAGAATTGGTCAGAGTATCGCTTAACCTTCAACGTCTCTTGAGAGAGATCGCCCAGATCGAGAGGGCGGTGGGTTTGCGCCTTTGTTACCACAGGCATCCCATGCAAGAGGACAGCTGACCTTGAAAACCCTTTGTTTGAGTGTATGTGATTGTGACTTTGGCCTCAGAGACTCCCGCGTCCATTGTCGGCATCATCTGTGGAATCGTTTATTTCCCAGAGGCGCTTGCACAAGAAAACAGAGATCGAGTCACATATCTTACAGAAACTTTAGATTCCTGCTTTTTGATGACATTTTTCTTAGAAAAATAATTACACACTTTTTTTTACCTAATTTCAATAATAATTATTGCACTGGGAAGTGAACATGTTAATTTTTGTTAACTGAAGTCATGCGGACATTAAAATTTCCTTTTTGCATTAATTAAAGCTTAGTGTATGTAAGGAGGAGGGGCAATCTATTCACAAAGACATTTTTACTAACCAAAAATAGGCTAGAGGCCTGGGGTAAAAGTACCTACAGTTAAAGATATACAGTTTGTATAGAGGCAAGGATCTCAATGTCACCTGAATGGGGCACGCATGGAATGAATGGATAATGTTGACATAATTAACAGAAAGACACTTTATTTAAAAATGTTAAAATCATCAGTACTTGGCTATACAAAGTTTTCGCATCATGATGGGTAAGCCCACGGTTACACTCATCTCAAAAACTGCACGAATACTAAGATAAGATGGAATATTCAGCATGTCGCGAGCGTGGGACAAAGAAAAATCTGAGTCTCCGATGGGAATCGAACCCACGCCTTCCGTACACCAGTCGGACGCTCTAACCACTGAGCTACTGGGAGACTCGTGGCGAGCATAGGTCATATTTACTGAGTTCGTGGTGACACGCATCCTGCATACTGCTAGGATCAGCAATGTCGAAGTGCCCTATAGGTGATAAATAAAGAAAGATGGTGAATTTTAAGCTCGGAGAATACTTTTTTGCATCATTGCAATGTGAGAATCTGATCCATAAGATACCGATAAGCCCCTCACTTCTTGAAGCACATTATTCCACAGAAGAGCCTCACCATAACTAAAACTATGTTTTACATAGATTCTGTGTTGTTTGAGCAAAGCTAGTTTACCATCAAAGTTTCTCAAACCGTGTTCTGCAAAGTGGGATAATTAAAGAATTTAATCTATACATTAAAATGTTCACTTAATTGAATACTTTAGGATCGGGTCATTTTCAAACAGAGTAATCATATAATGATGTTGCAGAACCGACTAATGCTCCCCAGGTAACATTGGTGATCACAGTAAAATCTTGTTAACGTTGTGTTCACTCAGTCTTAGATTTCTCCCCGGAAACCAGCGAGGTAGTTATCCAAAGAAAAGCAGATCCAATAAAGATCCCTCTGATCATGCCAATGAAGTTCACAGGAAGCACTGAAATAACAAATAAAAAGAGAGTTTAACTCTTGTTTTGGTGTCAGGTGACTAGCCATTATGGACCTGGTGGCATCAAAAGCTGTCTGAAAAGAGAAACATTTAACTTCCAGTTGCTGCCCGTGTCTTGTGAATGTCTCTGCTTGAGTTTCCTAATAAGTGTTGAGATTGGCTGGGAAGTGGATGGAAGTGCTTATTGTAGAAAACACCCAACCCTGAACAACAATAGTCCATTCACAGAACTTTTACTGATTGCATTGCAGTGTAATCAAACATGGCAGAACCACAAAGTTGCCCAAACTTGTAAGGAACACATACAACTGTACTGTGATACAAAAGGGCAAAGTTATCTTTGCATATGAAAGGGCTATTGAACCGAGTGTGTACAACATGCGAGCCAGCGAGGCATGCGAGCCATGCGAGTCAACATGCGAGGCATATGAGCCATTCATGCGAGCCGTGCGGGTCGTATAAAATAACTTTGACGTCACAAGTTGAAAGTTTCTTACCTGTTTTGTTTTTGTTGTTTATTTTTTAATGTAAACTACGACTGTAGGGGACGCTGTAGGGACACTTCCGTATTTTTGGTCAGCGGATTCTCTATGATTATTTATTTATTTATTTATTTATTTATTTATTTATTTATTTATTTATTTATATAAGTACAAATGGTGGGCAAAATCTTTCACCTCTGTCGAGTTTCTTGTTAAGTAGTTTAATTTATTCCCTTAAATCCTAAATTGGAAACCTAACGTCTTCCCTTGACCGATCATTATTTCCGGAATCATTATGCTTCAGTCTACACAGTTGTCGGTTTCCTTGTGGAATCTCTTGCGGTTTTGTCTGCCAAAGAAACCGCCATCTACGCAGGGTATTACATTGAGAGCTGGATGACAGATTTTTTAAAGCCCTGATGCCAATATACAAATTCTCCTTCCGGTCTCTAAACATTTCCCGCAACCTATGACCAGTTTAGAGAATTCCTTTAAAGTGCAAGACAATTTCTCTTTCGTGATCACTTCCTTAATGCTCACAACCTTTTCATGGGTATGAACAAGTGTATTGATACTGTGAGGAGAAATTTGATGCTGATTACTGTTGCTTTCATAGAAAGACTGCTTGCATGTCATTAAAGTCAACAATTGTTTGTTAGAAATTCACTAATTGCATATGAACTTGCGGATTAATTTTCAATTTTAATTAATTTTTCAATTTTTCAATACATGCAGTTGGTCACTGAATTAGGTTAATATGAACTGCAATGAACTAAAATAATATCAAGAAGTACAAGTGGTATTAAATCAAGATATTCGGAGGCTAAGTCTCTGTTCTTGCGTTTAAACCTGGGCCGAAATGTCATTTTAGATGGACAAAAAGGAATAATAAAGGAATTTTTCAATACAAAAGGACTGGAAACTAACATTTGCCTCTCATGACTTGCATGGCTCGCTGGCTCGCAGTTTGTCAAGACCCTATTGAACCATTCACAGCGGTCAAACGCACGACGCGTGCACAGTTCCCGCCGATTGTTCCCGCCACAATTTTACAAAAGAAAATACAGACAGATGTCGAAAGTTTCACTATAACCGTAAAACTTAACGCCATTTCTGAAACTTAAGCTTTTTACTTCGAGCATGTGTTCAGAATGAAGTAACTGGCAGCCACAAGTTTTATCGGCGCGAAATTTTGTTCATCGGATATTTTATGTATCGTTTTCATACGAACTTCGCGCTCGTAAAAGTCTGAACTGATTCAAACTTCAAGGCTCTGTAAAACCGGAAGTGACATTGGTTTTTGCGTTTGACCCCTGTGAAATTGAATCAAGTAATTCGCTAAGCTTACCTCCGGTGTCCAGATTTTGAGACGAAAGAATAAGATCAATGATGAGAAACAGAAGACAGCGAAACAGCTCCAAGTACGGGGCATACCACCTGCAAAGACAAAAAAAGATGAAACATTTGATAAAACGTGGACAAAAGGAAAATAGAGCTCTACTCCTTGGTGCAAACGTGAAAACAAAGTGTAAAGTAAAAGACTATCTTGTAATTTAAAAACTGAAACGGCAAAAATTTATTATATGCTATGACATGTGAAGCTTATATCGAACAATCATAAAACTTAATGAATAAGAAAATTTTAATTAACGAAAAATATACCACATATATAAAATATATGGCATTTGATTCACTTCTTTTACTTCTTTCCTGCTTGAGTGACACGCGTGAGAAAAGACGCAGCCTGGTATACCCTATCGTCAACTTTACGATCTTAGGCTTTTTTCACTTTTCTTGAACAGTTCTTCGTAATTTAGTTTGCCCGCACGGTGCTAGTCGTGTCTTTTTAACGTTTCTCTGTAATTCAGTCCGTTTACTGCCTTTCTCTTGTTTTCTTTAACCTTGTTCCGTGCGCTAGTTCACCCGTAAAGATATAATCTCGTTTTTTTAACCTTTCTCCGTACGCTTGTTCCTTGGTACGGTGTTAGTTTTGTCTTTTTAACGTTTTTTCCTTACGTCAGTTCATTTGCACTGCGTTAGTCTTTTCTTTTCACAACCTTTCACCGTACGCTCGTTCGTTCGTACGTTGTTAGTCTCGTCTCTTCAACCTTTCTCCGTACGCTACGTACGGTTCGCACCTAACACCGTTCTTACGGTGTTAGGTTTGTCTTTCAAATGTTTCTTCGTACGTTGATTCTTTATTGCGGTGCTCATCTTGTCTCCTTTTATACGTGTTCCCCTACGTTAGTTCGTTCATCCAGTGTTAGTCTCGTAGTTACGTTTCACGGCTAGTTCGTTCGTATGGTATTAGTCTTTTCAACGTTTCTCCCTACGCTACTTCGTTTGTACAATGTTAGTTTGTCTTTTCAACGTTTCCTCGTACGCTAGTTCGTTCGTGCAGAGTTAGTCTTGTAATTTCAATGTTCAGTCTCCGTACGCTGTTTTAGTCATGTCTTCTTTACGTTTCTCCGTAAGATAAGAGTCGTTCGTCTGATATTAGTCTTGTCTCTTTGACGTTTCTCCATTCAACAGTTTGTTCGTACTGTGTTAGTCTTGTCTTCTGTACTGTTCTCCGTACTCTAGTTCGTTCGTACTGTGTTAGCCTTATCTTTTCAACGTTAATCCATACCTAACGGTTCACCTTTTTTATTTTTCTCCATACGTCAGTTTGTTCGTATGGTGTTCAGTTGAGTCTTCAAGTCTTTTCAACGTTTCTTCGTAACTAGTTCGTTCGTACAAGCAGACTTGTTTCACAAAGTGGACACGTGCTCACTACTATGTCATTTTGCACGGTTTTGTTTTTGTTTTTAGGAACTATGGCCTTCTTTCAGCATGCGATAAAGACAAAGCAGAAATTTATTAATAAAAATTATAAGGCGTCCCATTTGAGACACGAATTGCCACCCTAACAAGGCCACTGCCCGCCAAGTTGGTGACCCCTTGGATGGTTTTCATGACCCCCTGCGTAAAAAACTTAACTGGAACACTGCTTATGATCAAAACAGACCTGTTCTGGGTAGCAATACACAGTCACTAAGTTTAATTTAAATTCTTTCTCTTGTGCAAGGCATTTAATTTAAATTACAAATCTCATCAAGCATGGGAAAACAAATGTAATTGGTCCACAAGAGAGGGACAAGTTTTTAATTCAATACAATACTTTATTGACACTCCCCTGGTAGTGTTTTTTGGTGACAATATATTTAAAGGACGGTGCCTCTTAATACAGATGTATTTTTGCAAAGGTTAGGACTATGGGGAAAAAGCAGAACTTAGCAAGACCAGCTGGAATCCAAAAAGAAAAATGTGGGTAGCCACGCATTTTTCAGAGATAACTAAGCAACCATAAACCTAAAAAAGCGTTTAAACACAAAGAATGTATGACAATTTCTTTCAAACTGAAGCTCAATTATCTCTGAAAAATGCGTGGTTACCCTCTATTTTCTTTTTGGATTCTGATAGCCCTCGCTAAGATCTGCTTTTTTTACATAGTCATAAACCGCGCAAAAGTGTTGTTGTATTAGGCGGCAAATTTGTTAAGAAACCCAAATATCCCGAGATGCGCAGTACGTATACGCAGTAACAAAAGGAGGCACCGTCCTTAAAAGACATCTTAACCAAACAGTTTAAAATTCACTTTAAAAAATGTTTAAAATGCAAGTTAGAATACAATACTACATTTAAAAGGGTTTAAAAAATATTATACAAAAACCAATAGATTTTTTTCACAAAAAAAAATCGATATAGATACCAATAGATGCTTGGAATGGACTACAACCGTTAAAAAAGTCAGCAATTATAAATAATTTATTTTATTAATTTATTAATTTACTCTCTGCTATGGTTTTTGCTGCTACGGTTTTAATGTATCAATGTTTCAGTTCTAGTTTCACAACTAAACTTTGTTCTTTGTACACTTACTTGTTATCAAAGAGAGCCCCAACACTTGAAATGGTGAAAAGGAAATATGAAATAACTCCAATAATATGAAACTGGCTCATTACCTGAAGAAAAAGACAAGTCAGAATATATACAGTCTCATGGATACAAGGTTTTTATCGACAGGAAATAACATATATAAACTAGATAAAGAAGACAAAATGTTTGAAGGTTTGGATCAATACTACATTGTGCTGTTACAGAAAATACAGTGAAACCTGTATTAAGGGGACACCCTCGGGAACCTTGCTAGTGGGCAGGTTCACTTAATACAGAGTAGCCCCTTAATACAGGTTCTGGCAAATTGCAAAACAGAAGTTAATTATTGACCTCTTATATCTCCACCTCTAGGTTTTACTGTAGCCAGACCCCCCCCCCCCCCACCACCATGGTTGTTTCAGTTTGAGTCCCCCATCCCACCCCACCAGAAATCCCAGATCAGTGTCACACATCTCTTTAAAATCATGGCTTTTGAGACCCCCCCCCCCCCCCAACCCCAACCCCAACTGGACATGGGTGAGATGGGTACGGATATTTTCTGTAACTGCACATTTTTAGAAAAGCCGAATTGGCCACTCTGTTCCCTTACTTGGGACACTTGATTGAAAAGCTTCTGTTCAGTTCTATAATTTCAGAATTTATTTACCGTGATTGATGTTTTATCCATAATGTTGATGGTCTGCATAGTATAGTTACATAATTTTCACTTACACTGCAGTCATGTAAAGGACTTCAATTTTCTAAGCTTACCATTCTCCTCGCAATCAGCAACTGATAAGCAACAATGGCAACCACAAAATGTACTAGAACATACAGACTTCCCCAGAATGACAGGGAATTGTCATATTTCTGAATGGGATACTCAATCTAAGATTCAAAAAAGACATTTTTTTGATTATTTATATTATTTTATGCTGTGGGACCAAACTTACTAAGAGACCCAAAAGGAATCATTCATTTGCCACTTTGTAAATGAGTAGGGAGCTGCAGTAGTGTAGTGGTCATGAATCACAAAGGAGTTTCATTGGACTTTCAACTGGGAGATCAGAGGGCCAGTGTTCCAGGCATGGTCATCTGCATTGTATTGTATTGTATTGTTTCGTTTAAGACAAAAAACTTTAGGCCACACTGTCTCTTTCTACCAGGGTTTATTTTAGAATGTGGCATTGCGGGATTTCTGTAAGTCGAAAAATATTGGCGCCCAAAATTTCTCATAAATGGGGCGAACAAAATTCCTGGTAAAGAATTTCCAAACATCACCTGCTGATCACTGAGCCTTTAATTATACTGTGGGATTATATTTAGTCGAATTGTGGGATTTTATCTCTTAATTTGTCTGTCTTTTCTTCGTTTGTTTACTCAAAGGTTAAGGTTACCGTGTACCTTCAGAGGTGTCTTCAGTCTTACGCATGTAGCGCTTCTCAGTTTCGCCGCAGATACCCCAAACCCTATATCAAATTAAAGCTTATAAAACTGGCTATTTGAATATGCAATCAGCATAGCGCGTGTTCGACACACAATTGTTTTGTCCGTTTCTCGCCGGCAAATAGGGAATTTTTCAAGGTAATTGTTGGTATCCAAACGATTTCAACATTGTTTACACATATTTGTATCTTTCCAAAAGAGTATAATAAAGTAACAACAAAAGAGCGGTTTCATCGGGATCTGATAGGCCAATGTACAAATGAGTGAAACTATTAGCTGTGACAGCAAGCAAGGTTCCCTGCGAAGAGATCAAAAGGTCGTCTCCCAGCGTTGGCTATATACCACGGGCTACATGTACATTGTATTAACAAATCTAAAATAATAAAAAAATTCTTCTTTTTGCATTAAAATGAAAACATTGAAGAAAATCAAAAGAGAACACGGGTAAAACGAGATGAATTTAAATTCGCTATCTCTTTATTGTCGGTTCTTTGTTTACGCTATGCGGGAGCTGGTAAACTGTAACAGTTATCAGGTTACTTGAATGATTGTGTGTTGTAAACTGTATTCACGTTAGGTCGCTTGTTCAGGGCTGCTCTACTATCCCAGAGAGATCAAACGGAGGTACTACAATGTATTCCATCGAATTGCAGTAATAACAGATGCTGTACGTTTCAGCGTAGTTTGCGCTCGCACAATATTATTTGGTATTAAACTGTAGTTTTCATCACAATCGTCTGGCGATTCACTGTCACTATTGCGATTAAAATCAGCCCAAACATTAAATAACCCTCTTTCTTCCGTTCTAAGGATATTTTGCCCGCTCGCTCCGATACTTTCCTCGTGATTGGAAGGTTCTGACGGCCATTCCCGATGATATGAACCTTTGTCTGATGCAGCCAGGCTACAACGTGTTTCCTCTGTCATGCTTTTCTTGTCTTCTGAGTTTTCCTCTTTTTTCGCTTTTTGGAGTTAGCCCACGGACATTTCCGCGGCCTGTGGGTTTCCATAGCAAAGTAATAACTTAGAAAACCGGGCTCTAACGACAAAAATATAACATAAACGGACATAGAACGCTTCGGGAAACGATAAATATGGAGGTTCTCCCATAAACAATCTTTCCCGCGAAATGGCTGCACTCGAATCAATTAGCTGTCAATCAAAAATAAACTTTCACTTCCGGTGGAAAACGGTCATCCCATTTTCTCGGCGAATATTTACTCTTTTTTCAAATTTCTTTTTCGGAATTAAAAGATTCCAAGGAAACGTTTATTTTTATGGAAAAAAAATAAAATCGTAAATTTCCCATTTTTATCGCACACGGTAACCTTAAGGCAAAATGTCACTAGAAGTTTCACGTAGACATGCACTCCACTGAGTGAATAGATGTTATAAAATAGTTAAAATACCTTGGGCCTCTTTTCTTGTAAAAGGGCCCCCCAAAATTTCACAAAAGGGCCCATGCCACTGGGCCCCCATTGACCAATTTTTAGAAAAAAAACCCTACTCTATCCAGGTGTATTTTTCTTATATGATTTTTTTTAAATAAAGGCATCTAGTCTAGTCTAAACTAATCTAATGTAATCTAATCTAATCTATATATAAATCTAATCTAATCTAATCTAATCTATAAATGGGGACCAGCTAACATCTCTGTTTTGAAATGTGTGTCCCCAGTTAAACCACACAAAACTCTGTAATTTGTTTATACCTTTCAGAAGCCATTTTTAATATGCAGCTTTTATTCAATCAATTAATTAGTTACAAATTAATGGGCCAGGTTTACCATTTCTGTGGTGCTTTATCCGATGAAGGTTGTAATTTTGATTGACAATTCATTCCCAGTCTTCTAATTGTTTGTTAATACCTCTGGTATGTTAGCAGGATCACCCAAGTGAGGCTTTCCAGGAGTCCACCCAGGACCTTTAAATAGCACAGACAGCTGAAGGACAAATTACAAAAAAAAAAACTTCATTGTACTGCAGGAAGGTTTAGAAATAACCTTACCAACTCTCTGGTTGGTTGAAAGTACACAGTGAATTAACCCTTTCAACCCTGGCATTGTTATTCAAATTCTCCTTGCTGGTCTGATACATTTCACTGAGTACTAACTAGGAGAACTTGTTAAGACATCATGCAATCTACTATTTATCTTTGGTAATCATTTCCCCAATTTTCATGACCTTAATATGTTATATAAAATTGATATGGTGGAGAGAAATTTGAAACTTTTCAAACGTACTTTTTTCGCGGTGAAAATAGCGCAAATTTGACTTCAGAAGTGTCGCCGTCTCGGTAATGCGTTCATGTAAGCTACATATAACGTCCCAGTATGCATACCAATCTATGTAAGGGACATATAACGTCCCATTATATGAAACGTATACTTCGTTCACCTTAGTTTGCCTTGGTTCACCTCCGTTTGCCTTGGTTCACCTCAGTTTGCCTTGGTTCACATTAGTTTGCCTTGGTTCACCTCAGTTTGCCTTGGTTCACCTCAGTTTACCTTTGTTCACCTCCGTTTGCCTTGGTTCACCTCCGTTTGCCTTGGTTCACCTCAGTTTGCCTTGGTTCACCTCAGTTTGCCTTGGTTCACCTCAGGTTCCCTTGGTTCACCTCAGTTTGCCTTGGTTCACCTCAGTTTGCCTTGGTTCACCTCAGTTTGCCTTGGTTCACCTCAGTTTGCCTTGGTTAACCTTAGTTTGCCTTGGTTCACCTTAGTTTGCCTTGGTTCACCTCAGTTTGCCTTGGTTCACCTCAGTTTGCCTTGGTTCACCTCCGTTTATCTTGGTTCACCTTAGTTTGCCTTGGTTCACCTCAGTTTGCCTTGGTTCACCTCCGTTTACCTTGGTTCACCTTAGTTTGCATTGGTTCACCTCAGTTTGCCTTGGTTCACCTCAGTTTGCCTTGGTTCACCTCAGTTTGCCTTGGTTCACCTCAGGTTGCCTTGGTTCACCTCAGGTTGCCTTGGTTCACCTCAGTTTGCCTTGGTTCACCTCAGTTTGCCTTGGTTCACCTCAGTTTGCCTTGGTTCACCTTAGTTTGCCTTGGTTCACCTTAGTTTCCCTTGGTTCACCTCAGTTTGCCTTTGTTCACCTTAGTTTGCCTTGGTTCGCCTCAGTTTGCCTTGGTTCACCTCCGTTTGCCTTTGTTCACCTTAGTTTGCCTTGGTTCACCTTAGTTTCCCTTGGTTCACCTTAGTTTGCCTTGGTTCACCTCAGTTTGCCTTGGTTCACCTTAGTTTGCCTTGGTTCACCTCAGTTTGCCTTGGTTCACCTCAGTTTGCTTTTGTTCACCATAGTTTGCCTTGGTTCACCTTAGTTTGCCTTGGTTCACCTTAGTTTGCCTTGGTTGACCTCAGTTTGCCTTGGTTCACCTCAGTTTGCCTTGGTTGACCTCAGTTTGCCTTGGTTCACCTCAGTTTGCCTTGGTTCGCCTCAGTTTGCCTTGGTTCACCTCAGTTTGCCTTGGTTCACCTTAGTTTGCCTTGGTTCACCTTAGTTTGCCTTGGTTCACCTCAGTTTGCCTTGGTTCACCTTAGTTTGCCTTGGTTCGCCTCAGTTTGCCTTGGTTCACCTCCGTTTGCCTTTGTTCACCTTAGTTTGCCTTGGTTCACCTTAGTTTCCCTTGGTTCACCTTAGTTTGCCTTGGTTCACCTCAGTTTGCCTTGGTTCACCTTAGTTTGCCTTGGTTCACCTCAGTTTGCCTTGGTTCACCTCAGTTTGCTTTTGTTCACCATAGTTTGCCTTGGTTCACCTTAGTTTGCCTTGGTTCACCTTAGTTTGCCTTGGTTGACCTCAGTTTGCCTTGGTTCACCTCAGTTTGCCTTGGTTGACCTCAGTTTGCCTTGGTTCACCTCAGTTTGCCTTGGTTCGCCTCAGTTTGCCTTGGTTCACCTCAGTTTGCCTTGGTTCACCTTAGTTTGCCTTGGTTCACCTTAGTTTGCCTTGGTTCACCTCAGTTTGCCTTGGTTCACCTCAGTTTGCCTTGGTTCACCTCCTTTTGCCTTTGTTCACCTTAGTTTGCCTTGGTTCACCTCAGTTTGCCTTGGTTCACCTCCGTTTGCCTTTGTTCACCTTAGTTCGCCTTGGTTCACCTTAGTTTGCCTTGGTTCACCTCAGTTTGCCTTGGTTCACATTAGTTTGCCTTGGTTCACCTTAGTTTGCCTTGGTTCACCTTAGTTTTCCTTGGTTCACCTCAGTTTGTCTTTGTTCACCTTAGTTTGCCTTGGTTCACCTTAGTTTGCCTTGGTTCACCTTAGTTTGCATTGGTTCACCTCAGTTTGCCTTGGTTCACCTCAGTTTGCCTTGGTTCACCTCAGTTTGCCTTGGTTCACCTCAGGTTGCCTTGGTTCACCTCAGGTTGCCTTGGTTCACCTCAGTTTGCCTTGGTTCACCTCAGTTTGCCTTGGTTCACCTCAGTTTGCCTTGGTTCACCTCAGTTTGCCTTGGTTCACCTTAGTTTCCCTTGGTTCACCTCAGTTTGCCTTTGTTCACCTTAGTTTGCCTTGGTTCGCCTCAGTTTGCCTTGGTTCACCTCCGTTTGCCTTTGTTCACCTTAGTTTGCCTTGGTTCACCTCAGTTTGCCTTGGTTCACCTCCGTTTGCCTTTGTTCACCTTAGTTCGCCTTGGTTCACCTTAGTTTGCCTTGGTTCACCTCAGTTTGCCTTGGTTCACATTAGTTTGCCTTGGTTCACCTTAGTTTGCCTTGGTTCACCTTAGTTTTCCTTGGTTCACCTCAGTTTGTCTTTGTTCACCTTAGTTTGCCTTGGTTCACCTTAGTTTGCCTTGGTTCACCTTAGTTTGCCTTGGTTCACCTTAGTTTGCCTTGGTTCACCTCTGTTTGCCTTGGTTCACCTTAGTTTGCCTTGGTTCACCTTAGTTTGCCTTGGTTCACCTTAGTTTTCCTTGGTTCACCTCTGTTTGCCTTGGTTCACCTTAGTTTGCCTTGGTTCACCTCCGTTTTCTTTGGTTCACCTCCTTTTGCCTCATGGTTTACCTCAGTTTGCCTTGGCTCAGGTCAGTTTTTTAAGCTGACGTCTTTGAAGCTGTTCAAAACACGAACAGCAGGTGTTTTATCAAGTCTGTATATATTAAGTCCTTGATAAAACACTACTGTTCGTGATTTAAATTTTACACACAGTTAACGGTACTAGTGTAATCTGTACCGAACTCGGTTTTCGGGGGAAGGGGGGTGGGCGCTTATTCATTTTTCATTTAATCTATAAGAGGGCAGCTAATTCGAAGCGATGCGCTTTTTTGAAGCTGGGCGCTTAATCTAGCATTTTTGGTTTACATCAATCACTAAACGTCTCGGTCTCTCGGTCTTGTGAGGTGCTCTTCATACTTGTTTTCTTAATCCTTGTACAGTCATTACCTATGTTCATCACTAGAATAATAATATCAGTTGTCCTAAAGAAGTGTTTTTGTTTCAAATGATCTTAACAATATCTTGTTCACTTATAACAAAGTAACAAAGTTATTTAATATAATGTGTGATCAAGGAGTTAGACTTGAGCAAAATTATCAGAAAATAAAATTACAAGTAGTCAACGTAATAATTCGCTTTTGGCTGATTGAGTGGACTCGATGTCTTTTAATTAGAGTGGGTTTTTCGCCAAAAAGGGTCTTAATATATGACCTCCATCAACACAACAACAATAAGATAATGAACTCTAAACTACATTTAACGAACAAAAAATAACATGGCGTACAAAACACCTTCATATCTAATAAACTAAGATAAATTAATGTCATGACGACTATTATGGAAACTTAATTTTTGACATGTTTCTTCTATCAATATTGGGTGTCTTGACGCTGAGTTCCTAAGTAACTGAAAATGTAGATTTTCCTTGCAAAGTAAAACAAGTATTAAATTTCGTAAAAAGGAAATGTACACCGAGTCATTTTCTTTTAAAAACTGTACGAGGGGTCGAGTAAAAAAATATACTTTGCGTAAATATCACAAAGAAGAACTGTCCACAAACAAAAGAATCTTACAAAAGACAGGAAATTGAAACCTAGGCGTGGTGCACCCCTAAGCATATTATCGCCAAACGATTGCTGGAAACGTCACCCTTGGCCATTCGGCGATCTAAATCCATGTGGACTGAAATTTGTGCTTCTTGGTTTGAATACAGTAAACACTGGCGATCGCATAATATAGAAACAGTTTTTTTCATTTTTTTTTTACGTTTCTTCAGATAGCACAACATATACTGGTGAAGCACACACACACAAATGTAATTGAAAATTTTTGAGAAGTAACAGCACGCAGTGATTGTTGAAAGTGTTTCACAATTCACTAGATGGCTGAAAATCGTCTTCGTTTCCAGACTTTTCCATTCGTTTGGGCAGGAGATTAGGCTTTTCCCAAAATTGAATTTACTTCTCAGTTTCCAGGTAGTTTGTATCCGTGTTCAAATGCATTGCTGGATTGGCATTCTACGTTGCACGATTTCATGCCTTAACGCTAAGTTAATTAAAAAAAGCTAAATTGCACACTTCAATTTCGGGAAAAAAATGAATTGCCGGTGTTTTCCGCAGAATAAAATTGTAATAATGACCGCGAAAATGACCTTGCGTTATTCAATCAGATAAATGAATTAATAGTGTATCAAAATTCGGCGGGTTGCTGTGAAATTTGGCCTGGACATTTCTTAAATGTTCGGTGAACCAAAATTTGTCGGCGATCAGTTTTTGAAATTTATATATAATATTTCACCAGTGGCGAAATTCAAAGCAATGCGCTTTGCGTATTCTTTGCTGTTCGAACTTGACAGATTAATTAAAAAGAACCAAATGAGTCAGAATATCAAAAAATGCTCACACACTTGGATTTGATACGCTATTAATTCAATTGAATGACACATGGTCATTTTCGCGGTTGTTTGCGATTTTCTTTTGCGGAATTGAAGAAACCGGCAATTCATAATTTTTTTCCCGAAATCTACATTACTTAACCTTTCCAACGATATATAGTTTACCCATGTTTTTCTTTAAAATGGTATTGGTAGTTAGGCACATCTGCGCAAACCTTAATTACTAAGTCCCCCAATTTCCGCTGTAAGTACCCCGCTCCCTAAAAAGCTCAGTTTCTTCATTTAGTCTGTCGGGATTCATGCCAGCAACTGATTGATATTCTTCATTGGATTGTACGTTGTCTACAAAGAGTTGTCGTAGTCGATAAGCATCCTCTTCTACAGATTTGGAAAGGCCAAGTCCATACAGGTGCTCCACAAAATAAGGCTCTTTGTTAATAAATTCGGGCAGTTTGTGCAATTGTTTTACGACACTGGAAAATGCGCAATCGCCATCACCAACTACTGGGTCAATCGATAATCCAAAGGAGGCCAGATTTCGGTTAAGGTTGCTCACTGGATCATGAATGATGTCATCATGATTAGGAGCTGTTGAGTGCGTTTTCCGTAAACATTTGCATAAGCGGTATATTGAAAACGTTGACAGATTTGTCATTTATAGTGCTTTTGATTTCTTGCAGAACTTGGTAAAGCTGGTTACAGTGACAGTAAATAGACATTCGGTAAATTGTGGTCAATCGTTTCAGAAATGTTCATGTTTTGTTACAGTTTCAGTATATAAAGAGAAACAGTTAAAAACCTGGTAAATTGTATGAAGTTAAGGTATGAAACTACTGGAGAAACCGTGTACGATCAACCTTACTCAACGTCAGATCAGAAAGATCGTGATCAGTCAAAACTGATAAGATTATAAATGATTGTCAAAATGACTACTGCAGAGACTGATCAAACAACGTGAAAAGACGTTAGTTACAATATTTCGACTGGCCAATACCAGTCTTCATCAGGTTTTATTAAGGCAAATCACGAATTTACAGAAATATATATGTAGTAAAACAATGAGCGGAAGTTACATTTATGACGTGGTATGGCGTGACTTAGAAATAATAGAAAACAAACAAAACAAAACAAAACAAAAATTTACTATATATAGTTACAAATTACAGTTCATCACGTTTATTAATGCCTAGAGGCTCAAGAGTCTTAGCCTTGTGAATAATGTGAGCCTCACGTGCCTTCCTGAAAGAACTGCGTTCATTTTTAAGTTTTTCAGTAGGAATAAGTAGCATATGGGTGTCGGAGTGGTTATTGCTGAGAAAGTGTTCTGAAACCACTGTATGGATATAATTTGAAGTAGGATTGAGTACTGGTCGTCTATGTTCATTGAAACGGTCTTTGAGGTGACCTTTAGTTTCCCCAATGTATTGTAAACTACATAGGCGACATTGAATCATGTAGATAACATTGAAAGTAGTACAAGTTATATGAGATTTGATATGGTACGTTTCACCTGTGGAATGAAAAGTATATCGAGTGCGGCCATGTTCAATGTAAGGACAAGTGGTACAATTCCTACTATTGCACCGAAAGGAACCGGGAGTGACCCGGGAGTAAATTGTGGTCATTGTCTCAAAAATTGAATAAGCGCCCCCTTCAAATAAGATCTCTGATTCGAATAGGCGCCCCTGCTATAAGGCCGAAAATTGATAAGCGACCGAGACGCTTAATCGAGCATTTGCACTAAGTACAACTGAACAATCTCATTAACTTCAAGTTCACATTACAAATACCGTATTTCCATCCTATAAGCGCCCAAGCTCAAAAAAGCGCAGATGAATTCTCCCCCATACAAGGGCCCACCCTTGGCTACAATAGCCCAGCAACGCCCCCCACCCCTCGAATAGCCCCCCCTCCACTCCCTCTCACTTTCGTAAATATAGTGAGCAAGGACACCAAGAGAAAAACCTGTTTCTATTGTCAATTTTATAATCTTTCCGCCTACAAACTGAGCTCAACCAAGGTAACCTGTGGTGAACCAAGGCAAACTAAGGTGAACCAAGGCAAACTAAAGTGAACAAAGGCAAACTAAGGTGAACCAAGGCAAACTGAGGTGAACCAAGGCAAACTAAGGTGAATCAAGGCAAACTGAGGTGAACCAAGGTAAACGGAGGTGAACCAAGGCAAACTAAGGTGAATCAAGGCAAACTGAGGTGAACCAATGCAAACCGAGGTGAACCAAGGCAAACTAAGGTGAACCAAGGCAAACTGAGGTGAACCAAGGCAAACGGAGGTGAACCTGAAGGCAAACTGAGGTGAACCAATGCAAACTGAGGTGAACCAAGGCAAACTAAGGTGAACCAAGGCAAACTGAGGTGAACCAAGGCAAACTGAGGTGAACCAAGGCAAACTGAGGTGAACCAAGGCAAACTGAGGTGAACCAAGGCAAACTGAGGTCAACCCTAAGGTGAACCAAGGTAAACGGAGGTGAACCAAGGCAAACTAAGGTGAATCAAGGCAAACTGAGGTGAACCAATGCAAACTGAGGTGAACCAAGGCAAACTAAGGTGAACCAAGGCAAACTGAGGTGAACCAAGGCAAACTAAGGTGAACCAAGGCAAACTAAGGTCAACCAAGGCAAACTGAGGTGAGCCAAGGCAAACTGAGGTCAACCAAGGCAAACTGGGGTGAACTAAGGCAAACGGAGGTGAACCACGGTAAACGGAGGTGAACCAAGGGAAACTAAGGTGAACCAAGGCACCCTGAGGTGAACCAAGGCAAACTAAGGTGAACCAAGGCAAACTAAGGTGAACCAAGGCAAACCGAGGTGAACCAAGGCAAACTAAGGTGAATCAAGGCAAACTGAGGTGAACCAATGCAAACTGCGGTGAACCAAGGCAAACTAAGATGAACCAAGGCAAACTGAGGTCAACCAAGGCAAACTAAGGTGAACCAAGGCAAACTAAGGTGAACCAAGGCAAACTGAGGTGAACCAAGGCAAACTGAGGTCAACCAAGGCAAACTGGGGTGAACCAAGGCAAACGGAGGTGAACCAAGGTAAACGGAGGTGAACCAAGGGAAACTAAGGTGAACCAAGAGAAACTGAGGTGAACCAAGGCAAACTAAGGTGAACCAAGGCAAACGGAGGTGAACCAAGGCAAACTAAGGTGAACCAAGGCAAACGGAGGTGAACCAAGGTAAACGGAGGTGAACCAAGGGAAACTAAGGTGAACCAAGGCAAACTGAGGTGAACCAAGGCAAACTAAGGTGAACCAAGGCAAACTAAGGTGAACCAAGGCAAACTGAGGTGAACCAAGGCAAACTAAGGTGAACCAAGGCAAACTAAGGTGAACCAAGGCAAACTGAGGTGAACCAAGGCAAACTAAGGTCAACCAAGGCAAACTAAGGTCAACCAAGGCAAACTGAGGTGAACCAAGGCAAACTAACGTGAACCAAGGCAAACTGAGGTGAACCAAGGCAAACTAAGGTGAACCAAGGACAACTAAGGTGAACCAAGGACAACTAAGGTGAACCAAGGCAAACTAAGGTGAACCAAGGCAAACTGAGGTGAACCAAGGACAACTAAGGTGAACCAAGGCAAACTAAGGTGAACCAAGGCAAACTAAGGTGAACCAAGGCAAACGGAGGTGAACCATGGCAAACTGAGGTCAACCAAGGCAAACGGAGGTCAACCAAGGCAAACGGAGGTGAACCAAGGCAAACTTAGGTGAACGAAGTATACGTTTCATATAATGGGACGCTATATGTCCCTTACATAGCAGTGTATATGTTTCATGGATATACTGGGACGTTATATGTAGCTTACATGAACGCTTTACCGCCGTCTCGCGCGGCCAAAATATCACGTGATTAGCTAATGTGACGTCAATCGACTTGACAACAAAACCAACATGGCGTCAAAGTGGAAGGAACTTGGGAGAGTTGGCAAAGGTTTCTCGTAGCTGAAGCGCCTAATAAGCGGTGGGTTGCGTATTCCTTTTGACGAAATGGAGGGGAAGTACTCAGCATTCCTCGGATCCAGCATTTTGGGACAAGGGAATCGAAAAAATTGTGTTGAAACAGATGCAAGGTCGAAGCACTCAGGCTACTCGAGATTTTGATGTTTGCTATGTTTTTAACTTGAAGATATGGTTACGAACGAGCATTGTTTTATAAGGATCTGTCTCGGTAAGCAAAGAAGTTTTACTGCAAAGCCCAGAGATGCTTTTCATTCGCAAAGCAGGACAGGTACGATAGCGTGGTCTGACTTTCGATTGTACAGGCGAACAGAGCTACCAGCACGGTCTTAAATGAAATTTGTTTTTATTCTTCTCTGGACTTCAGTAAGACATTATGATATCTATAATTTCAACGACGATCGCCTACTCATAACATTTTTACACTGGACTGTGCATACACTGTCTTAACCTGACTGCAATAGATGAAGGATTTTAACTTAAATAAATCACCTTTTTAGCAAAACAAGAGTTCAGGATTTTGTTTTACTCTTCCTGTGAGGAGGCTGTAAATGCCTCGTTGTTAGAGAGTGAAAATAGAAAGAAAATCAAGAGGTAGCTGAAAGAATTCCAGGAAAATGTCTCACTCGCTTATATTTGTTTATAAAGACAAACATTTTCTAGGAGTTTGTTTAATCCTATGTGTACATATCAAGGTTATTACCAATCAGGCTGAAATAAATTCCCTGCCTTTTCACTGATGACCAAGACCTGACCTGACCTGATTTACATCAGCTTGCCAACAACAAAACTCCCTGTTTATACCAACAGCTGTAACTAAGCTAGACCCATCCAGGCCTCGAGTGATCTAGATTGGGTGGTTGTTGATACTGACATAGGGCAGTCAGACCCCCCCCCCCCCTTGCTTTTTGGTCAGATGAAGTAAACATGGAATCATTATTTCTGCTTTATGTTTGGTGGTGGTTCTGATAGATCAATAAATATAGCTATCAAAATTGAAGATGAAGTGATGATGACAGAAGGACATTCCTTCTGTTGCAATGATTGTGACCTATTGTCAACAAGAATGATACATTACATTGTATTTAATTTACTATTTTAGAAACTTCCCATATAGGAATACTTAGATAAATTGTTGTTGTTGTTGTGCTGCCACTCTTTGTTGGCTGTGACGAAACAGGTACACTATGACATGATGTTACAAACACAATAATCATTCCTAAGTAAAAATTGACTGGTGATTTACAATGTTGTTAAGGATTCCACTTATTAGGAACTACGGTATTAATTTAGGTGCTCCATACAGGGCTTCCACCTCTCTCCATCAGAATCAGGCTTAAGCAGATTAAGGTTGTGGGGCCAGCCCTGTGTCAGGAACCTGTATTGTGTGTGGGTGGGGGGGGGGGGGGGGTTGAGCTGCTGTAAATAATATCTACAAGTACCTACAAGGGATGTATGGATCCTCATCACTGTGTCTGAGTGATACATATGCTTTGGTAATTGACCACTTAATAATGATTATTATTGATGAAGATCGATGTTGATTCCCATTGTTCACAGGAAAATTGTTTGAGAAGGAGTCAACATGGAGACCCACTGTTGATTTGCAAATTTACTCGTCAACTGTCAATTCTTGTTGGTTTATTCATAATTAACTGTTAGTTTTAGAAGAGTTTGATGTGCTGCGCTCCCCTTCTGTGGTATTAGAAACACCAAAAGCTATTTAAGAAGCTCAAGGACACCAGTTATTTTAAAAGCTTATGAATATGGTTATGATTCAATAACAGTGCTACAATATTGGAAAACCATACCCACTGCAAAACAAAACAAAATTAACTGTATTTTAATGCGAAATGTGACATTGCCTTAGCTTCATGGCACTGAGTTGTTTGAAAAATTTACTGAGCCAAGATTAGTGTTAATACCCTAATATTGATACTCTGGATAGCAACAGTCTTAAGCTGCTATATTTGCTGAATCAGCCAGTGATATGGCAAGTAGCATGGGAGCTGAAGTCAGTTTCAGTGCCGTTTTTAAAGTAAAGCGTATATAGATTCTAATTACAGGATAACACGACAGTGGAAATAAATGTCTTTTCTGGCCTGGAAGTACATTGCATATGGCCATATTATCAACAAAACGATTTCGTCATTGGCTTTTCTCAACACTCTGTAAAAACACTTTTGCTTGCTTCAGAAACCACTGAAACTAATGCCAGGCTGGGAATAAACTCTGGGAACTCGTTCTTAAATCGAAATGAATCAAAAATCCAGCGCACTTTCTATAAGAACGACGACATTATTGCGGTATTAAAACATCAAAACAATCGGCACTTTCGGTTCTCCTTGATGGAAACAGTAAGCTGTTTATGTGAACACAAGGGCTTTGATGTTCTTAATAAACCCTAAAAGAACTTAACAAAGAAATCTCACAACTGAGGTGCTTCCACTGATGTACAGTCAGGATAAATCATCGACTTTGATCAACATCCTCACCACAGTACGAAAGAAGAGAAGACATCGCAAATGTTCGTCGTCGTCTGGTTTAATAAGACCTAAAACAGCGCTATTTTTTCTCCTACTTGTTCTTTCTCACTGTAGGTCTTGGAAGTTTCAAAAAGATCACCGATACTGCTGAACAACGTCAACATTTTGAGGCGATTTGTAACAAAAACACTGCATTCGCGGGAACGCAATCAAGTCAATTGACGTCACAATGCGGTACATTCAGTCCCAGTCCCCAGGACAGTTTTTAAGTGAAAAATAGGGTCTTTTGCCTGCGAAAAAAGAGGTTTTTAAAAATTTTAGACAGGTTTTAAGTTAAGAATCGTTTTTTATACACATCAAACTCTCGAAAACCGAAGAAAAAAAATTTCGTGTCATATACACTTTAAAGGGTTAACAAATGGTAAATGTTGATCAGCATGCACTATTGAGTTACTGCTGCATGTGGTAAGTTTGTAAAGCGTAAAAGAAGTGTAAGGATCATCAAAAGTGCCTCTAGCTTCTTGTCTGAGTGCTTAGCGAACCTTCCAACGTGGGGGGGGGGGGGAGTTCTCCCTTGTATAGGTTGTGTATAGGTACGTGCCACCCCAAGTGTTATGGTTTTGAGCAGTTTTGGTCTGAAAAATTATGGCCAATCAAATTGGTCTGAAAATGGCCATTGGAAATAAAGTAGCTGGATTTGAAAAACTGGGCAGCACATCCTAGCAAAAATTCCAAGGAGTTAACCCCTCGAAGGCCTAATTCAAGTGCATTCATAACTAAATCATGCACAACTGTGGCATTTTCCATACAACATTGATAGCTTTAGGCAGTTTTCTGAGATATACCTATGTATACTATGGTTCTCTGTCTGATGCAAAAATAATAATATTATCATTATCACTTTATAAGGGAGTCCCCCTGGGATAAAAATGTGACTTCCAGGGGCAGGGTAGGGAAATGAAAGCTCGTAGTAATTAATATATTACATTTTACCTTGTCCTTTAGTCCTGGTGTTTCCCAAAATGCCTTCCAAATATGAGAAAAGTGGCAAAGCTATAAAGGAGATTGCAATACAAAACTAAAATATAAATGTAATATACACTTGTTGCAAATTACGGAGTTTCAAAGAAGCACAAAACTTCGATTTTAGAGGTGTTGTCCACAGAAAAGTGTTGTGAAGAGAGCACTGTAATCTAACCCACAGAGATATCTTAGATTAAGACTGTGCATACCGTATCTTAGAGAGGTGTATCCAATTAAGGGGTGTCCGCTGCAGCAGGATGTGAAATCATATTTAGTTTTTCCCATAAACAAGGTTGGGAGTGTCAACTAATCCAAATTGCTGGCAATACACTGTATATTGAGACACTAAAATACACATCAGGAAATGTGGCAGACATTTTTGCCTGAATTGCCATTATCCAATACCTGTGTCCACATGGGATCCCAGCTGGCTAGTGGATGAACCAGTCCATATGCTATTTCTTCATCTGTTTCAGCCTGAAATGTTCCTACATACCCGAAAGAAAAATATGAATTGACTAATTATCTTACTATATATAGGGGCATTCATCTTAATTTGAGAGTTTCACACTGTGATATTTTAAGTAGTCAAGTATCAATTAGAGAAGTTATAATTTAGTCAGTGCAACAGAGGAAAAAGAATCTAACGAGGATGGGGAGGAGTGGTAAGCAAAGTGGAGGGGAGGGGGAAGGGGGTGGGGATGGGAGGGGGAAGGGGATGGGGAGGGGGTGATCTTCTCAATCTTCTTCCAAATTTTAATAGTCATCTAATTCAAACACAACTAAACAAAATGTTCTTCTTTGGACATTTTTTGGTGTCTGGGACATGCAAAATGAAGCATACAATACCACCAAGGTATAATCAACACTTACCAAATACTCTGTCCCAGATGATCAGGGTTCCACCTGGTATATGAAACAAAAAACTTTCAGTTATTAAAAATAGAAGACTGAATATGTAGCCAGAACTGTGACCAACATGTGCATGCATTGAATTCAATTGATATTCTTTGTTAAATGAATTAATTCGGTGCAGCTGCATGTTATTACAAGTTCACTAAAGTAATATGTTTTATAAAATTGCAAGTTCACTTACCGTAGTTTTTATCAATACAGTATGGATTTCTTCCTACAACAAGAAAATATACAGATTTCCTTAAGTAATTTAATAACTGAAGGCAGAATTATAATTATTGAATTATAGCAGGGTTGAAAGCTAAATTTTGACAGCACTCACCATATGGGTGAGTAATTTTAAGAACACCACACTGCTAATTTCCATCCCTCATGACTATACACAGCTCCCCCCAGGCCCAACTGGCCCAAAAATACAGTTTTCTAACTTTTGCTTAAATTACCTTACCCTTCACTAAACATACATTAACCTAAAGTTTTAGAATTTCATGTACTAACTGTTAGACTGGAAAGTCCCTGACTATTCACAAGGATTGAACAATCTTTGACTAGGTGAGAAATGGCAAACAACCAGGGAAAAATGTGCATGACCAAATTTAATCTAGTAAGTCTTTATACAGCTGGAATTCTACAAGCCAACCCACAAGTCTCCAATAAGAACACGAATTCTTGAAAACAAGTACGCATGACTATAAAAGTAAGTCAACTACAAACTGCATTATTTTTCTCATTTCCGGCATTTATTTAAAACTTGGTGTCCAAACACAAAAACTCTCCACTTTCAAAACCAATCCACCCTATTTGGGCAGTGATTTGAGAATCTTCATTTGAAAATTACAGCGTAATAAATCTTCATTTTCTAACAAGATTTAGCATGCTCATGGACTATGCCTAGGCTATAATTACCATGGTGCACACGATGATGACTTGGGGTGTTGAGGATGTACTCAAGAGGTCCAAGAGTACGCACAATCTCTGTATGAATCCAGAACTGGTAAAGCATGTTGAATTGAGCATGGACGCAGAAAATGGATGGAGGAACTGCCAGAGCCAGAGGGAGATAAAAGATCTACAAATTAAAGGTAGTTAAAGCAGTTTAACCCTTTAACCGCTAGGAGTGACCAAAATTTAATTTTTTCCTTATACACTTGTACTAGTAATGTTCACGGCTCAATCATACATAACAGTGGTGGGGGGAAAGGAAAGGGTCAACAAGTGAAAAAGGTCTTGATTGTTAAACAAGTTCTCCTTATCAGTTCCATAGGAAATGTATCGAGAACAGTGTGGAGAGTATGCATGCTGATATTAGGGTTTAAAGGGTTAACCTGTTTTTGTTTGTTTGTTTTTTTGTTTTTGTTTTGTTGTTGTACGTTGTTGTTATCTTTTTTTCTAGAATGCTGTTTTTGGCTTGCCAGTTATAGAGTGCATTTCCTACTTATTTGCTGTGGTTTAAAGCTGACTTCAGTTTGAAAATTTTAAAATCAATTTGATTTATATTGGGTATTTTTATTGGTAATAAATCTGAGACAAAGAAAAACCAAAACAAAACTGCTTTGCAAAACCAGAAAATTCTAAAACCAAAATTTTTAAACAAATTTAAACCACAACATATAACCATGGGTTGGAGAGAGCCTTTACAGAGTTAAAATTAAAAGTGTCATCAATTGCTGTTTATTTATAGGATCAGAAAACCACTGTCAATTGATACAATTTACTTATTGCATGCCTGGACTAATTAACCATCTTTATCTTTACAACCACAGCAAACACTTCTGACATTAATAACCCTAACTTGCAGTATGCAGGACTTGTGTGACTTATACAACTGGTAAGACTGCCTCAAGCTCACCAGCAGTTTCCTTTTACAGGTCACATTCCAAAGGTCAACTGTACAGGTCACTGTGTTACTGATAAATAAACAAGCTAAACAGTGTCCCCTAGCCCTAAATCAGGCTAAAACATCACCTAGTATGCCAGGGGACATATACACTGTCCAATGTGTTTATATGTCAGCAACGTAGGGACCTGTTCTTGTGACCCGTAGAATGTGACCTTGCAAAATATACCTCTCCTATTTTGATGGGAATTTTTTTTTCTTTTGACAGGTTTCTTTACCTAGCTATAACCATTCAAGTCAAGATTGAGCAACACGCAAAGAATAAGAAGTTGTCCAATTTGTGTTTAGATGTCAGCAACACAGGGACCTGCCTTGTGACCTGCAAAAGACATCTGTCCATTCAAGCTCACTGGACAGGATTAATTGATAAAGAATGTGACCTTGCAAAAGACATCTGTCCATTCAAGCTCACTGGACAGGATTAATTGATAAAGAATGTGACCTTGCAAAAGACATCTGTCCATTCAAGCTCACTGGACAGGATTAATTGATAAAGAATGTGACCTTGCAAAAGACATCTGTCCATTCAAGCTCACTGGACAAGATTAATTGATAAAGAATGTGACCTTGCAAAAGACATCTGTCCATTTAAGCTCACTGTACAGGATTAATTGATAAAGAATCTGACTGTTCATGTTGTCAGAGGGTCACAAATCTCATACTCATCACAAGTTGCCAATTGGGAAACTGAATTGAATACAGTCAGCTAATTAATAACAATTCTCTGAAATTGTGTGTAACCACATAATTTACAATTAAGACCAACTAACATCTAGCATGCAGTATCCAATGAACAGTTCTTGTAATAAATAAGTTACTTACTGCAGATGTATAATTCTGCACTACAGATTGTCGTAAAGCTGTTGTAAGGTTGTAATCTTCTGAGCTGTGGTGTGCTTGATGGGCTGCCCACATTATGTTGATTTCTAATCAAAGAAAAATAAATCCCTAAAGTATTGTTTATTATTTTATTCCTTATTTTTAAATCTTAATCCTTGTTATTCCTAATCATTAAAAATATTATTCCTATGTTGTTTTGCAAGTTAATGAGATTGATTGTAGCTCATGTTACCACCTACTCGCAGAGAAAATATATTTATGTTGCAGTACAAGTGACATGTATTTTTTGGCAGCATGCTGCCAAAATTATTTTCTTTATGCTGAGGATGTAAATATGTGCTGAACACTATCTCAACTTGCAACTCAACATCACTGCTAACAAGTTGCACAAAAAAATTACCTGACTATCTTACTTGGCCTTAAGATGTAAGTACTCAATAGCAACCATTACAAGCTAGTATTGTGGGTTAAAAGTCTAAATGACAGCCTTGCTTAATACGTAAATTTTCTGAACTACTGCACATTAAGGAATATATACAAAAAGCATATGTCTCCTCCTGCTGCAAGTCAAACATAACTTTTACACGCCTGCAAAGCTTTCATTTACCAACATTAAATATTTATTTTCGGAGTTTTTTCGTAAATTAACTTTACAGTTTAAAGTTGAAAACTTCTCTACTTCCAAAACTTTATTAATCTCACTTCATTCTTAAGCCTCGCTATAGTTCTATTTTTTCCTTTGATCTGCTCCTTGTTGAAATCTCCCTTCTTTTTTTTGCCTTTTTTGTTTTCCATTTATTTATTTATTTATTTTTTTATCTTCGGCCACAAACATATTACACAAGGCAAGAAAAGGACATAATATAAACAAGTACAAAAACAAAAACACTGGCCGGGGAGACGCTACAGCTATGCCAATTACAGCGCTCCCCTTATAAAACATAGGAAAAAAAAAAAAAAAAAAAAAAAACAGATTACAGACAAAAAAGTATAAAAACTAGAAACAACATGACGGTAGGCGTGTTAGGTTACGCGCTACGTTGCATTTAGGGCAGATTGTTCTCCAAGTCCTAGTATCGTCCTGGTCATAAATGGCGAGTGCATTAAGATAATATTGAAATAAAGATTTTTTGAAGGCTGGAAGTGTCTGATTGTTCTTAATATCTTCTGGCAAGACGTTCCAGGTTCTAGTGCATCTGATAAAAAAGGAGCGCTGGTACGTTACAGTGCGGCATTTTTTAGCAATATATGAAATAGTGTTACTACTTGAAGATCGTGTTACTCTGACCGGTTGCCTAGCAACCGGTAGAGCATCGCTATCAACATATATTAGATTATTTACAACTTTATAGAAGAAAACAATGTCCAGATACTCGTGCCAGAAGGACAGTGGAATTAAGTTGGTCATCTGAAGCCTGGTCTTGTATGGGATGTCGCAGCGGAATGGTAGTTTCAAGATGTACTTTGTCGCACGCTGCTGGATGCCTTCCACTTGCTTCAGCAGGCCAATTGACTGGGGAGACCATACTTGGGAGGCGTAGCCAAGGTGGCAACGAACGATGGTCAGGAACAAAGTACGGCGCGTCTGCATATTGAATATGTTCTTGGAAGCACGACGCACAAAACCCAGGAGCTTGTTGGCTTTGGTACATTGTTCGAAGATCTGCTTATCCCAGGAAAGGTCGCTAGAGACCCAGACACCGAGATCCTTCTCAGATTCACAAGTTTCTAAGACAGCGCCGCTGATGGAATACTGAAACACCTGCGGATTTTTCTTCCTTGTAATGCGTTGGCATTTGCACTTTTTCTTGTTAAACAAAAGCCCGGACGACTCTGTCCAGTCCACCAGGCTGTTTAGATCTGACTGTAATGCCGCACAGTCTGAGGCAGAGTTGATCGTCCTAAGAACTTTGGTGTCATCTGCGTAGCATGCGACTCTAGAAGGCGACGTAACAGTGTCTGGGAGGTCGTTTACAAATAATAAGAACAGCATCGGGCCGAGCAGAGACCCTTGAGGCACTCCGGAAGTGACTAATAGTTGTTCAGAGGTGGCACCAAGTACTGTCACACGTTGTTTACGATCACGCAGGTATGATTTAAACCAGTCATGCAGTGAGCTGGCAATCCCAAATTGGAAGAGTCTGTCAAGCAATTTGGCATGATCGACTTTGTCAAACGCCTTACTCATATCGAGGTAAATAACATCCGTTTGCCTTCCAGAATCGAGCTGCGCCCCGATGTAGTCTAGAACACTGGTTAGTTGGGTGATGCAGGACCTACCAGCTAAAAAGCCATGTTGGAAAAGGCTTATCTTTTGTTGTAAGTGATCTTTCAGACCGGCTAAAACACAACGCTCAAGTATCTTTGAGATGACAGAAAGAAGGGAAATTGGGCGATAGTTCTCAACATGCTCACGTTTCCCTTTCTTAAAGGGGCTAGGTCATGAGGATTTTGCTATTTTAGGTCCATTCTGTGCTAAAATCATTACATAGAGTGCCATTACTCATACACAAAGCGCTCCTGTAAAACTATGAGGAAGATATCAAATGAGTTTTATTTGGGACAGCTAACAATAATAATTTTTCAGGGGATTTTTGAGAACATAGCATCAAAACTTGAAAAAATTGGCCCAATTTTTTCAAGTTTCAATCCATTTCCATCCTTGCCATCGGTAGCAACAGACGACAGGAAACAGTTTCATTGCCGTAATATAGTCTTAAATAACAAAGCTAGAGCATTATTTTTGGAACTCAATTGGTACGAAGACATTTTTAAGCTTTTTAAAAAGATACTAAATTAGCGTGACATAGCCCCTTTAAAGACTGGAACCAAGTTCGCGAGTTTCCAGTCTGACGGAACCACGCCTAGTTGCAAGGATTTGTTAAACAATTTTGTGAGAGACGGTGCAATCTGTTCAGCTGTCTCTTTCAACAAACGTCAAGGGATTCCGTCTGAACCTGCCGCCTTATTTACATCCAGCTGCCTCAGATGGGCCCGAACCTCTGTGACTGAGATCTGCAAGTCTGTGATGAACGGTCCAACTGAAGGTGATGACCAGACTGGATGCGACCGGACCTCTGAGGGAGCAGAGAAGACCGACGCAAAGTATGAATTGAATAGCTCTGCGATCCGTCTAGGCGTTGACGCTTGTGTGCTCAGTTCATTCTGCTCACAGGATGACATAGACTCAGGAAAGCTGCGCGATTTGCTGGTCAGCTTAAATATAGACCAAAAACGTTTTGGTCTGCGCGCCAAATCAGAGTCCAGGGATCCAAAGTAATTCTCTCGGCTTTCCTGGATCATAATCTTCGCTTTTTTTCGCAGCTCTTTGTATTTCTGACGCTGTTGCTCGCTTGCTGTTGGTTTTCTTAGCTTCAGTCGAGCTGTCTCCTTTTTCCGCAAAATATGAATGATTTCCCCAGAGATCCAAGGAGGGGTGTTTCTGCCTTTAATTTTTCTGGTTG
This sequence comes from Siderastrea siderea, assembly GCA_964030785.1. Taxonomy (NCBI): domain Eukaryota; kingdom Metazoa; phylum Cnidaria; class Anthozoa; order Scleractinia; family Rhizangiidae; genus Siderastrea; species Siderastrea siderea. Next base: position 20,110,322 of record OZ034966.1, read on the forward strand.
GAATATAGTCCGACACCGTGCTCATGAAAACGTCCTTCCATTCAGTCCAGTCCAGGTCGATGTTTTCACTGTCCCGAACCAGGTTGCATAAATTGATGGATTCGAGCGCACGCCTAAGTCCTTCAAAGTCCCCTCTCCCATAATCATATAGCGTTCTATTCACTTTATGCTGAGCCTTCGTGGAGGCGCGAAATTCAAAGCACACTACACCATGGTCAGTAAAGACGCCAGAATCTTGAGGACTCAGCACTTCACACACGCGAACGTGGTCAGGCACGCTTGTGATAACGAGGTCTAACACCTTATCGCCGCGGGTAGGAATAAAATTCATTTGCGTCAAGAAGTGATCGTTCAGTATATCCAAGAACGACACCTCTCTACTGCCTTTAGTGTTTTCTAATGAGTCCCATGAGATTTTCGATAAGTTCATGTCTCCTGAAATTACCATAAACTCGTATGTTTCTAAAGCCAGGTCAAGATAGTTTTTAAATTCATCTAACCAACTTGTTGGATCATTGTCGGGGTCTGGCCAGTAAACTGAAGTAAACAGTAATTTCTTGTTGCAGTAGGTGGTTAGTTCAGCAGACACGATTTCCAGGTCTTTAGTTTGTGTGTTTGGCGTGTATTCTTGAATGGATTTGAAAGAACTAGACTTCGCTGCAATGAGAACACCACCGCCGACTCGATCCGGTCGGTCTCTCCTGTAGATCGCATAATCAGAAAAAGGGAAGAGTTCTTGATCAAGGATAGTGCTGTTGAGCCAAGTCTCGTTTATTAGGACTAGATCGGCGTTCTCTGTATGAACCAGGTCTTGGACTCTGTGGTGGTTGTAAACGATGGAATCGCCAACTTTGTGCTCAGACTTGATGCTTCTAGCATTAATGGTGAGACACTTCAGCGGGATATTTTGTCTTTTAGGGACTATAGAGTTTGAACCAGGTCCTGGTTGGCTAATTATGTCTCCACAGAGAAGCAATAGGCCAGCGAGGGAGCCGCTCAGATTGTTAAAATTGCGGCTACAAGAAAAGCACTTGTTGCGTTTCGAGTCCCATGGTCTAGAAGTTATAGGTCGAAAATATCTCCATGCTAGGAAATCAATATCTTCTGTTGGTTTCAGTGCGTACACAGTGCTGTTATTGATTGAGCTGATATGATGTAGACGCGAGTAGATAGCTAGAAACCATAGAATACTGGCAAGAATGACGGAGCACGCCTGAGTGCAACCGGCCGCCATGTTATTCCATGTTATTGACTTTTTTGGGAGTGTGTTTACCCATTTTTGCTCATGTGTAATGATAATTGACAAATTATTGTAAATAATTAATTAGTAACCTGTGAACTCTCACTATTGTAAAATTAATGTAATCAATTATGTAAGTAAATTGTAATTAAATACATGTAGTAAACTACCAAACCTTTGTAAAATAGTGATGAGAGGAACATAATAAAAAAAATTTTTAAAAAGCAAGGAGAATTTTTCGTGAACATCACAGCTGATCTTACCATGAGCAGCCCTGTGGAACCAGTAATAAAGAAAATCCACTCCAATAAAACAAAGGTACCAGGTCCCAGGAGAGTCCCACGGCAAAGTTACCAGGTGGAATTTTTCATAAACAAACACATAAAGAGCAAGCTCTACACTCAGCACAATTATCCTGCAAATTATACAAAATCTTTGTTTAAAAATAACATGGTTAACACTTCATCGTTATGGTACATACACATTCAATACATTATTAGTTTGTAGCACTTAGTTCTAAGGTGTTAGCTGACTTGCCGTTAAGACGTCAGGTAGAAAAAATATGGGATATCCCCAGACTTACACAAAATTTCATGACTTGCCAATTAAAACAGCCTGCATCACAGACACTCTACACCACCTGTATAGACCATATAATTATATATACAAAGGGTTAGATGATGGCCGGCTGCAATGCGGGCTACGATTAAAATTGAGGAAGCAGTTATAAAGATGATCAGTAGAGTTGCCAGTAATAACAAAGGACATACCTGGTGGGGGGGGGGGGGGGGGGAAAGGAGGATTAAGACTTTCTGCTTCCCATAGCCTTTAATCCCAGTTCCCACCCTATGTTTGTTTACTTAGCTCCCGCCTCTCTGTGCTTTTTCGATTGCAAAATATTGCACAATGTTGCATTATTTTCCCTTTTTCTTCCACTTCTCAACATCTTGGGATTCCCGTTCTACACTGTACTCCTGCCTCCCGTACAACTCCGCCCTCTTTTCTCCCAGGCTCCCGTCCCCCCTCCACACCTAAGATGATTTCCCTGAAAAGCTTACATGAGAGACATGTCCAGAAGCAGATCTTGCTTCTCAGAAACAAAAAAACGTTTTTCGTTTTTGAAGCAAGTAAGAAGCATCGTTGCTTCCCAGGTGAAAGTGCTGTTTGTGAAAAATAATACACAATTCTCCTGATCGGCTATGCTCCCAAATATAGAGGATCTAGTTTAGAATCATCCTCAAGCAATATCAAATAAATAGGGGCTCTAAACTACAATCTTTTTTAAATGATCGACCTAGTTTAGCCAAGTTCATAAGAAATTCTGCATATACACACCTGTAGATGGCATAATAAATAATAATGATTCAGAACTATTTTAAATGTCTTACTTGGACAACTGAGAAAACACTCCTGCAGAAATTGAACTGAATGCATCATTCAACCTGGCTCTTGGCAAATTAGTGAGAACAGCCAAAACATACTCCAATGCTATTGCACCCAAGAAGAATGGAACAGCCTGCACGGAGAGAGAGAGAAAAAACTATATAATAACTGTCATGGACCATGTAATTCAGGATCAGTAATTAAAAATAACTGAGATATAGTTTTTAAAAACTTGTGATGTTTTACACCCCTGCCCCATGTCCATTTACAAGAAGAACTCCAGTCTTTATGGCCAACCAGTTCATACCAACACCCTGTTATTACAGCCACTTTATTTTAGCCCATGCGAGAGCTCATTCAATCACTCTCTTAATGTAATGACGATGCTGCTAATATGGCGCAATTATCATATGCTGATTGATGACTGGACTACAGTGTTTCACCATATTCAGTGACAGAACTAGGATTTTTGAAGGGGGAGGGGGGGGGGGGGCTGACCTGAAAGAACGATACCATAACTATCGGAGACAAACTCACCTCTCACCTCTCCAGTCAGTGATAGTTTTGTTCCTTTTCATAATTTCAAGATTAAGGAAGTTCGCACCCAAATCTTCCCACATTCAGATTTTTTCCAAACTTTTCCTGTCCTTAGTTAATGACCAACTCATGTCAGAAAAGCAAAAAATTGGGGGGTCACCGTGCTCGTTTCGGAAATAAAGCGTGTTGGAAATGCTGTGTTTTTAGAGATTTTGGTTATGGAAGGTGAAATCGGCTTTCTTGCTACAAGGATTAAAATAAGTTACGTGGAGGACTCTAGACAAGGCTTATTACATTTTATTCATTTCATCGCAAATAGGCCTGTTTAGTACATTTTTGCTTGTAATATCGTTTCTTTAGGTAAAATTAGCCTCACCGAAGGATAATTGAAAGTCAAATATACCTGCATTCGTAGAAAAATTCGATCATATTTGAGTAGAAATAGCAATAAAATTAACACTTCTCAAAATCAGAATTTTATTGTTTTTGGACAAAATCCAGAGAACCAGTAAAGGATGTTATTTATCGAAAAAAGAATGGGGTCACTGTGCATTTAAGAGAGTTAAACATGTTTATAGATACAAAAATACCCACCACCACTGTATCTGTCTATATTTCTTGCTCGGCGCGTGCGCTCGATGCATGACGTGGCATGGCATTACGACGTGAATTACGTGCGCAGTAAGGATGCGCACAAACAATGCGCGCGAACGTACTTAAATGAACCAAAGAGGCGGGTGACTAGCCACCTAATCCCCCCCTGGATCTACCCCTGGTATTTTGCATTATCAATTAGCAGAATTAAATAATTAATGATACCTCTATGGGGTAAGCCTCCACAGCGTAAATTAACTGTTATCAAAAAGTGCCTTGTACCTATTTACACAAAATAACAAATAACTAAGGAACTAATACATGAAATCATTTACAGAGCTCTGCTATATCAGAAGATTGAATTTTCTTTCTTCTTAAAGATGTCAGCTGGCAGCTTCACCTAAATAGGCAGGAAAATGGTTAAAGCCCAGGGGGAGGGGGGGGACTCCACATTTCAAGTGAAAGGGAGGTCCAAAGGATTTTTTGGGTTTGAAATTCACGATTTCAGGATTTTTTTGAGCAAGAAAATTCTGGCAATTATTTTTTTTTTTGGTAGTTTGTAATCTTCTTGAATGACTATTAAATTTGGGAAAGTTTATTGAATAGTATGACTGAAATAAACACACAAACACGACCATTCAAAAAGTACTGTTGTTCTTTGTTATTGTAATTTAATCGCTTCTGGGTACTTGCATGTAAGGATCTAAAATTCAGTATAGAATTTTTTTGGGTTTCATTTTGGTCCAGGGGATGTTTTGGGGATTGGTTTCAAGCCCAAGGTTTTTTTTTTTTTTTTGCCTGTTAATTTACGTCCCCATTCACACCTCCCGTCAATTGAAATCCAGAGCACCCCCTGGCTAGGGATTAAAGAACCCCCTGCGCTTTCAGAGTGTGGGGATTTTATAATAAGCTACTTAAGCTACTTACTTCATTCAAATAGTCCGGTACATCCCCAACCTTAGCAAAGGAGGTCTCCTTTGGTGTCACAGCATAAAGAAAGCGACGCGAACCTTGCACAAATGTAACATTGCCAAGCAATGGCTAAGAAATATAGAATATAAAGAAGCCATCAATGGTCTAACTATACTCAACCATAGGCGGCATGAATAAAACAAATTCTAATTTCACAGATTTACAAGAAACTAAGAACAGCTCAGTCCACTTTGTTCAAATGTTATAGTTACTGCTATTTAAAAAATATAAAATATATTTCAAAATGACTTTCGCACACCTGTGTGACTTTGTGACTAAATTTTGACCACGAGCATCAGAATGAAACACTTACAAACATTGTCGGCATGAAAAATTAGTTATTAAACAATTCTTATATATGCGATGTGGAAACATGAATGCATGCACAAAGTCACAAGAATGCACAAAGTCACATTCCTGCACGTTATATTGATGTTCCATCCATCTGTGCCCTTGAATGACCTTCAGTACCTTGTCAGTCGAAAACATCCACCTTCATCTGTTTTCTAAGGGACTAATTATGCCTCCGTCATTGACGGGAAAGGGGTGGATAAAATACAACGACAGTCTCAGAACAACCTCATCGACCGTTCTGAAATCTCACTGCCGATTTGCATGTGCTACACATAGCTCAAGATCTTCGTTTCTTTCGTGGCGGTCATTTTGTAGAAAGGCGGATTGCAGATTCGCGTACCTTCGTTCTGGTTAAAATAAAAGCCACTATTTTGAAACAAAAATGGGCAAAAAGAGACATCGCAATATTTACAGAACAAGCCTCATTCTAGAATTGAACTTACCGTGCCAGACATAATCGATGAATAAACTTGAATTATGTTCGTTCCCCTTCGCCGTCTATGAATCAGAACTGTGCTTTTTATAGATTAGACGACGTAAACAGTGATCGAAGCCTAAATGACATTATTATATCGTTTAGAAGGTCCTCGTGAAAGGTAAGATCTCTTCTGCCGGCTGAGGCACTGCTCAGATTTTTGCTGAGAGAGATTAGAGATTTGTTGTCTTTTCTTCTTCGGTAACTACTTGGTGTAGGCAGTCATATAGTGGTCCGGGCGGTGTGTTACTCATATGGCCGGGGTCCAGGCGGTCTAATCACTCGCCCGTACTTGAACATCCTTACCCATCATTAGCCACCCTTTTAACATCCCTAGACATCCTTAGCCGTACTTAGACATCCTCAGACATCCTCAGCCATCCTTAAACATCCTTAGACAACCTTAGCCACCCTTAGACAACCTCAGACATCCTTAGCCGAACTTAAACATCCCTTGACATCCTTACCCGTACTTAAATATCCTTAGATAGATAGATAGATAAACTTTATTTAAACACGATAATAATAAAAGCTAAAAGCTTGTGGGGTCGTGTATTTAAATTTAAAATTAAAATTACAATTAAAATATCTAAAATTACAATTCTTATGTTTACAGTAAAATTAATTATTTAATTAATTACTAACTAGAACTGTTACTATACTAGATGATTAAAATAAACTAACTAAAGCTAATTATATATAAAATCACTATGTCTGTGGCGGGTTGTTGAAGCCGACAGGGCGTTAAAATTAAAATCTTTAAAATATGCTCTATTTACAACATGCTTTCTTAGCTCTAAAAAACTTGAAAAACTCTTCTGTTGATTGTGGTATTTAACAATGTTCCAAAGTACAGATCCCTTGTATCTGAGTGAATCCTTCATGAATCGCGAGTTGAATCTTGGTATCGAAGAAAGTTGTTTTCCTCGGAGCGAATAGCCGTGACTGGAGTTGTCTAGTATCGATTTCATCAGAGGCTCGGGCAGGCTGTCGTTGTTTGCCTTATAAAATAGCCTAAGGATGTCGAGCTTATAATACAGGGAAAAGGTAGACCACTGATCATATTTGAGCACTTCATTTGACGGCATGTCCTTGGGCAAGTTGAAAATGATTCTTGCCGCCCTACAATGTAGTCTTTCTATAGAGTCTAGCATGTCAGAGTTACAACACGATCCCCATAAAACTAAACCATATTTTACAGAGGGTAGTATCACTTTAAAATAAAAGTCCTTTAGCACGGCCTTTGGGAGAAATCTGGATCGTTTCAGTAAGTTCAGCTTATTAGCAAAACTTTTCTTGGTCTCTAGTGCATGAGGTACCCAGCTTAGGTTACGGTCGACAGTCATACCCAGCAGGCGCGTTTTTGTAACGCATCTAAGAATTGAGGTCCCTAGTTGTATTGGTGCATGTGGCCCCATCGGGGTTGCTTTACTGAGTAACATCACTTCACTCTTTCCTGAATGAGGTGTTAAACGATTTGTTAGACACCACGTGTATACGTCCTTCAGGGTCTTGTTTAGCTGCGCAATAGCGGTGTCTATCGAATCTCCTATGCAGTAAGCGGTTGTGTCATCTGCGTACATATACAAGGACCCCGAGCTGACTGAAGCAGGAAGGTCGTTTGTAAATAGCGTGAATAAGGTCGGTCCCAGCACCGAACCCTGGGGAATGCCGAAGGAAACCTGTGAGTGTTCCGACTTGACTCCATTTAATACAGTAAATTGTTGTCTTCCACGTAAGTAGCTCTTTAGCCAGTCAAGAAGAGTGCCGGTGATTCCGAAATCTCGGTTTAACTTCGTCTCCAGTATGTCATGGGAAACACTGTCAAAAGCTTTCTTAAAGTCAATAAAGGCCACGGCCACCGCCTTTCCTGAGTCTAGAGCTGTTCTCCACGTTTCTGTTAAGTGCGTCAAAAGTAATTCCGTTGAGTAGCCGGAACGGAATGCCCACTGCTTATTTGAAACCAAGTTGTTATCCTTAAAAACGTGTCGCACTAAGGTATCGTTAACTTCCGATTCCATGATTTTACTTGGCACGCTGAGTAGTGAAACCGGGCGATAGTTCCCACAGTCTGTTTCGTCGTCCTTTTTGTAAATAGGTGTTAGTCTTGCTATTTTCCAGGCAGAGTAGACAGCTCTACGTTTGATGCTTTCATGATAGAGGCTGACTAACGATGGGACTATTGCGTTTCCCGCAAGTTTTATGAGCTTTGGAGAGATGCTGTCGGGGCCTGGGGACTTGTTAGTGTTTAGTGAGTTGGCTTTATCGCTTACCGACTGCGATGAAATCGTTATCTCCGCGAGTTGTGGCTGTACGTTTGGGATATCCATAGCATTTTGGCATTCTCCATTCCTAGGTAGTGGTAGCGCCCTAGCTAGCTTTTCGCCAACCAACGCAAAATGTGAGTTCATCAGGCGTGCTTTCTCATCATCAGTGACTACCAGGCTGCCATCGCTTCTCTTCAGAGGGCCAATGTTCTTCATGTGCACTCTCGAGTTTGTGGCATCACTGATCAGGTTCCAATAAGCACTCGTTTTCTTTACTTCTCTAAACATTTTAGAGAAGTGTGACGCTTTAGCTTTTCTTAATCCCGAAGTAACTTCGTTTCTGACTTTTTTGTACTCTTGCCAAAATAGGGGACATTTGGTCGTAGTTGCCTTCTTGAATAATTTGTATCGTCTGTTCATTTTAAATCGAATATCGCCTGTTATCCATGGTGCACATGAACTTCTTATTTTAACTTCTTTCCACGGAGCGTGGTCGTCGCAGATGTCAGTAAAAAGCTTCTGCCAAGTCCAAAGGATGTCATCTGCGTCTTCGAACACTGATGTAACATGGAATGGTGCAGACTCAATATCGCCTCTAAATTTGTCTGGGTCCAGTTTCTTATAAGCCCTTGTTCTGATATGTTTTGGTGGCGGCCTTAGACATCCTTAGCCGTACTTAAACATCCTCAGACATCCTTAGCCGTACTTAAACATCCTCAGACATCCTTGGCCATACTTAAACATCCTCAGACATCCTTAGCCGTACTTAAACATCCTTGGTCATCCTTAGCCGTACTTGAACATCCTTAGTCATCCTTAGCCCTACTTAAAAATCCTCAGACATCCTTAGCCGTACTTAAACATCCTTAGTCATCCTTAGCCGTACTTGAACATCCTTAGACATCCTTAGCCGTACTTAAACATCCTTAGACATCCTCAGCCGTACTTAAACATCCTCAGACATCCTTAGCCGTACTTAAACATCCTCAGACATCCTTAAGCGTCCTTAAACATCCTTAGTCATCCTTTGCCGTATTTATACATCCTTAGCCGTACTTAAACATCCTTAGTCATCCTTAGCCGTACTTAAACATCCTTAGACATCCCCAGCCGTACTTAAACATCCTCAGACATCCTTAGCCGTACTTAAACATCCTCAGACATCCTTAGCCGTTCTTAAACATCCTCAGACATCCTTTAGCGTCCTTAAACATCCTTAGTCATCCTTTGCCGTATTTAAACATCCTTAGTCATCCTTAGCCGTACTTAAACATCCTTAGTCATCCTTAGCCGTACTTAAACATCGTTAGTCATCCTTAGCCGTACTTAAACATCCTTAGACATCCTCAGCCGTACTTAAACATCCTCAGACATCCTTAGCCATACTTAAACATCCTCAGACATCCTTAGCCGTACTTAAACATCCTCAGACATCCTTTAGCCTCCTTAAACATCCTTAGTCATCCTTTGCCGTATTTAAACATCCTTAGACATCCTTAGCCGTACTTAAACATCCTTAGTCATCCTTAGCCGTACTTAAACATCCTTAGTCATCCTTAGCAGTACTTTAACATCCTTAGTCATCCTTAGTCGTACTTAAACATCCTTAGTCATCCTTAACTGTACTTAAACATACTTAGACATCCTCAGCTCTATACTTATCCTTAATCATCCTTAGCCGTACTTAAACATCCTCAGTCATCCTTAGTCTTGCTTAAACATCCTTAGTCATCCTTTGCCGTACGTAAACATCCCTAGACATCCTTAGCCGTACTTAAACATCCCTAGACATCCTTAGCCGTACTTAAACATCCTTAGCCGTACTTAAACATCCTTAGCCGTACTTAAACATCCTCAGTCATCCTTAGCCTCACCGCTTAAACATTCTAAGTCATCCTTTGCCGTACTTAAACATCCCTAGACATCCTTAGCCGTACTTAAACATCCTCAGTCATCCTTTGCCGTACTTAAACATCCCTAGACATCCTTAGCCGTACTTAAACATCCTTAGACATCCTCAGCCGTGCTTAAACGTCCTTAGTCATCCTTAACCGTACTTAAACATCCCTAGACATCCTTAGCCGTACTTAAAGATCCTCAGACATCCTTCACCGTACTTAAACATCCCTAGCCATCCTTAGCCGTACTTAAACATCTTTAGTCATCCTTAACTGTACTTAAACATCCCTAGACATCCTCAGCTCTATACTTATCCTTAGTCATCCTTAGCCGTTCTTAAACATCCGTGAATGAACAGTGATGAAGGAGAAGTTGAACCACTGCAAGATTGTCAAATTAACTATACATTTCAAAACGAGCTTAATAAAACTATTTGATCTGAGTTTCATTGTTATCAACAAACAAGGATGCCTAAGGATGTTTAAGGTCTTTAGGTGCGGCTTAGGATGTCTGAGGATGTTTAAGTGCGGCAAAGGATGTCTAAGGATGTTTAAGTACGGCTAAGGATGTCTAGGGATGTTTAAGTACGGCTAAGGATGTCTAAGTATGCTTAAGGTGTGTAAGGATGTTTAAGTACGGCTAAGGATGTCTAAGGATGTCTAGGGATGTTTAAGTACGGCTAAGAATGATTACGGATGTTTAAGTTCGGCTAAGGATGACTAAGGACGTTTAAGCACGGCTGAGGATGTCTAAGGATGTTTAAGTACGGCTAAGGATGTCTAGGGAAGTTTAAGTACGGCTAAGAATGATTACGGATATTTAAGTACGGCTAAGGATGACTAAGGACGTTTAAGCACGGCTGAGGATGTCTAAGGATGTTTAAGTATGGCTAAGGATGTCTAGGGATGTTTAAGTACGGCTAAGGATGTCTAAGGATGTCTAGGGATGTTTAAGTACGGCTAAGAATGATTACGGATGTTTAAGTGCGGCTGAGGATGCCTAAGGATGTTTAAGTACAGCTAAGGATGTCTAGGGATGTTTAAGTACGGCTAAGAACGAATAAGGATGTTTAAGTACGGCTAAGGATGTCTGAGGATGTTCAAGTACGGCCAAGGATGTCAAAGGATGTTTAAGTACGACTAAGGATGACTAAGGATGTTTAAGTACGGCTAAGGATGTCTAGGCATGTTTAAGTACGTCTAAGAACGATTAAGGATGTTTAAGTACGGCTAAGGAAGTCTGAGGATGTTCAAGTACGGCCAAGGATGTCAAAGGATGTTTAAGTACGACTAAGGATGACAAAGGATGTTTAAGTACGGCTAAGGATGTCTAAGGATGTTTAAGTACGGCTAAGGATGACTAAGGATGCTTAAGGACGCTTAAGGATGGCTGAGGATGTTTAAGTACGGCTAAGGATGTCTGAGGATGTTTAAGTACGGCTGAGGATGTCTAAGGATGTTTAAGTTCGGCTAAGGATGACTAAGGACGTTTAAGCACGGCTGAGGATGTCTAGGGACGTTTAAGGGTGGCTAATGATGGCTAAGGATGTTCAAGTACGGGTGAGGGAGTAGACCGCCTGGACCCCGGCCATATGAGTAACACACCGCCCGGACCACTATATGACTGCCTACACCAAGTACTTACCTCTTCTTCGAACAACCGCTATCAATGATTCAAATTTCGTCTGGGAGGGAGGGGAGGCAGAATAGTTTTGTTTGGAAATATTTTGGATTCAGAATTAAGTCAGAAGACAAGGAATGGTATCTTGGAACAGAAATTTAAAATATATTTCTTTCGGTACCAATTTTGTTTATTTTTATCTTCATTTATTTGTTATTGTTTTTGACTAAATTATGAGACTTCTCCCCTACCCGCTTAGTCAAAAAATTGCTAATTTCCTCGTGTCCTTGAATGACCTTGTAACGCCTAGCGCCCTCCCCTTTTCGCGTACATTTTACCGGGAAAATGTGTTTATTCACGGTGTCCTTGGTTAAACTTCAGGCAACTCATCTGCATTTTATAGAAGTCTGTGAGTCTACCTTAGGCTGTGGACAGTACGTTGCATTAGAAGAAAAACCTGGAATGCAATGCGCAGGATTTAATGCCGGGAGACTCGAGACTTAAAAAAAGAAAAAAAAAACTCCTTTGTGGTACGGATTCTCGATGGTTTTCGGCGGTCTTTTGTGTTTTTTTGTTTGTTGTCTGAACGAAAGTATCAAGATAATAAATTGCGAAAAGAGGGATGTGTGCTCAAACAAATCAGCTCATCGTGATCATTGCATTGCCTCTTAGCAGTCGACAACCTCAATTTTTATTCCATGTAAAATTATGGAATTTTCATTCAAGAGGGTTCTGCTTATCGCTGAAATTAAAGAAATTCGAAAATCTGAAAAGGGACCGCCCACCACTCTTCCTCAGCAAGGGTCATGTGAAAGATCTTTTCAACAACAGATAATGATTTTAGGAGGGGGGGGGGGGAGACTGGGGGGTTGGGGCCAGTTCAACATCGTTAAAGCACAAAACGTAATATGTACACTGTACAAGTTAGACGATTTTTTTTGGAAACCTACAAATATATCTATTGTCTAGCTACAAATATTTTTAGTCAATTGAAATCTACTGTAGTAACAATGAAAGTAGTGCAGCCTGGTAGAAATTCAGTTCCGCACTTTTTCACCTTCCAACACTTACAAAATTTTCACGATACTTCTGAAATTCAAGACTATCATACACCTATATACACTAGGTGGGGCTCAAATTCGACCACACAATCAAACCGACGCTTTATCTGAGATGTCACTCATTAATCCGGTCCGTTGAAGTCTAATGTTCTGAGTAACAAAAAGTTATAGGCTTGGGCAAAATGTCCGCGATTTAGCGAAAGCAGTTACGACCAGTTATCACTTAGCGATATATAAGTAGTCAGATTTTAGGCCTAACGTTTACGGGCTGTTCCATTTTCAGTGGTTTTAGTAAATGCCATTGCAACATACGTAATGCACGTTTTTAAAACTTACATTATGTTGACCATTGTCATTTGTCGATCTTTTAATGCTTCCTCCAGCTCTATCTCAGTCTGTTCTACTTGATCCATCAGGCGGTTTCTGGTTTCTTTTACCATCTGCTCTCGTTCTTCTGCTAATTGCTACTTCTTACATTCCTCATTGATCCACCCGACAAAAAAAAAACGGAAATTATTTATAATTAACATTTTCATATACAAAGTGATGTGCAGCCATCTATTTAGTAATTACTTTTGGCCAGTTGATATAACACACTTAACTTGTGCAGCGAGATAAAACATTCAAAACAAGAAGAAAACTGACATGCAACCGATTCCAGGCGTGCGATTAAAAACCCTGCCTCGCTACTGGTAAAGAAACTAGTATGCTCGTATTGGCTAATGCATGACTAACGAAAATAAAAGGTAACAACACTGTCTATTGCTCTTGACAGTCAATCGCTGGAACCTTTCAGCCTACAGGAGTAGAATCCTAACTTGAAACAAAAATACGTTACATAAAAAGCATTAGTCTGGAGAATGGTTTAAGTTTTTAGCTACTCAGTCCAATGTTTTTTTAACGCAACGACAAAACGATGAAAAGCAGCTTCTGCCTCCCTGGAATTTTGCAAAAATGGCAATTTGTAGTTACAATTCAAGATAGCAAAGGAAAATTGTTGTGGAGAATAATTGGCGATCAAAAGAAAAAAGAAAAATGTGTTCCACAAAAGTTCATACCTTGTGGTTTCGACTTTTTCCTCCATTGCTCGGATCGTTGCCTGCATGCAGCTGAGATCTCTTTCCATTTGTTCCTTGTTGAAAAAAGAAAGAAACAGAAATAAAAAAGCTGCTGACAAAGAACTAGCAAAAAGTTTCTTTTAACAAAAACACACAGATAACGTTAACGAAGGCTTTGGAGTGTTTTGTCCATACACAAACACTGTTTTTCTACGTTGAATATGCCTATTGTGATGTCTCGCGTGTTTGCCCAATCAGAAATAAGTACGCGCTCTTTACCCGTGCGCCCACGCAGCGTTCTACACAGGAATTCCACAGGAGCCTTCTAAACGCTCGAAGGAGCCTTATGCAAGGCCTATTCTAAGAAGTAACTCATTAAAATTTACAAATTCAATACTACGGAGAACAGTCCACGAAAAGAGTAGTAAAGATAACAAGACACTTACGGTTAATTTTCATCCTACAATCTTTTCGTTGGTAATTCTGACACGTATGGTGTTAAGGTGGCCCATACACTTATCGATGCCGTGGCGTGAGCGAGTGTTGTCTGATAAGAGCTTATGTTCTCGTTTCTCTGTCTTAAACAAGAGCAAAACTGTGTTCTACAACTATAACTGTTAAAATAATGTCTAATAGAGTTGAAATAAATGTGCCCAAACTCGAGGGATTTTCGTCAATTTTCTTTGGTGAAATCTTCCCAGATTACCACAGTTTCTATAAATTGGCCAGAGAAACTTTGAAGGCCGAAAATTTAGCAATTTTGTGTTGTTTTTTTTTTACAGAAAATCTAGGGAAAAGTTTCTATTTTTTTCCTTACAGCACTACGTCATAGAATAGGAATTCGCCAAGATCGCTACCATTTTGAGCATGCGTGAAATTCAGATCAAGCGGATTTCTTCATTGAGAATTTAATGCGGACCGTGTCAACTTCGAAGGCTTGTAAAGCAATAGTCGGGTTTAAAACATAGTCAAGAAAAGATGTGTTCTTTCAACCGTTTGAAGACAGCTGCTTGAGGGCTAAAATTTGGGTAGTGCTGTTAAATTTTCACTTCTTTTGTTAAATTTTCACTCCATTTTCACTTCTTGTTTCTTGTCAGCTCGCGTGCGCAGGCTACCAAACTCGCGTCATTAGCGCGCGCGGTCATACAACTCTATGGAGCCACCTTAAGTCAATGCAGAATATAATTCCCCCCCGTTCATATGCAATTCAATCAGTTTTGCGTGTATGAAGGCATTAAACAGACGTCAGAGTGCTTACATGTAAAGTTTGTGAAAATGATGGATTCTCAGTTTAAGCTTTTCTTGGGGGCATTGAACCAGGATTCTGCGTTGTTTTTAAATTGCCTTTCTTGGCACTGGACGCATTATGCAACTAATGGTGTTTGTACAGCTGGTTCAACGAGCTTAAGTGCCACTAATTAAATTCGTCGTCTGAATCAACACTTGAACCTAACTAACTCCTTGAATCCACCAAATAAATAGATATTCTCAAAACGTTTCATGTGTTTGAATGCTCCTAAAACAGGACTAAGTTTGACAGATTTTTACCGGGATCGATCTTCCTTTCAATATGACAGAGTCATTGGAGTATAACTGTAAACATTAAATCTACAGAAATCTTCGGAGCCAAAAAACAGGAATTTTAAACGGACTCAAGTTGTTTTAGGTACTGAAATTATAACAACCATTATCCAATAATGCTAGTGAGACTAAGTACTGACACTGGTGCTTTTTGTGCAACTATCATTCTTTTCACGCCAAACAATTAAGTTTAATGGATTAAATAAAGTCAAATTAAATATTTCAAACACTCCAAACAGGTTTTACGCTCAGCACGTGAAGGTTTTTTGTTCTTTAAACAAGGCTTTCAAGAAATTAAATGCTCATTCAGTTGAAATTAGCATCCCTGGTCATTCTCGACATAACTCTCTTTCACCTGTTGGGAATTAATTTTTGCTTTGTTTTATTATTATCATCATCATCATCATCATCATCATCATCATTATTATTATTATTATTAGGCTCTTACTTCAGGTATATTTATTTTCTTCCATTAGGAAGCATTGGCACATTAAATATTTACATTGTCTCCAGATTGGGTGAGCTTAAAGGAAATTTATGAAAGATCGAATTTCATTTAGAGTTGAGCGTGCTAATAATAAGTCATTATAAGCTTGTAAAAATCTTGTGTGACATCAGATTTCCAACACACGTCGTCAAAGGCTGCCTACAGCTTCGACTGCCTTTCTAGAGTGATTAAGCTATTTCAGCTACTCATCCTGACTGCGTGATTGCTGTCCTCTAGATCAAAACTGCTTGTTCTAAAACCGTTATTTTCAAAGAAAGTGGTAAGTCCAGTTAACGGTTGATATTTCATTTTCAAAGGAAAATTTAGGTCTGCCCTTTTTATAGTTGTGGGATAGAATCGATTAGTCAATGTTATGTACGATATAGTCTTGTCTGTATTTAAGATATTTTGCCTGTTCTTTTAACCAATTTTCTCAGTTCTCGCTATCATTCTTATCTCCAAACTTTCATTCCATTCGCACGTTAATGATGCGAGTCTGTGTTGTTAAATTGTGCAAGTAATTTCAACATAGTGATTATCCTTACCAAGGAAACGGGCTCGATCAAGGGCGTAGGCAGTAGAAAAACAAACATTTTTCTTTTCCTCGCAAACCCTTATGTCGTAGTAAATTGTACTAAAAGTGGGACATTGCGAAAGAGCAACGAATGGATTTGTTCTTGTTACGTTTGCCTATATTCATTTATTCATTTCCTGATTAAAAATTCCCCTATGAATGTAAGCTAATCAGTTTATAGGCCATAAAGTGCCATGTCTCAAGCAAAAACCAGACTTTAGGGTATCAAGCACCTCAACGAAGACTGTAATCTTACGAGCTTTGTAGGACACTCATGCGTTATTGCTTGTCGGTGCAAACATGAATGTTCATTTGCTTCTAGAAAAGCAGCCGAGACGAATCTTTTCTTGTTGTTAGGTGAAAAAAAAAATAAAAAAGAATCATGCAAGTTAGATTTCATTCACTCGGAGCTAACACTTACGGTTAATTCTCTTTCCCGATTGTTGTACATTCCTTTTGTTGGTAATTCGGAAATTTGTGGTTTTAAATCAATGCATAATTGTCTAGAGCTCAACACCTCTCCTACCTTTTATTTGCAAATCAATCAATATTGCGTTTTTGAAGACATTTCATAAAGGTTTATCTACTATATGAAAAGCTTGACGGAATAGCTGATTCTTAGTTTATAAACCTCTAATTCTAGGGCAAAGATCTCGCCCTTTTTCTTTTAATTGCTTTTTTTTAGCACTGGACATCACACATCTTATGGTATTTGTACAGCTGTTTCGACGAACTTAAATACCCCTTAAATTAATTCCGATGTCTGTATCAACATTTGAACCTTAATTATGAACCTTAATTACCTGGGTCCACCTAAATAGATATTAAAATTTTCACGTATTTAGAAGCTATAAAAACAGGTCTAAAATCGACAGATTTATACCTGGATCAACCTTCCTTTCAATATGACAAGGCCATTGGAATATAAATGCAAAAGTTCAATGATTATTCATACATCAAATTTCGGTTGTGCTGACTGACGCATGAGCTGTTTATAATGCGGTACATATAGTGTTCCTGATTTTAATGGGAAGTTAAAACTTCCCACATCATTAAAGGATGTTGCATCAGGGATATTTATTTGCTTCCATTAGGAGGCATTTGTCCATTAAATAATTATATTATCTCCAAATTGGGTGAGCTAAAAGGAACTTTGCGAATGGTCAAATTACTTTCAGAGTTGATCATGAACGCGTAAGGTCGTTATAAGATGGCAAAATCCCTTACGTCAGCTGGCTTTGAACATTTGTCGCCGAAAGTTGCCTACAGGTTCCACTTCTTTTCTAAAGTGATTGAGCTATTTTAGCTTCTCACTGATCTTGATCGCTTTCCTTCGCATCAAAATTACTTGTTCTGAAACCGTTTACTTCAAAGGAAGTGGTAGGTCCATTCAAAGGTTGTCGTTTCACTTTCTGAGCACAGTTTAGGTCTGCAACTTTTATAGCCTTGGAATAGAATCGATTAGTCAATATAAGGTACAATACTCTCGTTTATATTTAGACAATTTTTCTCTTCTTCTTGGAAATTTTCCTTTTTCTATTGATTAATTTGTGTAAATTGAAATCAGCCATCATTCTTATCTCAAAAATTTCATTGCATTATGTGCATTAAAAACGCGAGCCTGCGCAATTAATTGATCATAATAACCTCATCGAGGAAAGTCAGGCTCGGTCAAGGATGTGTGGAACAGCTATTATGTTCATGCAAAAGCAGAAAAAATGCGTTTCTTCGCCTAAACGCTGATGTCGCAGTAAATTCAAATCAGAAAATTAACACAAACGTCCAATATTGATTGATTTGCAGATAAAGTCATGTATAAAGGACAGGAAAGGTGCTGATCTAGGAAACTATGCATTGATTTAAAACCTTACATCTCAGAATTAACAACAAAAGAAGTGACCACAATCAATAAAAAGGCAAAAGACTAACTTGCATGATTTTTTTCAGCTAATAAACACCAGAAAAAACTAAGTCAACCGCTTTTTAGGACCACAAAACATTCCGTTTTTCGATAACAACAAACCCATGAGTAACCTACAAAGCTGGGTTACAGACTTTGCTTGTGCTCGTAATGCGAAAGTCTAGTTTTTGCTTGAGACACAACAAGATCATAAACTGATTAGCATTGCATAAGCACTGAATGAAAGTAAAAGTAAGACGAACAAATCCATTCGTTGCTTGTTTTAACAGACATTTAATAGACGTTAATTTGATTTCACGAAAAGAGGTTTGCCAAAATGGTGGATTCTTAGTTAGAGCCTTCCTTGGGGGTTAAAAGAGAGTTGGTAAATTTAATTGCAATCAGTACCTTAATTGACTTTTTGGCACTGGACATTCTCTAACTATTATCAGTTAGTGTTTACACAGCTGGTTCAACAAGCTTAAGTGCCACTAATTAAGTCCCACATCTGAATCAACACTTGAAATGATTATCTGGGTCCACCTAAGTAGACTGCTTTCAACAATGAACGTCCTGTATGGAAGTTCATTTCTTAAGCGATAGTAGTTTTACAGTGCTACTGCTAACACGGATGCTTTATGTACAAATATCATTGTGTCCACGTATTCGAGAATTTTCAACTTTGTTGTTAGACAAATTCGAACGTCTGAATTACAGTGCGAATCAAAAACCCGTGAACACTTTGATTTGATTTTGACACTTCCCATTATGTAGCTACCAATCAGAAGCGAGATGTAACCGCAAGACAAACTAACGAACGGTTGGTCGCGAAACCGCAAAGGGCTTTTTCCTTGAAACAATTCGTTGTATTCGAGTTGTATCCTTATAATCTTTTCGTTGTTAGTTTACCTTTCTTCTTTCGTTGTAACCGAAGTGGAAATTGGAGCGATTTATGATAGAGAGAGAAGTTCACAACTTCAAACCCAAAGTCAGTGTCATTGTGAAAGTTAATCTGTTGCAAGATTGTCACTGCTTTTTGTCCAAGGGCCTTACTAAGGAAATCGAACATTTATTCGGATTCACCATTAGATTCAATTTCAACATAAGATTCATCTTAAAACCAGTCTCGGTGACTAATTATTTTACACCCAAATTGACTGAAAATAAGAAACATGGCATTAAAAACTGAGTATATAACCGTTCCCTACTCAATTACACGGTGCTGATTCTGTTTCTGGCGTACATGAGGCTTGACATTAAAGAGATGGAAAGTTCCAGTGCTTCAATCACTGAGTTACGCTCTTTAGCGTAATCTGGTCTTTACTTGTAGCTACCGTGCAAACGGGCTCCATCGGTTGGCGTGTGTAATAAATATACACAAGTAAAAGCACCAAAAATTCCTTTTCCTGCCACTTGCCCTGATGTCTAATATATGAGTGAGTTCGTAATCGGATTAGTTTATGTCTCTGCCATTCCCATTAGGAAGGCCCTTGCGATGTGTATATCAATTTATCCTTGTTTTGTCTCAAGCTTAACCAAGCTTAAAAGCCTCAAGCCAACCAAATACTGCGACCCTTAAAATCTTTTTTTAATTTGCCCGTGTGTTTATCTGTGTAAAAACTTCCTGTCAAAGCATGTCTTCAGTTTGCTCGATCAGTGTTCCTTCTTGACAGCCGCCCTGTTTCATAATGCATTTATATAGACAGAAGTGTAAAGGGATAAAATTAATCTCATTGTGCATGTTTCCCATTGCAGGAGTGTCACATTTTCTCTAAGAGCCTTCATAAAAGGAATCGACCATTAGATACATTGAGATCCAGCCTTGGTAAGTCTGTTATTTAACACTTCAGTTAACTGCCATGAATTAAGAAACATTCCATCAACAAAACTCCGAATAGACATTCTGTTTAGTGCTCTGTATTTAGCTGTGTGTTTACTGAGTACCAGAGTCGTTCGACGTAATAAAGGTAAGATGGAGTAGAATGGGGAACTTTCGTTCTTTTTTCATGAATCGGTGATTTCAATTACTCATAAATCTAAGTAGATTCTATTTATACACCTGCGATAATACACAAGGGCTAATTAAAAGCACTCTTACGCATGTGTTATCAGCCAGTACATGTGGGAGTCAAGTTTATAACGAACGAGAATTTTTGAACATGGGAGAAAACACCTGAAATATGTTTAGCTTATTATTAAGTTGACAAGTATGAATAAGCACGCTGAACAATTCCAAACCGTTTTTGCTGACCAGTTTCTCGAAATGAGCCTGTGGAACCCTCAATTTTATTGTAAAAGACCTGAAGTATAGAAGAGGCTTCAAATTATAGCTAGATTGTACAATACTTATTTTTCTCACAGGGAAGAGTTCACTGTACGTCCAAGTTGTATTGCGTGCGTAGGTAAAGGCAAATTAAATTTTGATTTTGTGCACGCCATGCAACTTATAACTCTCAAGTTTCCCCGCGCTTGCAAATTATAGTCCTTTGTAAGTGGTATAACGTGCGTATGATGATGATGATGATTCTTGTTGTTGTTATTGTTATTATTATTATTATTATTATTATTAGTATTATTATTATTATTATTATTAGGGAGGGATGATATCGTGACACTTTGGTGAAGTTGTTTTCAAAAATTATAGTAAAGCCAGATAGAATTGCCACCATAATAATAATAATAATAATAATAATAATAATAAACTTTATTAACGTGTCTTAAAATATCTAGCTTACACTAAAGTAAGCTAATTGGGGACACCTATCTATACCTATCTAAAGTAGTAAAAATATATAAAATATTACAATATATACAATATAAAATATAAAATATAATATCACATCAACCTATAGTGATAAAAACCCCCAAATGTTCAGAAAATCAAAAGTCACTAATTACTACATAGAGGACAGTTGTGACATCCTTCCTCCAGTAACGCTTCGAGATTCTTTTTTCTAATAGTGTTCTTAAAACTATTTAACGAATTAGTTGAAAACAGTCCAATGGAAGCTGCAAGGGAAAGTGATGCCGCACCAGCTGCCGAGGAAGCACTGGGTTTTGATGACGTCACTTTAAAAGGTGAGAAGAAACGTTGCAAATGTTGAGTCCGGCATTTGCAAGCAAATTGTACTCCGTGTTTTGTCAGTACGGAATTCTCCAACAGCTATTAAACGCATAAACATCGAGTTTTACTATTTATTAGCAGCTTTAGTTGTTATTTTCCGTAAGTTTGCCACTTCCATAATAAAAGGAAACACAGATTTATTGTAATGCTTATATCCGGTGCTAAATGCAAATACAGGTTAACCATGTAACATCCTCGGGCGTACAAGGAGGGGTGGGGGATGTTGGGTGGATGCCGATGGTTTTAGTTATGACAAAGAATTACCTGACTTTCTTAGCCTGTACAACTACTTCTTGTTACTTAAGAGCAATTCTCTGTAAGAATCAAACAAAGTGGAAAATGAAAAATTTTGTACCCCCAACTCCCGTTTGCGTGCAAATAGATAACCAAATTATATGAAACAGGTATAAATGGATAATAAATTGTTGCCATGATAACAGCGAATGTTTGTTGACGCCTGAGAACCCAATTTTCAAAATAAACTGTTGTGGAAAGTGCAAACGTTAAAACGTTATTTCTCGAGTCTATTAGAATACTACAACTCGAGACTTACGACAAATCTAAAACTACTACTCTAATTTGCTTCTATGTACATGGCTTTTCATTTCATCTACAGTAGACAAAATAATCGGCGAATTAACTACACCGGCTGTGTCTTGGCCATTTTAATTTGCGAATAAAACATTTCTTTTAGTATCTCCAGAAGTACATCAGTTCTCTTATTTCAGCCCACTCAAATCAGGTTTTGTAGCGCTGGAATCACACTAGATTCGGCTATGTAAAAGTCAACATTTCTTGGCATAAAACGGCAACATTTTTAGCTTCTTGCACATAACAACAAAAGTCAGTATCCGTCCGACTTCTGCTGCGCACAAATATGTAAGTTTTACCTCGTCGCCCACTCTTCATTGGACGGATTCGCACGCACAAGCTATCAAAGCAAAACACGTATTAGTGTTATTGGAATCGTCCAATGAGCTGGGGAGCGCGAAGATCCGGGGACGGACACTAACATTTGCACTTATTTGCAAGAGGCTTCACTGTTTCCTTATAAGAAACAAGTTCTGCTAATATCTGAATAATGGTGATTTTAGCAATAGCAGAAATTTACAAGAATGAGGGCAATGATGACTTCAGGAAGAAAAACTTCAGCAGCGCGATCTACTTTTATACGGAGGGAATTAAAGTGAACTGTAGGGATGAAGAATTGAAGGCGAAACTTTACAGCAACAGGGCAACAGCACACTTTTGTGTGGGTAAGAAGATTCATTCATTCATTCATTCATTCACTCATTCATTCATTCATTCATTCTTTCATTCATTCATTCATTCATTCATTCATCCATTCATTCATTCATTCATTCATTCATTCTTCCATTCTCGTTCCTTCATTCTCTCTCTCTCTCTCTCTCCCTCTCTCTCTCTCTCTCTCTCTCTCTCTCTCTCTCCAGAAGAAAAGTCGGGCACTTTTGTAACTTTTGTCTCTCTTGATGATAGCTATGCTTAGATCTTTGCAGAAAAAACTAAATAAAATCATGGGAATACTTACTGCTGTAAACCCACTGCATGCAAGTAGTCAGTTAATACCACACAAATCTGCATGTATTAGGCTCTGATGTGTCCTCGAGAGGTTACGAAAGTGCCCTATGTTGTGGTAACTGTTTGTTTAAAAGCAATAAAATCCATTTCTGTGCTAAGTTGTAGCTATTGCCTTACCATTTATGCGCCAAACGATTCTCTCAATTACCACAGCACTTTAAATCTGAGTTATTTTGGCTCACAAAAATCTGCCGTGTATGTGTTTGACTTTTCATGTCCATGAAAAGAATCACGATTCGGAAAAAGCCCATTTTTTACATCACGAATTTGAACAAATGAGTTTGACAATTTAAGTCGGTCAATCGCGCTATAATTTTAGAGGAAGTTGAAGCTATCTTTTGCCAATGCAACAAAGAAAACTTGGAGTGAATCGGATAAATCCTTATTTTTTTATGGAGATTTCAAGTTACTAATATCAAAAAAGCGGCGATGTTACAAAAGTTCCCTATTTGCTAGAAGTTCCAGAAGGTGGTTTCACAATAATTTCTTGAGAGATTGTGAAGTTTAATGCAATCAAATTAAACTTTAGTATGAGAGAAATAGTTGACCAAAAATTGAACTTTGTCCTAAAAAAGGAAGAGGAGTTAGAGCTGTTGAAATGCATTTATTCTACTTTGGCGCTTTTCGCGGTAATGGCCGTAAGGGTGTATGGTTGCAGGAACTATATATAGGACTCAATGTATCGCTGAATTATAGTAAAAACGAGTAATACTAATTGTGTAATATACAACTGACTGCCTGTGAGCTATTCTGTTGCTTAGAAACATTTCCAAAGCAATGCACAAAACGGTGAAGTTTTATACAGTACCCGAGACAACCATCGTTTCGTCGTACAAGAAAGAGGGCGTAGCTCCGGGACAACTTTAAATAAAATATTGCAGAGGAGTGCATTTAGTAGTAAAAGTATTTATGAAGAACGTGTACCTTTTACTTCAAGTAAAAAGCAGATGAACAAAAGAATGATAAACAAGATGATGATGATTGAGTATCACCTACTACACTTGTAGTGCAAGCCTTCACGCGGTCTGATTTGTAGCGCAAAGTTAGGACAACCTTTTGAACTATTTACTGGTCTGCAGGAAACTTTGTACATACTTCTCTGCTTTCATTTGACTTTTTTAATGTTTTTAACTTACCCTTGATTGATATCTTTGTATATTATTGCGCTTAATTAGCTAGAGGTTCCAAATGGGGTCTTAATGTAAGTGGCTTTAATTTTTTTAACTATTTATGTACATTGTAGTGGTGAACGGTATTTCCAAGTTTTTTCGCGCCATTTAATATCATCTGTTCAAATAAACTGCAGTAACAGTTAAAAGTTGCTAAAAATTCCACTTTTAACTGTTACAGGGTCCATTCTTAATCCTATTCAGCTTGGACTTTTTTTGTTCCAGAGCTTGGAGGAGGTACAAAATGCCGCCTTCTTAACTCCAAGAAAGTTTAAGCTACGACAACGAAACTTCGATAGCACGTCCAAAAATCTTTCTTTTGAAGTTCGTAACAATGACCTGATGACGTCACATGATGTGAGTAATACGTCATTATTGCCAAAATGGCAGCCATCTTGAATCCGTCATCTAAGATTTCATGTTCTTGTCAAAACCTCTGAAAACCACCAAAATTGGCCTAAAAGTAATTCAAACCAATAAATGAATGATCAAAACGATCTTAAAATGTAACATATAGCACAATTAAGTTTAAAATTTTCGTTTCCTCCCCCTTTAGCTGAAGCTTTTTTCGAGCGAAGTCGTGACCCTCGGACGCACGGGAAAAGTCATACCCCCAGAGTGGTACAATGGGAGGAGGGGGGTGATGGAACCTCTCTTGGGTTTCTTATACGTTACCATGTTTTGAAAAGATTTTGCCTTTAGTCTGTGATGTGCTCTACAAGATGAGACACATTTTATGGGTTGTGGCGCTGCTGGGGGCCTGTGACGCCACCATCTAGTATTGTATAAGTTCTCATAAAAAGGCGGAAATTGACATTTTTAATGCTACACAAGTAGAATATGACATAATTAAGCACTTTGCTTCTTTATCTTTTGTCACCTAACAACACGCATTTTTACTCAAAAATGGCTTGACCACCTGCTACTTATGACGTCATATCTCGTAACCATAGTAAACGATTCTCACCAAACTTAGGTCAAAATGTGTCTAAGGTATATACGTACAGCTACTGAAAATGGCAGGTGCTGATGAAGAATCATATTAGAAAAATTCAAGAACAACCTTATGGGGGCTGGCAACCCTCCCATCCCTTGTACATCCGAGGTTAAGAATTGTGAGGACAAAAATTGATCCAACTCCGAGAGTATTAAAGCCTTGACAAGAAAATGTCGAGGGTGATACAGGTGTCCCAAAACGTTTCCTTCGAAGTCCAATAACAACATTTGATGACGTCACCTGACGTAATTCCTTGCTTTTTCCAAAACCTTGAGAAACCATTAACATTGGACAATAACCATTGAAAAGCAACACAAGAAGACTCAAATGGTGTAAAAATGTAAAAGTTAGCGAAGTGGAAATAAAATTTTTCATTTAGAACAGTAAAACTTAAAATTGTGAAAAAGCACCTGTCAAAATATGGTTGCCATAGCAACACCAAATTGGATGGACAAAGACATGTCACACCAAATTGTTTCTAGCTAAATTTTAGGGAAAGTAACACAGTTTGGTGGCTTTTTCTTGCACATTAGAAAGCTTGTAGCGTTCAAATTGAGCGTGGGCTCTTTGTTCTCCCCAACTCCCAAGCTAAATAGGGTTTAAAGCCATAAGCTGTAAGACTGTTACCCGATCTATACCGTTACATAGACGACCAAGAAAGTCCTTGCCTATTTAGCTACACGCAGGGTAGGGAAGTGATTAGTTACAAATTACTAAGGAAAGTCACTTAAGAACATTATAGGAACCACTTAACTTGTTAGTTGGCCATAAGTTCCAAGAAGTCTTTTATCCTTCATCTTTTGAATTAATAGGTTGCTGAGATGAAAAGCGTCGTTGAGATTGGATAAACGTCTATTTTATGCCACATGAACGCTGAAGTTCCATAGCAATTTGTGGGCCTCCGCAATAAGAGCGCAAGGTGAACACTGCCTTACCCGAAGGGGGGATAGAATAAAATTACAAGTACATTTATTGATTTTCTCCTGAGGATTTTGAAAAAAAATTTGCAACGTTTCTTGACTATAATAACTTATGATTACAGTGAAGAAAAACATTAAAATTCTAAGAAAAATTTGATTTACATAAAAAACGAAAAAAAACAAAACTAACTTGCACATAAATCAAATTGCGAGGTATCTTGTGCGAGGTTAACCCTGCACTTGAGACCTGCGACTAATTATTACGCCAGGTGTCAAGGCTGTGAATACTACACATCAAGGTAAACAAGCTCTAGACCGTTCAAACATTTTTATACATAAACGTCGCATGTCTTAGATACAGTTGGTGTGAGATAGAAAACAGGTAGACGTTTGTGTTATTTCTTTTCCGACCTATCACCGGCCCGTAAGAATCACAAATCTTAAATTTCACTTCTTGGTCTTGCCTTTTCTTAAGTGTTGTATTATTTTTCATAGCATGTCAGAAGGCTTTCTCCCTTCCACAGAATCCACTGACACCTAGTGATACCTAAACCAGCTCGCTTGTTCTTTGTGTTTACTAATTATATGATGTTCTTTTAATTCTTGTAACAACCCAAACCCTTTTAATTTTTCTTATTTTCAGGTTTTGATTTTTGTGTAACAACACTACATTTGTTGGACCAAGACGGTTCTTTTCTTATGTAAAATGACCGTTCATTGCATCTTGCTTTTAGAGCAAAAAATTGACTAAAAGATAGTTTAAATTGAGGGTTTATGTGTTCGTTGAGTTCCAACAGATGTCGTAGTCGCAGTTTCAACTAAATGCAGTACACCAGTCATTTCAGGTTATCCGACCTGGATAAAGATTGGAATTTTTTTTTGTCCGGAAAAGGGATAGAGCTCCTTAGTAGGCATAATGTACATGAATTCTGCCTGCATGAAAAAACATTTTGTCATATTTTTGACAGGTTAGGCTTCGCAAAAATTAAAAAAAAAATGGTTGGTAAATAGTGCGGACAAACGTGTGGAATTTTGCCGCTTAAATTCCGTACGGACGCTGAAGGTGATCCAGCTTGTTTTGTTAAGAAATCGTAAGCAGAAGGTTGTAACTATGTATTTTAACGAAATCAACAAAGAGATTTGACTATTGGAACAATCCCCATTTTTCTAGGTTGATTAAAGAGGTGACTGTGCGACTCACACTGTCCCTACACTCGTTACTAAAGTTCCCTGTTTCTACGTTACAAAAGTTCCTTGCCGTTACCAAAGTTCCCTGTCGTTACAAAAGTTCCCCATTAATCGTTACAAAAGTTCCCTTTTTTCGTTACAAAAGTTCCCGACGTTACAAAAGTTCCCTTTTTTCGTTACGAAAGTTCCCTTTTTTCGTTACAAAAGTGCCCTTTCCTCTGGCTCTCTCTCTCTCTCTCTCTCTCTCTCTCTCTCTCTCTCTCTCTCTCTCTCTCTCTTTCTTT
The DNA here is from genome assembly GCA_964030785.1 of Siderastrea siderea. Taxonomy (NCBI): domain Eukaryota; kingdom Metazoa; phylum Cnidaria; class Anthozoa; order Scleractinia; family Rhizangiidae; genus Siderastrea; species Siderastrea siderea. The sequence continues at coordinate 20,137,605 of OZ034966.1, forward strand.
CTCTTTCTATTTCGTTCGTTCCTTTTTACTTTCGTTACTTATTTTCGTATCATTTTCCTGTTAGGGAATTATAACGATTCACTGCGTGATGCAAAACTTGCCATTGACCTGGAACCATGTTACATCAAAGCGATTGAAAGAGGTAAGTTTTAAAAAGGGACGCAATAAAGGACGCTGCCCTCTTAAAATCCCAAATAGATGTTGTGAATTTACTGCAACATTACAGGGACAGACTACAAGCATAGCACTGGGACTGGAATGCAACCCAGAATTCTCCAATTTCGTTTCATAGATACGTGAAGCTTGCGAGTTTGTTTGTATTTTACACACTTTGGCTAAAGAACATTTTAAGAGCGTAAATAATCTAGGAACAAACATAAATCAAGGATGTATGCCATTTATGACAGCTAGGCACTATTCGGATAAGAAATGAGTTGCTCCTATTAATATTTAGTTTCCCTTGTCGGTCTTTGTTCTGGAAACCGTTGTTTTATAATCGCCCTACTACGCCAGACAATACAAACATCGGTGAAGGCATAGTCACTAGTAGTACATGCTCAATACTTTAAAGCGGCCCGTTCTCATAGAATGCATATTTCTATTTTAACTGATTTCGATGGTCATAACTGTACGACTGTTGCACCATCCTTCACCTAAAGGCATCGCGAATACCACCATAAAAAAATTCAAATAGATGCCATCCCACCTCTCACATCTTCAAATGATAGCTCATTGACTCACTGACATGTTACGTTACCTGGTCAGCAGTTGCCTACCCTCCGAAGAGCTAGGCAGACATTTCAATTTAAGCTTCACCAAGTGTACCCATCAGTTGCATTCCAATAAACGCTTCCCAACAACCTGCATCTTGGGGTGTGTTCCTTTGGGATGATCCAGATCAAGACCATTGATCCAGAATGGATTCATCGGTACCTTTGATGCACCATGATCCAAGTGATCCTGATCCGGGTCATCCCAAAGGAAAGCACCCTTGGAATGTTTGCCCACGAACATGTGACGTCATCAGATTGTTGAGACGCATGTTGAGACTTCACGTAGGCCTCACGTACCGTCCTATCCCCACGACGTTAGGCCACGACTATATGACCTCACAGACTTCGTATGCTCGGTGGTTCTCCTCTCTCTGTTGACTTCTTTGAAGAATCACGAAGTGTCCCTATCGTTAATATTCAATACACGCCTCCTTGTGATATCCGCTGCTAGGCTTGCCTTACAATAAATACATTTATCATCATTAGGGGCGAGTGCCTGTGTTCAGCTCAATCAGTTTGAGGAAGCAATCACTTGGTGTGACAAGGGATTAGCTGTATCCTTCACTAGAAAGGTTACTCTAAAATATTTGTTGAGTTTATCAAACTTGAAGAGGTGAAACTGTTGCAGTGTTTCTGATTAACTTAACGGTATTAATCTTGTAGACTATAACCAGTGTTACTATTCCCCTCACTTTAGTTCCCCATTGTTTACCCCCTTTTTGTAAAATCTCTTTTAATTAATTAACTTTTTCAATATCTTAAAGCAAGATGGGTAATGTTTGGACCTTACCTTCTTTATTTCTTCCTTCGGAACATTAGATGCAAAAACGCACGCAGTTGTCAATTTTCAACACGGAAAGGTTACATGACCTTTTATTTAAACAAACTACAAACAAAAAATAAAAAAGGAAGAAGAAAACGAAACAAACCAAAAATGTGAGAAATTAAGCCCTTTTTTTTTCATATTCATTGTACTGGTTTATTTATAACGCCGGTTTGTTACTGAAATGTTACAATCTTGACTTATCGAAGATTGACATGAATAACAAGAAGTTATTGGAATTAAGAAGCAGATCTGTCAAAGAACAAAACAATTTGCGTGATGCGGGAGGAAAGAAAGAGAGGGATCAGTCAGAAACTGAAACGGTAAGACAGCTAAGATCAACCTGTATTGCAATCGGTTTGAGAATCGCGGATTGAAGTTGTTTTTAACTGGGTTCTAAATAAATTTGAATTCTATTTATTTCGCCTAGCTTTTTCTTAATTCTAAATCGAGATTAACCAGACTTGAAGTGTGCTTTTACTCAGTTGTTTCGGATTATCTTTTTTAACCAATTGAATTGTTTCAGTTTGACTAAATCATTGCGAATGTGAAACAAATTGTTTACTTTTGCAGGGGATTCCCGCGCGCGCGTGATGAGCTGCCAGCCGTGTACTGAGCTGGACTACACTAGCGGCTTATCGCGTGCTCGTCACGCTTTCACGCGGCAGGCTGAGCGGAAAAACGACTGCTCGAAGTCTAGTTTTGCCGAGCGAAAACCGGAATTGCGGCGCGAGTTGCTCAAGAAAAAAGCATTCCAAACTTAAAGTAATTGCGATCTATTTTGTTAAGACGGGCCGGTAAGGCACTGTCTTTCAGTTCTACAATTTTTTGGTCGAGCAGGTTGTTCATGGTCACGATGATTGATTGGCTGCTTAAAAATATCCTTTGGGGTGGGGACGGCAGAGGGCTTATGTTTTGACCGTGGTTATCTTGGAGACAGGGATAGGTTAGTGCAATGCCTCTACAAGCTTATTTGGGGGTTTTAGGGGACCCTTTGAAAGATGGTGGCCCGACCGATTGTTGCACGCAACAATTTTCAAGAGAATTTTGCCCATTACACCGACCAAAATACACCATTTAAAAGGCGAAAACAAATGGGAAAGCTCTGGTAGACTCCATTCAAATGGACTAGAAATTTGAGGGCTCAAAGCAGCGAATTAATTGTTCCAGGACAGAATACGGTATTTCCCTCAAAGAGAAGGCTTATCCGAATGTCGGCAACTGAAAGATAAGGCACATATTTCGGGCCTTGGATTTGCCGAGGCTTCTGTAGCCTTTTCTGGATAAAACAGGGAAATAAGTTGCACGATGACCGTGTACAGTCGAAACTCTCCTTGCGACCACTCTCGTAAGCGACCAGCGCCAGTTACGACCAGCGCATTGTGAAACCCCGTTTGAATTGTCACTTATACTCTCTTAAGCGACCACCCTCTGTTGTTTCATCATTTGGTCGGTTACGAGAGCTCATTCTTGTAAGCGACCAGATCTGGTTGCGACCACTTTTTTGAATTCGCGAGGTGGTCGCTTACGAGAGCTTTGACTGTAATTGAAACATCTGTCATTGTGCACAAACAGAATATGCCAATTCATGCATTTGAAATCTAGCTCATATAAAGAGGGAACATTACAACGCTAGAATCTACACCAGAGTAATTTTGTGGAATCAAAACATTTGGCGGTTAAAATAAACTTAGTCTTGAATTAAATGCACAGTAAGTGCTTTACACGAGAAACCCTTAACCTTTAACTTTCGACAAGTAGTCACACCATTTATTACTGTTCTGAAAAAATATTGAAAATGCAAGGGCTGAAGGAGAACTCAAAGGTTTAATCCTAACATTTACGGTTTCCTATGATATTTTTGCTGCGCGTTTTCATTTTTGCGATGTTTTTTTCAATTTGCCATTTTCAAAACAGACTATGCAAAATTTATTGATGATACCCAACAGAAAAAATCCGTAAATCTAAATGCCCACAACTGTATGACTCCAGCTTGAGGGCCTCCCTTTGAAAAACCACAGGTTTTTTTGTTTTTCATAGCGAATAGTCCCATTTACAAACAGAAACATCGTATCAAAAACATGGCAGCACGCACAAACCAGTTGATATTGTAAACATACTCAACCCCCCCCCCCCCCCTCTTCTCAAAGTAGCATAATAAACGGTTGACGCATTTTGTTGAGAGAGTGGAGACTCAGACTGTACCTCTATTAAGAGATCATCAGAACACAACAGGCATCTAACAACTAATCTCTTTCTTTCCATACTTTTTACCTTCACGTTTTCGAAAATGCCTTTTATGTCTTGCGCTTAGACTTAAATAACCAAGACTTGTGTTAAAGTGAAAGCTTTATTAAACCCTCTCAGGTAATGGGCTCCTGACCCTCTCCAACACGCCCCACTCTACAACTTCAATTTTTCAATAAAGCCCCTACCAATACAACTTAGGAATAAAAAAGTCATCTTGAGACAACTATAACATATGTTTTACAGGGCTACATAAAAATGGAAGAAAGCAAGTGGCAATTCATAGAGCATTTCCAAAAACGTATATCAATAGCCAAAGAAGCCGGCGATAGAGCTGGAGAGGGAGCGGCCTATGGTAACCTCGGCAACGCATATCTCAGTCTAGGGAAATTCCAAGAATCCATAGAGTACTACAATAAACGCCTTTCAATAACCAAAGAAGTCGGCGATAGGGCTGATGAGGGAAGGGCCTATGGTAACCTCGGCAACGCTTATCTCAGTCTAGGGAAATTCCAAGAAGCCATAGAGTACTACAATAAACACCTATCAATAGCCAAAGAAGTCGGCGATAGGGCTGGAGAGGGAAGGGCCTATGGTAACCTCGGCAACGCTTATCTCAGTCTAGGGAAATTCCAAGAAGCCATAGAGTACTACAATAAACACCTATCAATAGCCAAAGAAGTCGGCGATAGGGCTGGAGAGGGAAGGGCCTATGGTAACCTCGGCATCGCTTATCGCAATCTAGGGAAATTCCAAGAAGCCATAGAGTACTACAATAAACACCTATCAATAGCCAAAGAAGTCGGCGATAGGGCTGGAGAGGGAAGGGCCTATGGTAACCTCGGCATCGCTTATCGCAATCTAGGGAAATTCCAAGAAGCCATAGAGTACTACAATAAACACCTATCAATAGCCAAAGAAGTCGGCGATAGGGCTGGAGAGGGAGGGGCCTATGGTAACCTCGGCATCGCTTATCGCAATCTAGGGAAATTCCAAGAAGCCATAGAGTACTCCAATAAACACCTATCAATAACCAAAGAAGTCGGCGATAGGGCTGGAGAGGGAAGGGCCTATGGTAACCTCGGCAACGCTTATCGCAATCTAGGGAAATTCCAAGAAGCCATAGAGTACTCCAATAAACACCTATCAATAACCAAAGAAGTCGGCGATAGGGCTGGAGAGGGAAGGGCCTATGGTAACCTCGGCAACGCTTATGTCAATCTAGGGAAATTCCAAGAAGCCATAGAGTACTGCAATAAACACCTATCAATAGCTAAAGAAGTCGGCGATAGGGCTGGAGAGGGAGGGGCCTATGGTAACCTCAGCATCGCTTATCGCAATCTAGGGAAATTCCAAGAAGCCATAGAGTACTGCAATAAAGACCTATCAATAGCCAAAGAAGTCGGCGATAGGGCTGGAGAGGGAGGGGCCTATGGTAACCTCGGCAACGCTTATGTCAATCTAGGGAAATTCCAAGAAGCCATAGAGTACTACAATAAACACCTATCAATAGCTAAAGAAGTCGGCGATAGGGCTGGAGAGGGAGGGGCCTATGGTAACCTCAGCATCGCTTATCGCGATCTAGGGAAATTCCAAGAAGCCATAGAGTACTGCAATAAAGACCTATCAATAGCCAAAGAAGTCGGCGATAGGGCTGATGAGGGAAGGGCCTATGGTAACCTCGGCAACGCTTATGTCAGTCTAGGGAAATTCCAAGAAGCCATAGAGTACTACAATAAAGACCTATCAATAGCCAAAGAAGTCGGCGATAGGGCTGGAGAGGGAAGGGCCTATGGTAACCTCGGCAATGCTTATCGCAATCTAGGGAAATTCCAAGAAGCCATAGAGTACTCTAATAAACACCTATCAATAGCCAAAGAAGTCGGCGATAGGGCTGGAGAGGGAGGGGACTATGGTAACCTCGGCATCGCTTATCGCAATCTAGGGAAATTCCAAGAAGCCATAGAGTACTACAATAAAGACCTATCAATAGCCAAAGAAGTCGGCGATAGGGCTGGAGAGGGAAGGGCCTATTGTAACCTCGGCAACGTTTATCTCAGCCTAGGACAATTCCAAGAAGCCAAGGAATGTTGCCAATCCAGCGTTGACGCTTTTGATATCTTGAGGGCTAGTCTTCAGTCTGAGGATGCCTTGAAAATAAGTTTTCGAGACCTTTATAGTAGCGCTTACAGTGGTTTATGGGAGTCCCTGTTATTTCTCGGCCTCACTGATGAGGCTCTGTGTGCTGCCGAGCGTGGTCGAGCACAGGCTTTGGTGGATGTCTTGAAAATACAGTATGGCTTAGTAGAACTTCCTTCAGTGGCACTTGAACCTAAAGAAACAACTTCTTACATCTCCAACGAGTTTCCTACACAAACAGTGTTTTTAGTACTTCGAGGAAACATAATCACCTTTTGGGCTGTCAACAAGGAAAAAAAGTTTGAGGTTCGACAAAAGGAAATAAAGGGGAGAAGGAGGCCGAAAGATTCCATAACCGTCTTGTTGGAAACTACTTTAAAGGAAATAGGAGCTGGTGTTGGTGTTAGATGCGAGAACCGTTCACTAGATGAGCCCACTGATTGCTCCTCGTCCAATAGAGGAGGTGATGAGGAACCAGCACAGACTTCGCAATGCACCATCGAGTCATTGCAGCCATTACATGATGCAGTTATTGGCCCTATTGCAGACTTGTGTCAAGGTGACGAACTGATCATTGTCCCAGATGGTCCACTGTGCTTGGCCCCATTTTCTGCTTTGAGCGAATCTATAAGAATCCGCACTGTACCCTCGCTAACCACTTTAAAGCTGATCATAGATTCCCCTGAGAACTACCACACAATGACTGGGGCGCTGCTTGTCGGGGATCCGTTTCTGGGGGAAGTCAAAAAGCCCAGGTACAAGCAGCTTCCATGCGCAAGAAAGGAAGTAGAAATGATAGGAGAAATTCTTAACATTCCACCACTTACGGGAATCGAAGCAACCAAAAAGAGGGTGCTGGAACGAATTTCGAAGGTTGCCTTGGTTCACATTGCGGCCCATGGCCGAAAGGAGACAGGAGAAATAGCCTTGGCTCCAAATCCGGGGTGGAAAAGTAACCAAGATCAGGCATCAGTATCAAAGATTAAGAGCCCTAAAGACGAGGACTACATTCTGAAAATGTCAGATGTGCTAAACATTCGTCTGCGAGCAAGGCTTGTTGTGCTCAGTTGCTGTCATAGTGGTCGCGGAGAGTTGATGTCGGAGGGTGTGGTTGGTATCGCGCGGGCTTTTTTGGCTGCCGGTGCTCGTTCTGTCCTGGCGTCACTCTGGGCAATTTCTGACGAGGCAACCTTGGAGTTTATGAAGAGTTTTTATCAACACCTGGCAGATGGACAAAGCGCCAGTGTGGCTCTTCACCAGGCTATGAAAACCCTACGGAATTCAAACTTCGCCGTGAAGCACTGGGCTCCATTTATACTTATTGGTGACGACGTCAAGCTTGAATTTGGGAACCAAGCCTCAGCCTAATTATTGTAAGTACCATGTTCTTTGGAATTTTAAACAATGGGATAGGACATATTTCACGTGGAAGAAAAGAGACCTTGTATCCTTTGAAGAACGGTGTTTGTTGATGGTGGGATCTTGCCATTTTCTATTTTGTCCTTGTTTGAAGCAAAGCTTACTTCTGGTTTGCTATCTATGTGGTTATCCTCAAAGACAGTTAATTCTAATTAAAATAAAAGCAGCAAAGGAAAACAAAGTGGTTAATACCCACAGTTTAAGCTACATCAGTAGAAGATAACTTGTCAACGCGGAAAACCACACTGTGAAGAGCGGTCGCCAAAGTCATCACGATTTGCTGCCGTTATAGACGTTCTATTTTTCGAAAAGTGTTTTTTTAAATCGCCACTACCTTGATTTCCTACGCCTTCACAAACATAAATCAGAATACACCATTTTGGAAATTATTTATTTCGCTGCTGTCTCACCTAGCCTGGCAATCAAACTCGCTGACAGTGAAAATTTCGGTCCCTACGGAAACCTTAAACTAGCGTAAGAGTTAAATCATGTCAATCGCATCACAATATTACTTTGTTTACTTAACCCTTTCACTGCTAACTTTTCTTAAAGAAAACCGCATTTTTTACCGTGAAAGCGGTTTTTTGAGTGCTATGTTGACAAAAGTTGTGCCTTATATGTTGGCTAGCATGACGTTCTTGCCCTATATGTGGGCTACCATGACGTTCTGGCCCTAGATTTTGAACCACATTCTGTTGTAAATTGTACAACTTTTTAATGCATGCGCATAAGCCAAAATTTGGACCCTCTTTTTTTTGGCAGATTCATTCCCAATTTTTTTCATGCTTCTTTTCCTTCCCGTTCTCTCTCGTTCTTTTCTCTTTATCTTCTACCTTTTATCCCTTACCTATCCACTGGAGAAGTTTTGGCGTCAGACCTTCAAAAAACCTGTAAATGGAACATTGGTCACCGATAGGTGACCTGGCCTATTTTACCACCAATTTTGCACCCAAAATTGGACACATTTTTCTGGAATAGCGCTGCCAGAATTTGGTCCATATTGAAAATGGACACACGTATGAATGGATCTGTCCTTGCTGTGTTAGCAGCTGTGGTTCAATGTCTACTCCTCCAAATGTCGACAAAAGTGGACTTTCGCAGCGAAAGTGTTAAAGTCTTTTACCGTTTTATTTTCAGACCCTCAAATATCAAGCCATGAGAAGACTTACAGTATCAGAATTGGTCAGAGTATCGCTTAACCTTCAACGTCTCTTGAGAGAGATCGCCCAGATCGAGAGGGCGGTGGGTTTGCGCCTTTGTTACCACAGGCATCCCATGCAAGAGGACAGCTGACCTTGAAAACCCTTTGTTTGAGTGTACGTGGTTGTGACTTTGGCCTCAGAGACTCCCGCGTCCATTGTCGGCATCATCTGTGGAATCGTTTATTTCCCAGAGGCGCTTGCACAAGAAAACAGAGATCGAGTCACATATCTTACAGAAACTTTAGATTCCTGCTTTTTGATGACATTTTTCTTAGAAAAATAATTACACACTTTTTTTACCTAATTTCAATAATAATTATTGCACTGGGAAGTGAACATGTTAATTTTTGTTAACTGAAGTCATGCGCACATTAAAATTTCCTTTTTGCATTAATTAAAGCTTAGTGTAGGTAAGGAGGAGGGGCAATCTATTCACAAAGACATTTTTACTAACCAAAAATAGGCTAGAGGCCTGGGGTAAAAGTACCTACAGTTAAAGATATACAGTTTGTATAGAGGCAAGGATCTCAATGTCACCTGAATGGGGCACGCATGGAATGAATGGATAATGTTGACATAATTAACAGAAAGAGACTTTATTTAAAAATGTTAAAATCATCAGTACTTGGCTATACAAAGTTTTCGCATCATGATGGGTAAGCCCACGGGTACACTCATCCCAAAACCTGCACGAATACTAAGAAAAGATGTAATATTCAGCATGTCGCGAGCGTGGGACAAAGAAAAATCTGAGTCTCCGATGGGAATCGAACCCATGACCTTCCGTACACCAGTCGGACGCTCTAACCACTGAGCTACTGGGAGACTCGTGGCGAGCATAGGTCATATTTACTGAGTTCGTGGTGACACGCATCCTGCATACTGCTAGGATCAGCAATGTCGAAGTGCCCTATAGGTGATAAATAAAGAAAGATGGTGAATTTTAAGCTCGGAGAATACTTTTTTGCATCATTGCAATGTGAGAATCTGATCCATAAGATACCGATAAGCCCCTCACTTCTTGAAGCACATTATTCCACAGAAGAGCCTCACCATAACTCAAACTATGTTTTTTTGGCAGATTCATTCCCAATTTTTTTCTTGCTTCTTTTCCTTCCCGTTTTCTCTCTCGTTCTTTTCTCTTTATCTTCTACCTTTTATCCCCTACCTATCCACTGGAAATGTGTTGGCGTCAGACCTTCAAAAAACCTGTAAATGGAACATTGGTCACCGATAGGTGACCTGGCAGGGGGGGGGGGGAGGTGACTCTTTTGTTTCCAGTTGTTTATTCGTGACCGGCTCATCGCTGCCAGTATGACGTCACACGGCAACGAGAGAGCGCTGTTCAGTTTTACGCGGGATTGAGTTTAGGTGCGCCACGACAGAGAGTCAAACAGTACCTCTGTGAAGGGCTTCTCTGATTGGCTGTTTAAATTCTTATTTTTTTAAAAAAAATGTACCTCATTAATATTAATTAATATTCCACACCCACGCTGTGTAATTTTGTTGAAGAGGGAAGTCTGTTTTAATAGTATTTAATAAATTATATTTTCAGAAGAAACATGTCTCTTTCCCTATTTGTGCGAGTGCTTCGAACTCAGTGCTCAACCCCATTGCTTATCTCAAGTGCATCAAAAGTAGTAGGCTTTTGCAAGTGTATCAAATGATTGTTAAGTATAGCAAGTGTAATTTTTATTAATTCTTTTCTACGAAGCAAACGCAGCAGAGTATAGCAAGCGTACCTAGCCAACGTAATAAACGCAGCAAGTGTAGCAAACGTAACAAACGTAGCAAGTGTAGCAAACGTAGCAAGTGTAGCAAACGTAGCAAGTGTAGCAAGTGTAGCAAACGTAGCAAGTGTAGCAAGTGTAGCAAACGTAGCAAGTGTAGCAAGTGTAGCAAGTGTAGCAAGTGTAGCAAACGTAGCAAGTGTAGCAAGTGTAGCAAACGTAGCAAACGTAGCAAACGTAGCAAACGTAGCAAGTGTAGCAAGTGTAGCAAACGTAGCAAGTGTAGCAAGTGTAGCAAACGTAGCAAACGTAGCAAACGTAGCAAACGTAGCAAATGTAGCAAGCGTAGCAAATGTAGCAAGTGTAGCAAACGTAGCAAGTGTAGCAAGTGTAGCAAACGTAGCAAATGTAGCAAGTGTAGCAAGTGTAGCAAGTGTAGCAAACGTAACAAGTGTAGCAAGTGTAGCAAACGTAGCAAACGTAGCAAACGTAGCAAACGTAGCAAGTGTAGCAAGTGTAGCAAACGTAGCAAGTGTAGCAAGTGTAGCAAACGTAGCAAACGTAGCAAACGTAGCAAACGTAGCAAACGTAGCAAGCGTAGCAAGTGTAGCAAGTGTGGCAAACGTAGCAAGTGTAGCAAGTGTAGCAAGCGTAGCAAGTGTAGCAAATGTAGCAAGTGTAGCAAACGTAGCAAGTGTAGCAAACGTAGCAAACGTAGCAAGCGTAGCAAGTGTAGCAAGTGTAGCAAACGTAGCAAGTGTAGCAAGTGTAGCAAGCGTAGCAAGTGTAGCAAGCGTAGCAAGTGTAGCAAGTGTAGCAAGTGTAGCAAGTGTAGCAAACGTAGCAAGTGTAGCAAGTGTAGCAAACGTAGCAAACGTAGCAAGCGTAGCAAGCGTAGCAAACGTAACAAACGTTGATCAGCTGCTGTACTCGAACAATGCCGTACGTTAGTGTACAACCGATTACCTTGAGGATTACCTTGATTACCTTGATTACCTTGATGTTATCGAATCTCGATGATTACCTACGATTGTCCACAACGAGCTGTGAAATGTTGAGAAGTTTACTCTACAATAAAGAAGTTTGCTGTGAACCAGAAGAGTTTCAGTGATTGCTGCCGCTTCTTCGCTTCCTCGCTTCTTGGGACGTAGAAACTAGACTCTGTACTTCTGGCATCATCATTATATATGTATTTATTTAAAGAGTATACACGAACTGCAATGAGCAAAGCCGACAGCAAACGAATTCGAAATATTAATGAGAATATAGTTCATTGTAAAAGTAAATACAAGTTATTGTTCTCAGCTTCGCATCCTGTGGGCTGGAACGTGGCGAATTATCATAATTTGATTCACAGCTTTAAATCAGTAAATCGCACGTTATTGTACACATTGACTCGTAAGTGAAAACCTGCGATTTTCTCCGCCGATATAGAATTTTAGTAGTTGATTCGCGAGGAACATTAACTTGGTGTATTGTGTTGTGTTATGACACAAGCTAAATTTGAAATTTCTTTTTTCAAAAGGAAGATAGCATGGTTCAAAGTTTAGATTTCACACTTTTACTCTATTGGCAGTTTTTGACTACGCGAATTTCGCTTCACAAAAGAGGTTATGATTTATCACTAGGTTATATAATGATTTAATTTGGTGTGCTATTCTAGCTGAAAACTTATTATCTGCTGTTAAACTTTTAAGGGCTTGTAACATCACAGTAAACGGTCATCTCTCAGTAAAAGGACAATCATGATGTAATTCCATCATCCTCTAGTATCCCTGATAAGTTTTAGTGGAATCGATGTTCGAACTTCAGCTAATTAAACTTTTCTAAAATAACACCCCTTCAAGAAATTTGGCTCACGAATTTATTAATGAGCAAGGGTCCTGCGCGACCTTAACTATCTCTAGTTTTGTGTTACTGAAATCACAGTGTCCCCAAGTCGACTGTCAAGGCCTCAATCCATGGGTAATTCAATGAAGATTTCACTTGACATTACTTGATTTTTCAGGAAATTCGTACGGGGAAGCGTCCAACAGGCAGGGATCTGAAAGCCTTGTCGGAGTTCCACCGTAACATCTGGGAAACCTTTGCCTCTGATCGCTCCGCCTGGAGGCAGGCTGTGCAGCAAGGCCTACTCCAGTTCGAGGAGACACTTACCTTACAGGCTGAGGCAAAGAGACAAAAAAAGAAAGGCCAAAGCCAGGAAGACAGACCGTGGAAAGACTGTCTTTCAAGCCTCAACAGACTCTGTTCTAGAGCTATCATCCATAACGCGACACCACAGTATTCCGAGACTGATGTGTGCCGATCATCTGCTTTTCCATTTTTAGTTTAACTCAAGGGTTTAGCTACCTGTAGGTACGCCTCTTTAGTAGATACCCTGTGAAAGCCGCATTTCTTCCTTAGTGTCCTCTTGTTTATAAAAGACCATATATACTAGTTTGCAATTCTTACTTAACAAATAAAGAAGCCTAAGCCATGTTTTATACTGTCATAAAACACGACGGGCATTTGAGAACACGAGGAAAATGTAGAAAACATGAGCCGCAGGCGAATGTTTTCCACATTTCTCGAGTGTTCGTGTACATTTCCTAAGTGTTCGTGTTTTATGACAGACTCGAATAAAACATGGCTTAGGCTTCTTTATTTCCTTTATGATATGGATTTTAGACACCGTTAGTGAAAAGTTTAATTAAAAATATGCACAACAAGAGCGAGTAAGCGAAGATGAAAACAGAAAATAGTTTACGGGAAGACCAGAAAACTGACACAGTTTCATTAAGTGTTCGACGTAAAATAAGGCTAAACATTTCAGGTAAGTTTGTTACCTTTCATTCTTGATCTTGTCTTTTTGAACTTCAATAAACTTCACCGACTCTTGGTGCAATTTCGTCTCAGCATAATATTGTAGTCTCGATGATATCTGTCCCTTGCTTCGTTCAACTTGAACAAGGCGTATAATTTCCAGAAAAGCTATTGCTTCGGATCTTCCCGTAAACCTTAATTGTTGACACAATCAAGTTCCAGCATGAATAGACGATTTAAGAGGAGATTGTCGAAGAAAATCTTCGAAAGAAAACTCTCTCGCTCGATTTCCTTGCGAGTTTCATTCAACTCAAGCAGTGAATACCGCGCCACAATTTTTCCCGCCTCCTCATAATTTCACTTCTTTTTCATCAAAATGAAATGTCCAGTGGATTTATACTTAAAAAGGAATTCAATTAAACAATTATTCCATTCGCCCTTGTTGGATACGAGTGGTTATAGCCAACGAACAGTCAACGACGCGCGAAGCACTCTAGGAAAGCTGACGAAAAACAATAAAACATGATTTTTCTGTGTTTTATACTCTGATAAAACATAGGTTTTTAGCCAATCACAGCGCGCGTAGACTCCTATCTATATTATAAAAAAAGTTATGACATAAAGACTAACGCCATTATTTCACCGTTGGTATCCATGGGAGGGTAACGTCAACAAACTGTATAAACTGTTAAAGACACCCTTAATTTTAGCTTTGGGTGCTAAAAACTAAAAAATTGTAGCTTCGTGATCCCCCCCCCCCCCCATTTTCTATATTGAGTTATGTTCCGCATGGCATGATACAACCTTTGGCAAAGTTAAAAATATTCTATCAAAGGAGTTTAGAGCAACATAAAGTTTTTGAAAATTAAATTGCTACCTCCATCTAAAACAAAGCAAAAACAATGAGGCACAAGTTACAACTTAGCTGTCGTTTAATGTATAGAAGGAATTTTGGATTTGGATCCGTCAAAGAATTGGTTCGGATCAGACCACTTTGGTAGAGAAACATTCAAATCAAAACGGGACCATAGGCGCCTATGGCCCCGTTTTGGTTTCTGTCGTGTAAACGCGCCTTATGGCCTCGTTTTGATTTGACTGTTTCTCTACAAATGTGGTTCGGTCCGGACCGTTTTTGTGACGGGTCCGTGCCCGAATTTCTCTGCGTGTTAACGCGCATTCGAGCAGGTGGTCAAATCCGGACCATTTTTTTAGTCCATAAACCCCGAACAAGCTTGGTCAATAAAGGATTTATCATAGGACTTTTTTAGGGGACAGATGCGGACGTCGGATCCGGAGGGCGGATGCCGATCAGTGCCGATGACAGACGACGTAAACCCAAAAATATATATCAAAAACAAATAAAAATAATAATAAAAAACGACATCACTATTAGTCGAAGCATCTTCGGATCACTGCTGGGAACTCGTCGGAAATGCTTGAAAAGTGGAAATTGTCGAACTGTTTCATATTTCATTGCCCGCACACTCGCGTATTTTTTTCTATATCTGTCTTATTCTTGAGCCCATTTAAGAGTTTATCACTAAAGACAATATTCGGATATCACTCATGTATAATCTCTATATCTATTTTATTCGTAATTAAGTTGATTTTTTGAACACTTGCCGTGATATTCTTTCCGTTTATAAGCCGAAAAATTTCTCCCAGAAAATAAAAGAAATTCATCATACACTGTATTTATTAAAAGTGAAGTTTTTCGCAGGGCTTAGGGATCACAACACAGAAAAGCTTGACCAAAATTAACGTTAAGCGCCCGGGGCGTCTATATATTAAATTTTATGGGTCCTTGGAGGGGCGTTAAATATGATATGAGGCGTCTATTAGAGAGAAGCGTTTCTTTCAGTTTTGGAAGTAATTCGAAACATAATTATTGGATAAATCGTAGAGATGGTTTAGTGTACAGTAACCGTTGTTCAAACTGTAAACATAGTCAGAGATAAAAGATGAGCTAAGGCGACCATCGATGTAACACAGAAACGTTCTTAAAAATTTGATGCATATCGAATGCGTAAGTGCGTTCGTGAGCAACCCAATTGAGTGCAGCGATGTCAATTCAGAAGAGTGAGACGGGAAAACCTAAGTAAGCCTGTATTATGGCTGGTTGCTTCTAGCAGCCTTGAGCTCGGGTGTGTCTTTGTGTGTGTGTGTGTGTGTTGGGGGGGGGGGGGGAATTCCGCTTCCTCCTCATTGATGTGACAACAGCGAAACTCGCTTTTTTAAACCCTCTTAAGGATATTGAAATAGCTTAAATTTGCGAATCGACGTTGAACAAGAATGTCGATTCCATCTGAACAAGAATGTCCATTCCATCTGGCTGCCAGGTTTTGATTATTGGACGTTTTGCAGAGTATTTGCTCGCTCCTGGCGCTTTTATAGTGGTGCAAACCCGCCGCAACACGAGCGTAATATAGAAATTGTGATTGTTGAAAGCGTTTGAAAAAACTTGAACTTTTGTACATCATTAATTTAAATGTTCTAACCACCCTTATTCGAAGTGAGCGTTAGAGGCTTCGGTAAAATAAAGCTTGCAGTCTTTTGTTCTCCGTGCTGTCCGCTTCTTCCATATTTGAAGATGTTACACAAACTACAAGTTTGCTTTGCCGGCTACTTTATTCTTCTAGTATATCAATAATTAAGCCTCTCCCTTTTCCGGCAAACAAAACTGATATCATGTCTTCAAGTCGCTTTGCGTTTTGATTTTTGTATTAGCCGGTTTTTGCGTCAAATAAAATTCTCGAATCGCGTACATTTGTTCAGATGTTTGTTGTTTAATTTGTTTGCTCATTAGCTTTAAAACCGTTTTCTTTGTTACTGCACTTCAGTTTGCTAGAAACAGATAGAAAATATTTCGGAAAATAGTTTCATGGTGAAAATTTACGACGAAACGATTTTGAAGAAAAGTTTTTTCGCTTGCGGGAACACAACGCGCGATCCCGAGCGGTCATGATGGCTCCATCGGCTCCACCTTGATGACTCGGGTAGCCAATCAGGGCAGGAGATTACCGCTGCTGAACATATACCGTATTTCTCGAATAAGCGCCGTCCTCGAATAAGCGCTGCGATTGGGACAAAAAACTTAATAAGCGCCGCCCTCGAATAAGCGCTGCACTTGAAGCGCTAGAAATTTAATAAGCGCCGAGCGTTTATTCGAGTAAATACGGTAATGATGGTCAAACCATGATTTTGTTTTGGAGGAGGAGGGAGGGAGGGGGGGGGGGGGGTATGATAAAAATTTTGAAAAAATTTAGGTGGAATTTCGAAAAAAAAAATGTTTGCAGTGGACAATTTTTTAATGCCCGCCCCCTCCAAGAAAATGATGGTCCGCCCCTAAAAAGGCATATCCTTTACTTGTACTGTCAGTGTGCATTGTCTCTCCCAGTCAGGCGGTTTTGAAACCTGTCTTTTTGTCTATGCCAGCTGAGAAATGTATGCCGCAACATATTTTGCAGTGCAAAGCAAAATTTAAAATTCCTGATAGCAGTTACACATTCCAAAAATAACTACAGCGGCGAAAAAAGAATTCTGCAGAAAACCAGAATTCTGCAGAAAACCATGAACTGACAATGCAATAGAAATTTTTGCACCTCCTTTCATGACTTCAAATTTTCTGCCCCCTATGAGATGTCCCATGGTGGGAGAGGGGGAAAAGTTATCCGTTATATATATATCTTACCGGATTTATTAGAATCAGGTTATGGAAATTTTCACCGTAGATAAGTAGATAAGTAGATAAGTTATTACCTTTTTGTAAATTTATTTATTTATTTATCTATTTTCTCTTTTTCATTTTCATCTTCACCTCCCGCCTCGAATACCTTATTCTTACTAATTTTCGCGCGTACTTAATTTCGCGAAAATTCGGGAGCCGAATTTCGCGATTATTAATTTTCGCGATCGCAAGAAAAATTAGAACAAAGGTGTATTAAATTTCGCGATTTTGTCAGTGTTTTCTGGATCAGTCGTCAATGACTAAGGAACTACTAGAAATACACAAAGGTCTGGTTCAATGTATTTACAAGAAGCCTGCAAATGGAAACTTTGGTGACTGTACTAAAGAGGTCTTGGCCAATTTACAAGCTGAAGAAAACGGTAATCAGAGGATGGGTGCTAGTCGAAAACAAGACGGAAGGATAATTGCAGTTCCAAACATTTAAAATAATAAAATTTTTCTTGTTTTGATACAAAATATGGTATTAATTTTCGCGTGTTTAAATTTCGCGCAATGTTTTTTTTGCGCGTATTAAATTTCGCAATTATTTTGAAATCGCGAAAATCGCGAAAATTAGTACTCGCGAAAATTAGTAAGAATAAGGTAGCTAGCGCGTTTTTTTCTCGCCGGAAACTATCTCCAAAGTAGACGATATAAAAACTAAAGTGAATGTCAGTATTTTTTTCGCTTCTCCTCTTTCTTATCTACCTTTCAGCGCTGTTGTTCATTTTTTTTTCTTTCTGGGCATGTTTTTAGCCATATCGCAGTGCAACTGCGCAAAAACACTCAGGTCACTTTTTGTTGACCACGCGTTAACAAATCCAGTTAGATATATTCCTAAAATTATTTTGTCATTTATCCCCTATTAACATTAAAAACCCAAAACAGGGTCTCCTCTGTCATACCGCGTTAACATAGCGCACAAGGATGGGTTTTAAGTCCCGTATTAACAATGTTTCCAATATTTTGCAATGTAAGCCACGTTGTCAACTGCAAAACAAAGTGTTAACAACTTTAACAAAGAGTTATCTCTTTTATATGGCAAGATGGGAGGATGGTCGTCTTTTTTACACGCGTGTTACCCAGAGCGAAATTTATCTCCTGCAATAAAGACTTCCGTATTATATTAATACCAATACTCTCAGTCGCTTAATGCTACGGAAACCGGAATAAGCTCCGGCTGTATGGGCCACTTGGCTCGAACAGAGTTTACCTTTACCTATTATGAGATACCAGTGATCCATTCCAAAACAGTACTTCCTCGGTTTTGGAAATGACATGTTACGTCATTGACATCAACCAGAATTGATACTTGAGATAAAAAGAAAAGCCTTTTCATTTCCAGCCGCAACCAATGGATGCCACTTATCTGCGATTTTTGATTGACGTGGTTGCCAGAAGCTCCTTCGCATCGCGTTGTGCAGATAGTGAGGTCGGCGTGGTTGTGCAGATCGTGGTTCGACATCATTTGTGGCAGTCATTTGTGGAGGGGCAGCTTTTTTTCACTGACCATGTCGGGCGAGTCGAGCGAAGAAACAGCTCAGGTACATAAAGCGTACCATTTATCAGTTAATATTGATTTTATCATCGTCTCAGTCTTAAAAGCTGACTTTTCTTCCTTGGTTTGCAGACTACCAGTGTGGAGCGATTTATCGCACAAGAAGGGAAGACCTATTTAAGTTCAGGGAACTTATTTGGGGATTTTACTCTAAAAGTGATCGGGGAAATCGATCAAAAAAAAAGAAATGCTGGAGAATGGGTGTGCGTATGCTCCACTATGATTCGGGGAATACTTGAATCAAGGTAAGAATATTAAACAAATTGTATTTGAACACGTGCTCGATTGCTGCATAAGCCGATCACATTCACCAGTCTCATTTGTTAATTTCCTGGAAATTTATATTGATATATACTTTTCTACCGATCATCACTTTGCTAGGGAAGTGTATCGACAATTCTAACACATTGTGAAGCGAATCTTTTAGAAACGATCGGCTTCGGCAGACTTCATTCTGCAAGCATGTACAATTTGATTAAATACCATTGAAACAGTATCAAGTTTACACTCGTAATAAAAGGCGATTTTTATGCGCGATTTTCTCGCGCGATTTTGGAAGGCACATTTTAATTTATTTCTCTTTTACTCTATTTGTTTAGAACTATAGTGATAAATGTGGGTGTCTTCGACACCAAGCAACGTTTCATGGACGGCTTGCGGGCGTCGTTTGGGGGCGGCACTTTCCTGTTGGGGACTAAAGTGACAGGCAACGATGTAGCAGCGTACGTGTCTTTCCTCAAGAATGATTACGAGAACCAGGAAAGGCAGAGAAAATTCAGCCAGGCCGAGTTCATTGGGGCTCAAGGAGAGGATTACTGGCTTCTGTCAGCAAAGGTGATTGAAAATAATAACGTAACACCAATACTCGGTTAATAAGAGTAATAATTAAAGTGGTCACTCCAGGGTCACTCGAAGTCGAATGTCATTATGTGTTTCTTTGCTGACCACAATTTTGCGAAGGCTCATTCGCTGCTACTGTGGTTGGGCTTGCGGTTGTTTGAGGGCAGTTTTTAACTTGCATGGTTGATTGATCGACTCTATCAATTTGATTACCCTGAAAATATGATTGTTAATTATGTTTTTGATCAGTTACAGTACTGTTTTTTATTTGTTTTGCAATTAAGATCCAAATCGAAGGAAAGAGGCTCCTTACTCCCCTGGAGCAGAGATATCTCATCACCAACGAGGAATTGAATCAGTACGAGTTGGTGATGAACAGTGACCTACTTAAGTATAATAATCTTAAACAGGCCTTCCGCAGGTAATGAACCATGTTTTATCTTTTATTTGATGTCACAAAGATGCATTAATTTATAGACATTATATAGTTAGCATATTTATTGATTGTCAGTTTTGTTTTTTGCACATCATTCACACAGTGCACTGAGATAATGTTTTGCAAACCAAGCGCCTCCATTTGTGACAAAATTTTTTTACAAAATGACATTTCAGGTATATGAAATAAGATAAAAAGAATGCTAGTATATAGTAAATCGGGCATAGGTGTTCCATAGATGGTATTCAAATAATAAGTAAATAAACCCCTTATAGCGGCTGGTATATTGAAAGATAAGGCCATCCCCTTTTTTTGTTTATCTTTGTATGTTTTTTCTGATTTTGGGTCGGTCGGTCAGAATTAAAAAAAAAGTGGATAAGGAGTCTGGAACTAGGAGGCCCGGTACCTCAGCATAATATCAGTTGAGCCTGAAAAATCTATGTCGTGGTTAAACTCAACTGAGAACAGTGTAAAAAGGATGAACCATAATTTAAAATTGTGTCATTGCCTTCATTACCTTCTGTATAACTTTTCTTTTTGAAAACGCGAAAATCTGGGTCGGTCGGACGACGCTAAACAGATAAAAAAAGGGGATGGCCTAATGCCTGAGGCTGAAAGATTGTCAAAAAATAAACATTTGGCTGAGAAGTGAAGCTTTGAGGGACACTGTGAAATTTTGAGGACAATCTTTCAGCCAAGGGCATTATCCTCCAATATACCAGCAAGCAAGAAAGGGGTTTATTTATTTTATAACCCTCAGATTAATTTCTACAAAGCGCTTTATTGCCACTAAATTTATAGGAAAAACCTATGTAATAAACCTGGCGTAACTGTGGTTAAAACAAATGTAAGTTGATTGGTTTACATGATTTTTTAACTCTGTGATTTCATAAAAAGTTGGAATTGATTAAGGTGACTTCATTCGTTTGTTTTGTGATTACCTACAAAATCGGGCAACGGATATCAAATCGGAAGGGGTATATATATTGGCTGATACCTGTCATCCGATTTTGTACCATGTGATGCGTTCTGTCCAATGAGCGCGTGCAAAAATTAATGGGTGGGTTATAACAGGGCATATGTCATGTGCTTTCAGCATATGAAAGGGGTAAACAGGATATGAAAATGATGCATTTTCTTTCAAAATGGTATATAAAAGGGTAAGGGGTTGGACCTCGGGGCAGAGCTTCCCCATGTTTTACAAAACTTTTTGAGTAGCCCCCCCCCCCCCCTCCCCTCCTCTCTGATCCTGCCATACCAATTTGTACTTGCTAAACAGATTTTTTCACTTAACTCAAGGTTCCATACTTTGTCCCAATGCTTTGGCCCGAATACAAGGCCGTTCCAACTGGCAGCTGCATTTGTCCTTGCCAGAATATTGAGGAATGCGTCATCACCTGGAGATGTGTGGAGTAAGTTGATTGGTTTGAAATTTGTTATTGTTACATAAATTCTTTTCACCCCAAAATGTAAAGTGTCTTAATTGTTCACTTAAAGAAATAATAAAAGAATTGTATAAAAACCCTATGATTTGAATTTTTGTTAAGTCTAACCCCACATGCTATTTTTCTTGTTGCATGGATCAATTTCACCTGTTACCATCTCCCCTCCCCCAGGCAACCCCTGGGACAAGTCCAGCCCTTCGGGCCCAGGGGTGGGAAATTGTTGGAAGCAGTCTTTTCCCGGAGGGGGGGATAGAAAATAACTTTACATTCTTCTGACCAGTGACGTGCCTTCACTTTTTGGTTTACATGTTGGCACTGGACCGTGTGGATGAAAAATCTGCAGAATCTTTAGCAGAATAATGTCTCAAAATTAAAAATCTGTTTTAAAAAGGTACCTGATCTAAATACATATTTCAATTGTTATTTGTATTAGCAACACCGGCAACAATATGCATTTTGAGGTGTGATTCTTCATTTTTAACAACCTTGATAAACATGTGCTGTAGTACTGTAAAAGGGCTGGACCTCAGTTTACTGGTTTTATATATGTGCTAAGCCATCAATAACAAATTGTTACTATCAGTTAGTTCAGGGGGCCTTTGGCATATGTGCCAGTATAAGACAGTGGCTGGTTCAAAGATTCTTTCTTTAGAGGAAATGCATGTTTGAGTTTTTTTTCGGTTTCTTGCATTTAGATTTTTTTTGTTATTATACAGAAATCAAAATGATGATAGTGTGTCCCAGGGGTTGGGAATTGTCTCTTTCTGTTTGCCAAGGGGTGGGGAATTGACCAAAAATGACAAATCCCTAGGGGTTTGTCCAGGGGGGGGGGGGGGGACATGGTTACAGGTCGAAATTGAACCATGCATGCATAAAGGTTGAAACAAAAATCATGATTGAGTATTATTTGTTACTATCTATACACTTGACTATTTGCAGCTGAAAGTTCACTGGGAATGATCTTTTCAAAGACTAAATGCATTGGCAAGTCACTTAGTCTCTATTTGCTTGCCCTTGCCCAAGGGATCCCTTCCAGGGTCCACTTGATGTTTTTAAGTGGAGGGAACCAAAACGTTTGTGGCACTTCTGCGTAAGTATTCGTGGTCTTAATCCGTATACAACTTGCTTATTAATCTAGAACTTAGTTGCTTTGTTACTTAATCCAATATTAACCAACATCACACAGAGTATAATTTTCTCTTCCTTTGATGAATAAGAAAATCATTTATACATGATGTCCTTTTTGTTTATCACTTAGTTTCTGATCCTATGTTGATTGCAGGGCGGGAGGGTGCATGATAATTTTCTGAGTTTGACTTCTTCCATTCACCCCCCCCCCCCCCCACCTAATCCCCATAAACAATGACCACTCCCTAATGAGCATTTTTGCTCAAGGCAAATTTTTACTTGGGGAAATTTTCATTCCGTTCTTAAGTGTGTACATCCCATTGGATTATTTTGCAGTAAAAAGATGCAAGAGAGTTTGTCATCCACAAACTTTGTAGTTTTTATTGATGACCCAGACATCAATAAATCGTTTGGAGAGTTCCTGCTACAAGTGCAGGGTGGATTGTTGTCTGGTTCAAAAAAAGAGGGGATGAGCGCATCACGGGCTGGTGTTTTGCTATCATCAAATTCCCCAGAAATATCACGGTGTGTATTATGAGTGGCTAGTACAGGAATATATTTTCAAAAATTTATGTACTGGATCAATTTGAGACAATGCAAATGGTGTTAATGTGCTGGATTCAGTAAGCTTTATTACAATTTACAATTTATTATGCAAAGTTGTTCAAAATATTTTGTAGTCTACAGTTGTACAACTGATGGTTTTGATGATCAATGTTTAATTTGTAATCTATCTACATGTTTTTTTTCTTAAGAATTGTTGGACGTGTTGTGCGCTTCAACTACACTGGACCAAGAGAGGATATTCCAGAACACGACAGCTGGATATTAGAGAATTCAATGATACCTCACTTGCAGGAAAATAAGGTGTCAATCATTGATTAGAAAATATTTCTGACTGGTAGTTGGAATTTAGGTGCAGTTCGACCACTAGAACTATTTCTTTTTTTAATTAATATTTATCATTTTTATCTCTTTTTACCATTAAATTAGGGCCTTTTTCTGGCATGGGCAATATTGTACATTGATGTTTGGAAAAGAATTTACTCTGAAGCCTCTGTCATCATAAAGACAATACTTGAAAGAGTATTTGCAGATGCTCAGCCACAACAAAGATGGTTGAAAGGTGTCAGTTCTCTTGTACTAGCCAATGCCATGGTATGTACAGCGGAGAACAATTTTATTATCATTTATTTTAATTTTGAGGCCAGATTTAAGTTTGGTGGCACAGCTCAGAAATTAATTGAAGGAGCAGTACAGTGTCACAATATTTTGAGTCACGTTTCTGATTTGTTTCAAGTTTGAGGACCTTTTACCTCAAAATCATAGTTTTTTACTTAAAGAAACAACAAAGGAGTAATAAAAACTTACAGGCATTTGACAGTTTTGAGTGGCCACTACAGTGTGTTGAATGAATTAAGCACACTGTTGATATAATGTGTTTGTTCATTTAATGCTTAATTCGTAATAGTATTATCAGAGAAATTGGTTCACGATTGCTTTTTTTTGCTGTACTGGTTTGTTAATACTCTTTTGCCTGTTTCTAATGTGCTTTTGTTGTACATGTTTTATCCCCTTTTTAGATAAGATTATCCATTGACCGACCTGCCAATACAAGTCATGTCATTGCGTATTTAATCCATGACACATTGGTAGAAGAGACTCCACAGGACAGTGAGTTGACTCCAATCCAAAAATTGGAGAGAAGCATTCTTCAAGCAATTAAGTGTGATGAAAAAAATGTAAGTAGTATTCTTTGAATGGTTCCAAAACAATTGCTTTGTTCCAACAAGTTGATGTCATGATAGGCACACAACTCAGACTTGTGTGGGTTTACGGAAGCATGGAATCTGTCACCTGCAATGTACCTCCTTTTTTTTCCAGTTGTAGGATGTTGCCATTTGGAGATATTGTCAACCTGTGCCACTTTGGTTCTAAAGGTGTTGGTTACCAACTCTGGAACACTGACCTGGAAGAAATTGTTTCCACAAGAAAATTAATTTTTTAACTTTATTATCATTGTAGTTTGTTATATGAACCAGAGAGAAATACCAGGATTTCTCTTGCTGACAAAAATCATATCTTCATGTGAGAATAACATGTTTTATTCACTATTGCAAAACTTTTCCGACAAGTTCCAAGTTTCCAAAGTTAATCCATTTTAAGTTGAAACATCTTTGGATATTACTACGTAATCGTTGGCAATCTTTGGAAAAGTTTGTACGACTTTCGTACAACATTTTGAAAATCTCCAGAAAATGGCCGGAAACCATAGTAGGTTTATATAATAAACAGAATATTACATGGTTGCTTGGAGATATGAAATTTATTTTATCGCGTTCAAATCGGTATCCCACTTGAAGATAAATTTCATATCTCCACGCAACCATATAGTATTCTCCATGTATGGCCTTTTTAACAGTCTTGTCTAATCATAATAATATATTTCACAAGAAATGTTTAAAAAAACCAATGTTTGAAAGATTAGAAAAGTTAAAAAAAAAAACCAGTGTTTTAAAGATTACGTAGTTTATACTTGAAGTGCTCGGTGAAAAAAAGGCGGAACAGTGATTTCGGCTAAAATGAACATTGACAAAACGACTTGACCTTCGCTTGTGGGTGTGTTTATATATTATGTGAAACATTGTACTGTATTTGTTTTTCCTGGTTTTTGCTTCCTTTTCAAGAAATTACATATGCAAAAAAACTTGGGTTTTCAAGTCAGCATTTTTAGAAGTTTCTTTGTTCCATTTATACAAAGATGCTACTTAAAATGCTGACTGGAAAAGCCTAATAGTTTTTTTTGCATGTGTTATTTCTCAGAAACAGAGCAAACGCCAGCGAAGACAAATTCATAACAATGTTTCACTTATGTAAACAAACTTGCTTCAGTATCACTGTTAAATGAAAGGCTTTGATGGCACACTTAAAATTCACTACAGAGAAAGTAGCCAGTTAACATTTAACCATGGGTTATCATTTCGATGTGCAGTATGTTTACAAAGATGAACAGTTTAATTAATTTTTTGATAAAGTCTTCAGGCTTACAATAAAAAATGATCATAGCTGCATTTAAAAGACAGTTTGGACTGGGTGTATCGACAAGTGTACTCACTTTAATAGGTGACTGCCCTAAAATTGGCTTCTGAAAACATCCCACATTGTCACCCCATAGTTGTTCTGCTACTTCTGGACACCTCTGATCAATATGACGTGCCAGAGTACAAGGTGTATCACAAATGAAAAGAGGAGGGGGGTGTTTCAAACTGAGGTACAAATCAGCAGCATCTCGGACAGATTCTTGCAAAAGAAGGAATTTTGATGCAACGGTACACTGTAAACCAAAAATAAAATTAAAATAACATTGTATGAATACACAAAGAAGCAATAGTATTAATTATGATTAAGATTATCCTTTTTATAAATTTTCTAGCCTGTGGCAGGTGTGAAAAGGGGAAAGGGTACGTAAATGTAGTAAGAGTTTGTTTCCCCCGTCTCTTTCCCTTCCCCCTCCCCCTTTTGTGCATGCTATACAGGCTATAAATTTTATGAAGAGACCAAGTGACACTGTAGAGGCATTATGTAGCATGTAATCATGACGAATTGCCAACTGGAGTAAAATTCTTGAAAAAGATATTGTCCACTTTCCTCGTTCCTTACCATTGCGTTATTAGGTCTTAAATTGTCTTTAACATCAAGCTAGCCCCCAAAGCTTCCAGCTAGGAAGATGAAACAATAGCCTGTCCTTAAAGCTGCAATTCTTACAAGGTACTTTTGTTCAACCTTAAAGGTAAAATTAAAAAAAATTGAATAATGAAAAAGACAGTGTACACTTACAGAATGAGGACAAACAATATGATAAAAGCCACCTGAGTGACCTTCAACATGGGTAAACTTGTGGCATGGAGAGTTTCCAACTGTGATACTTGCATAAAGAGCAAGCAGCCTGCCCCTCAAAAAATCCTACAAATCATTAAATAAAAAAAGAAAAAGACATGGTAAATCTACTTTTACCCACCAACAAAGTTGCAAAGGCTAAAATTAGCAATTTCAATATTTCTCAGATAGCTATGCACGTATTATATAACCTAGTGATAAACCATAACCTCTTTTGCGTTCTGACAAGAACGAAATTTTCGATTTCAAAAATCGTTGAAGTTAGTGGCTTCTAAGAGTAAAAATGTGAAATCTAAACTTTGAAACGTGCTATCTTCATTTTGAGAAGGACGTTTCAAAAATCGCTCTTGTCAAAACACAATTGAGTACATAAAGTTTATGTTCCTCACGAATCAGCTCCTGAAATTCTATATCGGCAGAGAAAACTTGGACACAAAATTGCAGGTTTTTACGCTTCCGAAGACCTTCCGAGTCAGTGTTTACAACCGACGTGTGCTAAATTTAAAGCTGTGAATCTAATATTGTGATAATTCGCTTTGTTTCAGCGCACGGTACGCAAAGCTGAGAACAATACCGTGTAATTACTTGTACAAAGAACTTAAAGAAAAACATTCGCATGAATATTTTGTTTGTTGTCGGCTTCAGTCGTCGTTCGTGCATACTAATTAAATAAATACATACATAATGATTGCTAGGATCCTGCGCGACCTTAACATCACATAATACATGTATAACCTCTATAAACACAGATTGGCCAACATGAATTAATTTTCAGATTTTCATTTATTTTCACAATAAATTTCTCATGCTGTTGACAGATTCAAGTAGTAAACCTGAGAACTAAAATCTGAAGACCACAATGAAATTTAGTCACCCAGGACGAAATGTTAATCGCAAAGGTGAGCGCATTGATCTCATTTTCAAGCCCTGCTAAATATTTGCATGTTCGTGCTTAATAAGCAAACCTCTCAAGATTAAACTAAAGGCAAGATATTAAATGTAAATAAGAACTAAAATAAAATTCAAGCTTTAAAACTTACAGCTGATCTCTGATTAGTGGACACTGAACATTCTTTACAGATGTCTTTGAGCATTTCCACTGATAACTCATTTATCTGCTCAACAAAGAACCTTTTTTGCTGTATCAGAAGGTGCAGCATGGCAGGATCGCCTATAAAAAGATTAATGATTTTAAAGTTGATATGAAAACCAATATAGAAAACATCAGTACCCACTCCCCTAGCGTGGGCCACTTTTTTGTTCATACAGTACCACATTTTGACGTCATCTGTGATCTATAACTGAACAGACGCACGGCAAAATGGAATCTATTTCTTAAAAAAATAATTATATAAATCAGTTGCGAGATGTAACCACAACAACCAAAATAAATACTTAGTTAGATTCCCAACCCAAGAAATCATTTTAAAGACCGGTAAGTAGACCCAAATTCAATTTGTTAACACAGGCGCAATTTGTGTGACAAGAGAACAGTGAGCACGCTAGTTATACGCTTTTGAAATTCTTTGCATATGTAATAAAACTGCTTTTCTGGATTCAATTTAATGAAGTTTACTATTAGTCAGGAAGTTTTTTGGTGGTTTCTTATTGTTTCATCTTTGTAGAAGTGGTCGAATTTTTTTTTTGCACATCTGACGCGTACAGAAAGCGTCATGCAGTAGCCTGTACAGGCAATACAGCATGTGCTCTTGAGCACCTTGGCAATGTGCAAGAAATCCATTGATGGGCCCTTAAGGCTGTATACGAAAACATTTTATTTCTATGAACCATAGAACCTATTGTAATAAAGATATAAAGACGCCAAGGAAAAAAGTATACATGTATTACTACACAGAGTGAAACGAAATATACTTTTTACCTTCGACATCATTAAGTTGTTCCTTCTTTGTCAAGTATACACTCTTTTTACAGACTTCGGTATTGAATACTTGATTTGCACGTTGACATGGTGGAATTAATGGTGGCACTTCTCCAATGTTGGTGGACAGCTTGCAGTCTGCTTTGGTGTATGTAGTAATTTCCACAAAATGAGATGTGATCTTGTAGAGAACATCTTCTAATGTTGGCAGTGTTGCTTCCTGTTGACTATAGTCAATCTGTATGGCACCCAATGAAAGGAAAACAAATTTAAAAATGTATTAAAAACAGTAATTGCAAGAACAATATTGACATTATACATTGTGTAGGTAAACCACTCTCGCAGAAATCAAACTTTACACCAACATAACATACTTTTTCTGGTCCAAAAAATAGTAAATATTTCACCTCGAGAAAAAAATTGCCTCCAGACTAATGTCATCTCTCAAGCCACAGTAACCACAGAGACAACAACTGAAACCTACGTCGGACTGGCGACAAACTTTAAGGAACGGTACAGAAATCATCAGAATTCCTTTCGACACTCGAAGAGAAGAAATGTTTGGAATTTGCAAGATGCCAAGAAACCGTTTTGAATAAAATGGAAAGTTCTTAAGAGATGTAAACCCTGCTATAGCGACATTGACAAAAATCTTTGTCTGTATGAAAAATTCATAATCATTTGTAAAAAAGAGTTGCGTAGCCTTAACAGACAAAACGAATTGGCGAGTTCATGCCCCCACAGAAACCGATTCGTACTTTAGAGATTTAGAGTTACATTATTAAGATGTAAACCATGTAAATAATGCATTTGTTACCTGGCAACTATTTGATTACTTTCAAATAACCATGTAATGCATTTGCTATAGCAACCATTTAAATTTTCGCATTTAACTGCCAGACGTCAAAGTTGCCTGATGACTGTGGACCTTATAATTTTGGTCCATACGAAACAGAACTGTCACAATAAAATGATGTACACTATTGGAGCCTGAACTCTAGTGAAGTTATTATTGAAAAATATATCTATATATTTAAACCTATCAATTCATGGTGAAGTCAAATTAATTTGATATTTAACTGACCCCCTTTACACTACAGCAGTTTTTTGAGTTGCCATCGCCATAATAGACTTCTCCAACAGTACCACACAGTCCACATACAACATCATCCATGTTTCTTTGTGTCAAGGCTTCAAAACTGTAAAAAGCATTATACATTACATCACTGATGTAGTCAACTGTGTTTGGACTTGGTGCATGATCCTACATGAATAAAGAAGGAAGAACAGAGAATTACATGTTACTTTCAAATAAAAAAATTTATGGCTTTAAATAGTTGCTACATGCCAATTTATGGTAAAGAAATTGTGTATTTAATACAACAAATTACAACTAACCAAAAATTAGATTGTTATTGAAAATTAATCAGTAATTTCAATACTGAGGAAGCATTACCCATAATTGACCCAACAAACACGAAAGCAACACATAATTACATAATTGCTCTCTTCCACAAACAGAAAGCAATCAGACATTATGTCAAACAATGACAGAATCAAGGGGAACTGATATGATGTCCAAGTTGCAAAATTTATGCGAAATAAAATTGTTTCATTGGTCGGTATGAAAAAGTTTAAATAAGAAGCTTACACACCTTAAATACATACATGTACCTTTAAAGAAAACTTTAACTGATCACATAAATTAGAACTACTCCTACACACCTTAGGAACTGTACAAAGCAATGACTTCATTTTGCACTCAATAATCATTGAGAGGGGTACACCTTTTTTGAACAATTGTCGCCACTCTAAAAATATTTCAAGAGCTATTAGAACTTTGTCTCCAGCATTAAACAATCCTGTAGATATAGAAAAAAAATGTTTTAATGTAAATTCAGTGACAGCTACGGTAATACAGTATGTAACTGCAGTGAAATATATCATTCATATTATATACATGTACATGTACATTTACACAGACGCGGCCAGTTGATACAGTAACATTAATTTTTCTTTGGTACATGTAATACAGACATGCCGAAAATAAGTACAATTTTTTGTGGGTGTAACTGATCCCATTTGCAAAGTGTCACCATGGACTCTGGTAGGAGATATTATATTAAAACACTTTTCTAAACCCTGGGGTGACTGTGGGCTTAATTTCTTACATAATGACTTATTTTATATAATTAAAACTGATAGGTTACCGGTAAATTAAATTTAAATACTGGTATAGCATTATGAAACTACAAAATGAATTAATTTACCCAGATCATAAACTTGAGGCTGGTGCATTGCTTGGCACTCAACCTTTCCACAAATCTTAACTTTGATGTTCACTTCAAGAAAAGGATTCATATTTGTTAATAAAAATCCTTTCCCCTGTGATCCTGGGTGGCATCTTGGTGGACGTAGGTCAGCACCACACAACCGGCAATTTTGCTCTTCAGGAATAAACTCCTTTGGCCATCCACCATCTGCACCTTTGCGAGTGTTGCAATCACAATCACGGGCAGCATTTATAACATGAAGTGGGATGTGATATGGATACCAATTGGCCAAATTTAACTTAACAGTTGATGTCCTTGAGACAGAAGAGGTTGAGCCAGCAGAGTTAAGTCCAGAGGAACATGAGGTGCTTGTACTAGAGTTGGGTGCAGCAGTGGAGCATGATGGAGCAGAGTCAATTGGAATGTTGTTCAAAACAGTACAGGTGGGTACAGTAGAACTTGATGAAGGAGAATTAGTTGCAATAAAGTTTGAAGAGACAGAAATTGGTGGGGTGGAAATTGATGGAGCAGAATGAAGTGCAGTACTTGCGGGTTCTGTTGATGTTGATGGTGATTTCCACAAGCCAAGACAACATGATACCAAATGAATGTGCATGCACACATTGCGGGACTTAAGTTGTTTGCCACCAGCAAAAGTACGGCAGTTCTTCACTGTGCATGAGAATATGCCATTCACTTGCTTCAAATGAACAAAGCCATTTTCTGCAAAGGTATCAGGCATCCCATAAACAGCATAGCTGGTTTCTGAAACTCTGACAACTTGAGGAACACCAAGCTCATTGGCATGACCTACTGCATCTAGCATTTTGGCTTGTATATCACTACCACCAGGATAGGCAGAAACTTGCTGGGGCGATAACTTGTAATCCTCCACTGCACATACTGACTGCTTAACCTGCTCGAGATGTTTGCATGAGAATTTGTTCAGCTCGGCCTGGCCAGATGCTGCTGTAACTGAACGGAAGCTTTTGCACGAGCTAAAATAACAAAGTCTACTTGTGTCAGAAACAAGACAAAAACACCGGTCATCCCTGCATGTGAGTTTCATGGAATACAAGTTATTTCCACTGAATGAACACACTTTCACTGAACTTGGATTGTCAAGTTTTTTCTTTTTGCGGCTGACAGTTTCTGGATTATGCACATACTTTCCACCAAGGAAAAAGTTACATTCGGCACAATTGGGTGGTTTTCGAAAAGTTGAGTAGGGGAAGTTACATTTGGGACATTTGCCAGTCCCTCTAGCAGTCCATTTCTCCTTTACAGCAGACATCACCTAGCATGCAAAAATAAAATTTTAACTGTTAACAGACAGCAATAATTGTAAAGGTGATTTAACTTTCATGCATTATAAAACATTTTATAAATTGGATACACCACTCCAAATCGGGAGCTCTAAAATAAGGTTCCCATCAGTTAAAAACATTTCTATATGTAATTATGTTTACTAAAAAATTTTAAAATCAAAAATTTTATTCATTTTAAAAAATCTGAGTCTCATGTTTTCTTATTAACTGCTTTTTTATAATTTTTTATTTTCACTCATCGACTTACAGAATGTGAATTTTTGAATGTTTTTATACTCCTTGGCACAATCTTCGAGTAAAGAGGTAACATTTCCTGCCAATAAAGACGCATATCCAGTTGAACTAGACATCTTTCCATTGTTAATGTTTCGGTAAAATGGTGGTCATAAGGTTTTATTATGGGCAAAAAAAAACTTGGTGAGATGACACACTCCAATTTTGGCATAAACTTCTGACAGAAAAACAGATTTTGCTCGAGAAAAAAAAAAGCACCTTATAACCACATAAATACTGTACACATCATGTGTTTCTTGTTGGCGAACAAAATACTCAAGAAATCGGTACTGCCCAACATACATACATGTAAACAAGACAATTCTTGTTTGTTAACTTAAAAAAAACTGTTAATAATTGTATTGTTGCCTCTGCAGGGTTTCGGCATTCTTGTAGCCGATTTAAATCAAAGTGGGGCCGCTAATAGTCTCGGTAGGTGTGATAAAAATCTTTGATCTCTGATTGGTTAATAATGACTTAAAGGGGCTATGTCACGGCGGTATTTGAAGTCATTTTTCTGATTGCTTTTAAATCGAAGGAAACCTCAAGGCAATAGTTTTTCAAGATAGAAAATCACCAATTAAGATACAAAAGCCCCAAAAATAGACATGGATGGTTTCAACGCGTTTCAACTGTCCAAGATTAAGGGCCTCTTTACATGAGAGCCGAGATGAGTTTCATCCCGGGATGAATTTTGGCAGACATTTGAGCGCTCAGCGGTACTGTATCATCATGTAAACAGCAACAAGAAAATGACCAGACACCGAGATGAATTTATCCCGGGGCGAAAACTCTCATGTAAAGAGGCCCTAAGACGAATTATAAGCAACAAACTTGAAAAAAAAAATGCCAATTTTTTCAATATTAGTAATATTTTTATTTCAGTCAAACAGATTACAGCCAAGGATATAACGAGCAAATTGAAATATTTCAACGTAGGTTTTGAGATGATTTGCGCTTTCTTGATTTCAGTCTGGAAGTGAAAGCCCAATAGTACGTAGAAGTAGAAGAATTTTGAGATGAAATTGGTTGATTTGATAGTCGTAACCAAGGTTGACCAGCTCTTGGCGATACACACCACAGCTTGAGTAAAGAAAGTAAACATAAACTGAGATCGTTCGAAAACATTTTAACATGTAAAAAGCTTTTGACAAAACAGTTTTCTTATGTACTGAAAACAAGGACTGAAACTAGAAATTGTCATCGATAGAGGTGAGAAAATCTTGAGGCATTTTTGACAAGAGTCATCGAGCCAAAAGCAAAAAGTTACCTGCGAAATACAGCAGCAAAAAAGACGGCATGCGCTAAATAAACTTGAAAGAAGGATTAGTCAAAAGCAGGTGGGGGGGGGGGGGGGGTGTTAATACATAAAAACTATTCCTAATGTTTACGAATTTTAACCTCGAAGTTTTAGTCTTTTCAACGGACATTGTCACAACAAGTACACAGAACGAACGTCTTGCTTGTTCATGTTAGCGAAAACGAACAACCGACTTACATAAGACGCTTCTTTCGTAGTATGCTTACGAAACGAACAATTGACTGATATCAGGTAATCACGCAAACAGCCATAAGCATTTATAACACTTACCTTGTCTACACAAAACAAGTAAAAAGATAGATGTCATCGACAAATCCCGCAGCGTCTCGAGAAGTATGAAAGTGTGTACTCGTGATATCCAAAAGCATGCTCTGTTGGCGACTTGCACTGGACTATGGACTACGCAAATTTTTGTTCTTAACTAACTGTTGTTGAAATTAGGAGAAAGCAACTTGAAAAAGATAGATGTCAACAACAAGTCACGCTGCTCGAGAAGATGTGAACTCGCGATCCCAAGGTAAGCGTCGCCGTTGGCGACTTGCAAAACGATGACGTAAGTGTCTTTGTATTAGAACCAATGAAATGCTTTGCTACGCTTGCTACGCGGTCTACCAGCTCAGCCAATCAGAGAGGACGTTCAGCGAGGCACTGGAGTACAGCGACAGAGGTCAAGAAAGGATTAGATTTATTGCTTTTATAGCTACTGTTCGCTAATTCCTCGTTAGTGTGTACTCTTTTAAATTTTTACTGCCCGTGTGTCAAATTTGTTTCTTGTTTTGTGTTCCCGTAATCCTGTAATT
Source organism: Siderastrea siderea (assembly GCA_964030785.1). Lineage (NCBI taxonomy): Eukaryota > Metazoa > Cnidaria > Anthozoa > Scleractinia > Rhizangiidae > Siderastrea > Siderastrea siderea. Next base: position 20,171,648 of record OZ034966.1, read on the forward strand.
TGGTTTATTTTTTGAACGGGACAAACCGCGGGACCGCCATTTTGCTTCCGGGACAAGCGAAGTCCGTTTAAAACATCCACCTTTTTACCCAGGGGGGGTACTCCGAGTTTCAAGTGACGGGGATGATCGAATGGGGGCAAAAATCAATACCCAAAAAAATCCCTAGGGCTTCCAACAAAACCCAAAAAAATCCCTGGACCAAAAATTTACCCCCAAAAAATCCCATGCCGAAATTCCGAGCCTTAATTTCCAGAAAGGATTAAATGATCTAACACGAAAAAAAACCCACTAGAAATTGAATGTTTGTATTTGGTTATAATTCACCATACCAGATGATTTTATCCTTTCCTTATCTGGTAGTCATTCTAACAACACTAGGGACACCCAAGAACATCTTCTGTGTCAACAACAACATTATGAATGACAACTCTAAACAAAACAAGACTACCCGGGCAAGAACAAGTTTGGTTGTACTTTATTTGCGGAACTACGCGGCCGGGATACATGGGCACTACCATGAATCTTCAGATCATTTTGAATACCCAAAAAAATCCATACTTAAATCAAGCCACCCAAAAAAATACCTGCCAAATCTTCATACCCAAAAAAATCCCGGAATCGAAAATTTCAAACCCAAAAAAATCCTTCGATCATCCCCGTCACTTGAAGTCCGGAGTACCCCCCCTGGGCCTTTTTACTACACAGTTTGCTTCAGAAAGCTTCATAATAGGAGGTTTTACTACTTGATTATCAACGTTTAATTTCACCGTCGTTCTGTGTCGCTTGGCCAAGCCGATATCCACGTCTTTCCGTTTGAGTGCGAAGGTGTTGCTTTCGTCTAAAATTTGTTAACTTATTGCTCGTGCCTTGGCGAACTTCTTCAGTTGGCTGGTGTAAATTCTCTTTCCAGGTTCTTTTGTTTTCTTTTCACTAGCTTACTGTGGTGTACTTCGTCGGTTCCTGTTAAAATCTGTTGGATTTTGTGGCTTTTGCTGGCCGTGTTGATTCTTTCATTTCAGTGCTTGTATATATAATTTAGAGGGGTCCTCAGTGTTGCTTGAGTTTGCTTTTTATTGCAGTTGTGCCTGGCTTTGCTTTTCTTACTTCGCTATTTTATTTTAGTTATCAAAGTAAACAATACAATAAAACTGGAAAATCCAAAAAAAAAAATTTGAGTAATTTAAGAAAGAAAAATTAATTAGTTTTAGTACTGTACAGAATTTTTAGGTGAAAGGTACTTTTTAAAAAGGTACAGTAAAATATCACTTAAGGTTATTTAATAAAGAATTATTATTTAAGGTTATTTTAAGAAAGAAATATTATTAAATATAGTCAGAAGCATATCAAGGTCATATGCTTCTAATATAGTTTACTGTAAGAAACAAACAACCAATTATAATTTAATAATTAGTCTTTGTATTGTAAAAATTAATTAGGTGAAAGGAACTTTTTTTTAAAAAAAGTACAGTAAAATATTATTTAAGGTTATTTAATAAAGAATTATTATTTAAGGCGAACTTCTTCAGTTGGCTGGTGTAAATTCTCTTTCCAGGTTCTTTTGTTTTCTTTTCACTAGCTTACTGTGGTGTACTTCGTCGGTTCCTGTTAAAATCTGTTGGATTTTGTGGCTTTTGCTGGCCGTGTTGATTCTTTCATTTCAGTGCTTGTATATATAATTTAGAGGGGTCCTCAGTGTTGCTTGAGTTTGCTTTTTATTGCAGTTGTGCCTGGCTTTGCTTTTCTTACTTCGCTATTTTATTTTAGTTATCAAAGTAAACAATACAATAAAACTGGAAAATCCAAAAAAAAAAAATTTGAGTAATTTAAGAAAGAAAAATTAATTAGTTTTAGTACTGTACAGAATTTTTAGGTGAAAGGTACTTTTTAAAAAAGTACAGTAAAATATCACTTAAGGTTATTTAATAAAGAATTATTATTTAAGGTTATTTTAAGAAAGAAATATTATTAAATATAGTCAGAAGCATATCAAGGTCATATGCTTCTAATATAGTTTACTGTAAGAAACAAACAACCAATTATAATTTAATAATTAGTCTTTGTATTGTAAAAATTAATTAGGTGAAAGGAACTTTTTTTTAAAAAAAGTACAGTAAAATATTATTTAAGGTTATTTAATAAAGAATTATTATTTAAGGTTATTTTAATAAAGAAATATTTATTAAATTTAGTTTACTGTAAGAAACAAACAAACAATTATAATTTAATAATTAGCTTTAGTATTGTAAAAATTAATTAGGTGAAAGGTACTTTTTTTTAAAAAAAGGACAGTAAAATGTTATTTAAGGTTATTTAATGAAAGAAATACAATAAAGGGAACAATAAAAATCAATGATGAATAATTATTTTGCAATTTTTATATTTATTGTGACTGTACTTTTAGTGTATGATTTTCATTTTGACATAACCTGGCTTTTTCCAGTACAGTGTCATCAAATTGTGTGCATGGTGGCAACTGCCATGCGTTGCCATGTTGTAATAGGTGTCATTGCGCAAGCCTTCCCAAAGCTTTCAAGGCTTCCCTGCAGTATTTACATTCCATCTACTGACAAATCCAAATCACAAGCCACTGGAGAATCAAATGTGCTCCAAAATCAAATAACAACAAAGTTGAGTGTGCTTGGAAAGTATTCCCCCCTTGTGTTATCCTTGTTTTTACTACAGTATAAAGTAAGACAAGTGCACAACCCTGACCTGAACAATTTATTTTCTGCCATGTTTTCTTTCTTTGTAATTACCATCACCCTCATAACCCCCTTTTGCTGGGAAATGGTATACAAAACATGTTATTACCAAATTTTGAAGTATCATAAAGGAATAAACTATTCACTGGAACTTCTACTATTTCCTGGTGTCATCATATTAAGGATGTGTTTGTCTCTGCTTGAGCCAGTTTATAATTTGTGCTTACAAGCTAAGCCAGTTCATAAATTCTCTTTGGTGCAATATGTATGGAGCCTTGCATCAAAATTCTTTCTTCCCACTATTATGCTCACATTTGTCCTTTTCTTCCATTGCATTATTTTCAACCTTGATAGTCAAAATCTGCTAGTGGACCACAAACTTAATTCTGTTCTTGTTTATGTTGTAGCAATTGCTCTTCTAATGGTGGTATCTGTTCTTCCCTATTCTATATTTGTGGTGTCATTTGTGGTGATTACAGTAGCAATGGGGGAGAGTTTTGATGCAAGCTCAAGAGATCCCATAGAAATGCCCCTAGTTTTCCCTTTTCTGTACATCATTCTTGGTATAATGTTGGGGTATTCATGTTTACAATCTATTGAATTTCAGCACCCAGGCTCTCTCTTGAGTTTAGTTTTGAGGTCAAAAAGGTTTGTGATTTCTATTTCACTTGTGGATATAACAGGAAAGCCACATTCCTTTATGTTTGCACCATATGCTACTACCACTGATTTGAGAGCACAAATTAATTTAAAACTGAACATAAGAAGTGATTCATACTGGCTGTCAAGTAGTGGCAAACCTTTAAATGAATTTGTTCCACTGAAAGAAATAACTGGAACTGTTTTCATGAACGGCCGGTTAATTGGAGGTGTACAGTGCTGTGTTAAGGGGTGTGACAAGGAGGCAGGTTTACGAAAATTGGACAGTATGATTGGACAATATGAATTAAAATGCAGTCCTCATGATCTTACTGATCTTGAGAACATTAAAAATCTAAGGGTGTGTGACAAACATTACAACACTGCCAAGCAGAGGACATAAACCCTCGAGGCAAAAAATCATCCAAATCAAAATCCAGGAGCAATGCCCAACTTGGCACTCTCAAAGTAACTCCTTGCAGTGTCTCTTGTTCACAATGCAAGAAAGAGGTCTGTCTTTCAAGTGACAAGATCTGCAATAAACACAATATAACAATATTTAATACTGAGTTTACAGTGGCATGTAACTTTTTAGATGAAGCAGTTGAAAGCAGAACTGAATTTCATAGTGATCTTTATAAATCTATAGATTCTCCTCCTGATGGCTCAACCATAAGTTACATATGCATGTCCTGTCAGCCTTTTTTTCTCAATGCTGTAAAATTAGAAGATCAATACAAAAAAGCCCAGTCAATGTTTGAGGAACAACAAGGACATTCAAACCTTGTAACTGAGCCCTGCAAACAAGACTTGCAGGATAAACTTGAGAACTGTACTCCCAGTACCAGTTCAAATGATAACAAAGTCAGTGAATCTGAGAAATGTAATTCTCTTCCATCAAAGTTACAAGCAGGGATTTTTACAGAGGGATTGTCTCAGCTTTTGAAAAATTTGAATGGGAAATCCCCCTCAGAGCCCCAGCATGCATATGTATGTACATATACAATGTTTCAATCTGTTCTTTCAGATATTTATCCATGGAGATTGTCATTTGTGCATTCCAAAACAACCTGTGACAATCTTAAGGTTGTCCTTTCAAAACCAAACACATCAAATGGGAGAGAAATATCTAACTGGAAGGAAATGGCCTTTTTCCTTCCAACCAATATCTCAGTAGCAACAAATGACATCTGTCAGTTTACTGTACAAATCATGGGGAACCAAGTGGATAATGGCAAACTCCCCCCCAACATGTTTCAGTCAAACATATTTAAATCTGCCATTAATCTAATAATCAAAACAGTTGATGACTTACGTGTTTGCCCTGGTATTACTGATCCCACATTGATTGATACTGCTGAAAGAAAGCAGACAGACACTTTTTTATATTATGTCGACAGTCGGGGATCAGATATGGATGGAAATGTTACTAAGTGCATTAGAAGTACAACTTGTTCATACAAATTAACTGCCAAATCAAGAGTAAGATGCCAACAATGCCAAAATTTGCTCCGCTCTAACTTGCGTTTCCTAACAAAAAAAAGTGAATCTTCTTCTCAGTCCAAAACAGCTCACAATTCTCATGCCAAATTTAGCAGTCTTTCTCATGCTGAACTAAGACTTAGGGCCAATAACCTACACAAAATGGTTGCCCAGAGCCAAAGAAAGGCAAAACGGTATTATCTTTTGTACCAAAAAGAAAAGAAAAAAAACCTAAGCGCTCCCAAAAATTACAACCCCACCTCTTCAGATCTAGCTAACTTGATGGATATTGCCATAACAAACCAGTGGCTGACTGAAAATTCAGTGTTGTATGCCCTTCTTACTGATACTTTGAAATCATTAAAGTGTCAGGAGGAGGAATTTGCTAGGCATGGGAAAGTAACAAAAAACAAACAGAAGCCACACCCCAAAGGGATGAGATATAATCCCCTTGTAATAAAATGGAGCTGCATGATAGCCAGCAAGTGTCGTAAAACAGGATATGATGTTGTACGTAGCATTCTCCCCATTCCAAGCTGGGAAACAGCCAAGTCATACAGGCAGGCAGCTAGTACAACAACCCCAATTTCCGAACAAAATCTTGCACTAATGGTACAGGAAATGACAAGAAGGGGTTGCAAGGGAATAGGAGGTATCCATTGGGATGAGATGAGCATAAAAGAAGGAATTGTGCTTTGTAAAAGAACGGGAGAATTGGTTGGATTTGAAGACTTAAATATTGACCGTGAACTCAATATGAACCCAAATGATTTAAACAATGAAAAAGAGGACAATGACGTTGACAATTTCCCAGAATCCAGTGATTCAGATGCCTCATCCACTGTATCTGACCAGGAATCTAGTCCTAGTTCATGTACCACAGATGATGACATTGAACTAATCCCATCTAGTACAAAAGCAAAACTCATCCGCCAATTCTTCTATTCTTCAATAGAGGGGGATTTTTCATGGCCAGTTGCTTCTTTTCCATTAAATAAAATAAATCATAAAATTCTCTCTTCACTTGTTTGGCAAGTATGTGAGGCTATTGGCAGTCTTCATCTTGAAAATGAAAAAAAAATTGAAATTATCTATGGTGTTTCTGTTGGCTCAACATATTCTCATGCATTTTTTAGCAGAGCAGGAGCACAAAATTGGTTAACATATAATCCTTTTAACGACAATAAACCAATTTGGTGGCTATCTGATTATCCCCATATGCTAAAAAAACTAAGAAACTTCATTGTTAATCCTGACAGGCACCTTGAGATGCAAGGCAAAAAAATTATGCTGGATCATTTGATACCAGTTGTCAAACACCACCTAACAAAGTTAAACTGGAAACATATCAAGTTAACCCCTCGAACAAAAATGAGTGTAAAAAGAGCTGTTACTGTTTGCTCTCTTGATGTGGCACTAGACATCCTGAAGGGTCCTTTCCCCCCTGAGGATACAATTGCAACACGCACATACTTAAAACAATGCCACAATTTGTTTAGAATATTTAATAATACAGAACTTGACCCTTTATGCTATAAACAGCTACTTTCTATAATGTTTTGGTTTGACAGCTGGTACCAGGAGACAAAACAGACAACTGCGCAGGCAAGTGGCAGTCTCAAAGACCACTGGAAAAAATTTATTCCTCGTCTTACATACAAGGATCTAAAAAGAACCATTAGAGCTTTCTTGGGGGTGGTTCAGTATGTGCAGATGCATTATCCAGAATTGCACATCATTCCAAAGTCCATGTGCCAGGATGATGTGGAAAATTACTTTTCACTTCAAAGGGCAAGGGTTTCAGGAGGAAAACCAACCACTTTACAGTTTTTTGAGTCTTCAGCTACCCTCGAAACAGAACTACTGGTATCATCTGAAATGAAAGACCTGAAGGGAACCTGTGGTTCTTATGATTGGGCTGCTCTTCCTAATCTTGTTTCATTACCCCTATCAAAACCAAAATTAACATGTGAAAATACAAATAGCTTTACTGAAAAGGATGGCTGGGAATTGTGTTCTACTGAGTTAAACTCTGGAAGTGCCACTGAAGACATTGTGCCATGGGAATTTGACGAAAACTTTCATGATGCAGCAGAAAAAATGCAGATATCAAGGCATGTTAAACAGACTGTAGAATATATTGATCTATTTTCACCTACTACAGTTCTTCAAACTTTCCAGCCCCTACTAACTGCTCTGCATGCAAGTGAGAACCATAGACATGTAGCCCTGTTTGCTAGAAAACTTGACTTTTTTTTGAGAACACATTTCTTTACTGGAAACTGGTCTTATGCCTCACTTCAAGAAGCAATAAAAAAAATTAAGAGTGAAAAGGCATTATGCTTTTACTGGGAAAAACTCTTGAGAGAAATCCACATTCCAGAATCCCAAATTAAATTATCTACTGATGTTCTTTCTGCTTTTGTCAGAAAGTTTTCCAAGAGAAGGTGTGTTACCTATTTAGCCAAAGATGGGCTTTCACCCCTCCATGAAGAAGATGAATCAGCCATAAGACAAATGTTGAAAAAATTTAAAAAAACAGATGAACAAAAGAAAGCTGAAACAAATGCAGGTGCAACAGATATTTGTTTTCGTTGCCATAAGCAAGGTCACTGGGCTTCTGATTGTCTAGAAGGACATGAAGAAGAGTGGCTGACCAAACAAAAGTGTTTTCAATGTGGCCAACAGGGCCACTTGAAATCTGTATGTCCTAAAAAATTTGAAGACCAAAAAAATCCCAAGACTACAATTATGCAAAACAAACCTCCCACTGTGAAGAAGACATGGTACCATGCTGGCATATCACTGCCAAGGCTATTAAGTACTTTATCACAAAAAAGTCTGGATCATTTCCAATGTTACAAACCAATTTCCAGTACAGCCAGTAATGATCCAAAATACTTTAAACAAAGAAGCACCAAGTGGTTTGAGGTCCGTAAGGGTATAATAAATGCCAGCAAGGCTGCAACAGCCCTTGGATGGTACGGAAAAAAGGCAATGACTGATTACTGGAATCAACTATCAAATGATTTGCATGGCTCACAAAATGAAGCAGTTGATCATGAATCAAATCTGGCTATGTTGTGGGGCTCTATGAATGAGCACAGTGCTCTAGTTACATACCTAAAGAAATTCTTTTCTCAAAGCAAACATGGAGCCACTGTTAAAGAAACTGGAATTTGGTTCTTAAAGAACAGCAATAATCAAAACTGGCTAGGTTCTTCCCCAGATGGCATTATAGAGGAAAATGGCAAACTAACAACTGTCCTAGAGATGAAATGTCCTTTTATGGGTGGCAAACCAGTTCCATACAAAAAGGTTTGTGTAAACCACATCCCTCAAATTATGTTACAAGTGTGTTGTACGTCAACGCAGCAATGTCACTACATTGTATGGACACCTGTTGGTACTAAAGTGTTCCTTATTGAGCGAGATGATAAATATCTGGAATTACTTTTGAATTACTTATACAAATTTTGGAATCTTGCTGCTGGTGAAACAGAACCAGCATGGCATGAAGATGTTTTTGGTTTAAAGCAAATGAGTATGCAAATTTCTGCAAAAAGTCCTTGCATATGTTTCACGTCTAATTCTCTTATTACCCCTGACATTCTCTCCAATGACAACATTAAGAAGTTTGAATATAACACCAAACCCTTAAAGCAAACAACAGTTACACGAAAGTGTCAGGGTTGCAAAGATGAGGAATGGAAGTGCAAACTCAACCCATGCGAGGTACGAAGAAAAAGAGCATTAAATTCAGTTAATTCACAGCAAATGTCATACCAATCGTACAAGTATGGTTCAAATGGAATACATAACAGCTGTCATCAAGACACTTTCCTTGAATTGATTTATCATGGTTTCAAACGCCATTTTGATTGCTCTTTAAATACGAAACTAACAGAAGGCTTGAAACAGCTACTTGAAGCTTTTGTGTTGAGGGAGAAAGGTAAATTTCACGAAAGTAAAATGACACTGTGGAAGTGGTTGAGAGATAAGACAGAAAGTGGGTTTACATATTATGCATATGGAAAAGAAGCCTCTCTCATCTCCATTATCTACAGGCTTCTAGAATCAATGCCTGGTGAACTTCGAGACACATTTTCAATCAAAACAAATTATTCATACACTTGTGGAAATGACAAAAGCCACAATTCATGTCGCAGTTTCACTCATAGTGTGTTTCCAATTTCCACTGATGATGTTTTAGAAACACACCTCTTCTTAAACTCAAATGACTTTGATGTTATTCAAGTGATAAAACACAAATTGACATTAAATGATTTTACACCAGCATCAAAATGCTCTGTCCTGACAAAAATTGATGGAAATGATATATGTACCAGTGATTCTGAATGCACGGTCAATTATAATCCCAACACATGTGGTGCAACACTGCTGGGTTCAACGAGTGTAACAAACACACCTGATATTTTCTTTGTAGGGTACACACACAACTCTTCTAAGGGGTATACTCCAAACCTAGGCAAGGGAAACACCACAATTGAAGTCAACAACTGTACATACAGATTGTCTGGTATTGTTTACTTAAAATCACATCACTACTGGTGCGAGGTGTATTCTACTCAAAAACACTTAAAAAAGGGATGGTTTGCCTATAATGGTTTATGGAATAATGGCAAAGCAACCTTTGTTGGTCTAAAGCCATTATTTTTAGAAAAGGAGAGTTTGTATCTTTTAATGTTTGAACAAAGCAAAACAAAGCATCCTACAATCTTAAGCAATCCTTGTGTTACTTTTTACAAGTCCATTCATTCAAATAATCAAGAAATCATTAAGGAAATTGTTCAGCAACATAAATGCCTGCTGTCCTTAAGTGACAATAAAGCAAAACTGGCAAACATTAAAGCAATTCTACAGTATCACAATATCCCTATGAAATTAAATATGAAAATTGCTGACCTAAGTGACCTTCTGTTACAGCACTGTAACACCACAACAACTGTACCTATAACATTTGTATCTGATTTTAGTATTGATAATTATACCGAGGCTTCTAAGAGAGACAATTTCAGTCAAAATGAACTAGCTGATTTTGTGCCTGCAACTTTCATTAATGACTCAAATATGATTACATTGGTACAAGCAGGGGAAGATATTTCCGAAACAAACAATTTAAAACGACGCGATTTAACCCCTGTAAAACAAGGATATACACCAGAAAGGCATCCCACAAAAAAACAGAAATCTCAACCAAGGGTAACAGAAACAACAAGTTGTGTTGACGAAAATTCACACGAATCTATTAGTGAACCCCGATTTAGTTATTTAAATCCTTTAAGGACATCCTTTAAAGAAATGGTTTATGCCCTGCAGGAAGAAAGCAATTTCTCTTCTAACGAAAGTGATAATGTTGATGCACAGGCAGACCACCCTATGTGTTCGTAGTTAATAATTGTTGACAAAGGTCATGTTGAAATCAATGGCGCGTATAAGAAGATATATGGAGAAACAGTAGGTCGGCTTCGATTTACTACAAAATATAGAGTTTACTCTAAATTATTCAATGAAAGTTAAGATGAAATGTCAAATGAGTCTTGTGTCATGTTTTTTTTGCCGCCGCGAGCCTTTTAAGGCGTTATTTTGCTAAATAATCTCGCAAAATAACGCCTTAAAAGGCTCGCGGCGGCAAAAAAAACATGACACAAGACTCATTTGACATTTCATCTTAACTTTCATTGAATAATTTAGAGTAAACTCTATATTTTGTAGTAAATCGAAGCCGACCTACTGTTTCTCCATATATCTTCTTATACGCGCCATTGATTTCAACATGACCTTTGTCAACAATTATTAACTACGAACACATAGGGTGGTCTGCCTGTGGTTGATGTGGAGCATGGGAGAGGAACATCCCCTGCATAAGTCAGAATAATTTGTATTTTATACAGCTGGAAGAACCAACTGAAAATGAAAAGCAACTGATACAAAGGAAACTGTTCATGGCTGAATCATTTGACTTTTACTATGATTTTAAATGGTAATGATTTTCATGAACTGTGTAGTTCCTCACTGGCTACCCCCAATGCATGGCTCCTACACAAACATTAAAAGTGGATTTTACAATTTTACAGTCTAAAGAAAATACATACTTCCACAAAATTCCAAGAGTAGTATTTAATCTTAAATTGTGACAGTTGCACTAGCAAAGTTATATGGCAATAAAGAAATTTCAATATAATACTGTATTAAGTTCAGATTTCTCACCTGTGTACCATGAAGTCTTGACTAAAGCAGTTCCTTCCCCTCAGCCGCTCGGATGTTCAACTTTGAGGGGAAAGACGTGAAGATCCACAAATGCTTAAAGTCTGATACTCCACATACATAAAGAACAATATATCCTGTGCCAAACCTCCTATTTCTGTTACAAGACAACGTAAATTCGCTATGCAGTGACCCTCGAAAGCGCGACCTGTTGACAGATTTCCTCGAACATTCTACACTTGGAGAGCGAGTTTCAGTTAATTTAAAAAATAATCTATCGTCTGATCTACCAGAAAAATACCAAAAAAGAGTCGGTTATCTTCCCAATTGTCTCTGCATTTTTGACTTTAGTAAATGAAGGAATGTAAGCGAGGAAAATGCCACATTTGTAGATCGTCCTACGATTGTCACTTCGCCCGCCATCTTGAAAACCACTAGCGCGAAGCGTGACGTCATACTGGCAGTGATGATTCAACCAACATCTTCCTTGGAGACACCTCCCCCCCCCCCTGGTGACCTGGCCTATTTTACCACCAATTTTGCACCCAAAATTGGACACATTTTTCTGGAATAGCGCTGCCAGAATTTGGTCCATATTGAAAATGGACACACGTATGAATGGATCTGTCCTTGCTGTGTTAGCTGCTAATCAAAACAATCTGGTGACGTCAAAAATGATGACATCACAAGTGGTTCAATGTCTACTCCTCCAAATGTCGACAAAAGTGGACTTTCGCAGCGAAAGTGTTAAAGTCTTTTACCGTTTTATTTTCAGACCCTCAAATATCAAGCCATGAGAAGACTTAAAGTATCAGAATTGGTCAGAGTATCGCTTAACCTTCAACGTCTCTTGAGAGAGATCGCCCGGATCGAGAGGGCGGTGGGTTTGCGCCTTTATTACCACAGGCATCCCATGCAAGAGGACAGCTGACCTTGAAAACCCTTTGTTTGAGTGTATGTGGTTGTGACTTTGGCCTCAGAGACTCCCGCGTCCATTGTCGGGCATCATCTGTGGAATCGTTTATTTCCCAGAGGCGCTTGCACAAGAAAACAGAGATCGAGTCACATATCTTACAGAAACTTTAGATTCCTGCTTTTTGATGACATTTTTCTTAGAAAAATAATTACACACTTTTTTATACCTAATTTCAATAATAATTATTGTACTGGGAAGTGAACATGTTAATTTTTGTTAACTGAAGTCATGCGGACATTTAAATTTCCTTTTTGCATTAATTAAAGCTTAGTGTATGTAAGGAGGAGGGGCAATCTATTCACAAAGACATTTTTACTAACCAAAAATAGGCTAGAGGCCTGGGGTAAAAGTACCTACAGTTAAAGATATATAGTTTGTATAGAGGCAAGGATCTCAATGTCACCTGAATGGGGCACGCATGGAATGAATGGATAATGTTGACATAATTAACAGAAAGAGACTTAATTTAAAAATGTTAAAATCATCAGTACTTGGCTATACAAAGTTTTCGCATCATGATGGGTAAGCCCACGGGTACACTCATCCCAAAAACTGCACGAATACTAAGAAAAGATGGAATATTCAGCATGTCGCGAGCGTGGGACAAAGAAAAATCTGAGTCTCCGATGGGAATCGAACCCATGACCTTCCGTACACCAGTCGGACGCTCTAACCACTGAGCTACTGGGAGACTCGTGGCGAGCATAGGTCATATTTACTGAGTTCGTGGTGACACGCATCCTGCATACTGCTAAGATCAGCAATGTCGAAGTGCCCTATAGGTGATAAATAAAGAAAGATGGTGAATTTTAAGCTCGGAGAATACTTTTTTGCATCATTGCAATGTGAGAATCTGATCCATAAGATACCGATAAACCCCTCAATTCTTGAAGCACATTATTCCACAGAAGAGCCTCACCATAACTAAAACTATGTTTTACATAGATTCTGTGTTGTTTGAGCAAAGCTAGTTTACCATCAAAGTTTCTCAAACCGTGTTCTGCAAAGTGGGATAATTAAAGAATTTAATCTATACATTAAAATGTTCACTTAATTGAATACTTTAGGATCGGGTCATTTCCAAACAGAGTAATCATATAATGATGTTGCAGAACCGACTAATGCTCCCCAGGTAACATCGGTGATCACAGTAAAGTCTTGTTAACGTTGTGTTCACTCAGTCTTAGATTTCTCCCCGGAAACCAGCGAGGTAGTTATCCAAAGAAAAGCAGATCCAATAAAGATCCCTCTGATCATGCCAATGAAGTTCACAGGAAGCACTGAAATAACAAATGAAAAGAGAGTTTAACTCTTGTTTTGGTGTCAGGTGACTAGCCATTATGGACCTGGTGGCATCAAAAGCTGTCTGAAAAGAGAAACATTTAACTTCCAGTTGCTGCCCGTGTCTTGTGAATGTCTCTGCTTGAGTTTCCTAATAAGTGTTGAGATTGGCTGGGAAGTGGATGGAAGTGCTTATTGTAGAAAACACCCAACCCTGAACAACAATAGTCCATTCACAGAACTTTTACTGATTGCATTGCAGTGTAATCAAACATGGCAGAACCACAAAGTTGCCCAAACTTGTAAGGAACACATACAACTGTACTGTGATACAAAAGGGCAAAGTTATCTTTGCATATGAAAGGGCTATTGAACCGAGTGTGTACAACATGCGAGCCAGCAAGGCATGCGAGCCATGCGAGTCAACATGCGAGGCATATGAGCCATTCATGCGAGCCGTGCGGGTCGTATAAAATAACTTTGACGTCACAAGTTGAAAGTTTCTAACCTGTTTTGTTTTTGTTGTTGTTGTTTATTTTTTAATGTAAACTACGACATGTACGAAACTAACCACTGTAGGGGACGCTGTAGGGACACTTCCGTATTTTTGGTCAGCGGATTCTCTATGATTATTTATTTATTTATTTATTTATTTATATAAGTACAAATGATGGGCAAAATCTTTCACCTCTGTCGAGTTCCTTGTTAAGTAGTTTAATTTATTCCCTTAAATCCTAAATTGGAAACCTAACGTCTTCCCTTGACCGATCATTATTTCCGGAATCATTATGCTTCAGTCTACACAGTTGTCGGTTTCCTTGTGGAATCTCTTGCGGTTTTGTCTGCCAAAGAAACCGTCATCTACGCAGGGTATTACATTTCGATTACATTGAGAGCTGGATGACAGATTTTTTAAAGCCCTGATGCCAATATACAAATTCTCCTTCCGGTCTCTAAACATTTCCCGCAACCTATGACCAGTTTAGAGAATTCCTTTAAAGGGGTTATGTCACGTTATTTTAATATCTTTTAAAAGCTAAAAAGTGTCTTCAAATCAATTGAATTCCAAAAATAATGGTCTAGAATTGTTATTTAAGACTATCTTACGCCACTGAAACTGATTCCTGTCGTCTGTTGCTACCGATGGCAAGGATGGAAATGGATTGCAACTTGAAAAAATTGGGCCAATTTTTTCAAGTTTTGATGCCATGTCTTCAAAAATCACCAAAAAATTTATTATGGTTAGCTCTCCCTGACAAAATTTATTTGATATCTTCCTCATAGCTTTTTGTGTATGAGTAAAGGCACTTAGTAATGATTTTAGTACAGAATTGATCTGAAATAGCAAACTCCTCGTGACATAGCCCCTTTAAAGTGCAAGACAATTTCTCTTTCGTGATCACTTCCTTAATGCTCACAACCTTTTCATGGGTATGAACAAGTGTATTGATACTGTGAGGAGAAATTTGATGCTGATTACTGTTGCTTTCATAGAAAGACTGCTTGCATGTCATTAAAGTCAACAATTGTTTTGTTAGAAATTCACTAATTGCATATGAACTTGCGGATTAATTTTCAATTTTAATTAATTTTTCAATTTTTCAATACATGCAGTTGGTCGCTGAATTAGGTTAATATGAACTGCAATGAACTAAAATAATATCAAGAAGTACAAGTGGTATTAAATCAAGATATTCGGAGGCTAAGTCTCTGTTCTTGCGTTTAAACCTGGGCCGAAATGTCATTTTAGATGGACAAAAAGGAATAATAAAGGAATTTTTCAATACAAAAGGACTGGAAACTAACATTTGCCTCTCATGACTTGCATGGCTCGCTGGCTCGTAGTTTGTCAAGACCCTATTGAACCATTCACAGCGGTCAAACGCACGACGCGTGCACAGTTCCCGCCACAATTTTACAAAAGAAAATACAGACAGATGTCGAAAGTTTCACTATAACCGCAAAACTTAACGCCATTTCTGAAAACTTAAGCTTTTTACTTCGAGCATGTGTTCAGAATGAAGTAAATGGCAGCCACAAGTTTTATCGGCGCGAAATTTTGTTCATCGGATATTTTATGTATCGTTTTCATACGAACTTCGCGCTCGTAAAAGTCTGAACTGATTCAAACTTCAAGGCTCTGCAAAAACGGAAATGACATTGGTTTTTGCGTTTGACCCCTGTGAAATTGAATCAAGTAATTCGCTAAGCTTACCTCCGGTGTCCAGATTTTGAGACGAAAGAATAAGATCAATGATGAGGAACAGAAGACAGCGAAACAGCTCCAAGTACGGGGCATACCACCTGCAAAGACAAAAAAAGATGAAACATTTGATAAAACGTGGACAAAAGGAAAATAGAGCTCTATTCCTTGGTGCAAACGTGAAAACAAAGTGTAAAGTAAAAGACTATCTTGTAATTTAAAAACTGAAACGGCAAAAATTTATTATATGCTATGACATGTGAAGCTTACATCGAACACTCATAAAACTTAATGCATAAGAAAATTTTAATCAACGAAAAATATACCATATATATAAAATATATGGCATTTGATTAACTCCTTTTACTTCTTTCCTGCTTGAGTGGCACGCGTGAGAAAAGACGCAGCCTGGTATACCCTATCGTCAACTTTACGATCTTAGGCTTTTTTCACTTTTCTTGAACAGTTCTTCGTAATTTAGTTTGCCCGCACGGTGCTAGTCGTGTCTTTTTAACGTTTCTCTGTAATTCAGTCCGTTTACTGCCTTTCTCTTGTTTTCTTTAACCTTGTTTCGTGCGCTAGTTCACCCGTAAAGATATATCTCGTTTTTTTAACCTTTCTCCGGACGCCTGTTCCTTGGTACGGTGTTAGTTTTGTCTTTTTAACGTTTTTTCCTTACGTCAGTTCATTTGCACTGCGTTAGTCTTTTCTTTTCACAACCTTTCACCGTACGCTCGTTCGTTCGTACGTTGTTCAGTAGTCTCGTCTTTTCAACCTTTCTCCGTACGCTACGTACGGTTCGCACCTAACACCGTTCTTACGGTGTTAGGTTTGTCTTTCAAATGTTTCTTCGTACGTTGATTCTTTATTGCGGTGCTCATCTTGTCTCCTTTTATACGTGTTCCCCTACGTTAGTTCGTTCATCCAGTGTTAGTCTCGTAGTTACGTTTCACGGCTAGTTCGTTCGTATGGTATTAGTCTTTTCAACGTTTCTCCCTACGCTACTTCGTTTGTACAATGTTAGTTTGTCTTTTCAACGTTTCCTCGTACGCTAGTTCGTTCGTGCAGAGTTAGTCTTGTAATTTCAATGTTCAGTCTCCGTACGCTGTTTTAGTCATGTCTTCTTTACGTTTCTCCGTAAGATAAGAGTCGTTCGTCTGATATTAGTCTTGTCTCTTTGACGTTTCTCCATTCAACAGTTTGTTCGTACTGTGTTAGTCTTGTCTTCTGTACTGTTCTCCGTACTCTAGTTCGTTCGTACTGTGTTAGCCTTATCTTTACAACGTTAATCCATACCTAACGGTTCACCTTTTTTATTTTTCTCCATACGTCAGTTTGTTCGTATGGTGTTCAGTTGAGTCTTCAAGTCTTTTCAACGTTTCTTCGTAACTAGTTCGTTCGTACAAGCAGACTTGTTTCACAAAGTGGACACGTGCTCACTACTATGTCATTTTGCACGGTTTTGTTTTTGTTTTTAGGAACTATGGCCTTCTTTCAGCGTGCGATAAAGACAAAGCAGAAATTTATTAATAAAAATTATAAGGCGTCCCGTTTGAGACACGAATTACCACCCTAACAAGGCCACTGCCCGCCAAGTTGGTGACCCCTTGGATGGTTTTCATGACCCCCTGCGTAAAAAACTTAACTGGAACACTGCTTATGATCAAAACAGACCTGTTCTGGGTAGCAATACACAGTCACTAAGTTTAATATAAATTCTTTCTCTTGTGCAAGGCATTTAATTTAAATTACAAATCTCATCAAGCATGGGAAAACAAATGTAACTGGTCCACAAGAGAGGGACAAGTTTTTAATTCAATACAATACTTTATTGACACTCCCCTGGTAGTGCTTTTTAGTGACAATATATTTAAAGGACGGTGCCTCTTAATACAGATGTATTTTTGCAAAGGTTAGGACTATGGGGAAAAAGCAGAACTTAGCAAGACCAGCTGGAATCCAAAAAGAAAAATGTGGGTAGCCACGCATTTTTCAGAGATAACTAAGCAACCATAAACCTAAAAAAGCGTTTAAACACAAAGAATGTATGACAATTTCTTTCAAACTGAAGCTCAATTATCTCTGAAAAATGCGTGGTTACCCTCTATTTTCTTTTTGGATTCTGATAGCCCTCGCTAAGATCTGCTTTTTTTACATAGTCATAAACCGCGCAAAAATGTTGTTGTATTAGGGGGCAAATTTGTTAAGAAACCCAAATACCCGAGATGCGCAGTACGTATACGCAGTAACAAAAGGAGGCACCGTCCTTAAAAGACATCTTAACCAAACAGTTTAAAATTCACTTTAAAAAATGTTTAAAATGCAAGTTAGAATACAATACTACATTTAAAAAGGTTTAAAAAATATTATACAAAAACCAATAGATTTTTTTCACAAAAAAAAAATCTATATAGATACCAATAGATGCTTGGAATGGACTACTACCGTTAAAAAAGTCAGCAATTATAAATAATTTATTTTATTAATTTATTAATTTACTCTCTGCTATGGTTTTTGCTGCTACGGTTTTAATGTATCAATGTTTCAGTTCTAGTTTCACAACTAAACTTTGTTCTTTGTACACTTACTTGTTATCAAAGAGAGCCCCAACACTTGAAATGGTGAAAAGGAAATATGAAATAACTCCAATAATATGAAACTGGCTCATTACCTGAAGAAAAAGACAAGTCAGAATATATACAGTCTCATGGATACAAGGTTTTTATCGACAGGAAATAACATATATAAACTAGATAAAGAAGACAAAATGTTTGAAGGTTTGGATCAATACTACATTGTGCTGTTACAGAAAATACAGTGAAACCTGTATTGAGGGGACACCCTCGGGAACCTTGCTAGTGGGCAGGTTCACTTAATACAGGTTCTGGCAAATTGCAAAACAGAAGTTAATTATTGACCTCTTATATCTCCACCTCTAGGTTTTACTGTAGCCAGACCCCCCCACCACCACCATGGTTGTTTCAGTTTGAGTCCCCCATCCCACCCCACCAGAAATCCCAGATCAGTGTCACACATCTCTTTAAAATCATGGCTTTTGAGACACCCCCCCCCCCCCAACCCCAACCCCAACTGGACATGGGTGAGATGGGTACGGATATTTTCTGTAACTGCACATTTTTAGAAAAGCCGAATTGGCCACTCTGTTCCCTTACTTGGGACACTTGATTGAAAAGCTTCTGTTCAGTTCTATAATTTCAGAATTTATTTACAGTGATTGATCTTTTATCCATAATGCACCTATCAATGTAAATCCCGTGGGGGGGGAGTGCGGGCCAGGGGTGGGGATTTGACAGAAAAGTAAAAATCGCAGTCAAATTCCCGAGGGTGGGAAAAATATTTTGTTCAAATGTACCTAAGAAGACCCACCCAGGGGCAGAATTCTAAAACAAACTAACAAGTACTTTCTACATACCTTTATTTTCTGTCAATCCAACCTTCAACTGATAAAGAAATTCCTCATAGTCTTTAGATAAATAACTTGATTTAAAGTATTAAAACGTGATGGTAAACTGTCAATGTCATTTTTAATTCTCCCTTGCTGCTTTCCCAACAAAGCCACTATATAATATCCTATAAATGTATTTAATTTACATCTTTAACAAAACAATGTCAATAAAGGCTGGTTTCCACTTGTGTTTATACTTATGTTGCCAGTGAAAACCAGCCTTAAAGCACCAGTGCTTTTAAAAATAATTTTTATATATTTAAACATGAATGGCTTCACCCTTTGAAACTTAAATTTAAGTCATCTGTTCCTCAAGTAAATAGTGCAGTGATGACAAATTATGTTTACTTATAAACTCAAAAACCTACACAAAACAATATAACCAAAAACGCAACTTATATCTACAGCACACTGTACATTTAACATGTGAGCTACTAGGTCATTCTATTAAAAAATTTCATGGGCTAAAATCCAATGTAACATCAAAAAATCAGTTTTAGCAGCCCAAAAAAGTGAAAATGAAATGGCCAGGATATTATTATAAAAAAATGCTTGTAGAATGTCCCTTTCCATTACATAAAGCACATTAGACATGGATTTTGTGGGGAGACAACTGCATGAAATAAATTATCCTTGGTTTTTATATAAAAAACTACTCCAGGACTGCATATAAAAAACAATATAACCAAAAAATTATACAACTTAATACATCTACATTTAATAGAGGAGCTAGGTCATACTATTCACTTCAATATGGGTTAAAATTGAATGTGAAACTTCAAAATAGCAGAAAAAAGGTTCAGAATGACCTAGCTCCTTATTAAATACAATGTTTACTTTACTGTTCTGGGAATGAGTAAATTAACATGATGGCTTGGATGAGTAAACATACTTGTAGAATGTTCATTGTCCTTTTCACAAATCTAAGCATCGATAGTTCATCGTAGTTCTGTTTGGCTCATATTAAAAACCCTGCTCCCACGACTCCACACAGCTTGAACACTGCCACTGATTTGGCACTTTCTTGTTGCAAGGGCCAACACAAATCACATGGAACCAGCCAGCGCAGCTATCGCGGCCAATCCAATCAATATCTTGTTATCCAGGGGGCTCTTCGGCAAGGCATGCACTGCAAACTTCTTGTGGCTGAGTTGTCACTAATTGCTCTGTGGGTTGCTGCTCCTTACTTTTTGCACCCCACAGCCCACACGACTCACTCCCACGACTCTACACAGCTTGAACACTGCCACTGATCTGGCACGTTCTCATTACAAAGGCCAACACAAATCGCATGGAACCAGTCAGCGCAGCTATCGCAGGCAATCCAATCAATATCTTCTTCTCCAGGGGGCTCTTCGGCAAGGCATGAACTGCAAACTTCTTGTGGCTGAGTTGTCACTAATTGCTCTGTGGGTTGCTGCTTCTTACTTTTTGCACGCACAGTCTTTGACTGAGACTTGGACTTTGCTTTTCTTGTTCTGGCAGCCTTTTCCACTCCTCTTTTCCTGTTTTCATGAATGTTACTCAAATGATCAAACCACATTTTGACCTCCTCATACGATAACAGTACTTCTTGTGCTATTTCTGACAACCTGCCCTCTTCTGGTATTACATGGTGTCTGTTAAATTCCCTCAAAATGATTGTAGATGGGGTTTCAGCTTGGACTTTGCCACCGTTGGAAACATGTTGCCACAGGTCTTCAACTTTAAGGTAATGGCCCGAGCAAAGTCCTTGGCACTCGTCACAGTTTTGACGACCATAACACCGTTTGGGGTCAGCAGTTGGAATAGGTATGAAGGATAAAGGGGGACCTCCAGGATACCAGGATGTTTCCTCAGATGGATTACCTTCCTTGCACTTTGGGTGAATACAGCCTTCTTGATAACAGCAACTAAGACAAAATATATATTTCAAAGGGAGGTCTTTCCGCAAATGACTTTCCCTCACATCCCAGATCTGTTTAAAGTGTGCATAGTCATCAGGATGATCCTTCTTCAACTTTTCTTTGGCAGCTTTGCTTCCCTTTAAAAAAACTTTTAGTAGCTCATTTTGTTTCTGATAGTCAGCACTGTCTGCTCCTCGATGGAGATGAATCTCTGTTCCAGCACAAGGTGCTTTGTCAACCCTAGAAATGTAGACATCGATAGCAGAATTCAAGTTCTCAGACAGTAGCTTCTCGTCAACCTTTCCACTACTATTTAGGCATGAGCCATTCAATGTTGAGGGAATAAACAAATTTGCATGTGCAAGGGCCAAACAGCCGTTCTGGAGTTCAACTCTGTTTTTGAGCTATTTTGTCTACAAAATAGCCTCATAGTCGGCATGCAGCCTCAAGTTTCTGGGAAGGTTGGTTCTTTGGTTGGTTGGTTTTTGGGTGGACCATGTTCGGCATTCCCGACGACTGTCGAATTTTACCGAAAGGCTAGTTGTCGGGGCCGGAACAAAAATGCAGATGAGAACGCACGGAAAATTCTGCTACTAAAGCGACGCTACGAAAGTGTCCGGATTTCATTCGCTTGATGTTGGATATTTATATATCAAATAGAAATGGCTGGCTTCCTTGTGGTAGACTTCCTTAGAAAACGAATCGTCAGCACAAACCTGGTTTACACGTGAGCGGAAGCGAGTTCTAGTAAATAATCCTTTGTACGCATGCGCACTACTTACGTTTTGAGTTATATGGTTCAACTTTACATTGTGAGAAATAAGATGACTTCTGTGCAGGGATGTCCCATAGTAAATGATGGTAAATAGATGGCAAATAGTTTGAAGGTATAAAAAGGGCAGAATCGTGAATTTCGAACTAAAACGAATTATTGTTCGCACCTTTTGGTAGGTTTTAAAATTAATGCCAATACTCGATCACTAGGTCCGTCAAAGGTACAAGGTCGACAAGGAAAAAGATTGTATGGGTGGCATAAACGTTGCTCGTACGTGCGACTTGCTAAGCGCAAAGTTAGTGGTGACTTATCAGAGAAATGGGTTTCTGGTTAGGCTGCGTGGCGGTAGCGGGATTGTTTGTACAAAGTTTGAGCGGAAAGATCAGCAGACAATCAAATCAAATCAAAACAATTATCACCTCCAATACGAGGACAAAAACGCAACAGCTCTACGCAAGATTTGTTTCACAGTTTTATAGACACAAACATCGGTTATCATTTTTCAGATTACGAAAAACGCATAAATTTACTCATTCCCCGCTTCCTTTGAAGTTTCTCCCTTTTGTTACACAACTCTAGCTGCTACGAACGCCAATAAAAAGCGCCGAAAACGAACTTATGACAGTCTCATGAAAGTCTCGTGACTCGCCATTGAACTTTGTCTCATCACATGTTTGTACGTGACAAAACACCACTTGTTTACACAAAACAGTAATCTGATCTCACGCTCAATCAACATAACACGTTCTTTACACGTGAAACGACCCACACTAAACATTATCACATGACTGCCTGGCCCTGCGATAAAATCCCTCCCCCGGACCTATTAAAGCACAATTTGGCCTTGAGTTGATCACGTGTACTCCACGTGATAAGATTCACGTTGTTTACCACACAGGCCAACCACTCCATTATTCTCGACTTTGCTCATTTCAAATTCCAACGATTCCTTCGCCCATTACCACCTCTCTACATAACAAAACATCCCTTAATATTATTTTCACCCAATTTTGTATCTTACTTTCACATCAAAACGCTCATCAAAACAAAATTTATTCGCTAAACACAACCGCTGATTTTTGTGTGGCTTCAGCGAAGCTGAGACCACTACCGTGTGGCACCAATATTTTTGCGGGAGTTTAATTTTGTGAATGGTGATTTTTTTTGTGTGTTTTGCAGGATAAGGGCGCGTTTTTTTATCCACAATTCTGGAATAAGAATGGTTGGTACGGAATGCTAGGAATAATTCGGATTGTCTGCATAAAAAAACGCCCGTCGAGATGCGCGGTCCTGGTCCTGCCTTTTTCTTGTACGAAACATCACTGAAAAAAACCTCGTACTTTTGGTACAATGAAAGTAGAAGCAGTGTTTCATTGTGTCCAAAAGTGTAACCTGATTTTTTCTCCGGTAGAGACGTATTTGAATCCGCGGCGCTCATCTCGCCGCCCGCCATCTTGGATTTTCATTCGCAACATTCTGTTCATTCTGCCCCTGGGAGCAGAATGGATGGAATGGCGTTCTGTCCATTCCGGAATAGGAATGCAGAATAGAAAAACGCGCGTATTTTACATTCTGGCCATTCTCATCCTAGAATTGTGAATAAAAAAACGCGCCCTAATTTTTGCGATTGGGGAAACTGTTTATTCTTCCTTGGAATTAATTTTTGTGATTTTCCGGAAGCCGCCTTCTATTTGGAATTATAACATTCTCGTTTTTTGAGTATAAACAATCGAATGCAGGTGAACAACATGCAGATGTATAACACGTTAAATCAGTTAATCAATGGAGTACCTTCAGACGATCCTTTTCTTTAAAGCTTTTAACAGCTTAATACTTCTAATGTACCGACTGCAATTTCATCGTTTTATTTCTGAATGTTTTGCTTCTAATTTCGTTTTATTTTTGAACGAAAGAGATGGTTTAAGTAAATGGGCACCAACATAATATTACATGACATGTAAAAGGCGATGTTTGTATATAAATTTCGAATATGGAGTAAATTTTTGCGGGAATTATTTTTTTCCGTGGGAACTTTTTTTGCAGATCGTGAAAAAACCGCGAAAATCATTAAAATTTGAATCCCGTAAAAATTAGTGCCACAGTCAACCACACGGTATGTCAGCACGTGCGATGTTTCTGGCTTTTTTGTCAGTTTGCTACGTGACTAGTCACGCAAGACTTGCACAAGTCACACAATGGCATGATCTTTTCTAACAAGGCACGCTTTTTACTCGATTTAGCCGTGTGTTCCAAAATGTAAGTCCTTGTGAAATAGTGTGGAAAATAAAACAGAGCTTATCTATATATTCGTCTGGATACGGGAGTTGCCATGTTCGTCAAGCATGATGTCACGCAAGAAGAAGACGTACGTGACTTTCAAGATCGGCTATTCTCTTTTGTTTCAAACATTACAGAATTAATTTTTGTGACAAGTTACGCTTCCTACTGGATCCAAAATATTTGTCCATGGAAAAATATTCTTTCCATTAGAAAGCCACAAAATTAAATTTCAATCCATTGAGCTGCCGAGAAACATCTGAGAATGACCTTCAGAAAGGACTGTTTTGTATTATTTTGTTTGTCCCATATTCACACTGTTGTCAGATATTTTACAAATTTTATCTCACTTTCTTCTTGTTTTGTCGTAATTTGAAGCCACACTTGTACGCATTAGCGTACTATCTATTGAACAATGACGCATACGAATTCGAAACCACTAATATAAACTCAAACATTGATCTTTGATCACCCTCAAACCTGTAAAAAGCATTGGGAACGAGGTTGCACAATATCGGACACAGCTCCACTTATAAGGTAAACTCTGTCTAAAAACCAATACTTTTCGAATGCTCAACGCTATTCAAATAACCAACATCACAGTAGTGTACCTTGGTACACGCACGTTCATTCAATAACCATTTCCGTACCTCTCTTTGACAGCTACAAAATAGCTCACGCACGCTTTGCGTGCCTATGTTTATAACTTGCCCCACTATTCCTTGATGTTACTAACTCCATCCTGCTCTCTGTATTTAAGTGCCTAACGGTCCACCAATATTCGACTTCCAAGTGGGATGGTCCTTCATCGTAACTACCATCTACTCTGGCACACTCAACTTCCTTTCTTTCATTAGTAATCGGATTGATAAATGCTGGTCTGATTTCCTCCTGTTTTTCAATCATTTGGAGGTCACAGAAATGCTGTGCTGCATTTTTCTTATACAGCACTGGAGCCTTCACTATTCCAGCACAAATCTCGCCAGTTGTCCCAGTAGATGGAAAATTATACGACGTAGTCTGCAGCGTAGAGGGGTATTTGTTCACATAATCACTTCTTGTTGTACAATGTTCACTGCCTTTTACACAAAGCGTAGCATGGAGCTTGTGCGTGGCCATTGTGTCGAGTCGAAACCCTGCTTGATCATCTCGCCCAATATTTGTGATATTAGATCCATCCTTGTACTGGAGTTTATCAAGGGCAGAATATAGTGATGAGCTCCAGTGCTGGTCAGGGTTGTAACGAATGTTAAAGCCCTTTCTAGCACGCTTACTAACCACATTTGCAAGTCCATGATATCGAGCAGCTGACCTTCGCCTCTTGTTACGTGCACAACACAACTGAACAACACTGCCATATGAGATGCTCCGACCATACTTTTCTTCTAAATGTTCTTTAATGCGTCTGAATGTTGCCTTCTTCTTTACTTTACGATTCCCATCGAACGTTAATGCACCCGTCCTTCTCCAAGCATCTGCACCTGCACCACATTGCTTCACAAAGTCCTCAATAGCTTCTCCTACACCTGGGCATTCTGAAATAATTTTGCCAACTTTCTTGCTTCTTCTTCTCTTTAAAAGACGCTTTTCTGCCAATCTTTTCTTTATTTCTCTTACGGAATTACGTCGTATAGCAGCTCTTCTTTTCTTGATAAGAAGTTTTCCTCTTTCATCGATTGGGCTTTCAACTCCCATGGCCCATATTTCCGCTTCACTGGATTCTGAGTCTGATCTTACTTCGACATCAGCATTATTTTCTCGAGTGTTTTCCATCAAGCGTTCATTGCTCAAGAATGCTTGTCGTGATTGTTCAATTATTTGTTCTTCTTCATCTGAGAATCCCACTAAGTGTAGCTGGCCACTAAAATCTAGGAGAAGCTGGTTTAAGGCAGCGGCAGTAACATTTAAAAGGTCCTTTAATACTCTAACAAAGTAAAACCAGTTCAAATCACATCTTAGAAGGACATCATGCAGCTGGTGTGAGTTCATAAATACCGCTCCAGTATCCGTTGTATGCTTGTATGTCTCCTCTTCATTGACAAAATCTTTCAATTGGAACTGGTGTGGTAAACCTCCAGCAGTTTTGTCTTTTTGGTGAGCTTGTAATGGCTGGTCTTCAGTTTTGTCTTTTTGGTGAGCTTGTAATGGCTGGTCTTCTGTGACATCATCTTCAGTGTCTGTCTCACTCTCAGTATTCATTGTTTCAGCTTCATCACTATCGCTATCGTCACGAACTCCAATGGATTGTAAAACAGCTTTGTCTTTAACCTTGGCAATGTTTTCTATGGCTTCCCTGATAGCACAAGCATCTTCCATAGCTTGTTCTACTTTCTGCTTTGTATCACTCACACCACTAACACCATACACCCTTTTTGCTTTTGTATTTGACATTCCAGCTGACTTGACCACTGCATATTTCAATCGCTTTCTTTCACTTTCCGATTCAGCTAAGGCCAGCAGTTTCTTCATTTCGTCTTGTGTCATTTTCTGAGTACTTGATTTGTGCAGGGTTGCTTCCGTAATTAGGGTCTGCATAATAAACAAGTTAGGCGGTTTGCATTTTTCAACGAGATATAGACAAAATGTTTCTTCTTTAAGTGTTCCAACTCCAAAAACGGCAAGTGGCATTTGCAATAACATTCGTCTAGCTTGAAAAGAGGAGTATTTTACACCTGGACTACACAATTCGAATGCATCTCTGAGCTTAACAAAACCTTTACTCGTCACTTCTTTGGCCACCTTTAAAATCCTGTAACAACCATGGCAAGGCTTCTTGTGACAACGTTCACATACAAGTGTCCGTGTATGTACATATTCAGCTAAAGTCATTCCCTCAAATTTTGAAATGTAAATGTTATTTTTGAGGGCGTCATGCGTTGATAAAGAACGTTTGCTCTGTTCCATGTAAATTTTGATTAGCTGATCATCCCCTCTTCCTATGGAAGAGGGGGTGTCTAAAAATTTTCATCTGGACTCGATGTTTCAGACAATATGTCTGTGTCACCACCAACTGATTCAAGGTCATCTTCTGTGCACTGAAGGTCTTGAGATAAGGCGGTGGACTCAGCAATTGTTTCTGTGCCTTGTCTACTTTTTTCACTTTCATGCTGATTGCTTAGGTCTTGTAGGTCATTGCTGGGTATCGTTCCTTGCTTGCTTTGATCACTTTTACTCTCATTTTTCTTCATGAACAATTCCATCAAGTCAGGACCTGATCGAGCAGCCTTTACCTTTTCAGGTGCCCCTGCCTTCTTGCATGATCGATAATACCACTGAGACTTGGCTTCCATCTTCTGGAATATTGCCAACTGCTTTTCAAACTCATGCTTCTCGCGCAAAAGAGACCTTACATTTTCTGACAGCTGATCACATAGCTTGAAATCTTTGACTGTTTTTGCTTTATCAATGCGTATTTGTTTGATTCGAATTTGGTCTTCAACACTGGCAAGCATTTGTTTAATATTTAGCATTTCTCTTTCACGTTCTTCTTTATCAACTTTCACTCTCTTCACGCTTTCATCACTGCTACTTTCAGTGCCATTATTACCATTACTACGCTTTTCACTTTTAGACCTTGAATATCCTTTTCTGAATTGGAATCCACTTTCTCTTACTTTCTTTCTGGCTCTCTCAAAAAGCTGACCTACAATAAAAATCGCCCATTTTAGTGAGCTGAAATTTATATGTGTAGCATGCTGGTAGCCAATCAAAAAGAAGTATTATCATGTTGCCTTTGCCTTACTGTTCTTTGAGATTAACATTAATGTCTTTATACATACTTGCATTTAGGCAGGCATGTAAAGTATGCAATACACAGTACTTTCTCTATAGCCAAAAATATAAGTTTGGAACTTAATTTCATCATCATAACTTACATGGAAATGTCTTGATTCAAAAACAAATATTACATGGTCATTGAACAATAAAAAGTAAAACAACAACATTGCTTGCTCTCTAGACTGCAGCTGGTAGAAAGATCTAGTCCAGAAGTGACATTCACACGCACCAAGTAGAGTGACTGTCACAAAATGTTTGGTTGCCTGATAGGGCAAGTTAAACCACAGGCTACAGTGTCTCAGACACATCTTTACTAGCACCCACTCTCAGTACTCTAATTAAAAGAATAACAGGTTTACCTCTTTGAGAAAGAAGTACAGGCTCCTGCAATGCTAGGATGGCTGCAGCATCATTGACTGCCACCTCATACTCTTTCTTTGGATGCTGGTAGATCTTAGCCTTTTCTTTGATGGTTGACTCATCTTCGGCATGATTGTCAGTCATCTCCTTGTACAAAACGAACACAATGTTAAAATTACAACCAATTTGAGATCAATTTAAGATAATTATTATCATAAACCAGAAATTTCAGCAAATATAGCAGTTTTATTATTTGAAACTGACCAGGTCGAAGAACAATATTCTGAAAAACATCAACTAAATTATTAAAAGGTTTTCACAACATTTTGATATGAAATGTCTAAGAAGATTGTATTAATAAATACCTCTTCAGTTGGTGGTCTTAAACCAAGGGTTGCCCCTTCAAATGTTATCCTCTGTTGTTGTGAAGAACTTGTTCTAGAATGTGAGCTGCTTCCTTGTGAAGTGAATGTGTTTTTCTCACAGAGCAACACCATGGAAGTGTTACTTGGCATTTCTTTGAATACATCTTCATCCTCAACAACTGATTCATCTTCAAGGCATACAATTACTTTTTCAGCAGTACACTTTAAAGATAGTTTAGCCTGTCCTACAAAACAAAAACCAAACAAGTGCTTCAACATTGTTCTTAAACGTAAGAAACAATTTTTCACATACCAACAAAAAACAGTTATTTATTAAAGACACACACATATAGGCGTGTTCTGATGCAACGAAACATTTGAAACTGAACTATTTTATATACAGAATCAACATAAATACCTTTAATTTTCAATTCCTCCAAAGAACTCGCTGCAATAACGAATTTACTCTCCCCACTTGCATCTCTTATTTTGAATAACGGCATTCTTGATGGTTCACTGAAATAATGAAATTGAGACCAGACAGATCAAGACATTTTATACTGTACATTTTGTGACATGAACACTTAAAAAGCCGATAAGCAATGTTTTTACCATTGAATCACAATATTATTAAAAACGTGCAAAATGTTCCCCGTGTCGTTCTATTGTTCTAGTATAAAAGAATATTTATATTTAATAAATGCTCATTATTGAGCGAAGACTCGTATGGTAAATAAATAAATAAATGTGTTCATTCATCTGTAATAGAAAGGTCAGTGACCCGTTTCGGTATTCATATTGAAAACAATAAAAGGTCACGGACGTCTTAGATTTCCCTCAGGATTCCTACTCCAATATGTACTTGAAAGTAAAAATATTCTTAAAATCGCTATTTTATGACTAGATGGCGTTAAAAGTGGCAGATAAATGCCGATGAAAAACTCAGAAACGTACCTTTATACAATGAAGCATATGATCCAAAGCCACGAGAAGGAAGAACTTGGTAACCGCGTCTGAAGATTGGATCCAGGCGCTTCCCGGTCAAAGTCAAATGTCCCAACCCCCGGGACGCGACCCGAAGTCAAATGCCCGACAGAGGGGATCGTTCTTGTTGTCAAATCCCGTGCCTTTGCCCGCACTCCCCCCCCGCGGGATTTACATTGATAGGTGCATAATGTTGATGGTCTGCATAGTATAGTTACATAATTTTCACTTACACTGCAGTCATGTAAAGGACTTCAATTTTCTAAGCTTACCATTCTCCTCGCAATCAGCAACTGATAAGCAACAATGGCAACCACAAAATGTACTAGAACATACAGACTTCCCCAGAATGACAGGGAATTGTCATATTTCTGAATGGGATACTCAATCTAAGATTTAAAAAAGACATTTTTTTGATTATTTATATTATTTTATGCTGTGGGACCAAACTTACTAAGAGACCCAAAAGGAATCATTAATTTGCCACTTTGTAAACGAGTAGGGAGCTGCAGTAGTGTAGTGGTCATGAGTCACAAAGGACTTTCATTGGACTTTCAACTGGGAGATCAGAGGGCCAGTGTTCCAGGCATGGTCGTCTGCATTGTATTGTATTGTATTGTTTCGTTTACGACAAAAAACTTTAGGCCACACTGTCTCTTTCTACCAGGGTTTATTTTAGAATGTGGCATTGCGGGATTTCTGTAAGTCGAAAAATATTGGCGCCCAAAATTTCTCATAAATGGGGCGAACAAAATTCCTGGTAAAGAATTTCCAAACATCGCCTGCTGATCACTGAGCCTTTAATTATACTGTGGGATTATATTTAGTCGAATTGTGGGATTTTATCTCTTAATTTGTCTGTCTTTTCTTCGTTTGTTTACTCAAAGGTTAAGGTTACCGTGTACCTTCAGAGGTGTCTTCAGTCTTACGCATGTAGCGCTTCTCAGTTTCGCCGCAGATACCCCAAACCCTATATCAAATTAAAGCTTATAAAACTGGCTATTTGAATATGCAATCAGCATAGCGCGTGTTCGACACACAATTGTTTTGTCCGTTTCTCGCCGGCAAATAGGGAATTTTTCAAGGCAATTGTTGGTATCCAAACGATTTCAACATTGTTTAGACATATTTGTATCTTTCCAAAAGAGTATAATAAAGTAACAACAAAAGAGCGGTTTCATCGGGATCTGATAGGCCAATGTACAAATGAGTGAAACTATTAGCTGTGACAGCAAGCGAGGTTCCGTGCGAAGAGATCAAAAGGTCGTCTCCCAGCGTTGGCTATATACCACGGGCTACATGTACACTGTATTAACAAATCTAAAATAATAAAAAAATTCTTCTTTTTGCATTAAAATGAAAACATTGAAGAAAATCAAAAGAAAACACGGGTAAAACGAGATGAATTTAAATTCGCTATCTCTTTATTGTCGGTTCTTTGTTTACGCTATGCGGGAGCTGGTAAACTGTAACAGTTATCAGGTTACTTGAATGATTGTGTGTTGTAAACTGTATTCACGTTAGGTCGCTTGTTCAGGGCTGCTCTACTATCCCAGAGAGATCAAACGGAGGTACTACAATGTATTCCATCGAATTGCAGTAATAACAGATGCTGTACGTTTCAGCGTAGTTTGCGCTCGCACAATATTATTTGGTATTAAACTGTAGTTTTCATCACAATCGTCTGGCGATTCACTGTCACTATTGCGATTAAAATCAGCCCAAACATTAAATAACCCTCTTTCTTCCGTTCTAAGGATATTTTGCCCGCTCGCTCCGATACTTTCCTCGTGATTGGAAGGTTCTGACGGCCATTCCCGATGATATGAACCTTTGTCTGATGCAGCCAGGCTACAACGTGTTTCCTCTGTCATGCTTTTCTTGTCTTCTGAGTTTTCCTCTTTTTTCGCTTTTTAGAGTTAGCCCACGGACATTTCCGCGGCCTGTGGGTTTCCATAGCAAAGTAATAACTTAGAAAACCGGGCTCTAACGACAAAAATATAACATAAACGGACATAGAACGCTTCGGGAAACGATAAATATGGAGGTTCTCCCATAAACAATCTTTCCCGCGAAATGGCTGCACTCGCATCAATTAGCTGTCAATCAAAAATAAACTTTCACTTCCGGTGGAAAACGGTCATCCCATTTTCTCGGCGAATATTTACTCTTTTTTCAAATTTCTTTTTCGGAATTAAAAGATTCCAAGGAAACGTTTATTTTTATGGAAAAAAAATAAAATCGTAAATTTCCCATTTTTATCGCACACGGTAACCTTAAGGCAAAATGTCACTAGAAGTTTCACGTAGACATGCACTCCACTGAGTGAATAGATGTTATAAAATAGTTAAAATACCTTGGGCCTCTTTTCTTGTAAAAGGGCCCCCCAAAATTTCACAAAAGGGCCCATGCCACTGGGCCCCCATTGACCAATTTTTAGAAAAAAAAACCCTACTCTACCCAGGTGTATTTTTCTTATATGATTTTTTTTAAATAAAGGCATCTAGTCTAGTCTAAACTAATCTAATGTAATCTAATCTAATCTATATATAAATCTAATCTAATCTAATCTAATCTATAAATGGGGACCAGCTAACATCTCTATTTTGAAATGTGTGTCCCCAGTTAAACCACACAAAACTCTGTAATTTGTTTATACCTTTCAGAAGCCATTTTTAATATGCAGCTTTTATTCAATCAATTAATTAGTTACAAACTAATGGGCCAGGTTTACCATTTCTGTGGTGCTTTATCCGATGAAGGTTGTAATTTTGATTGACAATTCATTCCCAGTCTTCTAATTGTTTGTTAATACCTCTGGTATGTCAGCAAGATCACCCAAGCGAGGCTTTCCAGGAGTCCACCCAGGACCTTTAAATAGCACAGACAGCTGAAGGACAAATTACAAAAAAAAACTTCATTGTACTGCAGGAAGGTTTAGAAATAACTTTACCAACTCTCTGGTTGGTTGAAAGTACACAGTGAATTAACCCTTTCAACCCTGGCATTGTTATTCAAATTCTCCTTGCTGGTCTGATACATTTCACTGAGTACTAACTAGGAGAACTTGTTAAGACATCATGCAATCTACTATTTATCTTTGGTGATCATTTCCCCAATTTTCATGACCTTAATATGTTATATCAAATTGATATGGTGGAGAGAAATTTGATGCAGATCACTATTGGGGCTTAATGTTGATCAGCATGCACTATTGAGTTACTGCTGCATGTGGTAAGTTTGTAAAGCGTAAAAGAAGTGTAAGGATCATCAATAGTGCCTCTAGCTTCTTGTCTGAGTGCTTAGCGAACCTTCCAACGTGGGGGGGGGGGGGGGGGGGAGTTCTCCCTTGTATAGGTTGTGTATAGGTACGTGCCACCCCAAGTGTTATGGTTTTGAGCAGTTTTGGTCTGAAAAATTATGGCCAATCAAATTGGTCTGAAAATGGCCATTGGAAATAAAGTAGCTGGATTTGAAAAACTGGGCAGCACATCCTAGCAAAAATTCCAAGGATTTAACCCCTCCAAGGCCTAATTCAAGTGCATTCATAACTAAATCATGCACAACTGTGGCATTTTCCATACAACATTGATAGCTGGCTTTAGGCAGTTTTCTGAGATATACCTATGTATACTATGGTTCTCTGTCTGATGCAAAAATAATAATATTATCATTATCACTTTATAAGGGAGTCCCCCTGGGATAAAAATGTGACTTCCAGGGGCAGGGTAGGGAAATGAAAGCTCGTAGTAATTAATATATTACATTTTACCTTGTCCTTTAGTCCTGGTGTTTCCCAAAATGCCTTCCAAATATGAGAAAAGTGGCAAAGCTATAAAGGAGATTGCAATACAAAACTAAAATATAAACGTAATATACACTTGTTGCAAATTACAGATTTCAAAGAAGCACAAACCTTCGATTTTAGAGGTGTTTTCAACAGAAAAGTGTTGTGAAGAGAGCACTGTAATCTAACCCACAGAGATATCTTAGATTAAGACTGTGCATACCGTATCTTAGAGAGGTGTATCCAATTATGGGGTGTCCACTGCAGCAGGATGTGAAATCATATTTAGTTATTCCCATAAACAAGGTTGGGAGTGTCAACTAATCCAAATTGCTGGCAATACACTGTATATTGAGACACTAAAATACACGTCAGGAAATGTGGCAGACATTTTTGCCTGAATCGCTATTATCCAATACCTGTGTCCACATGGGATCCCAGCTGGCTAGTGGATGAACCAGTCCATATGCTATTTCTTCATCTGTTTCAGCCTGAAATGTTCCTACATACCCGAAAGAAAAATATGAATTGACTAATTATCTTACTATATATAGGGGCGTTCATCTTAATTTGAGAGTTTCACACTGTGATATTTTAAGTAGTCAAGTATCAATTAGAGAAGTTATAATTTAGTCATTGCAACAGAGGAAAAAGAATCTAACGAGAATGGGGAGGAGTGGTAAGCAAAGTGGAGGGGAGGGGGAAGGGGGTGGGGATGGGGAGGGGGTGATCTTCTCAATCTTCTTCCAAATTTTAATAGTCATCTAATTCAAACACAACTAAACAAAATGTTCTTCTTTGGACATTTTTTGGTGTCTGGGACATGCAAAATGAAGCATACAATACCACCAAGGTATAATCAACACTTACCAAATACTCTGTCCCAGATGATCAGGGTTCCACCTGGTATATGAAACAAAAAACTTTCAGTTATTAAAAATAGAAGACTGAATATGTAGCCAGAACTGTGACCAACATGTGCATGCATTGAATTCAATTGATATTCTTTGTTAAATGAATTAATTTGGTGCAGCTGCATGTTATTACTAGCTCACTAAAGTAATATGTGTTATAAAATTGCAAGTTCACTTACCGTAGTTTTTATCAATACAGTATGGATTTCTTCCTACAACAAGAAAATATACAGATTTCCTTAAGTAATTTAATAACTCAAGGCAGAATTATAATTATTGAATTATAGCAGGGTTGAAAGCTAAATTTTGACAGCACTCACCATATGGGTGAGTAATTTTAAGAACACCACACTGCTAATTTCCATCCCTCATGACTATATACAGGTCCCCCCAGGCCCAACTGGCCCAAAAATACAGTTTTCTAACTTTTGCTTAAATTACCTTACCCTTCACTAAACATACATTAACCTAAAGTTTTAGAATTTCATGTACTAACTGTTAGACTGGAAAGTCCCTGACTATTCACAAGGATTGAACAATCTCTGACTAGGTGAGAAATGGCAAACAACCAGGGAAAAATGTGCATGACCAAATTTAATCTAGTAAGTCTTTATACAGCTGGAATTCTACAAGCCAACCCACAAGTCTCCAAAAAGAACACGAATTCTTGAAAACAAGTACGCATGACTATAAAAGTAAGTCAACTACAAACTGCATTATTTTTTTCTCATTTCCGGCATTTATTTAAAACTTGGTGTCCAAACACAAAAACTCTCCACTTTCAAAACCAATCCACCTTATTTGGGCAGTAATTTGAGAATCTTCATTTGAAAATTACAGCGTAATAAATCTTCATTTTCTACCAAGATTTAGCATGCTCATGGACTGTGCCTAGGCTATAATTACCATGGTGCACACGATGATGACTTGGGGTGTTGAGGATGTACTCAAGAGGTCCAAGAGTACGCACAATCTCTGTATGAATCCAGAACTGGTAAAGCATGTTGAATTGAGCATGGACACAGAAAATGGATGGAGGAACTGCCAGAGCCAGAGGGAGGTAAAAGATCTGCAAATTAAGGTAGTTAAAGCAGTTTAACCCTTTAACTGCTAAGAGTGACCAAAATTTAATTTTTTCCTTATACACTTGTAGTAATGTTCACGGCTCAATCATACATAACAGTGGTGGGGGGAAAGGAAATGGTCAACAAGTGAAAAAGGTCTTGATTGTTAAACAAGTTCTCCTTTCAGTTTCATAGGAAATGTATGGAGAACAGTGTGGAGAATATGCATGCTGATATTAGGGTTTAAAGGGTTAAACTTGTTTTTGTTTGTTTGTTTGTTTTTGTTTTGTTGTTGTTGTTGTTATCTTTTTTTCTAGAATGCTGTTTTTGGCTTGCCAGCTATAGAGCGTATTTCCCACTTATTTGCTGTGGTTTAAAGCTGACTTCAGTTTGAAAATTTTAAAATCAATTTGATTTATATTGGGTATTTTTATTGGTAATAAATCTGAGACAAAGAAAAACCAAAACAAAACTGCTTTGCAAAACCAGAAAATTCTAAAACCAAAATTTTTAAACAAATTTAAACCACAACATATAACCATGGGTTGGAGAGAGTCTTTACAGAGTTAAAAATTAAAAGTGTCATCAATTGCTGTTTATTTATAGGATCAGAAAACCACTGTCAATTGATACAATTTACTTATTGCATGCCTGGACTAATTAAGCATCTTTATCTTTACAACCACAGCAAACACTTCTGACATTAATAACCCTAACTTGCAGTATGCAGGACTTGTGTGACTTATACAACTGGTAAGACTGCCTCATGCTCACCAGCAGTTTCCTTTTACAGGTCACATTCCAAAGGTCAACTGTACAGGTCACTGTGTTACTGATAAATAAACAAGCTAAACAGTGTCCCCTAGCCCTAAATCAGGCTAAAACATCACCCAGTATGCCAGGTGACATATACACTGTCCAATGTGTTTATATGTCAGCAACACAGCGACCTGTTCTTGTGACCCGTAGAATGTGACCTTGCAAAATATACCTCTCCTATTTTTATGGGAATTTTTTTTTCTTTTGACAGGTTTCTTTACCTAGCTATAACCATTCAAGTCAAGATTGAGCAACACACAAAGAATAACAAGTTGTCCAATGTGTTTAGATGTCAGCAACACAGGGACCTGTTCTTGTGACCTGAAGAATGTGACCTGCAAAAGACACCTGTCCATTCAAGCTCACTGGACAGGATTAACTGATCAAGAATCTGACTGTTCATGTTGTCAGAGGGTCACAAATCTCATACTCATCACAAGTTACCAATTGGGAAACTGAATTGAATACAGTCAGCTAATTAAAGGGGCATGGTCACGAGGATTTCGAAGATTTCTGGTCAAAACTGTCCTAAAATAATCGGTAGCTAACTTTATCCATGCCCAACATTGTGTTTGAACATTTAAAGGAACATATTAACTTAATTCATTAAGAGAAAACAAACTATGACCATTTAATATCGATTTAATGTCAACACGCTGTAAGAATTTGAAA
Organism: Siderastrea siderea; assembly: GCA_964030785.1. NCBI lineage: Eukaryota > Metazoa > Cnidaria > Anthozoa > Scleractinia > Rhizangiidae > Siderastrea > Siderastrea siderea. Next base: position 20,208,305 of record OZ034966.1, read on the forward strand.
AGTTTAGCCTAATTTTTTCAAATTGCAATCCATTTCCATCCGTGCCATCTGTAGCAACAGACGACAAAAAATAGTTTCAGTGAAGTAATATAGTCTTTGGTAACAAAACTGAACCATTATTTGCAGGCGTTCATTGATGTCAGGACATATTTTTTCATTTTTAAAGTGAACTAAAATAGCGTGACTATGCCCCTTTAATAACAATTCTCTGAAATTGTGTGTAACCACATAATTTACGATTAAGATCAACTAACATCTAGCATGCAGTATCTAATGAACAGTTCTTAAAGTACTTGTAATAAATAACAGTTACTTACTGCAGATGTATAATTCTGCACTACAGATTGTCGTAAAGCTGTTGTAAGGTTGTAATCTTCTGAGCTGTGGTGTGCCTGATGGGCTGCCCACATTATGTTGATTTCTAATCAAAGAAAAATAAATCCCGAAAATATTGTTTCTTATTTTATTCCTTATGTTTTAAATCAGTTTTACATCCTTGTTATTCCTAATCATTAAAAATATTATTCCTATGTTGCTTTGCAAGTTAATGAGATTGATTGCAGCTCATGTTACCACCTACTCGCAGAGAAAATATTTATGTTGCAGTACCAGTGACATGTAATTTTTGGCAGCATGCTGCCAAAATTATTTTCTTTATGCTGAGGATGTAAATATGTGCTGAACACTCTCTCAACTTGCAACTCAACATCACTGCTAACAAGTTGCACAAAAAAGTTACCTGACTATCTTACTTGGCCTTAAGATGTAAGCACTCAATAGCAACCATTACAAGTATTGTGGGTTAAAAGTGTAAATGACAGCCTTGCTTTATACGTAAATTTTCTGAACTACTGCACATTAAGGAATATATACAAAAAGCATACGTCTCCTCCTGCTGCAAGTCAAACATTAATTTTACACGCCTGCAAAGCTTTACCAAAATTAAATATTTATTTTCGGAGTTTTTTCATAAATTAACTTTACAGTTTAAAGTTGAAAACTTCTCCACTTCCAAAACTTTAATCTCACTTCATTCTTAAGCCTCTCTATAGTTCTATTTTTTCCTTTGATCTGCTCCTTGTTGAAATCTCCCTTCTTTTTTTTGCCCTTTTTGTTTCCCATTTGGGAGTCTGTTTACCCATTTTTGCTCATGTGTAATGATAATTGACAAATTATTGTAAATAAGTAATTAGTAACCTGTGAACTCTCACTATTGTAAAATTACTGTAATCAATTATACATGTATATAGTAAATTGTAATTAAATACATGTAGTAAACTACCAAATCTTTGTATAATAGTGATGAGAGGAACATAATAAAAAATTTTTAAAAAGCAAGGAGAATTCTTCGTGAACATCACAGCTGATCTTACCATGAGCAGCCCTGTGGAACCAGTAATAAAGAAAATCCACTCCAATAAAACAAAGGTACCAGGTCCCAGGAGAGTCCCACAGCAAAGTTACCAGGTGGAATTTTTCATAAACAAACACATAAAGAGCAAGCTCTACACTCAGCACAATTATCCTGCAAAATTATACAAAATCTTTGTTTAAAAATTACATGGTTAACACTTAATCATTATGGTACGTACACATTCAATGCATAATTAGATTTGAGCACTTAGTTCTAAGGTGTTAGCTGACTTGCCGTTAAGACGTCAGGTAGAAAAAATATGGGATATCCCCAGACTTACACAAAATTTCATGACTTGCCAATTAACACAGCCTGCGTCACAGACACTCTACACCTTCTGTAGAGACCATATAATTATATAATTTTTTATACAAAGGGTTTAGATGATGACCGGCTGCAATGCGGGCTACGATTAAAATTGAGGAAGCACATAAAGATGATCAGTAGAGTTGCCACTAATAACAAAGGACATACCTGGGGGGGGGGGGGGGGACAGGAGGATTAAGACTTTCTGCTTCCCATAGCCTTTAATCCCAGTTTCCACCCTATGTTTGTTTACTTAGCTCCCGCCTCTTTGTGCTTTTTCGATTGCAAAATATTGCGCCATGTTGCATTATTTCCCCTATTTCTTCCACTTCCCGACATCTTAGGATTCCTGTTCTACTCCTGGCCTCCTGTACAACTCCGCCCTCTTTTCTCCCAGGCTCCCGTTCCCCCTCCACACCTAAGGTGGTTTCCCTGAAAAGCTTACATGAGAGACATGTCCAGAAGCAGATCTTGCTTCTCAGAAACAAAAAAACGTTTTTCGTTTTTGAAGCAAGTAAGAAGCATTGTTGCTTCCCAGGTGAAAGTGCTGTTTGTGAAAAATAATACACAATTCTCCTGATCGGCTATGCTCCCAAATATAGAGGATCTAGTTTAGAATCATCCTCAAGCAATATCAAATAAATAGGGGCTCTAAACTACAATTATCTTTTTTAAATGATTGACCTAGTTTAGCCAAGTTCATAAGAAATTCTGCATACACCTGTAGATGGCACAATAAATAATAATGATTCAGAACTATTTTGAATGTCTTACTTGGACAACTGAGAAAACACTCCTGCAGAAATTGAACTGAATGCATCATTCAACCTGGCTCTTGGCAAATTAGTGAGAACAGCCAAAACATACTCCAATGCTATTGCACCCAAGAAGAATGGAACAGCCTGCGAGGAGAGAGAGAGAAAAAAACTATACAATAACTGTCATGGACCATGTAATTCAGGATCAGTAATTAAAAATAACTGAGATATAGTTTTTAAAAACTTCTGATGTTTTACAAGTTTTCCTCTTAAATAATCCAAATGTATTTTACAAAAGATGCCCCTGTACACCCCTGCCCCAGGTCCATTTACAAGAGGAACTCCAGTCTTTATGGCCAACCAGTTCATACCAACACCCTGTTATTACAGCCACTTTATTTTAGCCCATGCAAGAGCTCATTCAAACATTCTCTTAATGTAATGACGACACTGCTAATATGGCGCAATTATCATATGCTGATTGGTGACTGGACTACAGTGTTTCACCATATTCAGTGACAGAACTAGGATTTTTGAAAGGGGGGGGGGGGAGGGGGCTGACCTGACAGAATGACACCATAACTATCGGAGACAAACTCACCTCTCCAGTCAGTGATAGTTTTGCTCCTTTTCATAATTTCAAGATTAAGGAAGTTTGCACCCAAATCTTCCCACATTCAGATTTTTTCCAAACTTTTGCTGTCCTTAGATAATGACCAACTCATGTCAGAAAAGCAAAAAATTGGGGGGTCACCGTGCTCGTTTCGGAAATAACGTGTGTTGGAAATGCTGTGTTTTTAGAAGTTTTGGTTATGGAAGGTGAAATCGGCTTTCTTGCTACAAGGATTAAAATAAGTTACGTGGAGGACTCTAGACAATGCTTATATATTTTATTCATTTCATCCCAAATAGGCCTATTTAGTACATTTTTGCTTGTAATATTGTTTCTTTAGGTAAAATTAGCCTCACCGAAAGATAATTGAAAGTCACATATACCTGCATTCATAGAAAAATTTGATCATATCTAGATCTGAGTAGAAATAGCAATAAAATTAACACTTCTCAAGTTCAGAAGTTTTTTGTTTTTGGACAAAATGCAGAGAACCAGTAAAGGATGTGATTTATCGAAAAAAGAATGGGTCACTGTGGGGTCACTGTGCAGTTAACCATGTTTATAGATACAAAAATACCCACTACCACTGTATCTGTCCATATTTCTTTCTCGGCTTGCGCACTCGATGCTTGACGTGGCATGGCATTACGACGTGAATTATGTGCGCAGTAAGGATGCACACAAACAATGAGCGTGAAGGTACTTAAATGACTCAGAGGCGGTTGACTAGCCACCTAATTCCCCCCTGGATCTACCCCTGGTATTTTGCATTATCAATTAGCAGAATTAAATAATTAATGATACTTCTATGGGGTATGCCTCCACAGCGTAAATTAACTGTTATCAAAAAGTGCCTTGTACCTATTTACACAAAATAACAAATAACTAAATCACAGACTAGTAGAATAACTGACCTGAATGAAAGCATGACAGGAACTAATACATGAAATCATTTACAGAGCTCTGCTATACACAGCATGAAATCTTAAATTTACGCACCCGTAATGACTACGTAAAGAAAGCGTACTGACCCTGCAAACGCGTCTTTACGGACTTCTTTACATTTCCGTTCAGAAGGTCTTTACGCATTAGAAACGATGGTGCGTAAAGACGTCTTAGAGAGACTTTAAACGCTGTCTTTACGGATATCAGAAAAACTCGTAAAGCCTTCATTTACGATAATTTACGACTTCCGTAAGGTTACCAGAATGGAAATGTTTACGCGTTCTCTAAGCACGCCTTTACGGATATGGTGAAAACCGTGTAAACGCTTTACATTTACGACCCTCAGTAGAGTGCATTTTTCAAACAGTCTTTACGGATGGTGAGGGTTATATAATTATTTACAACCACCTATCCCCTGAAAAAAGGCATGGCATTTTAAGGCACTGTAGTGAACAAAAAATTCATGTCTTGCGAGCAAATTAAAATCATTTCTATTATCTTGTCATTACGTATTGTGATACGTTCTGCAATGAAAGCTGGTTTCACATGAAGTTTTATTATACAGGGAGAGACTACTAGAAAGCAACCAATGACAATTTCACATCTTTTATTCAAATTAACGTTTAAACACATCTTCATTGGGACTGTTCTCCTTTCCTACATATTCGCTAAACTGAGAGGCACAAAGAAAAGAGAATTCTGCCCTGGGTGATATGAATGTTAAAATGTTTCACCTTAGCAAAAAAAAAAAAAAAAAAAACCACTTAGTGAAACCAGTGCTCTTTCGGAGCATCTGATGACTAGTACCTGCGCCTACAGTTCTACTATACAAGCTGTTTTGTTTTGGATGCTAATGAATAATGAGTACATAAGCACTTAAAGTTCATTTGTTGCTTATAGGCATTGCTACAATGTGTAAAACCCAGGGTAGATTATTCTTTTCCTCCAATCTTTACAACGTAGTTCACCCAAAAGCAAAACATTGGACTCTGTAGAACGGACATTGTTTCAAAGCAATTTTTTGCCCTATTTGATTTTTGTTTATAGCTGACTTATCGAGATTTACAATGATTATGATAACTTGGAGTGTTTCTGATCGGTGATAAGGTCTTCTTTAAGCCTGTCTTGATGGGCATTGAACTTGTTGATCCACGTCAGATTATGTAAACATGTGTCTGATCTGTTGGAATGAATGAAAGGATAGTATTAAAAATATAATATTGCCCATTACAGTACAAATCATTCCTATAGACACTGACCCAGATAACAGTTAAAATGTGCAGTTACTGTGGACACTTTTGTCGGTCAAACTGGTAAATGTGAATTACATTGGTGACTCAACCCCATCACAGAACTTTCTTTTTTTCCCATCACAGAACAATGGGTAACCTTATTTTTTAGAATTCATTAAAAATAGACCTAAGCTATTCATAAAATCATATATTTCAGGTAAATCGTCATTTAATAGCATGACAGGGAAAGTAAAAAGTTCACTGCACAATAGAAACCAAAATGAACAGCAAGGTTATAATATAATTAGCAACGCACATGGTAGATAAACTTACTATCCCACATGACAGTATCAATTAATTAGTCAATAAAAGTACATTTAATCTAAGTTTTGTACAGTGCACAGCACAGGAATTGCAGCATTACATGAGGGTTTCCTGTGTATAAGGATGCCATGTTGCACACAACTTCAAGCATGAAACACACATGTAAAAAAAAATTACACACAAATGGGTGTAAAAAAGACACAAATTTTCTGAAAGTGCAAGTTAAATTTACATGCGGAGGCTGGAGACAACCTCATTTAGAGTGTATATCAGTACATAACACAAGTACAGAGTAGAAGAAGTTATGTAAGAACCAGAATAAACTGTGTCCTGACCCAATTCACACCATACATGTAGGTGGCACAAGCAGTAGAAGTATAGAATGTGTGATGCTTGACCAGTGTTGTGTTCACCATAACCAAAAATTAGTGCATGAATTATAGAGGTTTATATGGGTTCGGTCATTTAAAGTAGACACAGCTTTAAGACAAATTGAAATAGAATTGCTTAGCTAACAGTGTATATCAATGTTGCACTCTACACGTGGCCATCATATAAGGCTGCACTGATACAGCAGTAAGGCCATGACACTAAAAATGAGAATGTTCCAGGTTTTCATGACCAAGACCAGTTTCTATGAGGTGGGTCTGGGATGATTGGTCCCATACTTAAACCCATCCTGGAGGGCCTGGGGCAGCACTATGTTCAGCCTCTCCAATTTCGACCAATGGGACATGGCTGAATATAGCAGGGGCCAAAGCCCCAGGGAGCCAGCTCTTGGGATCACTGAGAGATGCAAGCTTCACCACCACGGCATTGTGACATGCCCAAGGTTATTTTCCATACGACCGCTCTTTCACAAAGTTTTTAAAAATAATGGAAGTTTAATGTTGCAAATTAAGTGACAGGCCAGGAATAATTTGATGAATAAATGTACAGTACACGTACTAGCTACACAAAAATTGTTTAAAATGCCATGAAACAAAACTTTGTTCCTTCAAAGTTTCTCTGCACCAAGGTCTATGACTGTACTAACACGTACATGTACAAGTAACTGCATGTAGAAATCAGTGAACATATGATCATGTTTCAACTGTTCAGCACGCAATCAAGGTTGGCTGAATGTGAGCTCACCGACATCTAGGAATTTTATATTCAGTAATTAAGAAACAACTAAAACAACAATCAAGCTTCCAAATTATTGATCAAGTGAAACATAGCAGAATGTGTGGTGGTTTTTGATGACTATAAAATAATAATTATCAATAATTGCAAGTATCCATAGGACTTTGTTTTGTGTAGCCAACTGAGTTATTCATCAAATTGTTTCTGGCCTTTACACTTCATTTATAGTCTTATGTTTTCAGTGTGAAAACTTGACAAAGAGTCAAATACCAGATATAGAATGCAATATTAGTGTTTTTGAGTCAGATGTCAGCTGGTCTACTTTACAACTAAGATCCCACGTAACCTTTGATAATATAACACAACAGCAGTTACACATCACCTATGTTCATACAATTTATTGATGTTAAATGTTGTGAGGGAGTGACTCTACAGGGTGTCACTTCACATTATGGAGCAATGTGCCCAACATGTACATGTACAATCATTTTTTCCTTTTTTATAATATAGAGGGCAAAATTACTGAATGCTGATTGGTTGAGAGAGGGCGTTTTTTCTTAATTTTCTTTAGGATGAGGGCAAAATTACTAATTCCTGATTGGCCAAGCGCCAAAATTACTCGCATTTGATTGGCTGAGCGCAAAAGCGCGCCATTGCAATTTGTAGGCGTCTTGAAACGAAAAACTGTTTTGAGTTCAAAGTTTGACTTTTAACCGGGTTGGTTGGTAAAAATGGTATGGGAATCGGGTGTTAGCTTGAAGAGAAATTCCAAAAGGTGAACATATAGTGTTATGGGAAAGAGCAAATGGTTATTTGTTTTAAAACTACTGAAAACTTTGGAGTGATGTGGTCAATAATTTTTCCAGCGAGAAGAAGCTTCATAACTCAGGTGAATACAATTTACTTAGTTTGAGCTTTTAGTGTGTTTTGTCAATGAAATAGAATTGTATTTATCTCTTAAAATGTACATAATGGTCAGTCTTTCTTGTTCTGTGCGCTGAGCAACAGTTAAACTGCTTGTGTTGCAAATTGTTTACGTGCGGGTACTTTTATTCTGGGGGCCAGCTGATTGTGTTTCAAAGTGTATGAAAAGTTTTCCAAGAATTTTGCTCTCTGTGTTATGAAAAGTAAAGTAGTCCTCATAGAATTAAGGATGAATTTCACTTGTATTTTCAAAGTTTTCACAAATTGCCCTTGTTGCTCCATGACTCAGGCAATTTTGTGAAAACTAAAAATTTGTGTGAATATTTATCCTCATCGGCCTCGTGCGATTACATATACGAAAGATTGCCCTCAGGGGATGCTGTTTCCAGGTGATGTATTAAGTCATATTAAAGTTACTGGTTTAATGTTTGAGTAAGGGCTGATAAGACTGCAACAACAGGAAGACAAACAAGCAAGGGGTGAAACACAAAAGTACATGTGAACTGGTAACCTTTTTGGCAAATCAGGGATGTTTGCTAAACTGGTACTTTCAATAATACCATTTCTTTTCTTTGAAAACCCAATATCTAGGGCCAATATCTGGCCCATGATTAGCCAGGCTGGCCATTCAGGCCATGTACATGATGCAAGTCACCCTGGCCTACTAAACACAGTTTACAAGGAAAACTTTCAGCATGGCTAGCTGGGATTCTGGCATCACATCCTGGCAAACTGGGCTGAGATTTTCCCATATAATTGCTTGGCCCAATTTTACTTTTGGTATGTTTAACAGTCCACAGGCTTCCCACACAAACTATGTGGCCAGTAGCATGCAGTTTCAAAATCTCATGTATAGCCCTGGATATTATTGAAATGTCCCTGTTAACATGAAATATTGCACAGAATACTTACCTTTGAGGTAAGTCTTAAGTTTTTGACAAATTTACAATTGAATGGTACGAGAAAAATCTTTAACCACTGAGCTTGCCTTTGTGGTGTCAAAGCTGAGCGATGGGAATTTCTGGGCCAGTTTAAAATGCAGTTTTCCTTCCTTGTTTTTTTCTCTTATTACGCACAGTTGAATGATTTGCAAAACCCTTCAAACTGTAAAAATGCACCATATAGAGCTACAAGGACCAAACAGAAAGCCATTGAAGTGATTCCATTTAACTGAACTCAGATGTAAATATTCTTCACAATATTCCATGTTAATAGGGATGTTTCGGTATTGCCAAATACTATTGATCACAGATGTCCATTCAAATGGCTTGAATTTTGTGTTGCTTCACGGACCGTTGGTTTCACTCCACGGTTTGAAAAAAATGATCACGTGATCACAAGTTTGTTCACCACAAGAACTAAATTTGTTCACTCAAGCTCAACAATGCTCAACTTTCGCTGAATGAATTTTTACTAGCCGCCACATTTCATGTCCTCAGATAACACTTTTCCTGAATTTTCCCTTAAGATAATGTTTATAACCAGTATAAGATGACATTTTAATTCAGGAGATGGCATTATTTTAGGATATGTGATGATTGCGGGTTAAAATTCATTTGTCCCATGTTCAGCGTTACAGATTTTGTGGGGGTAGCGACAAAACGTGGGGTAGGCCATGGCCTAGGCCATGGGGTAGGCCATGGTGTAGGCCATGGCCTATGCTATGGCCTATGCTATGGCCTACCGGTGGTCAATTTCATGAAACAATTATTTTACTCCTGAATCTCTTAAAATCCTCATCATAATCAGGCATAAATGAGAGGGAATTGCACCTATTAAAGCAAAAACACAAATAAGGTATATTTTGGTTCTTAAACATAATGTGAACCTTGTATACATGTACATGTATGAGTATTATTTGTGTGAAACCTATATTAGCTTACATATCTATTGCTTGAAGAAGAATGTCAAGAAAGCCTACAGTGACGTCCTAGGATCTAGGATTGTGATGGTACAAACTGCGTGACTGCATGGAGAATTTATATTCAGCTGCTGGTTCTACTTGTTATTAAATATGGAATAAGTAAATCAATTGGAGCAATTATTTAAATATGCTGGTTTATAGCACAAAATCAGGTCTATTAAATAGTCTGTAACTTTGCTTTGCACTAAAATTTTCAGTTTCAGCTCAGCCATACTGACTAAAATGAAAATACTCACTAGTACACTGTTCACAGATAACCACTGTCCATAAAGTGAACTGAGCTAGGTAAAATTTTTATGGGAGCTAATGTCACTCGGGTCAGAGAAAAGTGTCCGTTGTGTTTGTCCGTAGTAACACATAAAGCAGCCTAATGGAAGAAAAAATGTATGAGCCTTCTGTTGGGACAAAATTATTGTCTGTAATAGCTTAAAGAGGGTGTCCATAAAGTGTGGTTCCTTCTTCCTGCTCCCCATAAAGAACATTTACCGGCAGATACGTGTACACGTTATGTATTGTAGTTGTCAACAAACGTACAGTGTTTTGTATTCGATGTCCGTAGTAACACATAAAGCAGCCTAATGGAAGAAAAAATGTATGAGCCTTCTGTCGGGACAAAATTATTGTCTGTAATAGCTTAAAGAGGGTGTCCATAAAGTGTGGTTCCTTCTTCCTGCTCCCCATAAAGAACATTTACCGGCAGATACATGTACACATTATGTATTGTAATTGTCAACAAACGTACAGTGTTTTGTATTCGATGAAAAACATGGCCTCCTTTATGATTAATTGGGGAGGAATGCGTGACAAGCCAAAAATATACTTGAATAGGAAACTATACAAACATTGAGTTACATTGCATTCAGAAGCCGGCAAACTCGTACAGTTTCAAAGTAAATAATTTAGCTGATGTGAAAAGGAAACTTTTGATCAACACATTACTGCAATTTCATGCAATAATTTTAAATGAACTAACCATGTAAAGTTCCATCGGAATATGGTTCTGGTTCCGTTCGTCCTCATAGACATGAGGTAAAAGCGGCCCGGGCGGGGGGGTTAATCATTATCTGACCTTAACAGGGATGTGCGGCCTAATAGGGTATGGTTTTCACACGGTTTTGTCTTAAATGTGGTAAGGGTAAACTCAAATTCTGCAAACAACTCAACCACTCCACAAAGCTGTAAATAGGGTCCTTATTATCAAGTATTGAGGTAAGAAACACTTTATCCTGACCCCATTCTAGTCTAAGACAGGGTATGATTTTGCGTTAAACGGTTCCTGAAAAAAATCTGTTCTGTCTTAAACAGGTGAGCAAAATCATCAATGATTGTCTTAAACAGCATCAGGGTCTACCCGAGCATCTAATGAGTACCCTCCCCCAAGAAAAAGTGGTTGCTTCTTTCAAAGTGGTTAAAAGTGGTTTAACTTTTTATTGCCATTTTAAATTAAATGCAGTCGTTCGTGCACATGAAAGCTACATCAAAAATTCTTTCATCCGTAACAAATTTCTATGCAAATGAAATTTTAGTAAAAGATTTCGAACAAGGCATTCTTAGGAAAATTCACTACTAGAAGCCCGAAGGGGTGCGTGGCTTAGGCCATTTTTTCGGTTTACAATCTGCTGTTTTTAGGAACTGTTTTCAGAAAATTGACCACCGGTAGGCCATAGGATAGGCCATGGCCTACACCATGGCCTACACCATGGCCTACCCCACGTTTTGTCACTACCCAATTTTGTGGTCAGCTTGCGGTCAACAAACTTGTGGTCACGTGATTACTATTTTGAAACCACAGAGCGAAATCAACGGTCTGTGAAGCGAAGCAAAATTTAAGCCATTTGAAAGGACGTCTGGGATCAATAGTACACAGGTTAGCCCTGCTAACTAGGCCTGGCTTGATTTGCCGAGATTCTGGGAAGTCTATTTACAGGGAGCCCACATGAACTACGCCACTTTAAGTGATTTTAAAATATATAAATTCCCTGCTCATATAATTGGCCCCTATATTTATTTGCAAACCTTTCTCTAACAGTCAAATCTTCAGCAAAGCACATTTGATGAAGGCAATCCGATTTCAAAAACTAAACTACAAGAACATTAAAGGAATTTGGAATATTTTTCTCAGTTAAAAACTTACAATGTCGGTTCTCTTTGAGTGAACGTGTTCGCAAACAATACTGAAAACCTACATTGTAAGTTACTGCACATCATGATCATCTGCGTGGAGACTAAAAGAAAGACGGCTTACCTCTGTTTCCTGTATTTCCGTGAATGGGGAGATCCAATCCAGAATAGGAGAAGAAAACTTAGCTTAACAAGCCTCATCGAAGCGTGGTTCAAGTTCAAACATCCCGCCAGTTTAAATCTGTTTAAATCCACGACGATTTTGCATTTCCGCGTGATAGAGGTGGTTTTAAAACTCTCTACGAAGCTTTGTGGGATCACCAGCGGTTCACAGATCACTAGCATTTTACAAAAAAAGCACTATTCCAGAAATCAAATGGGGTAAATTCTCGTTTTTTACCTTTCAAAGACGTTGAAGAAATATCACACTTTTGTGTAATTTCAAAATGGACGCCACGAAGTGACGCTAACACGGAAACCGCTGATCAAATCCGCCGCCTCATCTCGTTTCCAGTTCCCTTAGAGCTACGCCTCGGGGAGGGAATTATTTCCAGCAAATTTTTTCTACAACAGCTTTGACCCAATTTTTTCCTTTTTGACCTATTTTTTTCTTTTTCACGAGGTTAGGCAAGAAACCAGTTTTGTAATTTCATATTTTTTCATTTCGCCTGAGGTTGAAAATATACGTGAAAAGATAAATTGAAGTTTCCACTAAGACGCTTTCTGTTACAATCCGTGATCAACAGCCTTACGATAAGATTAACATTCCTTGTCATTGCTTATAGAATGACATGATTAAATGAAAGGTTGACAAATCCAGAACCCAATGCATGGGTTTTTGCTAAACGTTTTCTGACAAGTTACTTTCCGTCATGATTAGTTATTGAATATCATGACTATTGTCATGGACACACATATTTCATTTCTCTCTGTATTTCGTTAAATAATAAACTGCAAATTGATGGAAAGTTTGCGCATAATCAAGGGTAAAAAGTCGTAAAGAGCGTAAAGAACGGTGCTTGAAGATTCGTAATGGGCTGAAAAGAGGCGTAAACTTTATTAAGTGGTCACAGCAAAGCCGCTCAAAATATAAGGGGAAAATCGTTGATGCTCACCTTATATTTCATTTTTGCCTGTCTTCTGCAAAAATAACCTGCCAATTAGAAAGTGTATTGCGCGTAAAGAAGGATAAAGAATCGTAAAGAGCATAAACAGGAGTGCGTAAAGATTCGTAAACAGGGTTAAAGAGCCGTAAAGTATTGACAGCAATGCCAGACAAAATACAGTGGGAAAATCCTAAATGAATATGGAGACGTAAAAATTTCATTTCTTTCTCTATTTTCACAAATAAGAACAGCTAATTACACCCATCTTCATTTTTGTGCTTTACGAATCTTTATTGCCCTTTACGCAGCCATTACGCGTTCTGTGAATTTACGCGTCTTTACGCACCACGGAACCGATGCGCAAAGAAAAGGCCTTTTATTTACGTATGTTTTCGCGTGATATAAACATTCGTAAATCCATGATTTCATGCTGTGATATCAGAAGATTGAATTTTCTTTCTTCTTAAAGATGTCAGCTGGCAGCTTCACCTAAATAGGCAGGGAAATGGTTAAAGCCCTGGGGGGGGGGGGGAGGGGACTCCAGATTTCAAGTGAAAGGGAGGTCCAAAGGATTTTTTGGGTTTGAAATTCACAATTTCAGGATTTTTTTGAGCAAGAAAATTCTGGCAAGTATTATTATTTTTCTTTTTGGGTAGTTTGTAATCTTCTTGAATGACTTAGATTTGGGAAAGTTTATTGAATAGTATGACTGAAATAAACACACAAACACGACCATTCAAAAAGTACTGTTGTTCTTTGTTATTGTAATGTAATCGCTATATCCCTTCTGGGTACTTGCATGTAAGGATCTAAAATTCAGTATAGAATTTTTTCGGGTTTCATTTTGGTCCAGGGGATGTTTTGGGGTTTGGTTTCAAGCCCAAGGTTTTTTTTTTTTTGCATGTTAATTTACGTCCCCATTCACACCTCCCGTCAATTGAAATCCAGAGCACCCCCTGGCTAGGGATTAAAGAACCCCCTGCACTTTCAGAGTGTGGGGATTTTATAATAAGCTACTTAAGCTACTCACTTCATTCAAATAGTCCGGTACATCCCCAACCTTAGCAAAGGAGGTCTCCTTTGGTGTCACAGCATAAAGAAAGCGACGCGAACCTTGCACAAATGTAACATTGCCAAGCAATGGCTAAAAAATATAGAATATAAAGAAGACATCAAAATAAACATTTTTGGACAATGGTCTAACTATACTCAACCATAGGCGGCATGAATAAAACAAATTCTTATTTCACAGATTTGCAAGAAACTAAGAACAGCTCAGTCCACTTTGTTCAAATGTTATAGTTACTGCTATTTAAAAAATATAAAATATATTTCAAAATGACTTTCGCACACCTGTGTGACTTTGTGACTAAATTTTGACCACGAGCATCAGAATGAAACACTTACAAACATTGTCTGCATGAAAAATTAGTTATTAAACAATTCTTATATATGCGATGTGGAAACATGAATGCATGCACAAAGTCACAAGAATGCACAAAGTCACATTCCTGCACGTTACATTGATGTTCCATCCATCTGTGCCCTTGAATGACCTTCAGCACCTTGTCAGTCGAAAACATCCACATTCATCTGTTTTCTAAGGGACTAATTATGCCTCCGTCATTGATGGGAAAGGGGTGGATAAAATGCAACGACAGTCTCAGAACAACCTCATCGACCGTTTTGAAATCTCACTGCCGATTTGCATGTGCTACACATAGCTCAAGATCTTCGTTTCTTTCGTGGCGGTCATTTTGTAGAAAGGCGGTTTGCAGATTCGCGTACCTTCGTATTGGTTAAAATAAAAGCCACTATTTTGAAATAAAAATGGGCAAAAGAGACATCGCAATATTTACCAGAACAAGCCTCATTCTAGAATTGAACTTACCGTGCCAGACGTAATCGGTGAATAAACTTGAATTATGTTCGTTCCCCTTCGCCGTCTCTGAATCAGAGCTGTGCTTTTTATAGATTAGACGACGTAAACAGTGATCGAAGCCTAAATGACATTATTATATCGTTTAGAAGGTCCTCGTGATCTCTTCTGCCAGCTGAGGCACTGCTCCGATTTTTGCTGAGAGAGATAAGAGATTTGTTGTTTTTTCTTCTTCGAACAACCGCTGTCAATGATTCAAATTTCGTCTGGGAGGGAGGGGAGGCAGAATAGTTTTGTTTGGAAACATTTTGGATTCAGAATTAAGTCAGAAGACAAGGAATGGTATCTTGCAACAGAAATTTAAAATATATTTCTTTCGGTACCAATTTTGTTTATTTTTATCTTCATTTATTTGTCATTGTTTTTGACTAAATTATGAGACTTCTCCCCTACCCGCTTAGTCAAAGAATTGCTAATTTCCTCGTGTCCTTGAATGACCTTGTAACGCCTAGCGCCCTCCCCTTTTCGCGTACATTTTACCGGGAAAATGTGTTTATTCACGGTGTCCTTGGTTAAACTTCAGGCAACTCATCTGCATTTTAGAGAAGTCTGTGAGTCTACCTTAGGCTGTGGACAGTACGTTGCATTAGAAGAAAAACCTGGAATGCAATGCGCAGGATTTATGCGGGGAGATTCGAAACTTAAAAAAACAAAAACAAAAACAAAAACTCCTGTGGTACGGATTCTCGATGGTTTTCGGCGGTCTTTTGTGTTTTTTTGTTTGTTGTCTGAACGAAAGTATCAAGATAATAAATTGCGAAAAGGGGGATGTGTGCTCAAACAAATCAGCTCATCGTGATCATTGCATTGCCTCTTAGCAGCCGACAACCTCAATTTTTATTCCATGTAAAATTATGGAATTTTCATTCAAGAGGGTTCTGCTTATCGCTGAAATTAAAGAAATTCGAAAATCTGAAAAGGGACCGCCCACCACTCTTCCTCAGCAAGGGTCATGTGAGAGATATTTTCAGCAATAGATAACGATTTTAGGAGGGGGGGGGAGACTGGGGGGTTGGGGCCAGTTCAGCATCGTTAAAGCACAAAACGTAATATGTACACTGTACAAGTTAGACGATTTTTTTTGGAAACCTACAAATATATCGATTGTCTACTGTAGTAACAATGAAAGCAGTGCAGCCTGGTAGAAATTCAGTTCCGCACTTTTTCACCTTCCAACACTTACAAAATTTCCACGATACTTCTGAAATTCAAGACTATCATACACCTAGATACCCACTAGGTGGGGCTCAAATTCGACCACACAATCAAACCGACGCTTTATCTGAGATGTCACTCATTATGCACCTATCAATGTAAATCCCGCGGGGGGGGAGTGCGGGCAAAGGCACGGGATTTGACAACAAGAACGATCCCCTCTGTCGGGCATTTGACTTCGGGTCGCGTCCCGGGGGTTGGGACATTTGACTTTGACCGGGAAGCGCCTGGATCCAATCTTCAGACGCGGTTACCAAGTTCTTCCTTCTCGTGGCTTTGGATCATATGCTTCATTGTATAAAGGTACGTTTCTGAGTTTTTCATCGGCATTTATCTGCCACTTTTAACGCCATCTAGTCATAAAATAGCGATTTTAAGAATATTTTTACTTTCAAGTACATATTGGAGTAGGAATCCTGAGGGAAATCTAAGACGTCCGTGACCTTTTATTGTTTTCAATATGAATACCGAAACGGGTCACTGACCTTTCTATTACAGATGAATGAACACATTTATTTATTTATTTACCATACGAGTCTTCGCTCAATAATGAGCATTTATTAAATATAAATATTCTTTTATACTAGAACAATAGAACGACACGGGGAACATTTTGCACGTTTTTAATAATATTGTGATTCAATGGTAAAAACATTGCTTATCGGCTTTTTAAGTGTTCATGTCACAAAATGTACAGTATAAAATGTCTTGATCTGTCTGGTCTCAATTTCATTATTTCAGTGAACCATCAAGAATGCCGTTATTCAAAATAAGAGATGCAAGTGGGGAGAGTAAATTCGTTATTGCAGCGAGTTCTTTGGAGGAATTGAAAATTAAAGGTATTTATGTTGATTCTGTATATAAAATAGTTCAGTTTCAAATGTTTCGTTGCATCAGAACACGCCTATATGTGTGTGTCTTTAATAAATAACTGTTTTTTGTTGGTATGTGAAAAATTGTTTCTTACGTTTAAGAACAATGTTGAAGCACTTGTTTGGTTTTTGTTTTGTAGGACAGGCTAAACTATCTTTAAAGTGTACTGCTGAAAAAGTAATTGTATGCCTTGAAGATGAATCAGTTGTTGAGGATGAAGATGTATTCAAAGAAATGCCAAGTAACACTTCCATGGTGTTGCTCTGTGAGAAAAACACATTCACTTCACAAGGAAGCAGCTCACATTCTAGAACAAGTTCTTCACAACAACAGAGGATAACATTTGAAGGGGCAACCCTTGGTTTAAGACCACCAACTGAAGAGGTATTTATTAATACAATCTTCTTAGACATTTCATATCAAAATGTTGTGAAAACCTTTTAATAATTTAGTTGATGTTTTTCAGAATATTGTTCTTCGACCTGGTCAGTTTCAAATAATAAAACTGCTATATTTGCTGAAATTTCTGGTTTATGATAATAATTATCTTAAATTGATCTCAAATTGGTTGTAATTTTAACATTGTGTTCGTTTTGTACAAGGAGATGACTGACAATCATGCCGAAGATGAGTCAACCATCAAAGAAAAGGCTAAGATCTACCAGCATCCAAAGAAAGAGTATGAGGTGGCAGTCAATGATGCTGCAGCCATCCTAGCATTGCAGGAGCCTGTACTTCTTTCTCAAAGAGGTAAACCTGTTATTCTTTTAATTAGAGTACTGAGAGTGGGTGCTAGTAAAGATGTGTCTGAGACACTGTAGCCTGTGGTTTAACTTGCCCTATCAGGCAACCAAACATTTTGTGACAGTCACTCTACTTGGTGCGTGTGAATGTCACTTCTGGACTAGATCTTTCTACCAGCTGCAGTCTAGAGAGCAAGCAATGTTGTTGTTTTACTTTTTATTGTTCAATGACCATGTAATATTTGTTTTTGAATCAAGACATTTCCATGTAAGTTATGATGATGAAATTAAGTTCCAAACTTATATTTTTGGCTATAGAGAAAGTACTGTGTATTGCATACTTTACATGCCTGCCTAAATGCAAGTATGTATAAAGACATTAATGTTAATCTCAAAGAACAGTAAGGCAAAGGCAACATGATAATACTTCTTTTTGATTGGCTACCAGCATGCTACACATATAAATTTCAGCTCACTAAAATGGGCGATTTTTATTGTAGGTCAGCTTTTTGAGAGAGCCAGAAAGAAAGTAAGAGAAAGTGGATTCCAATTCAGAAAAGGATATTCAAGGTCTAAAAGTGAAAAGCGTAGTAATGGTAATAATGGCACTGAAAGTAGCAGTGATGAAAGCGTGAAGAGAGTGAAAGTTGATAAAGAAGAACGTGAAAGAGAAATGCTAAATATTAAACAAATGCTTGCCAGTGTTGAAGACCAAATTCGAATCAAACAAATACGCATTGATAAAGCAAAAACAGTCAAAGATTTCAAGCTATGTGATCAGCTGTCAGAAAATGTAAGGTCTCTTTTGCGCGAGAAGCATGAGTTTGAAAAGCAGTTGGCAATATTCCAGAAGATGGAAGCCAAGTCTCAGTGGTATTATCGATCATGCAAGAAGGCAGGGGCACCTGAAAAGGTAAAGGCTGCTCGATCAGGTCCTGACTTGATGGAATTGTTCATGAAGAAAAATGAGAGTAAAAGTGATCAAAGCAAGCAAGGAACGATACCCAGCAATGACCTACAAGACCTAAGCAATCAGCATGAAAGTGAAAAAAGTAGACAAGGCACAGAAACAATTGCTGAGTCCACCGCCTTATCTCAAGACCTTCAGTGCACAGAAGATGACCTTGAATCAGTTGGTGGTGACACAGACATATTGTCTGAAACATCGAGTCCAGATGAAAATTTTTAGACACCCCCTCTTCCATAGGAAGAGGGGATGATCAGCTAATCAAAATTTACATGGAACAGAGCAAACGTTCTTTATCAACGCATGACGCCCTCAAAAATAACATTTACATTTCAAAATTTGAGGGAATGACTTTAGCTGAATATGTACATACACGGACACTTGTATGTGAACGTTGTCACAAGAAGCCTTGCCATGGTTGTTACAGGATTTTAAAGGTGGCCAAAGAAGTGACGAGTAAAGGTTTTGTTAAGCTCAGAGATGCATTCGAATTGTGTAGTCCAGGTGTAAAATACTCCTCTTTTCAAGCTAGACGAATGTTATTGCAAATGCCACTTGCCGTTTTTGGAGTTGGAACACTTAAAGAAGAAACATTTTGTCTATATCTCGTTGAAAAATGCAAACCGCCTAACTTGTTTATTATGCAGACCCTAATTACGGAAGCAACCCTGCACAAATCAAGTACTCAGAAAATGACACAAGACGAAATGAAGAAACTGCTGGCCTTAGCTGAATCGGAAAGTGAAAGAAAGCGATTGAAATATGCAGTGGTCAAGTCAGCTGGAATGTCAAATACAAAAGCAAAAAGGGTGTATGGTGTTAGTGGTGTGAGTGATACAAAGCAGAAAGTAGAACAAGCTATGGAAGATGCTTGTGCTATCAGGGAAGCCATAGAAAACATTGCCAAGGTTAAAGACAAAGCTGTTTTACAATCCATTGGAGTTCGTGACGATAGCGATAGTGATGAAGCTGAAACAATGAATACTGAGAGTGAGACAGACACTGAAGATGATGTCACAGAAGACCAGCCATTACAAGCTCACCAAAAAGACAAAACTGAAGACCAGCCATTACAAGCTCACCAAAAAGACAAAACTGCTGGAGGTTTACCACACCAGTTCCAATTGAAAGATTTTGTCAATGAAGAGGAGACATACAAGCATACAACGGATACTGGAGCGGTATTTATGAACTCACACCAGCTGCATGATGTCCTTCTAAGATGTGATTTGAACTGGTTTTACTTTGTTAGAGTATTAAAGGACCTTTTAAATGTTACTGCCGCTGCCTTAAACCAGCTTCTCCTAGATTTTAGTGGCCAGCTACACTTAGTGGGATTCTCAGATGAAGAAGAGCAAATAATTGAACAATCACGACAAGCATTCTTGAGCAATGAACGCTTGATGGAAAACACTCGAGAAAATAATGCTGATGCCGAAGTAAGATCAGACTCAGAATCCAGTGAAGCGGAAATATGGGCCATGGGAGTTGAAAGCCCAATCGATGAAAGAGGAAAACTTCTTATCAAGAAAAGAAGAGCTGCTATACGACGTAATTCCGTAAGAGAAATAAAGAAAAGATTGGCAGAAAAGCGTCTTTTAAAGAGAAGAAGAAGCAAGAAAGTTGGCAAAATTATTTCAGAATGCCCAGGTGTAGGAGAAGCTATTGAGGACTTTGTGAAGCAATGTGGTGCAGGTGCAGATGCTTGGAGAAGGACGGGTGCATTAACGTTCGATGGGAATCGTAAAGTAAAGAAGAAGGCAACATTCAGACGCATTAAAGAACATTTAGAAGAAAAGTATGGTCGGAGCATCTCATATGGCAGTGTTGTTCAGTTGTGTTGTGCACGTAACAAGAGGCGAAGGTCAGCTGCTCGATATCATGGACTTGCAAATGTGGTTAGTAAGCGTGCTAGAAAGGGCTTTAACATTCGTTACAACCCTGACCAGCACTGGAGCTCATCACTATATTCTGCCCTTGATAAACTCCAGTACAAGGATGGATCTAATATCACAAATATTGGGCGAGATGATCAAGCAGGGTTTCGACTCGACACAATGGCCACGCACAAGCTCCATGCTACGCTTTGTGTAAAAGGCAGTGAACATTGTACAACAAGAAGTGATTATGTGAACAAATACCCCTCTACGCTGCAGACTACGTCGTATAATTTTCCATCTACTGGGACAACTGGCGAGATTTGTGCTGGAATAGTGAAGGCTCCAGTGCTGTATAAGAAAAATGCAGCACAGCATTTCTGTGACCTCCAAATGATTGAAAAACAGGAGGAAATCAGACCAGCATTTATCAATCCGATTACTAATGAAAGAAAGGAAGTTGAGTGTGCCAGAGTAGATGGTAGTTACGATGAAGGACCATCCCACTTGGAAGTCGAATATTGGTGGACCGTTAGGCACTTAAATACAGAGAGCAGGATGGAGTTAGTAACATCAAGGAATAGTGGGGCAAGTTATAAACATAGGCACGCAAAGCGTGCGTGAGCTATTTTGTAGCTGTCAAAGAGAGGTACGGAAATGGTTATTGAATGAACGTGCGTGTACCAAGGTACACTACTGTGATGTTGGTTATTTGAATAGCGTTGAGCATTCGAAAAGTATTGGTTTTTAGACAGAGTTTACCTTATAAGTGGAGCTGTGTCCGATATTGTGCAACCTCGTTCCCAATGCTTTTTACAGGTTTGAGGGTGATCAAAGATCAATGTTTGAGTTTATATTAGTGGTTTCGAATTCGTATGCGTCATTGTTCAATAGATAGTACGCTAATGCGTACAAGTGTGGCTTCAAATTACGACAAAACAAGAAGAAAGTGAGATAAAATTTGTAAAATATCTGACAACAGTGTGAATATGGGACAAACAAAATAATACAAAACAGTCCTTTCTGAAGGTCATTCTCAGATGTTTCTCGGCAGCTCAATGGATTGAAATTTAATTTTGTGGCTTTCTAATGGAAAGAATATTTTTCCATGGACAAATATTTTGGATCCAGTAGGAAGCGTAACTTGTCACAAAAATTAATTCTGTAATGTTTGAAACAAAAGAGAATAGCCGATCTTGAAAGTCACGTACGTCTTCTTCTTGCGTGACATCATGCTTGACGAACATGGCAACTCCCGTATCCAGACAAATATATAGATAAGCTCTGTTTTATTTTCCACACTATTTCACAAGGACTTACATTTTGGAACACACGGCTAAATCGAGTAAAAAGCGTGCCTTGTTAGAAAAGATCATGCCATTGTGTGACTTGTGCAAGTCTTGCGTGACTAGTCACGTAGCAAACTGACAAAAAAGCCAGAAACATCGCACGTGCTGACATACCGTGTGGTTGACTGTGGCACTAATTTTTACGGGATTCAAATTTTAATGATTTTCGCGGTTTTTTCACGATCTGCAAAAAAAGTTCCCACGGAAAAAAATAATTCCCGCAAAAATTTACTCCATATTCGAAATTTATATACAAACATCGCCTTTTACATGTCATGTAATATTATGTTGGTGCCCATTTACTTAAACCATCTCTTTCGTTCAAAAATAAAACGAAATTAGAAGCAAAACATTCAGAAATAAAACGATGAAATTGCAGTCGGTACATTAGAAGTATTAAGCTGTTAAAAGCTTTAAAGAAAAGGATCGTCTGAAGGTACTCCATTGATTAACTGATTTAACGTGTTATACATCTGCATGTTGTTCACCTGCATTCGATTGTTTATACTCAAAAAACGAGAATGTTATAATTCCAAATAGAAGGCGGCTTCCGGAAAATCACAAAAATTAATTCCAAGGAAGAATAAACAGTTTCCCCAATCGCAAAAATTAGGGCGCGTTTTTTTATTCACAATTCTAGGATGAGAATGGCCAGAATGTAAAATACGCGCGTTTTTCTATTCTGCATTCCTATTCCGGAATGGACAGAACGCCATTCCATCCATTCTGCTCCCAGGGGCAGAATGAACAGAATGTTGCGAATGAAAATCCAAGATGGCGGGCGGCGAGATGAGCGCTGCGGATTCAAATACGTCTCTACCGGAGAAAAAATCAGGTTACACTTTTGGACACAATGAAACACTGCTTCTACTTTCATTGTACCAAAAGTACGAGGTTTTTTTCAGTGATGTTTCGTACAAGAAAAAGGCAGGACCAGGACCGCGCATCTCGACGGGCGTTTTTTTATGCAGACAATCCGAATTATTCCTAGCATTCCGTACCAACCATTCTTATTCCAGAATTGTGGATAAAAAAACGCGCCCTTATCCTGCAAAACACACAAAAAAAATCACCATTCACAAAATTAAACTCCCGCAAAAATATTGGTGCCACACGGTAGTGGTCTCAGCTTCGCTGAAGCCACACAAAAATCAGCGGTTGTGTTTAGCGAATAAATTTTGTTTTGATGAGCGTTTTGATGTGAAAGTAAGATACAAAATTGGGTGAAAATAATATTAAGGGATGTTTTGTTATGTAGAGAGGTGGTAATGGGCGAAGGAATCGTTGGAATTTGAAATGAGCAAAGTCGAGAATAATGGAGTGGTTGGCCTGTGTGGTAAACAACGTGAATCTTATCACGTGGAGTACACGTGATCAACTCAAGGCCAAATTGTGCTTTAATAGGTCCGGGGGAGGGATTTTATCGCAGGGCCAGGCAGTCATGTGATAATGTTTAGTGTGGGTCGTTTCACGTGTAAAGAACGTGTTATGTTGATTGAGCGTGAGATCAGATTACTGTCTTGTGTAAACAAGTGGTGTTTTGTCACGTACAAACATGTGATGAGACAAAGTTCAATGGCGAGTCACGAGACTTTCATGAGACTGTCATAAGTTCGTTTTCGGCGCTTTTTATTGGCGTTCGTAGCAGCTAGAGTTGTGTAACAAAAGGGAGAAACTTCAAAGGAAGCGGGGAATGAGTAAATTTATGCGTTTTTCGTAATCTGAAAAATGATAACCGATGTTTGTGTCTATAAAACTGTGAAACAAATCTTGCGTAGAGCTGTTGCGTTTTTGTCCTCGTATTGGAGGTGATAATTGTTTTGATTTGATTTGATTGTCTGCTGATCTTTCCGCTCAAACTTTGTACAAACAATCCCGCTACCGCCACGCAGCCTAACCAGAAACCCATTTCTCTGATAAGTCACCACTAACTTTGCGCTTAGCAAGTCGCACGTACGAGCAACGTTTATGCCACCCATACAATCTTTTTCCTTGTCGACCTTGTACCTTTGACGGACCTAGTGATCGAGTATTGGCATTAATTTTAAAACCTACCAAAAGGTGCGAACAATAATTCGTTTTAGTTCGAAATTCACGATTCTGCCCTTTTTATACCTTCAAACTATTTGCCATCTATTTACCATCATTTACTATGGGACATCCCTGCACAGAAGTCATCTTATTTCTCACAATGTAAAGTTGAACCATATAACTCAAAACGTAAGTAGTGCGCATGCGTACAAAGGATTATTTACTAGAACTCGCTTCCGCTCACGTGTAAACCAGGTTTGTGCTGACGATTCGTTTTCTAAGGAAGTCTACCACAAGGAAGCCAGCCATTTGTATTTGATATATAAATATCCAACATCAAGCGAATGAAATCCGGACACTTTCGTAGCGTCGCTTTAGTAGCAGAATTTTCCGTGCGTTCTCATCTGCATTTTTGTTCCGGCCCCGACAACTAGCCTTTCGGTAAAATTCGACAGTCGTCGGGAATGCCGAACATGGTCCACCCAAAAACCAACCAACCAAAGAACCAACCTTCCCAGAAACTTGAGGCTGCATGCCGACTATGAGGCTATTTTGTAGACAAAATAGCTCAAAAACAGAGTTGAACTCCAGAACGGCTGTTTGGCCCTTGCACATGCAAATTTGTTTATTCCCTCAACATTGAATGGCTCATGCCTAAATAGTAGTGGAAAGGTTGACGAGAAGCTACTGTCTGAGAACTTGAATTCTGCTATCGATGTCTACATTTCTAGGGTTGACAAAGCACCTTGTGCTGGAACAGAGATTCATCTCCATCGAGGAGCAGACAGTGCTGACTATCAGAAACAAAATGAGCTACTAAAAGTTTTTTTAAAGGGAAGCAAAGCTGCCAAAGAAAAGTTGAAGAAGGATCATCCTGATGACTATGCACACTTTAAACAGATCTGGGATGTGAGGGAAAGTCATTTGCGGAAAGACCTCCCTTTGAAATATATATTTTGTCTTAGTTGCTGTTATCAAGAAGGCTGTATTCACCCAAAGTGCAAGGAAGGTAATCCATCTGAGGAAACATCCTGGTATCCTGGAGGTCCCCCTTTATCCTTCATACCTATTCCAACTGCTGACCCCAAACGGTGTTATGGTCGTCAAAACTGTGACGAGTGCCAAGGACTTTGCTCGGGCCATTACCTTAAAGTTGAAGACCTGTGGCAACATGTTTCCAACGGTGGCAAAGTCCAAGCTGAAACCCCATCTACAATCATTTTGAGGGAATTTAACAGACACCATGTAATACCAGAAGAGGGCAGGTTGTCAGAAATAGCACAAGAAGTACTGTTATCGTATGAGGAGGTCAAAATGTGGTTTGATCATTTGAGTAACATTCATGAAAACAGGAAAAGAGGAGTGGAAAAGGCTGCCAGAACAAGAAAAGCAAAGTCCAAGTCTCAGTCAAAGACTGTGCGTGCAAAAAGTAAGAAGCAGCAACCCACAGAGCAATTAGTGACAACTCAGCCACAAGAAGTTTGCAGTTCATGCCTTGCCGAAGAGCCCCCTGGAGAAGAAGATATTGATTGGATTGCCTGCGATAGCTGCGCTGACTGGTTCCATGCGATTTGTGTTGGCCTTTGTAATGAGAACGTGCCAGATCAGTGGCAGTGTTCAAGCTGTGTAGAGTCGTGGGAGTGAGTCGTGTGGGCTGTGGGGTGCAAAAAGTAAGGAGCAGCAACCCACAGAGCAATTAGTGACAACTCAGCCACAAGAAGTTTGCAGTGCATGCCTTGCCGAAGAGCCCCCTGGATAACAAGATATTGATTGGATTGGCCGCGATAGCTGCGCTGGCTGGTTCCATGTGATTTGTGTTGGCCCTTGCAACAAGAAAGTGCCAAATCAGTGGCAGTGTTCAAGCTGTGTGGAGTCGTGGGAGCAGGGTTTTTAATATGAGCCAAACAGAACTACGATGAACTATCGATGCTTAGATTTGTGAAAAGGACAATGAACATTCTACAAGTATGTTTACTCATCCAAGCCATCATGTTAATTTACTCATTCCCAGAACAGTAAAGTAAACATTGTATTTAATAAGGAGCTAGGTCATTCTGAACCTTTTTTCTGCTATTTTGAAGTTTCACATTCAATTTTAACCCATATTGAAGTGAATAGTATGACCTAGCTCCTCTATTAAATGTAGATGTATTAAGTTGTATAATTTTTTGGTTATATTGTTTTTTATATGCAGTCCTGGAGTAGTTTTTTATATAAAAACCAAGGATAATTTATTTCATGCAGTTGTCTCCCCACAAAATCCATGTCTAATGTGCTTTATGTAATGGAAAGGGACATTCTACAAGCATTTTTTTATAATAATATCCTGGCCATTTCATTTTCACTTTTTTGGGCTGCTAAAACTGATTTTTTGATGTTACATTGGATTTTAGCCCATGAAATTTTTTAATAGAATGACCTAGTAGCTCACATGTTAAATGTACAGTGTGCTGTAGATATAAGTTGCGTTTTTGGTTATATTGTTTTGTGTAGGTTTTTGAGTTTATAAGTAAACATAATTTGTCATCACTGCACTATTTACTTGAGGAACAGATGACTTAAATTTAAGTTTCAAAGGGTGAAGCCATTCATGTTTAAATATATAAAAATTATTTTTAAAAGCACTGGTGCTTTAAGGCTGGTTTTCACTGGCAACATAAGTATAAACACAAGTGGAAACCAGCCTTTATTGACATTGTTTTGTTAAAGATGTAAATTAAATACATTTATAGGATATTATATAGTGGCTTTGTTGGGAAAGCAGCAAGGGAGAATTAAAAATGACATTGACAGTTTACCGTCACGTTTTAATACTTTAAATCAAGTTATTTATCTAAAGACTATGAGGAATTTCTTTATCAGTTGAAGGTTGGATTGACAGAAAATAAAGGTATGTAGAAAGTACTTGTTAGTTTGTTTTAGAATTCTGCCCCTGGGTGGGTCTTCTTAGGTACATTTGAACAAAATATTTTTCCCACCCTCGGGAATTTGACTGCGATTTTTACTTTTCTGTCAAATCCCCACCCCTGGCCCGCACTCCCCCCCCCACGGGATTTACATTGATAGGTGCATTAATCCGGTCCGTTGAAGTCTAATTTTCTGAGTAACAAAAGTTATAGGCTTGGGCAAAATGTCCGCGATTTAGCGAAAGCAGTTACGACCAGTTATCACTTAGCGATATATAAGTAGTCAGATTTTAGGCCTAACGTTTACGGGCTGTTCCATTTTCAGTGGTTTTAGTAAATGCCATTGCAACATACGTAATGCACGTTTTTAACACTTACATTATGTTGACCATTGTCACTTGTCGATCTTTTAATGCTTCCTCCAGCTCTAATCTCAGTCTGTTCTACTTGATCCATCAGGCGGTTTCTGGTTTCTTTTACCATCTGCTCTCGTTCTTCTGCTAATTGCTACTTCTTACATTCCTCATTGATCCACCCGACAAAAAAAAAACAGAAATTATTTATAATTAACATTTTCATATACAAAGTGATGTGCAGCCATCTATTTAGTAATTACTTTTGGCCAGTTGATATAACACACTTAACTTGTGCAGCGAAATAAAACATTCAAAACAAGAAGAAAACTGACATGCAACCGATTCCAGGCGTGCGATTAAAAACCCTGCCTCGCTACTGGTAAAGAAACTAGTATGCTCCTAATGGCTAATGCATGACTAACGAAAATAAGAGGTAACAACACTGTCTATTGCTCTCGACAATCAATCGCTGGAACCTTTCAGCCTACAGGAGTAGAATCCTAACTTGAAACAAAAATACGTTACATAAAAAGCATTAGTCTGGAGAATGGTTTAAGTTTTTAGCTACTCAGTCCAATGTTTTTTAATGCAACGACAAAACGATGAAAAGCAGCTTCTGCCTCCCTGGAATTTTGCAAAAATGGCAATTTGCAGTTATAATTCAAGATAGCAAAGGAAAATTGTTGTGGAGAATAATTGGCGATCAAAAGCAAAAAGAAAAATGTGTTCCACAAAAATTCATACCTTGTGGTTTCAACTTTTTTTTCCATTGCTCGGATCGTTGCCTGCATGCAGCTGAGATCTCTTTCCATTTGTTCCTTGTTGAAAAAAGAAAGAAACAGAAATATAAAAGCTGCTGACAAAGAACTAGCAAAAAGTTTCTTTTAAAAAAAACCTCTTGTCTCACATTGACTTTCGTCATCTTTTACCAGAACCAAAACAGTTCAAGCGTCTTAAGAATCTCAGTATCCTCATAATCGTAAATCTCAAATAAAAACACAC
This sequence comes from Siderastrea siderea, assembly GCA_964030785.1. NCBI lineage: Eukaryota > Metazoa > Cnidaria > Anthozoa > Scleractinia > Rhizangiidae > Siderastrea > Siderastrea siderea. The sequence continues at coordinate 20,236,355 of OZ034966.1, forward strand.
AGATAACGTTAACGAAGGCTTTGCAGTGTTTTGTCCATACACAAACACTGTTTTTCTACGTTGAATATGCCTATTGTGATGTCTCGCGTGTTTGCCCAATCAGAAATAAGTACGCGCTCTTTACCCGTGCGCCCACGCAGCGTTCTACACAGGAATTCCACAGGAGCCTTCTAAACGCTCGAAGGACCCTTATGCAAGGCCTATTCTAAGAAGTAACTCATTAAAATTTACAAATTCAATACTACGGAGAACAGTCCACGAAAAGAGTAGTAAAGATAACGAGACACTTACAGTTAATTTTCATCCTACAATCTTTTCGTTGGCAATTCTGACATGTATGGTGTTAAGGTGGCCCATACACTTATTATCGATGTCGTGGCGTGAGCGAGTGTTGTCTGATAAAGGCTTATGTTCTCGTTTCTCTGTCTTAAACAAGAGCAAAACTGTGTTCTACAACTATAACTGTTAAAATAATGTCTAATAGAGTTGAAATAAATGTGCCCAAACTCGAGGGATTTTCGTCAATTTTCTTTGGTGAAATCTTCCCAGATTACCACAGTTTCTATAAATTGGCCAGAAGAAACTTTGAAGGCCAAAAATTTAGCAATTTTGTGTTTTTTTTTTTTCTACAGAAAATCTAGGGAAAAAGTTTCTGTTTTTTTCCTGACAGCACTACGTCATAGAATAGGAATTCGCCAAGATCGCTACCATTTTGAGCATGCGTGAAATTCAGATCAAGCGGATTTCTTCATTGAGAATTTTTACAATGCGGACCGTGTCAACTTCGAATGCTTGTAAAGCAATAGTTGGGCTTAAGACATAGTCAAGAAAAGATGTGTTCTTTCAACCGCTTGAAGACAGCTGCTTGAGGGCTAAAATTTGGGTAGTACTGTTAAATTTTCACTCCATTTTCACTTCTTGTTTCTTGTCAGCTCGCGTGCGCAGGCTACCAAACTCGCGTCATTAGCGCGCGCGGTCATACAACTCTATGGAGCCACCTTAAGTCAATGCAGAATATAATTTTCCCTCCGTTCATATGCAATTCAATCAGTTTTGCGTGTATGAAGGCATTAAACAGACGTCAGAGTGCTTACATGTAAATGATGGATTCTCAGTTTAAGCTTTTCTTGGGGGCATTGAACCAGGACTCTGCGTTGTTTTTAAATTGCCTTTCTTGGCACTGGACGCATTATGCAACTAATGGTGTTTGTACAGCTGGTTCAACGAGCTTAAGTGCCACTAATTAAATTCGTCGTCTGAATCAACACTTGAACCTAACTCCTTGAATCCACCAAATAAATAGATATTCTCAAAACGTTTCACGTGTTTAAATGCTCCTAAAACAGGACTAAGTTTGACAGATTTTTACCGGGATCGACCTTCCGTTCAATATGACAGAGTCATTGCAGTATAACTGTAAACATTAAATCTACAGAAATCTTCGGAGCCAAAAAACAGGAATTTTAAACGGACTCAAGTTGTTTTAGGTACTGAAATTATAACAACCATTATCCAATAAGGCTAGTGAGACTAAGTACTGACACAGGTGCTTTATGTGCAACTATCATTCTTTTCACGCCAAACAATTAAGTTTAATGGATTAAATAAAGTCAAATTAAATATTTCAAACACTCCAAACAGGTTTTACGCTCAGCACGTGAAGGTTTTTTGTTCTTTAAACAAGGCTTTCAAGAAATTAAATGCTCATTCAGTTGAAATTAGCAGCCCTGGTCATTCTCGACATAACTCTCTTTCACCTGTTGGGAATTAATTTTTGCTTTGTTTTATTATTATCATCATCATCATCATCATCATCATCATCATTATTATTATTATTATTATTATTATTATTAGGCTCTTACTTCAGGTATATTTATTTTCTTCCATTAGGAAGCATTGGCACATTAAATATTTATATTGTCTCCAGATTGGGTGAGCTTAAAGGAAATTTATGAAAGATCGAATTTCATTTAGAGATGAGCGTGCTAATAATAAGTCATTATAAGCTTGTAAAAATCTTGTGTGACATCAGATTTCCAACACACGTCGTCAAAGGCTGCCTACAGCTTCGACTGCCTTTCTAAAGTGATCAAGCTATTTCAGCTACTCATCCTGACTACGTGATTGCTGTCCTCTAGATCAAAACTGCTTGTTCTAAAACCGTTATTTTCAAAGAAAGTGGTAAGTCCAGTTAACGGTTGACATCTCATTTTCAAAGTAAAATTTAGGTCTGCCCTTTTTATAGCTGTGGGATAGAATCGATTAGTCAATGTTATGTACGATATAGTCTTGTTTGTATTTTAGATATTTTGCCTGTTCTTTTAACCAATTTTCTCAGTTCTCGCTATCATTCTTATCTCCAAACATTCATTCCATTTGCACGTTAATGATGCGAGTCTGTGTTGTTAAATTGTGCAAGTAATTTCAACATAGTGATTATCCTTACCAAGGAAACGGGCTCGATCAAGGACGTAGGCAGTAGAAAAACAAACATTTTTCTTTTCCTCGCCTACCCTTGTGTCGTAGTAAATTGTACTAAAAGTGGGACATTGCGAAAGTGCAACGAATGGATTTGTTCTTGTTACGTTTGCCTATATTCATTTATTCATTTCCTGATTAAAAATTCCCCTATGAATGTGAGCTAATCAGTTTATAGGCCATAAAGTGCCATGTCTCAAGCAAAAACCAGACTTTAGGGTAATCGAGCACCTCAACGAAGACTGTAATGTTACGAGCTTTGTAGGACACTCGTGCGTTATTGCTTGTCGGTGCAAACATGAATGTTCATTTGCTTCTAGAAAAGTAGCCGAGACGAATCTTTTCTTGTTGTTAGGTGAAAAAACAAAAAAAACAAAAAAAGAATCATGCAAGTCAGATTTCATTCACTCGGAGCTAACACTTACGGTTAATTCTCTTTCCCGATTGTTGTACATTCCTTTTGTTGGTAATTCTGAAATTTGTGGTTTTAAATCAATGCATAATTGTCTAGGGCTCAACACCCCTCCTACCTTTTATTTGCAAATCAATCAATATTGCGTTTTTGAAGACATTTCATAAAGGTTTATCTACTATATGGAAAGTTTGACGGAATAGCTGATTCTTAGTTTATAAACCTTTAATTCTGGGGCAAAGATCACGCCCTTTTTCTTTTAATTGATTTTTTTTAGCACTGGACAACACACATCTTATGGTATTTGTACAGCTGTTGCGACGAACTTAAATACCCCTTAAATTAATTCCGATGTCTGTATCAACATTTGAACCTTAATTATGAACCTTAATTACCTGGGTCCACCTAAATAGATATTAAAATTTTCACGTATTTAGAAGCTATAAAAACAGGTCGAAATCGACAGATTTATACCTGGATCAACCTTCCTTTCAATATGACAAGGCCATTGGAATATAAATGCAAAAGTTCAATGATTATTCATACATCAAATTTCGGTTGTGCTGACTGACGCATGAGCTGTTTATAATGCGGTACATATAGTGTTCCTGATTTTAATGGGAAGTTAAAACTTCCCATATCATTAAAGGATGTTGCATCAGGGACATTTATTTGCTTCCATTGGGAGGCATTTGTCCATTAAATAATTATATTATCTCCAAATTGGGTGAGCTAAAAGGAACTTTGCGAATGGTCAAATTACTTTCAGAGTTGATCATGAACGCGTAAGGTCGTTATAAGATGGCAAAATCCCTTACGTCAGCTGGCTTTGAACATTTGTCGCCGAAAGTTGCCTACAGGTTCCACTTCTTTTCTAAAGTGATTGAGCTATTTTAGCTTCTCACTGATCTTGATCGCTTTCCTTCGCATCAAAACTATACTTGTTCTGAAACCATTTACTTCAAAGGAAGTTGTAGGTCCATTCAAAGGTTGTCATTTCACTTTCTGAGCACAGTTTAGGTCAGCAACTTTTATAGTCTTGGAATAGAATCGATTAGTCAATATAAGGTACAATACTCTCGTTTATATTTAGACAATTTTTCTCTTCTTCTTGGAAATTTTCCTTTTTCTATTGATTAATTTGTGTAAATTGAAATTAGCCATCATTCTTATCTCAAAAATTTCATTGCATTATGTGCATTAAAAATGCGAGCCTGCGCAATTAATTGATCATAATAACCTCATCGAGGAAAGTCGGGCTCGGTCAAGGATGTGTGGAACAGCTATTATGTTCATGCAAAAAGCAAAAAAAGAAAAAAAAATGCGTTTCTTCGCCTAAACGCTGATGTCGCAGTAAATTCAAATCAGAAAATTAACACAAACGTCCAATATTGATTGATTTGCAGATAAAATCATGTATAAAGGACAGGAAAGGTACTGATCTAGGAAACTATGCATTGATTTAAAACCTTACATCTCAGAATTAACAACAAAAGAAGTGACCACAATCAATAAAAAGGCAAAAGACTAACTTGCATGATTTTTTTCAGCTAATAAACACCAGAAAAAACTAAGTCAACCGCTTTTTAGGACCACAAAACATTCCGTTTTCCGATAACAACAAACCCATGAGTAACCTACAAAGCTGGGTTACAGACTTCGCTTGTGCTCGTAATGCGAAAGTCTAGTTTTTGCTTGAGACACAACAAGATCATAAACTGATTAGCATTGCATAAGCACTGAATGAAAGTAAAAGTAAGACGAACAAATCCATTCGTTGCTTGTTTTAACAGACATTTAACAGACGTTAATTTGATTTCACGAAAAGAGGTTTGCCAAAATGGTGGATTCTTAGCTATAGTTAGAGTCTTCCTTGGGGGTTAAAAGAGAGTTGGTAAATTTAATTGCAATCAGTACCTTAATTGACTTTTTGGCACTGGACATTGTATAACTATTATCAGTTAGTGTTTGCACAGCTGGTTCAACAAGCTTAAGTGCCACTAATTAAGTCCCACGTCTGAATCAACACTTGAACCTAATGATTATCTGGGTCCACCTAAGTAGACTGCTTTCAACAATGAACGTCCTGTATGGAAGATCATTTCTTAAGCGATAGTAGTTTTACAGTGCTACCGCTAACACTGATGCTTTATGTACAAATATCATTGTGTCCACATATTCGAGAATTTTCAACTTTGTTAGACAAATTCGAACGTCTGAATTACAGTGCGAATCAAAAACCCGTGAACACTTTGATTTGATTTTGACACTTCCCATTATGTACCAATCAGAAGCGAGATGTAACCGCAAGACAAACTAACGAACGGTTGGTCGCGAAACCGGGGATTCACCATTAGATTCAATTTCAACATAAGATTCATCTTAAAACCAGTCTCGGTGAGTAATTATTTTACACCCAAATTGACTGCAAATAAGAAACATTGCATTAAAAACTGAGTATATAACCGTTCCCTACTCAATTACACGGTGCTGATTCTGTTTCTGGCGTACATGAGGCTTGACATTAAAGAGATGGAAAGTTCCAGTGCTTCAATCACTGAGTTACGCTCTTTAGCGTAATCTGGTCTTTACTTGTAGCTACCGTGGAAACGGGCTCCATCGATTGGCGTGTGTAATAAATATACACAAGTAAAAGCACCAAATATTCCTTTTCCTGCCACTTGCCCTGATGTCTAATATATGAGTGAGTTCGTAATCGGATTAGTTTATGTCTCTGCCATTCCCATTAGGAAGGCCCTTGCGATGTGTATATCAATTTATCCTTGTTTTGTCTCAAGCTTAACCAAGCTTAAAAGCCTCAAGCCAACCAAATACTGCGACCCTTAAAATCTTTTTTTAATTTGCCCGTGTGTTTATATGTGTAAAAACTTCCTGTCAAAGCTTGTCTTCAGTTTGCTCGATCACTGTTCCTTCTTGACAGCCGCCCCGTTTCATAATGCATTTATATGGACAGAAGTGTAAAGGGATAAAATTAATCTCATTGTGCATGTTTCCCATTGCAGGAGTGTCACATTTCCTCTAAGAGCCTTCATAAAAGGAATCGACCATTAGATACATTGAGATCCATCCTTGGTAAGTCTGTTATTTAATACTTCAGTTAACCGCCATGAATTAAGAAACATTCCATCAACAAAACTCCGAATAGACATTCTGTTTAGTGCTCTGTATTTAGCTGTGTGTTTACTGAGTACCAGAGTCGTTCGACGTAATAAAGGTAAGATGGAGTAGAAGGGGAACTTTCGTTCTTTTTTCATGAATCGGTACTTTAAATTACTCATAAATCTAAGTACTAGATTCTATTTATACACCTGCGATAATATACAAGGGCTAATTAAAAGCACTCTTACGCATGTGTTATCAGCCAGCACATGTGGGAGTCAAGTTTATAATGAACGAGAATTTTTGAACATGGGAGAAAACATCTGAAATATGTTTAGCTTATTATTAAGTTGACAACTATGAATAAGCACGCTGAACAATTCCAAACCGTTTTAGCTGACCAGTTTCTCGAAATGAGCCTATGGAACCCTCAATTTTATTGTAAAAGACCTGAAGTATAGAAGAGGCTTCAAATTATAGCTAGATTGTGCAATACTTATTTTTCTCACAGGGAAGAGTTCACTGTACGTCCAAGTTGTATTGCGTGCGTAGGTAAAGGCAAATTAAATACGGATTTTGTACACGCCATGCAACTTATAACTCTCAAGTTTCCCCGCGCTTGCAAATTATAGTCCTTTGTAAGTGGTATAACGTGCGTATGATGATGATGATGATTGTTGTTGTTATTATTATTATTATTATTAGGGAGGGATGATATCGTGACACTTTGGTGAAGTTGTTTTCAAAAATTATAGTATAGCCAGATAGAATTGCCACCATTCATTGAAAACAGTCCAATGGAAGCTGCAAGGGAAAGTGATGCCGCACCAGCTGCCGAGGAAGCACTGGATTTTGATGACGTCACTTTAAAAGGTGGGAAGAAACGTTGCAAATGTTGAGTCCGGCATTTGCAAGCAAATTGTACTCAGTGTTTTGTCAGTACGGAATTCTCCAACAGCTATTAAACGCATAAACATCCCGTTTTACTATTTATTAGCAGCTTTAGTTGTTATTTTCCGTAAGTTTGCCACTTCCATAATAAAAGGAAACACAGATTTATTGTAATGCTTATATCCGGTGCTAAATGCAAATACAGTTTAACCATGTAACATCCCCGGGCGTACAAGGAGGGGTTGGGGATGTTGGGGTGGATACCGATGGTTTTAGTTATGACAAAAAATTATCTGACTTTCTTAGCCTGTACAACTACTTCTTGTTACTTAAGAGCAATTCTCTGTAAGAATCAAACAAAGTGGAAAATGAAAAATTTTGCACCCCCAACTCCCGTTTGCGTGCAAATAGATAACCAAATTATGTGAAACAGGTATAAATGGATAATAAATTGTTGCCATGATAACAGCGAATGCTTGTTGACGCCCGAGAACCCAATTTTCAAAATAAACTGTTGTGGAAAGTGCAAACGTTAAAACGTTATTTCTCGAGTCTATTAGAATACTACAACTCGAGACTTACGACAAATCTAAAACTACTATTCTAATTTGCTTTTATGTATATGGCTTTTCATTTCATCTACAGTAGACAAAATAATCGGCGAATTAACTACACCGGCTGTGTCTTGGCCATTTTAATTTGCGAATAAAACATTTCTTTTAGTATCTCCAAAAGTACATCAGTTCTCTTATTTCAGCCCACTCAAATCAGGTTTTGTAGTGCTGGAATCACACTAGATTCGGCTATGTAAAAGTCAACATTTCTTGGCATAAAACGGCAACATTTTTAGCTTCTTGCACATAAGAACAAAAGTCAGTATCCGTCCGACTTCCGCTGCGCACAAATATGTAAGTTTTACCTCGTCGCTCACTCTTCATTGGACGGATTCGCACGCACAAACTATCAAAGCAAACACGTATTAGTGTTATTGGAATCGTCCAATGAGCTGGGGAGCGCGAAGATCCGGGGACGGACACTAACATTTGCTCTTATTTGCAAGAGGCTTCACTGTTTCCTTATAATAAACAAGTTCTGCTAATATCTGAATAATGGTGATTTTAGCAATAACAGAAGTTTACAAGAATGAGGGCAATGATTACTTCAGGAAGAAAAACTTCAGCAGCGCGATCTACTTTTATACGGAGGGAATTAAAGTGAACTGTAGGGATGAAGAATTGAAGGCGAAACTTTACAGCAACAGGGCAACAGCACACTTTTGTGTGGGTAAGAAGATTCATTCATTCATTCATTCATTCATTCATTCATTCATTCATTCATTCATTCATTCATTCATTCATTCATTCATTCATTCATTCATTCATTCATTCATTCATTCATTCATTCATTCATTCATTCATTCATTCATTCATTCATTCATTCATTCATTCATTCATTCATTCATTCATTCATTCATTCATTCATTCATTCATTCATTCTTCCATTCTCGTTCCTTCATTCTCACTCTCTCTCTCTCTCTCTCTCTCTCTCTCTCTCTCTCTCTCTCTCTCTTTAGATTCATGAGTGCGTATTTGCTACTTGTTTTCCATATATTATTCAATGGCTTTAGAAACGTTTAAACAAGATTTTAATCTTTCCATTATAAAGATTTATCTTTAAATTTTAAGAAAATATTAACCAAGTTACAAAAATTACTTTTTCAGACATTAAATTTTCCCAATCTAGCAGATCAACGTAGCAAATACCCATTCTTAGGTACGCGATCCGAAAATTACAAAAAAATTCGCGATTGAAGCAGATTAGGAAGGTCCTTAAGGTTTAGACAATTGCCTCAAAAGACCCCGGCGATCTGAAATATTTTTTGTTCTTTGACAAGTTGATTTTAGAAAAATATCCTGTTGTAAGCTATGATGTAAACTTCACCTGAAAGTCCGAAATTTTTTCGAAAGCTGCAAATCTTCTTTTTGCCTTTAAAATGCATTTCTAGGTCTTTTTTCTTACTTTTTCTTCACAGAAACATGGCGCTTTGTTGTAAGAACCGCCTCTACATTGTTTGACTAGAATTTATTTCATTTAAACGTATTTATGGACAAAATGCCATTTCGTCGCAAATACGCAATTTTGCAGCAAATACCCACTTTCGTTTTTCGCTGGGGAAAGATCATCGATTAAATAAAATAGGATACACGGGCAAAAGTCTCATCAAAGGATATGAAAAGTACAATTCTACCCGTCCATATCTGAGTATCGCCGTCTATTTTACATCAAATACAGATCAATTTTTTCTGTTTTTATGTGTTTTTAAGGGTTTTTGTGGAATAAATCCTTTTTTGCTCAATTTTTTTAGAATTCTTCTCTAATACACGTTGTCTCAGCTGATTAGAAAAGTGGTAACCGTTCCGGAGAAGTATCTGGGCATTTTGGACTCTTATATTCCAAAAAAGAAGTCGTGTAGTTGCAAATACCCACTTGTGTAGCAAATACCCACTTCTACCTATCACTGAGTTGTACTATCGTAGGCAAAACAAAAACTGCTTTTTCCGAGTAATTGCATTGAAAATCGGTGTACATTTCAAATTAACATCCTCTTTTGCAGTATGCGCTCTCTTTGCTTCGACGAAAGGCTAACGCGCGAAACGTCAGCTACTAGAAATTCGCTACGGCGGTTCATTAACCTTATCAACTTCGAGTTAATAATCAATTAACTCTTTGTTATCAGTTTTATTGTTACGTTAGTGCTAGACGTTTGTGTCAGGCACTGTCTTTGTGTTGTGTTTGTTCGTTACAGTAATTTGCGCTCTTTTTGTTAAGTGATTAATCGTTACGTTAGTGCTAGGCGCTTTCGTTGTTTTGTGTTTGTTCGTTACGTTAATGAAGTGCGCTCTCTTTGTTATGTGTTTGATTGTTACGTTAGTGCTAGGCGCTGTGTCTGTGTTGTGTTTGTTCGTTACGTTAGTGATGTGCACTCTCTTTGTCATGTTTGATTGTTATGTTAGCGCTACGCGCTTTCTCTGTTTTGTTTGTTCGTTACGTTAATGGTGTGCGCTCTCTTTTTTATGTGTTTGATTGTTGCGTTAATGATCATAATAATAACATTATGAATTTGTTATGCGCGAATTCCATGTGTATATGTTCAAATGCGCATTACAATTAAATTACGTTAGTGCTACGCGCTGTCTTTGTGTTGTGTTTCTTGGTTACGTTGGTGATGTGCGCTATCTGTGTTGTGCTTGATTGTTAAGTTAGTGCTATGCGTGTTCTTTTTGTTCTTTGATTGTTACGTTAGTGATGTGCGCTCTGTTTATGTTGTGTTTGATTGTTATGTTCGTGCTCTGCCCTCTGTTTGTTTTGTGCTTGATTGTCATCTTTGTGATGCGCGCTCTCTGTGTGTTGTGTTTGATTAGTACGTTTGTGATGTGCACTCTCTTTGTTTTATGTTTGTGAGTTTTAACGGGTATAGACACTTGGCTTCGCTTCAAGAACTTGTGAATCCGAAACCTATTTGCTATGCAACAGGTGTTTAGGTGAGTCCATATACCAATTGACTATGAACAGGATTAATTCAACAACAAGATTAATTTATCAAAACGCAATCTTTAATTCACATTTGTAACTTTCTTGAATATCAATGGAAACTGAGCAATGTTATAATTACGTCCTAGTAAACTGCACACTGTTTTTAGCAGTCTACCTTGAATCAGCAAAACTCACGTCCGCGCCTGAGCTCTGATTGGTTGACAAGCAATTTGTTTTCAGAAATGTGCGGAAGGGCATCCAAACATTGGTGTTTTTGATACTCAAAGACGTGCTTCGAATCTTGAGTAAAAATTTAGCAAATAACATATAAAACTGAAAGTCTAAGATTCATTTGGCTAACTGTGCTTTTTAAACTGTCGAATTTGGTACCAATCATCACACAGACCGGACAGAGTGTTCCTTAATCGTAACGACGCGATCCAATATTTTATCAGCAAAACAGCTAAAACTGCTTCATACTTTGTGTAGCTAAACGAGCTTTAGTTAGAGTGTTCCACTGTTCGGTAACGGAAACCAAAGTTCCGTACTCCTACGCGCACGAGCTTACTCTAAGCTAACTTTTTAAGCGAATACACTAAACATTATTGAAATAGTCACAGAAATTCTTAATAGTTTCTAGAATTAAAAAAACCTTGTCGTTCTAACGGCGTAACCGAGCTGTATAAATTATTTCGGCTCTTGTAAGACAATCAGATGTTTGACATAACCTTACAAAAGGTATTTACAGAAAATGAATGAAAAGTTAATTAAACTAGGCCAGATTTGAATTGTGGTCAGTTCGTCGGCAGGGACAATTACGTTGGTGACCAAGCGTCCACCAACTACTGTGATTTCCTGGCTTTGCAAATTGACCACGGGATGCTTTTGCCAAACAGTCGGCCGCGTGTGCAAGTTAGAGTGACAAGGAAGCTTTGCTTGTGGGTACCACAAATCCTTAATTGATATCCAATCACATTTAAAATTAATTCTAAAAACATGCGAAGTTATAACAATTTATAAAAATATCCTTTTACCAAACCTGGGTAATGAAGAAAATCGTACCGCCTAACGTGGCAGCAGTTAAACGAAACTAAACATGATGTTACATCAATCTCAAATGCTTTAAAGTATTCGTGTCTTCAAGTATGACATACTGGGTTTTCAACTGAGTAAACGTCAATATAATGACTTTGATTAAAAATTTAGAATGTTTCTTAGAATCTTTACACTGCGGAAAATTATCAATTCAAAGCATGTATCTTTAAATATCACTAGCGCAATTTACACAAAGTAGTATAATATCAATCCCCACACTGCGAAATTTGACAAACGAAACGTGCCGAATGTTAGGAGGTCATATGTTCAAGGCTCAAGATCTATCAAATTAAGATGACTTGTAAGTATCATTCACATGGCGTTTTTTAACTGACGGTTGCTCTCTTTTTTGTCAAGACTTTTCCCGGGTCGGATCACTAACTGTAATTAAACGTTGTGAAGAAAAAACGATTTGACTTAACCCGGATCTTTTCAACAGGATAAGTCATTTTACGCGTTTAGTTAACATTGAAACGCACTTAATAAGTGGTTTGTATCCACCTTTCTTCGAAAATAAAATCAGATTGACTTCATTCAATTACATATGAACACAGAACTCTTGTATGTCTCCACTGCAAACCTAAAAGTTTTCTATTTCTCAAAAGTTGCTCTCGTTTATAGAAACTGCTCTTTGGTAACACTAGTTACTTAAAAGCACAAATTTCGAATTTATTATTTCCTTTTTTTACCGTCTGCGTAAACAAAGGCAAATAACCTTTTTGTGATAATAATGGTAGCTGCATTTTGATGGAAACCGGTCGTTATTCTTATTGCTTATGCCTGGTTCAGAAGTGCAAAGCAAGCTCAAGAATGTGTGAGCTACTGTCAAGCAAACGCAAGCGCAAGGAATGAAAGAGGTTTATTTTCTTGTGCTTGTGCTTGAACAGGGAAATCGTAAGCGTAAGGCGAAAAAGTATTGACCAGTGTTTGTACCATGGTCCGGCGGATATAATATCTTTATCTGGCATTGAAAAAAAAAAGCTTAACTGCGCCTGCATGCTTTATATTCCTTGCGCTTGCTTTACGCGTGTGAAAATGGCTTGCATTTGCATTTGCGCTTGCGTTTGCTTGTTGCGCTTGAAGAAGATGATTTATTTCTTCTTTTGTTTTTGCCGCTTTGCCTGGCGCATTTCTTTACGCACCTTGTCAACTAAACGTTGCTTACACTTCTTTAATTCTTCCTCGTCTTCTACTTCTTTTCCTGTTATCATGCCAAGTTCCAGAGATCTTGCATCATCCTTTACTCTTTGCCAGACGTCTTCTCTCTTAACAGCGTTGTTTTTCACAAGGTCTTGTGTCAAGCTGAGTAGATGGCTGGTTTGCTCATCCGTAAATTTCCTCCAAAATGTGGAAGTCGCGGATGCTAGGGACGGGGCGTGGACTGGACCAGATTTATCACTCTCACACGGTGCTGAAGAAAGAAATTTCAGAACCCTCTCCGTGCTTGTCTCCTGCTCAGTAGGAAGTGGGATATCCTTTCTGAATTCATCGCTCATTCGCCGTAGCTTTAGGACGATTGCCTTAACCGAATGTGCTTTCAGAATGTTTTCTGTTGAGACTTTTTTTATTATCTCACCCTCTTTAATAGCTCCAGTCGCAATTTCTTCTTTGAACAGGTCTTTCAGTCCACTCACTTCTTCCTCCGTCCATGGGGTAGGCTTCTCGACTTTTGCGTGATGAATATTTTCAGTTTTAAGGGAAACGAGCCTCTGGACTGCTCTACGACCTAAATCAGTCTCATTTACTTTATCATGAACACGGTAGTAGTCGGCTTGCGTCTTTGTCTTGTGCAGAGACAGGGCTGCTAAATGATCTTTCTCTTCAGGCATATGCACGTGCATCCCCGTTGCAAGTGATTTTCGTACTGTTGTGGCGCAGATCCTTCCATTTGTCTCAATTCCTTCTCTCTGAACTGTTCTGTAAACACAGGTGGATACTTGTGATGAAGTCAGAGGCATGCCATTGCTTGAGACAAATACTTGCTCGACGTGTGGAGCCAATGATGTAATCTGGCTTCTTACAGTTCTCAAGTACATCTCCACAAGCTTGTACAAGTCGTCGTGCACCCAGACCACTGCTGCTCCATACACTCCAGCAGTTTTATGATCATTTACCAGAATCCTGTACCGTGCTGGATCTTCATCCGTACCAGGATAATACACAACCTCCTTAAATTCGCTTATCTTCATATTTGCAGCCACTCCACTTCTGCCACTGTTGTCTATAAGTAGACGGGTCATCAACCAATCACGCACTTCACAATGTGACTTGTCACTGAGAACTTTTGACGCATCCTCTACACCATCAGTGGGGTTTGATGATGAAGCGAGCTGCTTAATAGCATTGACACGCTGATTTCCATGGCAGATCTGGAAAAGGTGCTCGCTTGAGAGCAGTTTCTTGAAATCTTCGTCACGCTTTTCTCAGTAGCTTCCTCTTGGCAACCTTTTTCTTCTGTGCCGCTGACCATGAACTCATCAGATCGCGTCGTGCATTTAATGTCTCCAGGGTAACATTGGCAATGTCTTTTTGCTCTTGAATAAGGAATTTGTAAAATAGCCGGAGACTCATCAGATACGATTGCACAGTTCCTGGCTGATAGCGGTTTACAGCATATGAAAGCCAACTCTTCAAGAATGTGTCCCCGTCCTTTCCAGGAATTAGCAGCAACTGTACTGAAGGGCGTTTCTCCTGCCTTTCCGTGGTGACTGCTTCTGTGAGGGTCAACCTGTGAATAACGTTTCGCACTTGATTCTTGTATTGCTGGGCAATCTTTTCGTTTCGATAGCCTCCATCAACATCAACCAGCCATATGTAAAATTCCGCGAGTAAATCATCATCATGATCCATACTTACATTTTCTCTATTGAGCTCAGGTTCTCGTTCACAAGAAGTCTGTACACCATCTGTTTCGCAGTCACTAGCCACCCATTCTTCCAACGCATCATCATTGTCGCTTGCATACTCTTGAAATAGTTCTTTAAATAGATCTTCTTGACTGCATTGTTCCATCTCTTCTAAGTCTTGCCTGCAAACGTTCGCCGACTCTGCAGGAGTCTTAAATGTGAAGCCTTCGCTTGTTTTAACATTGATGAACCGATTGACAACTTTCTTCCAGGGCTCTTCATTGTCTAAAAATGAATCATTTTGACAATTGTCTTTACCGATAACTTCCACTAACTCAGTCATTAATTGGTCGCATTCTTGTGATAGAGAAGAAGAAGTTTCAGTCCACTGTACTTCGCTAGATTCATCTGTGTCTGAATCGTCATAAGGATCGTATTCTGTAGCCTCATCGCTATCAGAGAGAGTAACTATTTCAGGCACCTCCATACTGGTAATATCTTCGCTATTTTGAAGATCTTCGTGATTTTTATCACTATGCATGCATTCTTCCCCACTCTTCACTCTTGGCAATCTTGTAACGTGAGAGAAAGAGGCCCTGTTTGATTCGTGTGTGTTCCACACCCTTTCCGCTAAATCATCATACTCTTCATCACTGACTCTCTTCTCTTCCTGAGCCTTCTCCATTCTCTCTTCTTCTAGTTTCCTCTCCTTGTCACTGTTCGGACGCTTCTGGACTCTGTTAAACTTGTCTTTCTCATTTTCGCGACTTCTTCTGGCCAAAGCTTCGTACTCTTCTTCCCTGGCGTTCTCCTGTTCACTATCACAGCTCTCGTCTTGAGACTTCTCAAATTCCTTTCTTTCGTGGCAGTCGGGGACTCTTCCATACAATCCTCCAGTCTTTAGCATTTTACTCGTATTCTGTTCCCGTGGGTCTAGGCCGCCATCGTTTTCAAGACTTTTGTCTTCGTCAGTTTGGGCATCTTCATTGGAATCACGTGTTTTCCTGCTAGCCTCTCGCTTTTTTCTCTTCTCTTTCAAGTAGGAGTCAAAATCCTTGAGTGCTACTCTTTTCGCTTTGCCCAATGCACTGACATAACTTGGGCTGCCTTGCTTAAGTTTGTGCACGTTTGACTGTAGGTGTTTGTGGAGTTGGAATATGGGCGTTCGGTGTCTTTTGCAGGGGGATAATGGACAGAACTTCACCTTACCCCTAGGTGGCTTCTTTTCACCAGTTAAGTATTCACTGAGTTTCCGTCTTATTTTTGTGATGCCATGAACCTCTTTCTGGTGCCGACTTAAGTTCTGCACATACGCTTGACACTGCGAACATTTCTTCGACTTCCGTTTTTTGGGTGGATTTGAAGCTCCAGCTTCAGGGTCGGCGGAAGAGCCCACCTCGCCACTACCTTTCTCCGCTTCACTCATTCTCTGAATCGAAAGCTAGGACAATAAGACAGAGGTTGAAATAAATAAATCTATTAATATTGTATATTTCTGTACGTGTTATAAGTGCTTTGTTATCAAAACAAGGTGACGCGCGAAAACAATGAATCACGAGCGTGCCCCACGAGCATGGCCGGAATATGATTCAAACATTGCAAATTAGTGTATAGCTGTTTAGTCTTTTAATCCATTTTTCTATTGTGATTAATATCCCGCGAGTTCATTTTTATTAATAGTCTAATTCAATATGCGAGGAAAACCTTCTGACAGTGCCAGGGGATTTACATTTGGAGCAGTAAATGTGAATCTGCAGTCAGGCGTCGGTGAAAACAGAGCTGCCAAACTGTAGTTAATAATTGGACCCTTTTATTCTTCGAAATACAATAACTTTGTCTATTGTTGCCTATAAAATTTTATGTTTCTAGCTGGTATTGGTCTTCTTAGTCATAGTTGACCGCAAATGGCCAGTGATATGGGAACGTAACAGGCGCTTGAGTTTATAAAGGGCGCGGTGTCAGAGGAGCAAGATATTAAATGGGATGGTGGGAAGCGCCTGTCGTTAGGACCCCGCATATTATTTTGCCGCTCTCAACTGAATTATGAGGTAGCATTGAATAAACTTTTCAAATGAGTGGTAATAGACTGATCTTTTTAGCCCAAAATGCTGGTTTACACATATGACACAAGCAACATATCTTCAGATGCAGTATCCTCTTCATTTCTTCTACCAACATTTTATCAAAATGTCAGTGCGTCTGTATATGTTTTTCGCGCTCATGTTTGTTATTTCTGATGCAAATTTAGTGGCTAAAAAATGGCGTAGAAAAGGTGAAAGGTCTTTAATTAGAGGTTTCTATCTAGCTCTGTACGTGGGACATCAGATTCGTTTCAAGGCTTTTTTTAGATCACTTAGATCATTTTCCGCGTAACACTTAGCCAATCGCGCAGAAAGTATGCTGTGTTTGTTTTTTTTTCTAAAAAGGTAATTATAGATCCGAAGACTACAAGTAATTTACCATTTGAAACGTACTTTTTGTGGTATGTCATTAATACCCCCAACAGACACACAAGAAGTCACAGACTAGATTAAGGAGTTTTCAACATGTAAACAAACCTTTTGAAAATATCTTATTCATTGTATTATGGATATACTCCTAAGGTTATTCCGTTGAATTATGCACGGCAGGATGCGCACTGCCAGTGCGCATCCTGCCGTGCATAATTTCTTGCATTATAAGCGTGCGTGCGACATTGCGCTCATACCGAACATTCAGGATTTCTTTCAGGCTAAAAGGTTGGCAGGTAAGTTTTCTCCTACTAAGGCCTGTCCATGATATATTGAAACATTCTCATGAAGTCTTTATCCCAATCTGCTTTAATTTAGGCGTTTCACTAAAAGCGTCCTAAATTACCCTATTATTTCACTCGTTTCATTATTTTTTTTGGAAAACTTTATGTGTTTTAGCTGTTCACTGTAACATTTTGTACTATCAGAAGAATATTAATAACATTCCATTGCTACCAATACCTTTCAGAAAGTAGCGGGTGTCTCTTGCTTAAGGCTAGCTTTATATATATCTACCGTAAAATTCCGGTTATAGTCCCCCCCCCCCCCCCGGTTATAGGCCCATCTCCCAGCAAACCCAAAAAAAAAAACGTCGCATAAGTCGCAACGATTCAGTCGCATGCATTGATTTTGCGTCCATTGAAGAAATATGCGACGTTTTGCTCAGTTGTTTTGCTTTTTAAAGACGCTATTAATGAAAAGGATTCATAACTTCTTAGAAACTGGACAGTGTTGGCAATTCGCGAAGTTTGGCTCTTAAAGTATGTAATTTACTTTATCGAAGTAGCAAACCAATGGACTCACCTGAACTGGCTGGCGTCAGTCACTGTCTCTGTGTTACTGGCGTTACGCGTGACGCGTGACATGGGAAGGGAGCCCAACATCTGCCGTGATTGGCTGTGAATTAATAGCCCAGCGATTTGCGCGAACGCCTTGTTCTGTGGACAGTGAGTTGTTAAATTGACGACATAGTTTGGAAAGCAGCTAATATATAAAGTGAATACCCCTTTTCGAAGCTAGAAAAGCCTTTACCACTCTGTGTACTTACCAACCATCTAGTGTGTGAATACGTAGTATTGTTTGCGACCACAGGTCAAAATTGGATTTTTTGCCAGAAAAGTTAAATGTCACTCATATTTACATATATATTATATTACTTGTGGACCTATAATTCTGAAAAAATCACAATTTCTTGCCCTTTCTAGGAAACATCAATGCCTAAAAAGAGCGGTGATCTCGCTAATTATTCAGTCGCATTACGTTAATGCTACATGCTGTCTTTTTTGTGTTTTATACGTTAATGCTATGCGCTTTCTTTCCTTGGTGTTTGTTTGTACGTTACTCATACCCACTGCCTTTGTGTTGTTTTTTAATTTGATTAGTGCTTTGCGCCGTCTTTGTGTTTTTTTTGTTTGTTTCTTTAGTGTTACGCACTGTCTTTGTGTCGTTTGGTTGTCTAGTGCTACGCGCTGTCTTTGTGTCGTTTGTTTCTTTAGAGCTACGCGCTGTCTTTTTTGCTTATTTGGTAGTTTGTTTAGTGTCTGAGTCTTTGTGTTGTTGTTTGTTTGTTTGTTTAGTGCTACGCCCTGTCTTTGTGTTGTTGCTTGTTTGTTTAATGCTACGCGCTGTCTCTTGTTTGCTTGGTACTAAGCGGTGTCTTTGTGTTTTAGTTTGTTTGTCTGGTGTTACGCGCTTCCTTTAAGTTGTTTTTTTGTTTCTTTAGTGCTATGCGCAGTCTTTGTGTTGTCCTTCTTCCCTCCTTAGTGATATGCTATCTCCTTCTTCTGTTGTGATCCCAGGCGCTTTCCTCATGTTATGTTTGTTTTATTTTACGCCATGTGTCCAGTAATTTACTGCTGGACAACTACAGCGCGCGCTGTTTCACAAATTTCTGTCTCCTTTCAGATTGTATAACGAAATTAGATTTAAGACAATATGCATAATAGACAAAGACATAGACATACTTTATTTAACATGGACAAGTACACGCTTAGCTGTTCGCTAGTTTACAGGTGCTCCATGATTTAAATTAAGTAATGTACAACATCATAAAAACTTAAAAAAAGTATTTACATCGGCTAATTTAAAATCGCTTAAAAACATCAAGTTAATTCAGAAAAAAGCCAAGATAAAAGCGATGAAATATAATCAAAATGTATCAAACGTGAAAATCAGTTTGCCGAATCTTTTTCAAAAAGTCTTTTGAGCCTGCCATGGAACGAATATTACGAGGTAGCATGTTCCAGTGCTTTGCTGCAGCATAACGCCACGACTTAAGACCGTACCTGGTAGTGTTCATTTTAGGTATGGAAAGATTGAAATTTCCGCGAAGATTATATTGTACGCTGTTCTCTTCTTAGTTATAAGATTTTTGAGGCTCGATTGAGCCCTGCCTTGAACAATATTGTTCACAGTCAGTAACATGTCTTGAGTGCGTCGATTTTCTAAGGTTGATGTTGATCCGATACGCCGTAAGAGCGCTTCGTACGCAAATCTCAAGGCCCTCGCATTTGTTCTTTCCAGTTTTTCTATATTTCTTCTTCCACAGTGATACCAAACCTAACTACAATAAGAAAAGTATGGTCAAATTAAAGCTCGATACAATTGAAGCTTACACTTGTTTACATAGTTAGGGGCAATGGGCAACAAAGTATTGACTTTTCATGAAAATTTCCTTTTTGCACTGCCAATGTATATTTTGGACATGCATAAATGAATCTTTGAAGCCAACGGGTATATATTTATAATTACGATTTCAAATAGTTACTTTTGAAAGCAAAAACGTCACAAGGGTAGCAAATACCTACTATCCGTATTTGCAACGGTAGCAAATACCTACTTTTGGTAGCAAATACTAACCCTCCGTATTTGCTACCGTAGCAAATACTCAAATCCGTATTTGCTACCGTAGCAAATACCGACTTTTCGTAGCAAATACTCACAGGTGAGTATTTGCTACCGCAGCAAATACTCACTAAGGTAGCAAATACGCACAAATGAGTACTTGCTACGGTAGCAAATACCCAGTTTAAGTAGCAAATACCCACCTGAATCTAACTCTCTCTCTCTCTCTCTCTCTCTCTCTCTCTCTCTCTCTCTCTCTCTCTCTCTCTCTCTCTTTCTCTCTCTCTCTCTCTCTTTCTCTTTCTATTTCGTTCGTTCCTTTTTACTTTCGTTACTTATTTTCGTATCATTTTCCTGTTAGGGAATTATAACGATTCACTGCGTGATGCAAAACTTGCCATTGACCTGGAACCATGTTACATCAAAGCGATTGAAAGAGGTAAGTTTTAAAAAGGGACGCAATAAAGGACGCTGCCCTCTTAAAATCCCAAATAGATGTTGTGAATTTACTGCAACATTACAGGGACAGACTACAAGCTTAGCGCTGGGACTGGAATGTAACCCACAATTCTCCAATTTCGTTTCATAGATAGGTGAAGCTTACGAGTTTGTTTGTATTTTACACACTTTGGCTAAAGAACATTTTAAGAGCGTAAATAATCTAGGAACAAACATAAATCAAGGATGTATGCCATTTATGACAGCTAGGCACTTATTCGGATAAGAAATGAGTTGCTCCTATTAATATTTAGTTTCCCTTGTCGGTCTTTGTTCTGGAAACCGTTGTTTTATAATCGCCCTACTACGCCAGACAATACAAACATCGGTGAAGGCATAGTCACTAGTAGTACATGCTCAATACTTTAAAGCGGCCCGTACTCATAGAATGTATATTTCTATTTTAACTGATTTCGATGGTCATAACCGTACGACTGTTGCACCATCCTTCACCTAAAGGCATCGCGAATACCACCATAAAAAATTCAAATAGATGCCATCCCACCTCTCACATCTTCAAATGATAGCTCACTGACTCACTGACATGTTACGTTACCTGGTCAGCAGTTGCCTACCCTCCGAAGAGCTAGGCAGACATTTCAATTTAAGCTTCACCAAGTGTACCCATCAGTTGCATTCCAATAAACGCTTCCCAACCACCTGCATCTTGGGGTGTGTTCCTTTGGAATGATCCAGATCAGCACCAGTGGTCCAAGATCACTCGGATCATTGTGCATCAAAAGAACCGAAGGATCCTTGTCCAGAGTGGATTCATCGGTACCTTTGCTGCACCATGATCCGAGTGATCCTGACCCGGGTCATCCCAAAGGAAAGTACCCTTGGAATGTTTGCCCACGAACATGTGACGTCATCAGATTGTTGAGACGCATGTTGAGACTTCACGTAAGCCTCACGTACCGTCCTATCCCCACGACGTTAGGCCACGACTATATGACCTCACAGACTTCATATGCTCGGTGGTTCTCCTCTCTCTGTTGACTTCTTTGAAGAATCATGAAGTGTCCCTATCGTCAATATTCAATACACGCCTCCTTGTGATATCCGCTACTAGGCTTGCCTTACAATAAATACATTTATCATCATTAGGGGCGAGTGCCTGTGTTCAGCTCAATCAGTTTGAGGAAGCAATCACTTGGTGTGATAAGGGATTAGCTGTATCCTTCACTAGAAAGGTTACTATAAAATATTTGTTGAGTTTATCAAACTTAAAGACGTGAAACTGTTGCAGTGTTTCTGATTAACTTAACGGTATTAATCTCGTAGACTATAACCAGTGTTTGTAAAAGCTCTTTAACTTTTTCAATATCGTAAAGCAGGATGGGTGAAGAATTGGACCTTACCTTCTTCATTTCTTCCTTCCGAACATTAATTTTTCAATTTTCAACACGGAAAGGTTACATGACCTTTTATTTAAACAAACTACAAGCGAAAACAAAAAAGGAAGAAGAAAACGAAACAAACCAAAAATGTGAGAAATTAAGCCCTGTATTTTCATATTCATTGTACTGGTTTATTTATAACGTTTGTTACTGAAATGTTACAATCTTGACTTATCGAAGATTGACATGAATAACAAGAAGTTATTGGAATTAAGAAGCAGATCTGTCAAAGAACAAAACAATTTGCGTGATACGGAAGGAAAGAAAGAGAGGGATCAGTCAGAAACTGAAACGGTAAGACAACTAAGATCAACCTGTATTGCAATCGGTTTGAGAATCGCGCATTGAAGTTGTTTTTAACCGGGTTCTAAATAAATTTGAATTCTATTTATTTCGCCTAGTTTTTTCTTAATTCTAAATCGAGATTAACCAGACTTGAAGTGTGCTTTTACTCATTTGTTTCGGATTATCTTTTTTAACCAATTGAATTGTTTCAGTTTGACTAAATCATTGCGAATGTGAAACAAATTGTTTACTTTTGCAGGGGATTCCCGCGCGTGCGTGATGAGCTGGTAGTGTACTGAGCTGGACTACACTAGCGGCTTATCGCGTGCTCGTCACGCTTTCACGCGGCAGGGTGAGCGGAAAAACGACTGCTCGAAGTCTAGTTTGGCCGAGCGAAAACTGGCCGATTGCGGCGCGAGTTGCTCAAGAAAAAAGCATTCCAATCTTAAAGTAATTGCGACCTATGTTATTAAGACGGGCCGGTAAGGCACTGTCTTTCAGTTCTACAATTTTTTGGTCGAGCAGGTTGTTCATCGTCACGATGATTGATTGGCTGCTTAAAAATATCCTTTGGTGTGGGGACGGCAGAGGGCTTATGTTTTGAACGTGGTTATCTTGGAGACAGGGCTAGGTTAGTGCAATGCCTCCACAAGCTTATTTGGGGGTTTTAGGGGACCCTTTGAAAGATGGTGGCCCGACCGATTGTTGCACGCAACAATTTTCAAGAGAATTTTGCCCATTACACCGACCAAAATACACCATTTAAAAGGCGAAAACAAATGGGAAAGCTCTGGTAGACTCCATTCAAATGGACTAGAAATTTGAGGGCTCAAAGCAGCGAATTAATTGATCCAGGACAGAATACGGCATTTCCCTCAAAGAGAAGGCTTATCCGAATATCGGCAACTGAAAGATAAGGCACATATTTCGGGACTTGGATTTCCCGAGGCTTCTGTAGCCTTTTCTGGATAAAACAGGAAAATAAATTGCACGATGACCGTGTACAGTCGAAACTCTCCTTGCGACCACTCTCGTAAGCGACCAGCGTCAGTTACGACCAGCGCATTGTGAAACCCCGTTTGAATTGTCACTTATACTCTCGTAAAGGCTGGTTTTCACTAGCGACGGAGTCGGAGTCGGAGTCGTAATCAGAAGCGTAAAGCGTTACGATCTAGTGGAAATCAAACAACGGAGTCGTAAGCAGAGTTTCCTTTTGCGCTTACGCTTCCGTCGCTTACGATCTAGTGAAAACCAGTTTGTCGGAGTCGTAAGCAGAAGCGGAAGAACTAAACCAATCATAAAGCGTGGGAACGAGCACCGTGATTGGTTTATCCTTCAGCTTCCGCTTCCGACTCCGACAATCTGGTTTTCACTAGATCGTAAGCGACGGAATCGTAAGCGGAGTCGGAAGAAAATGGAAACGTTCTGATTCTTCCGACTCCGATTCCGTCGAGCTTATGACTCCGCTTACGACTCCGATGTTTGATTTTCACTAGGTCATAAGCGCTCTTACGACTCCGCTTACGACTCCGACTCCGACTCCGTCGCTAGTGAAAACCAGCCTTAAGCGACTACCCTCTGTTGTTTCATCATTTGGTCGGTTACGAGAGCTCATTCTTGTAAGCGACCAGATCTGGTTGCGACCACTTTTTTGAATTCGCGAGGTGGTCGCTTACGAGAGCTTTGACTGTAATTGAAACATCTGTCATTGTGCACAAACAGAATATGCCAATTCATGCATTTGAAATCTAGCTCATATAAAGAGGGAACATTACAACGCTAGAATCTACACCAGAGTAATTTTGTCGAATCAAAACATTTGGCGGTAAAAATAAATTTAGTCTTGAATTAAATGCACAATAGTTGCTTTACACGAGAAACCTTTAACCTTTAACTTTCCACAAGTAGTCACGCCATTTGTTACTGTATTGAAAAATATTGAAAATGCAAGGGCTGAGGGAGAACTCAAAGGTTTAATCCTAACATTTACGGTTTCCTATGATATTTTTGCTGCGATTTTTCATTTTTGCGATGTTTTTTTCAATTTGCCATTTTCAAAACAGACTATGCAAAATTTATTGATGATACCCAACAGAAAAAATCCGTGAATCTAAATTTCCACAACTGTATGACTCCAGCTTGAGGGCCCCTCTTTGCAAAACCACAAGTTTTCTTGTTTTTTATAGCGGATGGTCCCATTTACAACCGGAAACATCATAACAAAAACACGGCAGCACGCACAAACCAGTTGATATTGTAAACATACTCACGCCCCCCCCCCCCCCCCTTCTCAAAGTAGCATAATAAACGGTTGAAGCATTTTGTTGAGAGAGTGGAGACTCAGACTGTACCTCTATTAAGAGATCATCAGAACACAACAGGCATCTAACAACTAATCTCTTTCTTTCCATACTTTTACCTTCACGTTTTCGAAAATGCCTTTTATGTCTTGCCCTTAGACTTAAATAACCAAGACTTGTGTTAAAGTGAAAGCTTTATTTACCCCTCTCCACAAGCCCCCCTCTAGAACTTCGATTTTTCAATAAAGCCCCTACCTACATTGTCTCCCTAAACCCAAACAACTTAGGAATAAAAAACTCATCTTGAGACAACTATAACATATATTTTACAGGGCTACATAAAAATGGAAGAAAGAAAGTGGCAATTCATAGAGGACATTAAAAAACGTATATTAATAGCCAAAGAAGTCGGCGATAGGGCTGGAGAGGGAAGGGCCTATGGTCACCTCGGCAACGCTTATTGCTGTCTAGGGAAATTCCAAGAAGCCATAGAGTACTACAATAAAGACCTATCAATAGCCAAAGAAGTCGGCGATAGGGCTGAAGAGGGAACGGCCTATGGTAACCTCGGCAACGCTTATCGCAATCTAAGGAAATTCCAAGAAGCCATAGAGTACTGCAATAAACACCTATCAATAGCCAAAGAAGTCGGCGATAGGGCTGAAGAGGGAAGGGCCTATGGTAACCTCGGCAACGCTTATCGCAATCTAGGGAAATTCCAAGAAGCCATAGAGTACTACAATAAACACCTATCAATAGCCAAAGAAGTCGGCGATAGGGCTGGAGAGGGAAGGGCCTATGGTAACCTCGGCAACGCTTATCGCAATCTAGGGAAATTCCAAGAAGCCATAGAGTACTACAATAAAGACCTATCAATAGCCAAAGAAGTCGGCGATAGGGCTGGAGAGGGAGGGACCTATGGTAACCTCGGCAACGCTTATCTCAGTCTAGGGAAATTCCAAGAAGCCATAGA